>CM055107.1:46856475-47456475 GCA_029204225.1 Diphasiastrum complanatum
CACCATTTAATTATGAAAAGACATTGCATAGTAAAAAGTTAACCCATTTAATTATGAAATAGAGTTCATTACATTTTGTATAATATATGGAAAAGGACGATTATAATCATAGCTAATGAATAGTTCATCTCCAGCTTGCAATGATTTACAAGCACAAAACATCACATAAGTATCTTTAACTAATCTAGTAAAACAATCTTCCATGCTATTGTCAAACCCTTCAAAAATATAATTTGTTAAACTAGGAAAACTATAAGAACTATTAATATATCCTATTATATTTTCAAATTCGCATGGCCTTCTATCAAAGTATGTATACATTCCACGTCCCACCAACTTATCCATCTCTTCTCTCTCTCTTACGAAGCATGCATTTGAATGTAAACCATATATTTGCATCCTCCAATAATGTCTACATAATGCATGATTATTTTGCAATAAAATAAATGACCATAAAAGTTGCTAAACAACAATGAATAATTTCGTAAATGTTTGTAGCAAACTAGTAGATTGAGCAAACTACCATGACATGATCTTCAATCCCTTGTGTAATGACCACTAGGGAAAACCCATCTTGAGAATGTCCTTTTTGTTCCTAAGTTAACCAAGAATTTGCTTAGTATTGGCCAATTAATGGATAATGGCCTTGATGTACAATCTAGGCATGGAGTTTGTTCCATCCTTAGAAAGATGAATGTATAGCAAAAGGCTTTTAAGCAAGGTAGATTGTTTAAGCTTGATGCTAATGTTGCAATGGAGAGTGTGAATTTGGCAACATTCCAAGGAGGCCAATGAAGAGGATGATGCGTCAAGCTCAAAGGGCAAGATCAAAGACAAATCCAAGTTCAAGTGCTTTTTCTGTGGGAAGAAAGGACATTTTGCGTCAGAATGTCTCAAGAAGAAGAAGGCACAAGAGAGCAAGCAAAACAACATTGCATATCAAGAGGAGGAGTGATGGTTTCTAACACACCACCATCATCCAAGTGCAACACCAATGATTCTTGGTGGATTGATAGTGGGGCTAGCTCCCACATGACATATCAAAAGGACTATTTTTTCACTTTACTTTCTTATTATGATGTACATAGATCTATCTATATAGAAAGTAATTAAGAATGTAAGATAAGTGGTATTGGAACCATTCCATTGTATGTTGGATCATCCAAGAGCCATTGGTTTTCTTCTTGCCCTTGAAATTGGATTTTTCATCACCATCCTACAAAGACAATGAGTTCAATCTTGCTTTGGTGTGCAACATCCTACACTCTTCAGCCACTAACACACTATGAAGCTTTTCTATAGTGAAAAAAGTGTCTTGGATTGCAAAGCTTTGGACCAAATTTGAAAAATCACTTCCTAGACCATTAAGAACAATTTGTACAAGCTCTCCATCTTGAATCTTCTCTCCAATGGAAGGAAACTACCTATTTAGAGACTTGATTCTAAGCACATAATCCTGTTCACTCTCCTCACTTCTCCTCATGCTTTGAAAAATTTGATTTCTAAGCATAAGTACTCTATAAGTGTTGCTAGATTCATAGATTGATTTTAAAGAATTCCAAGCTTCTTTAGCACTAGTACATGCTGATACTTCTCTCAACAAATCATTGCTTACATTCATCTTCACACAGTGAAGTGCAAGCCTAGATCTCTTCTTGTATCTAGCTAACTCATGTGCACCTAGAGGTTCATCTTCATCCTCAATCAAGAACTCATAAAGGTCTTGGAGCACCATGAGTGACTCCATCCTAACCTTCCAAATAGCATAATTAGTAGAATTCAATCTCTCACTAGTTTCTAGAAGGTATGCACTAATAGATCCCATCTTACTAATGAATTCTACACACAAGAAATGGATTTGATTGACTTTGAAAGTCACAAAGGTTTCACACTTGTAGTGTTTCACTCAAATTAGATTTCTAATCCAACAAATGGACTTGTAATCTTAGTTCTATCACTCCCTCACAAAGTTGAAATGAAGATAAGATGATGTGAAATCTACTTTCAAACAAATCTTGCCTGTCTTGCCTATTTTTGGACAAAGAAGTGACTTAATTTCTCTCAAACCTCTTGATGTACTTTCAAGACCTGTAAATGACTTTAATAGGATTTGATTTCAGCCTAGATCAATTAGATTTCATGAATCAAATTCAAATCTAATCAATGGCACTCAATCTTCGTTGCTTATCCTAGGATTTTCACCAATAATCACATCAAGATCTCTCAAATTGAATTTTTAATGATAATAGATACCATGCATTAAATGCAAGTTCAGAGGTGCCCACACGTGTGAATAGTACAGATTTTGATCCCTACCAAGTTTGGAATCAATTCGCCTCATCAAAACTTAACTTCTAGCTTGCCCTCACAAGACTAGTTTTTAGCACCAAAACTTGCTAAAAATGGATTAGATTTGATCAATGATTAAAGCACTTGTACTTGGCTCTGATACCATGTGAAAGCACAATACTTTTTGTACCATAGATGGATCTTAGAAGATCCACAAGAGTGATTATGTACTTTCTTAACAATCTATCAAAAAACTGGTCATCAAAAGATTGATCTAGATTGGCAATCTGACAAACAACAAGCATAGATAATCAAATCAAAGATCATAGACACTAATCCAAGTCCACACGTGTGAAGTGCAGCCTGCTGTATGGATTTTGAATAGTGTTTGAAGTACTCAAAGTGTTGGTTGGATCAACAATAATCAATGTACATAGAAAGTAAATCCGAGATTGCTAATGTTCTCCAAAAAATAATCTATTTTCACTATGGAGAGATGAAATACATAGCAAAACTCACTTCCTTTGTAAAGTTAGGTGAATTTCCAGCATGTAATAAAAAATTTAACTCAGTCTTTTTGCCCTAAAATGAAACCCTAGCCCATTTCCTAAAGTCATGCTCGGTAGATAGCTAGTTGGTCAAATTTTCATCTCAATTCAAGGTCTAGATGCTATAAAGTAGGGATCTCTACCAAATAGACACAACCACTACTTTTGACTCGAGCTAACCCACATTAGGAGTGGATTGCCACGTGGCACTTTGGCCATACATAACAAACTATACACAAAAATGTACAATATGCTACATGGCTAGATTTGCCATGGCCAATGTTGGCAATTTTTCATAAAAATGAATCAGGTAGTCTTTTCCGAATTCTCCTGGTTGTGTTAGGATGACTCCAATAGCATACTTACTAGCGTCAATATGAACATGGAATTCTAATTGATAGTTTCGTGCTCAAAGAATGGGTGCAAAGACAAGTGCATGTTTCAAATCCTCAACTGCTTATATTCTTTTGTTGGTCCATTTTGGATCCATAATAACTTCATAAATTAATCTAGCTTTTCCTGCAAAATCAAGAATAAATATGCGATAATAATACAATGGCCTACGAAGACATAGATTTCTTTTACCATGGCTGGTACACAACTAATTTGCCACACAATTTGCCATGCACGTAAGACGAGGGTCAATTTGGATCATGGCCTATTTGAGTGGCAATTGCGTGTGGCAACTGACGCATGGTAGAGCCACATATGGTACAACCACGCTGGCACATTTTCCGGCCGACACCTTCCCGCCCGACCAAGAAATGGCTAAATTTTTTAGATTTCAAATTATGTGGCCGTGCCACACGTGGCACAACCACACATGACAAATGTTAAATCCCTAGAAAATTCAATGCCTTGTAAATTTGCCATGTCGTGGCAAATTTTCAGGATTCAAATTTTGCAAAATTCCAGTGGCGCAACTGTACCACATGTGGGTGTACCTGCACGCAAAAAAATTTGGGCAAAAAAAAAGTGTGCGAAATGAGATTTGTGTTTCTCAATGTGTCAATTGTATTGTATTGAGAGAGAGAGAGAGAGAGAGAGAGAGAGAGAGAGAGAGAGAGAGAGAGAGAGAGAGAGAGAGAGAGAGAGAGAGAGAGAGAGAGAGAGAGAGAGAGAGAGAGAGAGAGAGAGAGAGAGAGAGAGAGAGAGAGAGGAGAGGTATGTGGTTACACAATATAGCTTAGCTTTCACTTGATAGTTGATTATTATAATATTTGTGTTTGATTTGAAGAAGATAGTTGATTATAATCAAATGAGTTATGTTATGAATCTTTGAATGTTAATTTTGTGAGATTAAGTGATGCATTCACATGTCATTTTATAAATGGTTTGTTAAATTGTGTGATGATTGAATCAATGTGATTTTTGTACAATATGTATTGATTTTAAGACTAAAGTTAGATAAACTTACACATCAAAAAAGAAAAGATAGTTACTGCTAATCTTAAATTATTTGCCTTTAATTGATTGTTTTGTAGAATAAAAAGGACGATGGCTTTTGAAAAGAAAGGGCTTTTGCTGAAGACAAGCAAATGAGGTACGTGATCAATCTTCATATAAACAACTTGTGATTTCAATTGAATAATTGGTTTGGTAAATATTAATGTTAATTTTGTAGTATATGTTTGTTCTTCATACTAGATTACACAAACTATATGGGAGGTACCTAAATTGTGTTTATAAAACAATGAACATTCTTATAACAAAAACAAGATCTTAATACAATCATAGATGGTGCACAATAAATGAGTAAAAGATAAAACAAACGATGCAAGTATAGACAAGAATTGAAATTTACATTAACAATTGATAAACATAGATGGTGAAACAAAAATCACACATACACGCACACACACACAATCCGATCCTTTCAAAAAAAGTACATTGAGTTTTGTTTTTAAGAAAGGGCTTGAAACAAAATCCATCTCTTCCTACTTGCTACATCAAAGCTAAAAGGTACATTAAAAAACATCGAACAAACAAAGACTGCTTATTTTCATCGTACGAACCTGAGTCTTGTGTGGAAGCTAATTGTCCTTTCCTCTCACTTCTGGACATCTCCCCTTCCGCTTTCGCTTCTGGTTCACCGGCTTCTTCACCTGACCCCTCCTCTACATAAGATGCCGAGCTTCTCTACACATCACAAAAGATAACAAAAGTCAATAACAAATAAGTAAAGTAAATGAATTTCATTAACAAGGAAGAAAGACTAATAAAAATGATTATTAGATAATAGAAGCAATTGAGATTAACGTAGCAAGAATTTACCATAGGATGAATGTCTTGTTGAGCAAGATGGTCCACCAAGGCACTATAGCCTTGTTGGTACCCAATCTTATATTCGACACTCATGTATTTTCTCCCAAAATCTCTTTGCTATACAAACATGAATGCAATTATTTAGATACAAAGTGTGATTAGTAATAAAAAACATAACTAAAATAATTATAATAAAATCAAACTTAAAAAACAAAACGTACAAATTTGGCTTGTAAATTGGATTTTCCACTCGAGCCAAGGTGAGATTGGCCTAAGAGATTGATTTTCGATTTGGTCGCTTCTTGTTGTTGTTTGAAGTGCTTGAGATTGGGATGCTTGGACTCATGTATCACCTTTGTCCAATATTTCTTTGTAGCCCACCCAGGCCCTTTTTTGCCATTTTTTACATATCTTCGTAAGGATTGACGCTTATGATAAATATGCGTACACATATTCGTCAATGCCCTCACTTCTCCAAATCTATTTGATTGAGGAAAACCACTATTCAAAATCACAAGTATCTTATTCTTGTTGCTCCCAAGGAGTGAATAAGTTGTGGCCAAAATATTTGAGAGCAAGGTCGTGCATCCTATT
Source organism: Diphasiastrum complanatum (assembly GCA_029204225.1). Taxonomy (NCBI): domain Eukaryota; kingdom Viridiplantae; phylum Streptophyta; class Lycopodiopsida; order Lycopodiales; family Lycopodiaceae; genus Diphasiastrum; species Diphasiastrum complanatum. The sequence goes on from CM055107.1 coordinate 46,862,172, forward strand.
GATGACGACGTTGCCCTTGGTATCTTTGATGATGGAGCGATCATCTTCTAGATTATAAAACAAATTGCATAATTCTTCCGATGGGATATCCATCAAAGGATTACCTCTATTGGAATCGGGCTCTTCTTCGGAAAGACAAAGATGTTTCAATCTTTGTCTCTCTTCGGGAGATATGGAACCATAAAAGTCCACAATCCGATCGGAACCGGCGGATCCTCCTCTTCCACTAGAAGAGGATCTTGGTCTACTCCTAGAACCCCTACCACTAGAAGACATTGTGTGTAGCAAAAGAGAGATGAAAGCTTAACAAATGGAAAGAAACAAAGAGAGCTTGAGAAAAAGAGAGAGCTTAAGAAACTTCAAATTGTGTGTGTGTGTGTGTGTGTGTGTGTGTGTGTGTGTGTGTGTGTGTGTGTGTGTGTGTGAGTGAGAGAGAGAGAGAGAGAGAGAGAGAGAGATAGATAGATATGAAAGCTTAACAATAGAAAGAAACAAAGAGAGCTTAAAAAAGATAAAACTTTAAATGGTGTGTGTGTGTGTGTGTGTGTGTGTGTGTGTGTGTGTGTGTGTGTGTGTGTGTGAGAGAGAGAGAGAGAGAGAGAGAGAGAGAGAGAGAGAGAGAGAGAGAGAGAGAGAGAGAGAGCGAGCGAGCGAGCGCTTAATCACTAACACAATGAAAGCAAGAACAAAAAAATATTATGCAAAAAACTAGTGAAGAAATGCATTAAAAAATGCTCAATTTATAACATTTTTAGGATTCAAGTACGCGTGGTTGTGCCATGACAATTTTAGCCACGCGTGGCCAAAAAATTAATTTTTTTAGTACTGTTGTACTCTCACGACCTGCAAGGTATCAAAATGCAAATTTTTTTGTGCCCACGGCCTGCAAAGTGTCAAAATGTAATTGTGTGCAAAAAAAAGAATCATTACTTTAGTGATTAAAAAAGAGGGTGACAGTTGATTTACAAAATAAAAAAAATTAAATGTCTTGTCTCATTCTTTTAAGGACAAGTGAAAGTGAGACGGGACATTTAATTTTTTTATTTTAGAGGACAACTATTAAAATAAGAAGACATTAAATTTAAGTAATTTAAAAGATTCTCTTAGAAATTATAAAAGAATAAAGAATAGTTTGACATGTTTTAAGTTTTTTTATTTTTTTTGATGTTAGTGACATGTAAGGAATTGTCGAGGACCCGTGCGCCCATCCGAGCCCGTGCCTCAAAGTGGTCGCTCGCCAGGGGGTCCCAGCGCCTCTCTCGAACACGAAGGAGTACTATCTCCCCGTGTCGGGATTGGGTAATTTGCGCGCCTGCTGACTAGGCTTGGATTTGGTAGCCGTTTCTCAGGCTCCCTCTCCGGAATCAAACCCTAATTCTCCGTCACCGGTCACCACCATGGTAGGCCACTATCCTACCATTGAAAGTTGATAGGGTAGAAATTTGAATGAAACATCCCCGGCGCTGAGGCCGTGTGATTCGATGAGTTATTATGATTCATCGCAATACCGGGCAAACCCGCATCAGCCTTTTATCTAATAAATATCCACAAAGAATACATAATTTGAGGACCCAATTCTTCTTACATGATATTTAAGCTAGTTATCTAATTATGGGTGTGCACACTTATATTACATTATTGTTCCTAAAAATAAAAATCCGCAGCTATCCATCAGTCTCTAGGACTGATCATAAGTTTTCTTGTGCAATAAACTGAAATTTTAGATTGCTTTTTTTTTGGTGTTACGAGATCTAACTAAATTGGTTGATACGTAGTGATCGATGTGTGTGTGTGTGTGTGTGTGTGTGTGTGTGTGAGAGAGAGAGAGAGAGAGAGAGAGAGAGAACCGCGGGGGGGAAATATATGACGGTGCTTCCTGCATGCGAACTGACTCCGCGTGAATAGAAAACTTATCAATAGAAAACTCATCACCACTGCAGTTAGAAAGGCAGTTCCAGTCTTACATTACACTCTATCAAAATTAGACGTCTGAGTGACTAAACAGACTGGAATTAAGGAAAGAATGCATGAACAGGATTTGATGTTCTAACTGAAGTTTTCTATTCAAGGAGCCAGAGGATGCAGTCAGTTAGCATGGCGGTAGCACGGCATTCGCTCTCTCTCTCTCTCTCTCTCTCTCTCTCTCGTTTCTTCTTGCAACGACAAATTTCTCCTCGAGTGTAGTGATCACGCTTCTCTGTTTTGTCTTGGTATGTTCGATTCCATATGCGACAATAAGAATGCTTAGCTTGATAGTTTTCCTATATGAACTTTGGCCGCTGTAGTAATCTCACCTTTACTTTTCAAGCAGCCAAGTTTGCTTCTTTCTTTTCTCCCGCTGCATGTCTGACAAATTTCTATATAAAGGCTAACCCCTTGGCCTCTGACAAATTTCTATATAAAGGCTAACCCCTTGGCCTCTTATCGCAGGATTTCCTCGATAGTACTGTGGCAAAATTCTTCATGAGTCTGTAGTTCCGAGAGAGAGAGATGGCTTCTGAAACAGGTAGACCCGCTCAGAGAGAGATGGCTCGGAATCTGTACATTTTGGAGTCTTATAAGCTGATATTCTTGCGCACTCGAGAGGTTATAGACAGCCATGATCAGCTGACAAATGTTATGCAGGCAGTTGGGTTCAGTGGTGCAGTGGATGTCTGCTATGATGAATTATCCGGAATATTTTGGAGGCAGTACTTCGTGCCGTCTTCCCCCTGGGTTATGGCCTCCATACCGCTCCTTCCTTTGACTTGTATTGATGTTATGACTCTTCTCAGGTTTCTGTCTGAGGTTCAGACCTACACCGGCAATTCCAGAGAGTTTGAGTTTGTAAGGTTTGTCTCCTCAGTCTCTCTCTCTCTCTCTCTCTCTCTCTCTCTCTCTCTCACACACACACACACACACACACACACTCACACACACACACAAAAGTTTTGATTCTGATGCTGCAATTGAGTACCAAACATGAATCACTCTAGATGCAGATATATATCGTACAGTAAAACTAGGAATTTCAATTTACTACCTTGCACAATTCCAATGTGCATGAAATATATTTCATACAGTAAAACCAGGAATTCCAATTTAGTAGCTTGCACAATTATTTGACAATGTGCATGAAATAGGAAGCAGCCATTGGAGTTAGGCCATGGAAAACCACATGGAGAGAACATAGAGACCTGCCAGAAGGGGATTCCGAACACCGGATCCGGACCGCAATCATGCTGCATTGAGTAGCCGGTAATACTCACCAATTTGTAGACGAAGCTCCTCTTTTGTCCGGAAGCTTTGATCAGTCGATATTATAGCAAGCATTGAAAAGAAGCGGGATGCATTTTCTGCGTTATAATTTCACTCGCTTTGAACAATGCTATGTCAGCCATTTCACGCTTATGTCATGTAATCTTAATAACTAGCAACGGAATTCCCAGACATGGAATCTAGTTTAATATTGATTGTATTTACACTTGTGATCATTTTGTGTAGATGTTGTATTTACACTTGTGATTCTTAGAGGTGAGGTCACATGGACACAAAGAGAGAGATTATGTTAGAAGCATAAGAGGTAAATGTCGAGAGTAAATTGGTGTCCACCATGCTTGCTCAACTCTCTTGGATAAAATTTGCCATGACTCCACAGTCGTACATGTTTCTATTTTTGTCAATGCGCTCCGTACGAAAGATTCATCCATGCGTCCACAGTGCATTGTATTTTTTGTATTGAACACAATGGAACTAATGTGTAATACAACAAACATGTACAAAATTGCCCGTACTAATAAACATGCGAATGTTGATCATCATAGCTTACATATAAATCGCACTGAAAACTACTGAAGTGAACTGTAACATAGTCTGCGTCCAACAGGGCAGAGGAAGAGCTCCACTTTAAATGTGACAGTCTACAATCGTCGAAGACTTCAGGCAAGTCGAGTTGACTGGCTTGCTTTTGAAAGGATGTTGACGTCGATGACTATGATTCCATGATTTTATGTGTTGATTTGCTTGGTATAAGTGCTAGAAGAGAACTATTAAGATAGGTTCAAATCTTTGTGATTTATTTTGAAAACATTTGTTGTTATTTAAAGGAGTGCTTTGTGCATTGAAATAGGTTGAAAAACAAGATCAGGCCATTGCTACATGGCAATCTCAATTAGAGTCATGTTGGAAGCCAATGATAGGCTTACCTCAAGTAACTATTCATTGTGGAAAGTGAGGATGGAATCACTTCTTGAGATGAATGATGTTATAAATATTGTTGTAGGTTTGTAGGAGAGACCAACAACACAACAAGATCAAGTGAGGTATGATAAGATGACCAAAAGGCTCTACACATGATCAAGATGAATGTTACCATTGAGCTTCTCAGGGAGGTTGGTAAGAGTACTTCATCTAAGGATGCTTGGGATTCATTGAAGAAGCTTTATGAACCCAAGTCTACTTCTAGAGTGTTGATTCTCAGAAGGTAAGTCTTTTTTTCTTTGCAAAAGAATGAAGAAAGTCCAATTACTTTTGTTTTGAGGATGAAAGCATTGAGTGATGAGTTGGCTTGCATTGATGAAAGCATTAAGGAAGGAGAGCTTGTTCAAGTGATTCTTAATGGCTTGTTGGATGCTCATGCTAACATTGTTCAAAGTATTTCCATTCAAAAGACTTTGGGAAGTTTGATGGATCTTCAAGAGATCTTCATCAATGAAGAATATAGGCTTCAAGCAGGAGGTGGATCTACATCGACACTTCAAGAGGAGGCTATGTTCACAAAGGGTAAATTCAAGGACAAAACCAAAGTAAGTGGTCTAAAGGGCAAGATCAAGTGGATGATTCTTCAAGTGGCAAAAAGAAGGACAGATCAAAGCTCAAGTGCTTTCATTGTGGCATCAAAGGATACTTTGCAAGTGAGTGCTACAAGAAGAAGAGAGATCAAGGAGACAAGCAAGGTATTCTTACTCTTGATGAGGATGGTTTGGATGTTCAAGATGGGAGAGAATAACAAGTTTAAAGAACATAAAATGGATTTGATGTCATACCTGAGGAGCAGCATCCCAGTTTATACGCACACTCCACTTCTCCAATAACTCAAGTATTGTCTGCGTACAGTGGGAATATGCGTACTCATCATGTGTAGGAGAATGCCCCACGACGGATCGCTGCACAAACATTCCAAATTTTGATCATATAAAGAGAGCATTTTATTCCAACGTGTCTTAAGAAAAAAAACAATCAGTAGTCAGATTACACAAATGGGTACAGGGTAGACTTGCAAAGTGGGCTCAAAAATATCCCTCGCCGCCACTACCCAAGTGAGAAGGCCCCGTGGTCTCTAGTCGACGAACTCTGGCTGCCTCTTGCTACTATTTGAAGTGTTTTGGATCATCTCGATACTCTTTCTTTGTATGCTTCTAGTCCTCTTTCTCCACGTGAGAAGACCTGCCTCTCTCGGCTCTCACTGCATCTCAGATCTCTGATTTGCGATGGCTCATCACAACTCTCATGCGGCTCCTCATCCATTTCTGTGAGAATTCCATGTCCTGGGATGGGACGGGGAACTCACTACGCAGCTAGTCAATGATGCGATTCTTGCGGTCATCGCTAACATTGCGCCAGTCATGAAAAATGTCTCTAGGGAATTGGATATACACGAGCATCCTCATGTGCAAGATGGTACCACGGTTATTTTCAATGATGTGACCATCCCTGTCTATGTCGTACGACAGCAGGATGACAGCTGGTGGCAATTTGGCCATGGGAGTGTCTAAGGGGGTGGCCTCCAGTAAGGGGGATGTGGCCTTGGGATTGTCTGTGGGGTTGGCCTTAGGTGTGGGAGATGCCTTGCCGATGGGAGAATACTGATGATGTGGGATGTACGTAGTGTACTTGGGGAAGGAATAGGGAAGGGGGGGGTCATCGGGATGGGAGAATAGATAGGGGGGATTGGAGGGAAGTAGGCTGAAAACCCTATGGTGAAATGTGACCTCACGGGGTATGGCCGGAAGGACAAAACTCAGTGGCAGTGGGTCCATAGGGAGGGAAAATGTGAGGGGTGAAAGTGGGCATGCCAGAAATCTGAGGTGTGATAGATGCAAGAGTCTCGGTATCGTGTGATGTACGTGCTGCTTCCTGGGTCAGTGTATTTTGAAGTAAGGACCCCATGACAAGATGTGCTACGCAGACGTGTAGGACTCACAACCACATCAGGGATATCAGGGTCATCGCCACATCGTCCAGAACAGGAGACATCGAGACGACTCCTCCTCCTCTCCCAAGAGTGTCGGGAGGAAGCACTCGTAGTAGCGCCATGGGTGGGGGTGCGACCCTCATCGGAGTGATCCTCACGAGAAGGGAAAACATGTGACTGGTCTACACGAGGAGTCGACTGAATTTCCTCGGTCGATGATGTGTACTCAACCAATTGACAGGAGCTACAAGCCTCACGTCGAGCCCTCAATCACTGTAAGACCCTCTCCTACTGTGAGGAAGTCAACTAATCAAGGTAGCTAATGAAATCACTCTCGCTCATAAAGGAAAGGCAGGATGACCCGCAACTATGGCCTGACCTCTGATTAGGGGATCCATCATCTCACATAATGGGTGCAACGGAATAAGAGGGATAAATATTGTAGACACTTTCCAAAAGGGAAAGGGTACCACTTGTGATGAAATCACAACTAAAAGCCATGTACAAGAAAGGACACTTTTCACTGAAAGGCTTGAAGAATGAAGGTATGGCATTTTGAAAGGGAGGGTGTGATAGATACGTATAAAAGGAAAGGCCTCTTTTTGCATTCACGTTGAAGGATGAATGAGTGAGACGATGAGAGAAAGAATCATTTTTGAATGAGAGGGTGGACGTGAGAGAATTCTTGTGGAAGGACTTGAGAGAGTGAGGGCACATTCATTAGAGAGAGGGCTTTTGCTTTGTGAGGAACTGTCGCGGTTACGAGATGCGGTTTCATTGAACCTATGATCAATGGGTCATAATAATGCTTTGTGAAAACTATCATGTTTCTACCGCCAAACGTTAAGGGAATTCCATCGATTTGAGTCTAGGGGCCACCTCTATCAAGCGATCTTGCAGCCTGTGTGGGAAATCCAGTTTTGATCATGATTCCCTCTCCACTACTGGATCGTATGAAAGTTATCATGATTAATAATGAGCATCACTGATGAGAGCAGACATAGTTCAACCTTCAAGGCGACATCTATCTTGACCACCATGTACCAGAGAATTTTGACAATCCATCTACGCAATTATAGAGTCTCACTGGTGCAGACAATTCTTCATGCGCTGTTGACAGGGGGATTGCTGTGGAGTTTAGACAGCCCCTTCTCGTGAAGACATTATGACAAACGTTGATGGCTACACCTCACAGTCAATATAGGTGAGCAGATCCTCATGCTTCCTCTCTCTTCGCTGAGGACCTCACGAATGAAGAGTGAAATGGTTGTTGTCTTTTGTGGGGAAAGATTGGGAAGTAAGGTTGCGTTGAGAAGGATTTGCATGAGGGTTGCTTTCAATCACAGGTATGAAGAGTAGGATGACTCAACACTTAGTGCTGATCGCCACCTGCAGCATACAGCCAGAAGTTTTTTCACAACGATTCTGGAGCAACCTGCTAGGCGCTATTTACAACAGCCCGTGGACACATGAAGCACACAACACAATGATCAGTTTTGTACCCACAAACGCACCTCCAGAAGTCCACCGAGCTGCAGGGATTATTCTACATATGCGCTGTGTTCATCGGAGAGTAATCCCAGACATCTACCAATAGCTAGAAGCAATTACAACGATTGTTGCACCCATCTAGATCGCAGTCAGGGATCCATAAGCTTTTATATCTGTGGTGTCTATCTGAAGCATACTCGGAAGAGATAATGTGTGTACCTGTCAGCGCAACCTGCTCCACCGCTACTGACGCGCACTCCTCATTTGTTCATCGCTGCTTGATTTTTGGCCGCGCACTGATCAGTACTCATTGCTAAGATCTGACAACAACCTTGCCTTCCACTGAAGTTCTACTTGTCTAAGCTGACCCTGCCTACCTCTGAGCATTGATCTCGGGCGTTCCACATCTGAGCACTCATGTTCGGCATTCCAGTGCGACGACTTTGAATGCAGCAGAGCAGTATGATAATCTCCCTGAGTGCAATGTAGTAGAACCCAACCTGAAGCGGATGGATAAATATGAGCTCATGACTTGGGAGCTTCAAATTGGCAAACCTGTTTTTCCTCCACACAAAGATGTGTAAATTTGCTAGTCAACTCACTTGCGATTTCTGAGCTATGACGCTTGACTTTATGATTTGCGTGTTGTTAGCATTGCTAATAAGGCATAAGTTGGAATTGTCTTGACTCCGTTCGTCCTTTGGTCTGGATTGGCCTAGTAATGACCATGTTCGCTATTATGGTGATTGCGGGCTCTCATATTACGTTAGTAACTATTGAAGATGGAAAGCTTTACATGTATGATGCTTAGTTTGCAAAATCCCATTTGACATTGTATTTGGCAATGAGTGAGTTTTTGTGTACTTGAGTCACTGGCCCGACCTCTTCGAAATAGAAGACCGAGTCGTCCACTGTACGTGGTTGAAACACACCACCTCGGTTAGGGGTCATCATAGTCACCTCCATCGGTGGAACTGCCTAGCGAAATACCTAGGCCCGACGGTTGGCAAAATACCACCGCTTATCAAACAAGGCGGCGCGTATAACTGGCACCCCCACGTTGCACGACAAGCACAAAGAGATGACGTCCTATTTTTATTTTGGTGTATGTATGCTAGTTTCATTTCGTGTGCTCATTGATTGAGTGCTCATGGACATTTCACAAAAAGTGTAACCACTACCCCCTCTACCAAGTGCAGTCGTATTGTAATGGGGATGTCCTTAATCGCCCTCACCTAGAGTGTTGTTAAACCTCCTTGCAGTCATGCCTCTGGGGGCCTGGAAAACCCTCATCGGTTGGGAGCACGGGGTGATCGAGACGGCCCTCGGGATTGGAAGCGGTATCCCTCAATCACTCACGTAAGGGTAGTGTGGGCCCTTTCCCTATAGGGCTTTCTGGCGAGACCAATCCCCCGTAGGGAATTTCCCCTATCATTGGTGCGTCTGCCGGGAGATAGAACCTGATCATGGGCTATTGTTTGAAGGGCGGTTATCTATGCCTAGGACTCTGAACTGTACAAATTAGCCATTTGCGGGTTGCTTACGTTATTTGACCCGCCAGACGCTTATCATTGGTGCGTCTATCGGAGTTGAAATATTTTAAGGGGATGTTGCTTGAAGTACGATTACCTATAGCAATGGCCTAGAAAATTATCGAGTGAAGAATTTGTTAGTTGAATGGTTGTAGTCATCAGCCGCACGCTAACATCTAGTGTGAGCTACCTGACTAGTGTCGAATGTTGTTTCGAAAGACGATTACTAGGTTGGTAGAAGTCAAAGTGGTTAGCATCACACAATGATGTGTGCTGATCCCACACACAGTATATACATTCTACCACCTTGTCACTGTTACGGGTAGGCTATTTAGAATACCGTCAGCAACCTTGTTACATGCTCAAGTAGTCAAGCTAGATGGGGACCCTCTACCTGAAAACAGCTGAATTTTTGTCTTGGTTATGGGGACTAGTACGGAGACGAGAAGCTTTACTGGAGCCTCCTAGAGATCCCAATGATGAAGCAAGAGATCTAGTCAAAGAGCTAAGAGACCGTGTCTTAAGTATGAACGAGAGGGTATCAGCCCTGGCTATAGAAATAGGACAATTTAAATGAAAGCTAAACTTCAACCGAAGGTCACCTACACCCATTAGGCATGTTTGTCAGTTTTGCCAAGGGGATCATTTGAATAGGAATTGTCCCACCACTGTGTGTAGGTATTGCAAGAAACATGGCCACCTGGAAGAATGTTGTTGGGAATGCACAAGGGATGCACAATCAGGATTGGACCCATGCAGACTCTGATTATAAGAGATTCAACTTAGTAGGTAGTAGGATTAGGCCTAGAAGAATAGCTAAGATGCAGTAGGATAGATCGATTGCTCATGACCAATTACGGTACTTTTTTTCAGAATCACTCGAGTAGGTACCATGGCAAGATGTCCCACAGAGCCGATCGTGGTGCCCCCGACCGTAACTGTGATTTTTGAGAAATCTACCTAAATTGACCTTGATGATAGAATTACGGACTTAGGCTAGTTCTTAACTGGGGAAATGGTTGAAGGAATTTTGCCTGTATCTAATTTTAAGTGTTTTCAATTTCTTAAAACCCATATTATCTCTTATGCATAGATAGATCTTAGATGGATGATGTTTACTATCACTCATATCGAACATGTTCAAAGGAAAAGTCATGTGTATAATAGAGTGGATCCCTTTTGGGAAGGCACTTATTATTGACTTTTCGAATATTTTCATATATTCATCTCTCCAAGTAACTTTTGTAAGAAATTGGAGAATTTCTTGAAAAGGAGAGATGAAGTGATAGGTAAGATTCTATTTGAGGACCTTGGGAGATTATAAGCAACATCATCAATGTTTTCATTGATTTGACTTTTGACTCTTCTGTCATTGTCATTGGAATCCCAATCATTGAAGAAGATAAAAGGGATCGTGATATGGAAAACATGCAGAAGATAATCCACATAATGAAGAGGATTGTGGAGCCACCTTGTATTTGATGGATCAAGATAAAGGGCTATTTATGTGCATATAGACAATATGAATGAGTTGGAGATTGAATCTAGTGTGCTCAACCACTGATTTAAAAGTACCAACGATTGTTACATGTTCAAAATGAATTGGCAAGACCAATGTTTCATTGGAAGAGGAAAGGATCTTTGTTAAACCAAGAAAAAATAGTCCATTTGAATCCAATGGTACAGTTGCACGTGGCCCTCGACATATAATTTGAAACCAATTAACATCGAACAAAAAGATTTTGAGCGATATCTTTTATATGGTTCCAACATAATCAAGGTCACCTTTGACCAAATTGGCATCCCTTGCACTAATGCGATTGGCTTGATGAAACCTTGTCATCACCCCACAATCACATGTTGTTGTTTTTTTGTGGATGCATTCTATGTTATATTTTTTTATACCAGACCAAAGAGCAGTATGCCGCCTATACTGCCAGATTGGAAAATGGATATATCAAATAATATTTCGAAATAATGTGTTACAAGAACATCATATATATAGTAAATGATGAGTTTGAGTTTAGAGACAAACATACCAACTACAACTGTGTGCAAGATCCCACTCCAAATTTGTATTTATTTTCCACTTATAGAAGCATCATTCATGGCTTCATATTGTTGAGATCCCTAAAGTCTACGCGTCACAACAAAGAGAAGCAAGTGCGAAATCCTCAATCCTCATGCCAGGTTAGTTACCCACTGGCCAGATCCATCATAGACGGGATAATACCTGGTTTTCTCATTGTCGAGGTGCACACACTATCAATGAGTGCCCTTCATACCAACTGGTCCCAGATACTTCCTTGATTAAATGCGACATCTGTGATTTTGACTTCCGCTCTAACCCATTTCGCATGTTTTGGGTTCATTCTATATCGTTGTTGGCATACGGGCCGTGCATCAATGGTGACGTCGATGACATGCTGATAAATTTCCTTTGGTATGCCCCACAGTTCATTGTATGGGACCATGCAAATACCGCCTTGTACTTCTTGAATTGCTCGGTTGCTTGTTGGATGAACTTTGGATCGTTATTAGCACCAATTGATATGTCTTTTGGATCATCTTCTGTCCCTAGATTAATCTTTAGCAATTCTTCCCAAAAAAAACTAGAGTATGATGCAACCGCGCAGGCTCCTCCTTCAATGTTATGGATTCTTCGATAATCTCAGAAAAACTCTGTTGATACTGATCCCTATCTGGATCCTCTGCTAACACTTGTTCATTGTTCTACACTGATTCACTGGAACCAGTCTTGACTCTTTCAGCAGCAAATAGATTAATGACCGTAGATAAGTGAGCCTCTCCCACAGTATGTAGTCTGGGAACAGACTTGTCAAGTGTTGATCTTCTTCAGTTTCCTTTGTTATTTGTTGAAATAACAATTGTTCAACCATTTCCACACCTACCGGTCGTAGCGCTGAATCAATGTGTCCATGGTGCATTTGCAATTGAATCTTTTTCCCTTCAACAGGAGTCGTTACCACCCCTGTTGCCCAATCATGCACCGCCTTCGTAGCTCTTAGCCAAGGCCATCCCATCAACACTAGGTACACATCCACCCCTTGCAATAATGGTAGCACAACAAAATTCAACAAAAATTTGACCCTTTTAATTTTAAATAGTACCTTCACCTACTAGTGAATCCCTTGTATGATAAGCCATATGGATAACTAATTGACTCTTTTGCAAAGGTATATTATGTAATCTCTTATACGTATCTTCAGACATGATATTAACGCCTGTCCGACATCAAATTGGACACCCTGAGTGTCTATACCTTGGATAGTAATCTCCAACATTGGAACAATATCTTGTTCCATAGATTGTACAACAATATCCACCACCACTGAAGGTAAGCCTTCCACAAGGTAGCTTAATGGATTCCGCTAAGTAGGGCGCAATCTGAATCAATACTTGGAACTTATAATTGCTAACAAAGTTAGTTATCTGATTAGCCACGACATCAACTAATTCCCTAGAGGAATTTGGCCCTTGTGACTGATGCAACTGAGTTAACACCTCCTGAGTGACCCTAGCCATCTGACCCACATCTGTATTAGATGCTCGGCCCTACTTCTTCATTATAAACCTCCTGCCGTACCGCCTTTCCTTTGTCCTTATGTCGAGTAATAGCTTGCACATCCGTTAGTACTGGCTCCTCAATCGTCACCACCTTCATAGGAGCTTGCTACTCTGGAATATCTACTTCTCCTAGATTCGGTTGTTGATTTAATCCCGGATTTTGATGTTATGTTGTTGGGACAGTTGTATGTTCATAAGACGAAGGGTGAGAGCTAAGTGTTTTAAATGTTCAGTGATTCATATTCGATAGGGTACTGCAGGCAGCAAGAAGTATTTTCCTTGCCTAAGACCTCTCAAGCAGTAGCAATGTTGATTCTGATTGTTGAAACATCTGAAAGTTAGAATAATTTACGACTACTTTGAAAGGGAATGCATTGCAATGGTATTCACAATACGAATTGTAGGAGTTCCAGTGCTGGGATGAGCTGCGAAGGGTTTTCTTGAAGCGATATCATAAGGAGCATGAGGATGAAGAGATTTTGGACAAATTGTAAGCCATAAAGTAGAAGAGAAAGGAGGATGTTCTAGCTTACAGCTGGATCACATTGTGGAGGTTGCTCAGCAGCTGGAAGAGGAGGAGACCAGAAAGAAATACCGTAAGCACCGACGACACCATCGACGAAGCAGTTCCTCAAGTTCGGACTCAGGCACTGGATCTGAGTCTAATTCTTTCATGGAATCAGATGGTGATTCCTCTTTGGATGATGGGAAAAAGTCTAAAAATTATAAAAATAAACTCTAGGCTAAAGAGCAAGTATCTGCGCGGAATAATGATGTGGTTACCACGGAACTCCGATAGTGGAATGTTAAACTTTTTTGGAATTGTAATCAGAAAGGACATTATATTAATGAATGTTCCAATGGTACCCGATTTTGTGTTATTTTTAATGCGTACAATCGACTGTCGAAGGTTACAAGCAGTAAGAAGTACCAGAGCATTTGCAGTTCAAGCACACCAACAGTAGCAACTACAAAAAGCCCCTCTCTCAGCTCTAAATCTCCTACTTATACTTCAGCTATGGCATCGCCATGTGATACCGCAAAATCTCCTAATGACTGCAAACAATCGGTTCAGTTTCTTGTATAGACCGCAACCGTTGATTCTGCAGCTGCTTACGATCCGTTCAACTTCCATTGACTATGACTTAACATCAACCACCAATCCTACTTTATCTCGTAATGTCAATTCTTCCAAGGTAACTTCTCCCATCTTCCTACCATTTCAACGTGTTTCTAATAAATTTGTAATCTTACAGTTACATCAAATAAATACTTATTCCTATTATTACATCCAACAAAACTTATCTTACAATTACATTGAAATGGCCCAACTAGGCCTAACAGCCTCCTCCATAAATTAGGGAAAATTAGAACTCAAAATGGGCCCTTTGTCAAGATGTTTTTTTTTACTTCGCATGCTTTCAACACTTAACCACGTGGCCCAATCAATGGTGTACATCTATGATAGACAAACTTTAACAGTGGTTGACGAATGGAATTGTTTTTGCCTTTCCCGGCCAAATTTTTGTGATTTTCAAAAATCTCGCCTAGCAGAACAAACGATTGTGATTGGACCACAGTTACTACCCGAATACTCTTTTGTTGCCCGTATTTGTACACTCGAGGTTGACTTCACATCAATAGTCATAAACTATAGTTAGCTAATCCCTATGGTTTAGGAATTTCTTGTCATTCTTAGGTATGTATACCTCTCATTCTCTTCATTCTCTCCATTCTCATTCATACTCAACTTCCATAGACATATTTTGGACTAATGGGGACACATAATTGGAGGACAAGAGAAACCATTGATGTGGGCCAGGACGAAGACGAGCAGTTTGCTTGGTGCGGGCCATGCGCTATCCGAGTATCGGATCAGCACGCATGTGCACAAATCAGCAGTGAGGCAATATAGGAGGCGCACGCTAAACCAGTAACCTGAGAATTGGCAATCGATAGCAGATCAACGTGCATGTGAGTATAGGCCATTGTTCGTTGTGTCAAGTTTTTGGATCGAAACTAAGTCTTCATACTTTTCACATGCTGATCTTTGTTTTTTGGACGATCACACACCTAGAAATCTTTGCAAATTAGAAGTGGCATAGCCGCCACAACGAAGTGAGGAATCTAGAATATTCTCTTTGAAAATTAGAATATTCCCTTTAGTTTTCATCTAATCCGTACTGATATTGGTTTAACGCATGAAAGCCCAAAAAGATCCCTAGAGGTCATACATCTACATATTGAATCGATATTGCATGTATCTGTACTAATATCGTTTCAACACGCAGACAGCCAGTTAGAGTACCAAAGGCCGTACTTGTGCGCGTTGAATCTATGTTGCATGCTGTAAAAAAAAATTGTAAGTTTCGAACGACAACTCGGTTTGAGGCAATTATAGTGCCATTAGAAATCCCTCGACAAGAGCTTTCAAACGACACCCAACATGACCCAGTTCTGAGCTACGGTTAAAAAGATATTCACAATCAAAGTTTTGGACGGTCAACCTAATATCGATTGAACTGCCCAGTTCCGAGCTACGGTTAAAAAGATATTCACAGTCAAAGTTTTGGACGGTCAGTTAATGATCAACCTAATATCGGTTGAATGCGCGGGTCAACCGATATTAGGTTAACTATTGACTAGCCGCCCAAAACTTTGATTGTGAATATCTTTAGCTGTAGCTCAGAATTGGGTCATGTTGGGTGTCATTGGAAAGCACTCATCAAGGGCTTTCTAATGGCACTGTAATTGTCTCAATACGAACTGTTATTCAAAAGTTACAATTTTTTTACAACAGGCAATATCGATTCAACGCGCACAAGTACGGCCTCTGGTACTCTAACTAGCTATCTGCACATTGAAATGATATGAATACAAATACATGCAATATCGATTCAATGCATAAATGTATGACCTCTCGCGGGATCTTTTTGGGCTTTCATGCATTGAACCGATATTATTACGGTCGTTCAAAAGTTACATAGTTTTCATGTAAGATCTCGAGAGGTCGTACATATGCGCGTCAAATCGATATTTGCATGTATCGGTACTAATATCGTTTCAACATGCGGACAGCCAGTTAGAGTACCAGAGATTGTACTTGTGCGTGCTGAATCGATATTGCCTATTGTTCGTACGTATCGAATCAATGCGCGAACAGCCAAGTCAAGCACTAGGTGTTATACCTGTGCGCGTTGAACCGATATCCGGGCGTGAAATTCGCACATGACCTAAACGCAAAGTTTTTTTTATTGTCATGTTTGTGCTTATGTAAAGCGGAGCTTCGAAAATGATTGCCCTCATGAGTTTCCGCGAATGTATCATATCTCTAGGAACAGAATTTGACGATCATCATGCTTTAATGATAGACCATTCATTACTTTTTGGCACGGGTACCATGTTGTAATATTATTATTGGTGGACGTTTACAGCCCCAGATTGTATGACAAATTTATGGTTGTTATTACAAGCACGATTAACTAATTAATGCCTGAAGTTAGAGCTAGTTTTAACCACAGTAGTTAGAATGCGGGCATTATCGAAAACTTGAAAAATGGCAACCAAACGGTACTGATTTCCATTCTCTCTCTACGTAACCTTTCTCTAAAGTCTAACTTCTTAAAGGCCCATTTTGAGCTCATATTTCCCTTGATGTGTGATCTTTGACTATGTGTCTTTTGCGATATTTAAATCCTTTGCAATGGGCACAATCACAATGGATTTTTTCATCCCATGGATCCGGCTACATAAATCAAAAGAAAAAGATCATTAGTGTCATATATTTGAGCACTTAAATATGGCTTGCAATTAGATATGAACAAGTATCTTGAAATTCAAAAATTTTATGTTATGGAATTTCAAATCAAAAAAAATAAGGATTGGCTTGTAATGCAAACAAATAAAAGATACAAACAAACATGGTGAACAGTTTTTTATCGTACTTGTACAAAAAGATGTGGATATCATCTTTGTGTTTGGTAAGGGACAACTGGAGACCGATTAGGTGGTCTAAATCGATCACTACCTAAAGTGCTAGATGAAACTCAATATGCATGTATTCTTTTCAATACTAACATTATTACTCTATATTTATTTTGACTAGTGACATAAATTTATATTGCGAGAGAATTGCAAGAGAGCCACAAACACATTATATGGAAATAGTGGATATAATAACTAGACCTGCATCATGTGAAGGTGCGGGTCATGAGTACTAGGTTGCATTTGATGTCCTCCCAGTGCCTTGTGATTGACGTCCATGTGTGACATTCACGGATCGAGGCATTTCTAAAATCTCTCCGAAGAAGATATTGCATAAAAAACATTCATAAAAATTAGGAAAATCAACATCATCTCTAAGACATTGAGAATAAATAGTCATTGAACTGAAGTGAAAAATTGGTCTACTATAAATTGAAAATAAAGTGAACTTAATTATCTGCTGGGCTATGCGAACACATGCTAAATATTTCTTTTGACTTGCCATAACTTTTTAATCGTAGCTCAAAAGTGTGTCATGTAAAATATCATTGTAAAGCCCTGTTGAGCGCTTTCCAATGCACCAAACTCCGCTAAATTTGGACTTACCACTAAAAAGTTATGCCATTTTCAGTGTGGACTCAAAAAGTTACATTACGTAGATTTCAAATTTGAGTGTTTTGATTGGTCCATGTGTAAGAAAAAATTGAGAAAAAATATAAAAAAAATCTTTACAAAGGGTCTTTTTTGGATTTAGAACTCCTCTAATGAGAATTTTGCATATTTTCATTGGTCCACATTTGCCCTAAAACGTCGTTGATGGGTAGTTGAAGTGGGATTGAAGGGCAAATATGTGGATTTTAGAGAGGGCGCATGTGCTTTTAGAGAGAGAGAGAGAGAGAGGGGGGGGGGGGGGGGGGGGGTTACATGATCCATGACACATAATTGCATTCATGCAGTTTGTACCGTGAGCGCTGTCAGGAGGACGCGAATGAGGCCTGGACGAAGAAGGAGATCATGAGGATGAGAAGGTTAGTGAGAGGGAGAGAGAGAGAGAGAGGGGGGGGGGGGGATGCTCCTAGGAAGATGAGTGAGAGTGGAGGGAGAGAGAGAAGATTTTTTTGGATTTAAGGTTTTTTTAGGGTTAAAGTTTTTTTAAGGGTTTAGATATGAAAAATAGCAATAAAGTGAGTTGAGAGAGAGAGAGAGAGAGAGAGAGAGAGAGAGAGAGAGAACGAACTAAACATTGAATTATGGGCAAGAACCCTTTACAATGCGAGGGAGAAAAAGAAATGACGGTTCAAATCAAGTGGAACGTTGCATCTCTTATCCTACTTAGTCTACGTGGCATCCAATGTTATGATCTTCTAACAAAAATTTGTCAAAGCCTTGCCTTTCAACATCGAAACGTGGTCAAAGCCTTGCCTCTTCTCGAGATTGAAGATGGCGCGGATTTTCAGCTCACTCATTCTAAATTGCATCTCTTTTTGAATTTTCAAATTCAAAGTAGTCGTATTATGATTCTTGTTCTTATTTCATGATATTTAACATCGGCGTGGAGAGAGAGAGAGAGAGAGAGAGAGAGAGAGAGAGAGGAGATGGCTGCGTACTTGCAGCTATTAGACTCTTGCAGATTGGTATTCCTTCGCACTGGAGATATCATGTACAGTCATGTTGCGCTGACCAGAGCTATGGAGGCAATAGGGTTCAGTGGTGCGGTGGACGTGTGCTATGATGAATCGGGAATATATTGGAGGCAATTTTTCGT
Source organism: Diphasiastrum complanatum (assembly GCA_029204225.1). Lineage (NCBI taxonomy): Eukaryota > Viridiplantae > Streptophyta > Lycopodiopsida > Lycopodiales > Lycopodiaceae > Diphasiastrum > Diphasiastrum complanatum. The sequence goes on from CM055107.1 coordinate 46,880,704, forward strand.
GCCATCTTGTCCCTGGTTTATGGCTTGCATACCAGTTCTGCCTATAGCTCGGATTGATGATGAGACCCTTCTGAGCTTCATCAATATGGTTGAGGACTACACCAATTCCAGAGAGTTTGGATTGTGGTTTTTCCTCTCTCTCTCTCTCTCTCTCTCTCTCTCTCTCTTGGCTGGTAGATGTCAGACAAAAAAAGTCCGAAATTGCAGTTAAGCACCTTGAATAACAACTGTATAACGTGCGTGAAAATGGCAGCAGGTATCCGAGGTAGGCCAAGCAAAATCAGATGGAAAGAACGCATTCCAATGCATATACTCAATAGCGGTATTCTTATATACTCCTGATGGCTTGAGTGTTTCATATGTTTATAGCCTCCTCGAAATCTTTCGTGATTTTTGTCAATTCTGAAGTTATAGAAAAGCCTCATTTATATGACAAATAGGAAAACCTTGACTCAACTACTGTCTTCACGTGTATCTTCTCCAGATCGTGATGCACAAATTTAAAGCTTATAATAGTGAAATGCCTCATTGGATGAATACCAGCACTGCGTTGACTTGGGCATTGCTGTCTGTTGATTTCGTGACAACAACAGAGTGACTTGCCAGAAACGGGATACAGGACACCACACATAAATGATGTATGGAGTAGCTGGTTTTTTCACCAAGTTAATTAGCCGAAGCTGCTCTTTCTTCCAAAAATTTTAGCGCCCTTTAGATCTATTATAATTATTATGCAAATAGGATAAGTTCTGGACTAATGCTGGATGAGAACGGTCTATGTAGACCAAGTAAACATTTGTGTGAATAGCAGCGCATTGACAGAAACCGTCCCATGTGGAGGTTATTATCAGGCTTCCTTTCCACAATGTTTTGTTAGACAGAAGAAATGATGATACTCTGTTGAATTTTATTTAAAAGCAGGTGAATATGAACTCTTGTTAATGGAGGAAAACAATTGTCCACCATGTGATGGATTCTGCACTTATGCCTTCATGTTAAGCTTCTTGAAAAAGCTAAGAACCTGCTAGAAACTCTTCTAATCATGGACTTCACACTTTGCTATACTAAAATTCATAGCTGACGGTCGTTATGCATTTCCTTTCTTCAGAATATGAATAGCCTTATTTTGCTGAACAGCACTTTCTTCTTTGTGCATGCTTGGGTATGAAACCTTCAATCACTTGTTCTTTTGTGGGGATTTGTTTATATGATCCTTCTCTTTGACGCTGAATCGAATATTGTGGGTGACCTTAGAAGTATGGTTAGAAATCCATAGCTTTTCATCTTTTGCCTCTTTCTAGGCTACTATTTTTCATTGGACGATTTGGATAGAGCTAAATCAGGCGATCTTTATTGGTTGGCAATACGCACTTCTTTTTTGTTCCACGTCACTAGGCAAGAAATACACCTAGATATTAGAGCCTTACCCCTCCTTGTGTTTTGTGACAAGGTAGTTCATATCCTACTACGTATCCGCCATCCACAGGCGGGCTACATGTTGTAGCACGTGAAGTCGTGGGAGAGGCTAGCATGGTTACATGTTGTAGTCCCTTGTTGGATGACGTATACCATATGTAGCAATTGGTAGATTTACGGTGCAGACTATGGCTCAGAACTGGGTTACTGTTGGTGAACCATGTGCTGCCATGTCCAAGTTTTCTCTCTTCCCAAATGCTAGTGTTTTGGACCTGTGATACACTTTTATGTTACTTTATGCATCTAACTTTGTTTGGACATGTGTAGCTTCAATTGGCACTCTTGGCTTATGTAATGTCATCTTTGTTTTGGGGAGGATAAACCTCTCATATTACTTTACCTTAAAGGTGCTTGGGCAACCAGAGGTATTATCCCATGAGCACACCCTGATATGTTTTGTTTTGCCTAATAATACTAAAAACGGTAACGCTTCTTGTGTGATTGAAGGTGTGCACAGAAATGGGCACCAACAAGATTCTAGGTGCATCCAAAGTCCGAGGAAATGGCAAAAATTTTGTGGGCACCGCAAGAGCAAAGGCTCACATAGGCTCCTGCAACAATGTCACATGACATTCTGCCATTGGGATAGGCTCAAACCTTCTCACGTGTGTATGCTGCCATGAGGAAAGCTCCTAGCCTTGAGGACCTTCCGTGCCCACAAGAGCAAGAGCTTGAGGGTGCCACCTAGTAGGGTGGAATGTATCTTCCTTTTTATAAAGCTTAAGTATTTTTTTGACATAGAGTATCTAGATTATCTGAATAGTACGTTGCATCATTGTCAAGATTGCACATTTGATTTTTGAGGTCGAATTTTACTAGATTTATGATTGTAAGTGATTCAACTTGATTTGTGCTATAATTGAGAGGCATTTATGCTTAAAGCTATTTTGGATCAGTAAAAGTGAAGTCACATTCCTTGTGAAGGTTTGATCAAGGAGGAGGCATTTTATACATTCAAATCTAGAGTGTCTTGAGCTAGGATTGGATTTTGAAATTTGATCAAGTTCAAGATAATTGCAGATGTTGTTGGGAAGCTTATTAGATTCTTCCCAAGTCCCTAAGTTAGTGAAATACCAGGTTTCATCATCTTATGACCCTATATTGTATCTCCTTTGTATCAAGTTTACTCATTGAAAATGGCATCAATTAGTGCATGCTTGTTGGAGTTAATTGATAGGCTTAATTCATCCAATTATTCAACTTGGAAGTTGAGAATAGAGTCCATTCTTGTTCTTCAAGGCTTGGTGGACATTGTACAAGTACCTATCCATCTACAAGAAGCAACGAGGTACAAGAAGAGATGTAAAATTTCTCATTATATCAAATGAATGTTGCTAATAAATTGCTCAAAGGCCCAAGAGGCTTGGAAAACTCTCCAAACAAAATACGACTCCAAGAATACATCTAGTTTACTTTCATTAACAAATCAAGTGTGTCAATGCTTTCAAAGCAAGAATGAGAGTGAACATATTCAATATGTGTTGAGAGTTAAGGACTATAAGGAGCTTGCTTATGTAGGAGAATCTATGAAGGAGAGTGAGGTTGTACAAGTAGTCTTGAATGGTTTAGGGAATGAATTTTCTAACCTTGTCCAATCATATGCTATCATGGGAAGGTTGCTAAGCTTAGATTATCTCCAAGGTTTCTTGATGACCGAAGAGAGTTGAAAAGCAGAAGTCAAAGCTCGAATGGAGAGACTCTCTATCAATGAGGGTGATGACAAAGCATTATTTTTCAAAGGCAAAGGCAAGAAAAGTGGAAAGGAGGAGCATTAAAGAGGGATCAACCTAGGATAGAGATCAATCATCATCATCAAATCAAATAAAGCAAAGCCCAAGATGGACAAATCCAAGATCAAGTGTTGTTATTGTAGCAAGATGGGGCATTATGCCTCAGAGTTTTTCAAGAAGATGAATTCTCAAATTCAAGTTGACATAAATGAATAAGAGGAGGAAAGTGATCACGAGGTCTCTCTCATGATTTGAAGCTTATCACCATCAAGTGTCAAAGGTGAAGATCCATGGTGGATCGAGAGTCACTGTGGGGCAAGTTCCCACATGTCAGGAAAGAGAGAGTATTTTTTACATCTTACACCTAATGTAAACTATGGCATCTAACTTGGATTTTTAGCTACTTTATAGACTTAGAAATAGGTATGGTAGATTGCACCAAGGGGAGACTTCTACAAGGAGAGATGCTTCCTGTGCAAATTTCAGATCCAAATATGATTGAAAATGTTAGATCTACATCAAGAATGATTGCACTAAACATAGATTGCTTCTATGTTGGACAATTCACTCACTAGTTTTTTGATTAAAAACACTAGCCAAATGGGAATAAAATCAAAAGATATTCAAAACCTACTCAATTTGATGCTAAGCCTTTGTTTACAGTCTATAAAATAACAAGATAACATTCAATTCATCACTACATGCGCGTATGTCAATCACACAACATAATCTTTGCACAAATGTATAAGAATGCCAAAATGAGATGATAGTATTCCACCAAAAAGTTCTCCAAACCAAATACGGACAAGCTTTTTCAGCATAGGACCTACTATTTATAGGTGAGAGTGAGGGCTCTCTCTCTCTCTCTCTCTCTCTCTCTCTCTCTCTCTCTCTCTCTGTCTCTCTCTCTCTCTCTCTCTCTCTCTCTCTCTCTCTCTCTCTCTCTCTCTCTCTCTCTCTCTCTCTAGAGTCATATACCTAAAATAATTACTATGTGTGCCAAACTAGCTATTATGGCAAAATTGCCAATCTTGATTAAAAATGAACTATTTGTGTATGCAAATGACTAAAGGTCCTTGAACCTATCTCACATCTATGAAGAAACCATCTCAAGCTTATTTTCAAATTTGGCCTCTCAAATGTCTAGAGAATAGGCAAGTAAGTTTCATGTTTGCATGTAGTAGTGCAAAATATATAACGCTATATGGGCTTTTGGTTTTCACTTTCATATTGAAAAGATTAATACAAAATGACAAGCACATGATTGTGGTGTAATAGCATATTTCGACAAACTATGAAAATGTGGTGTTTTGACATACGACGGGTGCCGATGCATATTTCAAAGTATTAGTTTCGACGAAGACAATGGAAAAAATATCAATAAAAACCTTTTATTTTATTTTTTGAGAAAACATCTAAATTTGCCTAGGAAAGAACCATAAATATTGTATTGCTTGCCTAGAACTTCACTATGAATGCCATGTTTTAGTGGGTTTATTAGGCTGTAAAAATATTTTAAACATGAGGTAGAGCTTGCCCCAACTAGTTTTCATTTGTGCAATAAAAAGTTATTTACATCTCCGATGTCCATCTACTAATTAGTCTTTGTTCCAACTAGGTTTCATCTGTGCAATAAAGAGTTATTTCATCTCCGTAATAGATACCCTGAGACTATTATGCCCATTTTTTGAACAGATTAAAAAGCAGAATATGTGTACTTTTGTCCAAACAGAGGTGTTGTGCTTTCTACCCTGCGCGTCCGTACAAATGCCACTTGGCACACGTGGCACGTCCAAAGTGGTCAGTCAAAGTGGCATGTCCAAAGTGGTCAATCAAAGTCAAACTGCTTATCATGCTTCATAATGTATATGTGAAAACATTCAACGTACCCATTATGCAATGGAATGTGCCAGGCAGAGGACATTTCGCCCGGTTAGGCTTTCCAAAAACATTAGGCTCGCCTAAATATTTCTGGAAATCCTTACCGGCCATTTAGTAGTAGTTATAGATTTCATTTGTGCAATAAAAAATTATTACATCTCCATTTAGAACTAATCAGGTGCATGTGTTGGGAAACGTCAAGACTTGATTATGTCTTTATGTAAAACCAGTTAGGTAAAGAGTTTTGAAAAACTTCGCATTTAAAACACAAGGTTATTGGATCCCATCAAAGCCCCTCATCCACCCACCACGTGTGTGATATTATCCAAATGATTGTAATTAGAAGCACTCACACCTTTGTAATGCCAGGGGCATGCACATGCAAATTTCTAATTACTTTGTAGAATGTGCATTCATTCTCTACAATAGTGTGGGTTCTTTCTCTGTGTGGGTTCTTTCTCCTGAAGGTGCATTCTTTCTCTACGGAATGTGCGCTCTCTCTCCACCTTCTCACCTTGCATTACGTAGTGGATGGCCTTGGGGCCTCGGGACTTCCACCATACTTTCAATTCAATTCAAGATAATTCATTCACTTCTTTCATTCAATTCAGGAAATTCATTCCTAGTGTTGCATTTGCTTATGGGACAAAATCACGCCTTTTGGCTGCACGCGGCAGGTGCTTGGGTACGCCTCGCATAGAGGGTCGTTAAGTGAACGCTGTAGGGATGAGTGATCGATATTCTCATCCCAAAGTTTGCCTTATTCTAAAACATGAGAGACAGAAAAGGAAGCGTCGTTTTTGTATATTAAATGAATGAATATAAGCGAAGTGCTCATACACCAATATGTAAGCACAAGAGACGACGTCGCTGCAGGTCTCCATCGTTCAATACGATGGAAAATACACGAAGTTAAACTTTTCTTTTTATGAGAGAGGGACACAAACCTCACAAATCCAAACTCTCTGGGATTGCCTGTGTAACGCTCAACTGTACCGATAAACTCGAAAAGGCTCAAAGCATTAATGCGAGTGAAAGGAAGGAGCGGCATGCAGGCCATAACCGACGGAGAAGAGGGCACGAAGTATTGCCTCCAACATTATCTTCCTGATAATCCGGCATAGCAAGCGTTTATTGAACCACTGAACCCGAGTGTCTGCATCACTCTTGTCAGTTGATCATGACCGTGTTTCTCTGAGACGCCATATCTCTCTTTCTCAGAGATGTGGTTGCTGCTGTTGCATTAGATCATGCACTATAAGGAGAGTTATAATAAAGAGCTTCTGAATTCGAAAATTCACAAAGCGAATGAAAATTCGAATGCAAGTGGTTATCCGCGCCAACGTCAAATTTGCGAAGGACAGGCTCTGAATACAAACAACCACAAGGAATGTGGTTGTGATGAGGTGAATCTTCTCCGCTGTTCTACCCGTTGCATATAACTCTTGCATGTACTCCTGCTGCAGATATTTTTTTAGGTAAATTTTCTGTTTCGAGTCAAATTTTCTGGATCTACATCTGCAAGTCAGCTTTTTGGTTTTGAAGCAGAGGCAAACAGCTACATATTTCCGTTTGTGATTGTGCTTCATCATCTTATCTTCTCGACCATTTTTTGACGGTGTCGTTCCATCGTATCTATCAATACTCCACAACGTCCCCTTGCATTTGTGATTATTTTTTTGTTTCTTAAACTTGCAGTTGTTGGGCAGGCAGTCGCTATGTACTAAGTATCCACCATCTAGAGGCCAGAGGGCTGGAGCGAAGAGGGTGGCTACACGCTGTAGCCCATCATTGGATGGCAAATACCATAAGTACCAGTTGTAGATCTATGGTGCAGTTGTAGATCTATGGTGCAGATGCAAGATTTCTACATTGTTAATCATTGCTATATGTGCTATCCATATTTGCTAAAGATCAAAGGGCATAAATGGATCTTTGTATCTTTTTTTTAACACAAGCCAAGTGGACGAATCATCTTGAGAGGTGCAAATATTGGGGTCCGATCATGGTGAGAGGTGTAATCTATGGGGTCCAATCAAAATTAGAGGTTGATACATGCTTTGTGTAGCAAGAACTCGAGTTACTACTATATGAAAATGCACTCTTTATGTAAGTACAACTTTTTGAGAGAGAATCAAATTTTTGATTTGGATTCACCTTGGTCTATTCCCTCTCTACCCAGGTATTTTTCTCTCTCTACCCAAGAGCAAGGAGCTTGGTTTTGTCTCTCATAGTGATTTTTACATAGTTTTTTTTATGTGGATGTAAGAAACTTGCTTGTCTTTCAAATTGGATGATCATATCTTTGTGTGATTGAGCTCTTGCCTAGATTCAAAGTGTGTTAGATAGCTCTTTAAAATTCGAGTTGATCCATCCATCTTGATAGATGTGCAATCTCACATGCATGTAGTTCGTGGTGGATCATTGCAAGATCCTCAAATGTGCACTTTAACAAGGCCTAAACCCTAAGTTTGGCTAATCCTAAGAGTAGTTATGAATCTCAACTTTAAGTGTGAGATTGCAAATCACAGAAGAGAGATTTTTGAGGCATTGGTAGAAACCCAAGAGCTCAATACCATTCTCTCTCTACTCGAGAGTTGATGGTTTTTCTCTCTCTAAACACTTAGTTTTTTCATTCAATACATGCAATTATGACTTGACTTCAATGATTGATCTTGTCTTGTGGTCTTATGCTCTTATCTTAATTCAAAGCTTGTTGGATTGCTCTTCCAAATCCAAGTTTAAGCATCTATTTTTTGATAGTGTACAGTCATACATGCTTGAAGATCCTTAATGATCTCTTTAGGATCCTTCACACGTGCTAAAATTTAACAACAACTAGTGGTTGGTTGTCCACATGCACATTATGCCCATTCCAAAAACGAAAATGTTGAAAACAAGACTCGATTATGACATTACATAGGGGAAGATATGTTCCCGGAGCTTTCCACCCTGGCCCTTAGGCTCCTGCCCTTGCAAGGTTAAAAACCTACAAGGGATGACCTTTGGACTCCCAAAAAACATGCTATGTACAAGCATGGGAGATTTTCCACTAATTTTGTACAAAATGCATAATATCGAATGATGTAATTGTAATAAACTTTCTATAGCAACCAAAAAATACAAATTTCAGGGTACATAAAAAGCCTAAAATGGTACCTAACAACCTCATACTAGTTAGAATTCAGAAAAAGTTTTTAAGATCTCAATCAAAATTTGTGTTACACGGCCTTGATATCAAACTCTTTTGCAAGGGAAATAGAACCGATTAGAAATGCTAAAAATAATGTGTTGATCAGAGTATTAGCTCTGATTTATGCTGTAATTAATTTACCCACTTCAGGGCAGATGTATTTTGGCAAGCGTTTTCTGTACTAAGGCAAGCATCTGAAGCACTTCAAACCTCCAGCTTAGTTTGTGCTTGTACTTCTTGTTGCACATTCTAAGGGACTAGCAAGCAGGTGAATGACTTGTAAAAGCAACAAATTTCTCATGCGACCATGTGGAGTTTAGCCAACCCTTGGTCTCTGAAACATGCCCGGAATGTTTTCCTGTGGTGGCCAGTGGGCAACCTCGAGGGGAACCTGCAAGAACTGACCGTGCACCGAACGGTCAGGTTCTCCCCAGAATATTCAAAACACTTATTTTCACCTGACAGGGGCCTAGACCTGAAGTGTTTTACCTATCTTAACGATATTACAAATGTGTTTTCTTGATTGGAATAGGAATTTGTCAAGGACTAATGTAACAGATGAAGACCTGCTGCAACCACATAAAATATTACTGATAGAAAATCATATAATGTGAAATTTCAAAGTATGAGAACAACAATGACGATATACAAGGGCATCCTTGTAGTTGAACCAAGCACTATGTTGCCAAATACCAATTTTATTTATTTTTCATTTTGATTGGAGCTCAATTATTCATTGTAACCAGGCTCCAATCAGGAAATAAGTCCCTAACCTCCTCAGCAGGCACTGTAATCTTACAGTTCCCAAAAACAGCAAACTTTCACTATGCTCCGGGTTCTGCACAAATTCCTGGGTCAAACTGGCTTGACTCGGCTGTTTCCACATTACATTGCCCATTTCAATCCGACCTGGCGTAATGTTCACCATACTTGAAATCAGTTAAGTTTGTACAGTTTGTTCTCTATTTCACCTAACACTGACCATCAACTTACTCACAGAAAATTTTGTACCAAAATACTCTGGACTGATAAGAATAAGCACTGCACATCATACACCTACCGTTAATGCATTTTTTTATTAAAATTCTTCCTTCTGTGATATTAAAGCTCCTCCTCGTTTTTACTCAGAACAAGAAATGAGACCGTGGAGTAAGATTAAAGCCAATGAAATAGAAACTTTTAAGTATATATAGAGCTCTAAAAAAAGTCCAAGAATCCAAGAAAACGATGTGATATTATCGAATGGTGGCTTTTCTATGCATGGACAAGATCATGCAATTCATAAGGTCTGCTTATCATCAATTCCATCGTTTGTTGATGCATAAACACCGCAAACTTTCCTGGAATGCATATTAAGACCTGGATAAAGACTGCGGTGAAATAACAGAGATTCAGCAAGGCCCAGTAAATTAAAGAATTATATTGAAGATAGTGTATCCAACAAAGAATTATAGTTAGCCAGTAAAGCTCCCATATGTACAATTAGGACAGCTTCATCACTCCAATGTCAGCAAAGAAGATAATTGTCCAAAAAAGGTCCCCCACTAGCGAAGACAATAGCACGTAACAGTTCCCAAATTATATGATGGTCAAGTGCCTCTAAGAACTTTATCCAGGGTTGAAACACAAATTGATACTAGAGATAACACAGCACATTGTCAGTATTGCTACATGAAGCAATCTGAAGATGCTCATTGGTCAGGCTTACTACACAATATATACAGCTTCTTGCAATGCAGCATTTTTGTTGTTTTCGGCTAGAATGGCCTAGGCACTTGCAAGCATCGCCTTCTCCGACGCCGCAGTTATTGCTTGTTCTAGGATCAAAGCAGTCTTCTTAGCATCCCTCCCTTCTGCTACTCCTGTGGTCGAGACTTCAAAATATTTATCCAGGAAATTCTCAGAATGATGGCCATAATAACTCACAGAGGAATGGGCCTCTGCCCTTGCATCAGGATTACTACCAAAGCCAGCAATTATAGCCGTTACATAGTCATGGTAAATCCTATGGCTGGTGATGTCATCATGCACAGGTAGAGAACCAACATGCGCATTTTGATTTAAAGAAATAGTAACATTTTGCTTTCTGTGCTCCTCAAATTCTGCCATGGTTGGAATCATGACATAATCATTAACAGGATTGTATAAAGGATCAGGTTCGCCTGCTTTAAGCCAATGTTTTAAGGCCCGAAAGACTCTGTCGTCACTGAGCAATCCCCGGTGCTCACCTGGCACTCCAACTCTCTCCAACGCATCCAGCTGATCAGCCTACAGGAACATGACTATGTCAAACTAATTTGATGGTTTCCTATGCATTTTGCAAAAAAGGATGATAAATGGTGCAGGGGGAGAGAGAGAGAGAGAGAGAGAGAGAGAGAGAGAGAGAGAGAGAGAGTACCATTGATGACTCGACGGGAACAGTTCCGTCACCATCTACATACCTAAAGTCACCCTGCAGATTCCAGAAATTGCAGAAATTCTAATGTGAGTTATGACAATTGAGAACACAAGTTGAGATCAAATGCAAATTTTATGATCGTTAGAAGTCCACATGCAATTGACAAGGACTCACGTAAAATACAACATAATACGATGCAATTAATGTGCAAATCCACCTCCTAACCCAACTTTATCGCAAGTGTTCGTGAATTTTCCAGAGTTGGTAGCTGAATTGATGCCAAAAAAGAATACAAAGGCTAGAGATGTTGCATACAAAAATGACGCTGTCCAAAATAAATGCTGTGAAAACAAAGATATCAAATATACCACAAAGTGCAGGAAGATATCACAAAATGTAAAAGTGGGATAATGTAAGGCAGAGTATCATATATAAGCTAGAGATTGAATACGGGGTAAAATGAGACTGTGGCCCAAATCAACTGAAAAAGGTTCCCAAACCTGTCAATAACAAGCAACAATTATGAATGCAATGGTGAGATGGAGTTGTCCGAGACTTGTCCAAACAAGCACTTCACTAAGGACAAAAACATAACCGGCATGGCAGTTCTGAATTTATGTGTGAACTACAAAGGAGGCGCTTCTAAAAAGTGACAAAAAAGGAATATCAATCCCAAAGTCATCACCTACTAACAAGTACCAAAAATTAGCTGAAAACTATTCTAGATTTTGCTTAAAGCAATCGGTTATATTCTCAAATAAGCTGATTCAGTTTCAGCCCTTATAATTAAAATACTTCCTGCTGAGAGGTTGGAACAAAACAGGAATAGTGCGGCCATAAGGAAACCAAAGCCTTTGCTGAAATAAACATTGCATTGACTCAATCTAGGGTAGTGCTTTTTTCTGTCAGCTCTGAGAATTACAATGGAACAGTGTATCAAAGGGATTGATTGACTGGGAAAGTGGCAAATTGAGGAAAAATAACTATGAGAAAGAAAGACAAATGTAACAAACTTAGGATTGGAAATGAATTATATACCATGCCATAACCCTAAAGAAGAGAAGCGCTTCTACAGGCAGGAATATAGCCATTGATTAGACACAGACAACAAAAATAATCACATGAGAATATCTCAACATTTAAAAATGAATACGATATGTAATTTGGGTTAAGCAAACTTCATTTGGAGGCAGACACACATTATAAGTGGGATGTTTAGCATCAAAAGTTTCAAAACAAACGTTTCTTCTAAAGAAAAGCCACTAAATGAAACGATTCCCCTATACTTCCCATTACATAATTCTTTTATCTTTCTCATGCTAATTGAAAGAATTTAATATAATGTTCTTACATCCAACCACAAATTTGGTAACAGACAGGACATGTTGGTTAATATTTAATGATTTTAATCCAGCATTTAAAAGCCGTACTTTCTAGGTTAAACGAACTTGGACACTGTTTGGCACATTATGTGAAACAGCCAATATGAGTAAAATAGTCATACATCAGTATGCAGAATGTCCTTCAAATCCTCAATTGGGAACTTCTCACTTCCATAACTGCACCAAATAGAAATCCTATGAGCACTCTCTGTTTTTCAAAAGACAAAAAGGCCAAGCACATACAAAGCAATCCGTCTTTTTTCATTTCATAGGTGCAAAAATGCTTATTATTCTCATTTTTCTTGCCAATGAAACAAACTTGTACTAATGCCTAAACAAGAAAAAGGTACACGAGGATACCAAGCATCATAAGGAGTTGCATTAGAAGTGCCATATATGTTGTAGAATTTGACTCCTTCAGGTAAAGATGCCGATTGCCAGAGTTTTCTGGTTTTGTTTGCCCACTCGAAAATGTTAGAGTTGAAAGGTAAAGGGATTGTCCTTCCGTCAAAAACTAGCTGCATGAAACATTTGACATAGAATCACAAAGGCCAGTCAAAATCATACTTTTTATCAAGGTCAACAGAATAACACCAAACCATTTTCCAACAAGTTCTAACAGTAAGTGATTAAAAAAGACCAGTTTTGAACATTAAAAACTTCCAGGGCAAGCTGACTGCCCAGGATCTGCCAATGAATTTCCTCTTTTAGATGCACGCTCTAACCATTCAAATCATACACAATAATCACAAGTTGTCAAGTGACATACAGATTTTTCGATGAATATTGGGTAGCTACAGCCCACATCACATCTTTCTTCAATACCAGCAGGAATTGATGACATCATGTTACCATTTCCATTATGTTTACATTTGCAATCATATACTAGATGCATTCTGATTTGGTTTTAGCATATACACCTAGTTTATTTTTTCTTTACTGTTTCAGAAACGTTTCATATGCTCCTCATCGTATCACATACTCGACATGTACTTATCCGTCGTATATGCCTTGTGGCATGAAACAAAATTAATAAATCAATCTCTCTCTCTCTCTCTCTCTCTCAATGGTGTAGCGATTCAGCCCATCGCCCTTGCCATCTCTCCAACCTCCATGGCACACAAATCAAGGGGATCCCCTCTCCACCTCATCCCCTTCACCCCATCCCCTCACCTCCATCACATTCTCCCCCCCCCCCCACTTTAGCTGCTACACAGCAGCAGCCTGATGCTGCTGGTGCACACCAAGTCCATTTGGCTGCTGCTGCTATTGCGCAGCAGTGCCCTACTGCTGCTGCACAGTAGCAGTTGCCTAACACTGCTGCTGCGCAGCAACGTGCCCTCCTCCCTCCTCCATTGCTCCGACTACCTCCTTCCTCTTCCTCTTCTTCTTCTTCTTCTTCCCCTTCTCTGATCTGCATTAATGACAACACTCCGCAGATGAGGCCACCGCTCCAATTTCAGCAGATGACTTGTATACTCCGACGAAAGCCTATAAAGGCTATTTGAAGACAGCAGTGGATGCTCTACGAACGGAAGTGCAGAATCTCAAAGTGGCCGTGATCGCTCTAACCAAAGACAACGAAATTCTCAAAGAGAAGATCCAGATACTAGAAGGACTACCGACTCCAATAACAAGCAAGATTCATGAACCAGAGCAAAATCTGGTTGAACATAAAGAAGCCACAAAGACTTGGGCTTCATTATTCAAGAAAGAAGAAGGTACTGCTACTCAAATGTCTACTTTTATTTCTGCAGCCATTTCCAAAAAGAAACTTAGAGATTTAAAACCTCTAAATGTTCATGTTCGAGGTGTTTGGCATACCAGATAAATAATTCCGCCCTTAACATCCGGTTCAAATCAAAAGAGGAGAGAAGATATGTATTGCAGTTCAAACCCAAACTAAAGGGTAGAAACATTTTCCTAGATGATGATCTCACCTATATACAAGTGGAGGAACGTAAGAAACCTTTCCAAAATGCCAAGGCATCTAGTAGAATTGCCATCTATCGTGATGGTCAAGTTCGATACTTGGATCGCAGACCATCTACATCTAGTGCCTAGGAATTTGGGGTCCTCGGGCTTGGGAGTGTCCCGAGGGCCCGCTCACACAGGTTGCGGATTGGAGTATGGAATTGTTATGGGATTCATTCAGCAGCAGCAGCTGGAGACTTAGCTGGTTTTATTGCACATGGTGATATATTACCATGGGAGCAGTGAGAGAGGCTTACCAAATTTTCCAGTTTTTCGGTGGTATTCTGCATACCGGATAGTGACACGTTTCGCGAGTGGCAGAGGTTCACGTGGAGTGGCATGTTTTGTACCGAGAGACTCTACGGTCTATCATTGAGTTCATGGATCATGATATACATGCACGCGATCTTTGGATTCACCTTACCGGATATATAGGTATGTTACTTTCCAACTATGACATCCTCTTTTGCAAATGCGATTCTCCATACACTCATCTATCACCAGACATTATCAGATACTCAACGAGTGGTCATATACTCCTCACGTCAGACAATTTCATGATGCTTCGGATCAGTTTTGTGTACTACCTATTGATGCAACGGATATGGGTATTAGCAAGACCTCTGCTGATGTTCTTGGACCGATCACTACTTACGGTGAGTATCTTCGTCAGTTTGGAGGTGCACATGATCTAGCCATTCTTAATGGCCTAGCTTGTTGGCCTGACTCTATTTCATAGTGGGGGACATAGTGTGGTGGACTATCTCATGGGATCACCCTCTTTCATTCCATTTATCTCAGATTTCCATATTTCCACCACTGCTCTTTCTAATCACGTACGCCTCTCATTCCACCTTGGACACATCATACCATCTACCCCACATCCCTCTCCCTCTCCCTCTCCCTCTAATTGGGCACCAAAATACAAGTTTGACAAGACTTACATTACCTTATAAACGCACTTATGAATCTAATGAAGGTAGACATCTCATTAATCTCCTTTACAGCTGCTCCACTTGTGCCTTTTGGCATGAGTTCACTCCCCGGTCTCCACCTCCTTCGATCACAGATCTTCGCACTTGGACTAATTATGCCACCACTTTGTATACTATCCCTACTGACACTCCCATTATCATTTTCCCACGACCCTCTATTTTCCTAGTGCACCGATATTATCCATCCTATCCGTAAGAGTGGTGATCCCATGAAACCTGATAACTATCACACCATCATGATTGGACATGTCATTGCAAAACTCTATGGGACCATCCTTCAGTCTGCATTGAGTACAGAGGCAGAGTCTAGGAGGCTTCATGTTATGGCTCAGGCAGGTTTTAGAGCTCATTACTCTACTACTAATCACATCCTTACACTCTGTTCCATCATTGACCAGGCCAAGCAAAGATGAGAGAGAGTTTATTGTTGCTTTGTTGATTTCAGGAAAGCCTTTGACTCGGTCCCACGACCCTTGCCTATCCAAAGATTGTGAGACCTAGGCTTCTCCACAAATACAGTTTTGGCTATGGTACTATTTGAGAGAGTTTGGGGTTGTTTCATAGGAGAGTCCGGCATTTCAGATCCAATGTTGAGCACTATTGGGGTGAAGCAGGGTTGTTCCTTATCACCTACTTTATTTGGATTATACATTGATGAGCTTGAGGAGGATATTAGTCGAGATGATGGTCAGGGTTGTCGAATTGATGATATCATGATCGCCATACTTTTATATGCAGATGATGTAGCTCTATTATCACCGACCAGGGAGGGACTACAAAGACACTTGGACAGTCTACATACATTTTGTACTAGATGGGGATTATAGGTGAACATCTCGAAGACCAAAGTTATGGTCTTCAACACTTCTTAAATCCTTCATGCTAAGATAGGAGCTTACCTTTGAGGATCAAGCTCTAGAGGTGGTTTCATCTGTTAGAAATAATAAATGATAATGTTAGTTTCCCATAGGTGACTTTGACCCAAAAGGTCGAGACCTGTGTAACCATGGGTTAGGTTTATTATTTAGACCATGTTAAGTTAGTTTTAGCTAAGTTGGACCCAAGTTTGGAGTAATAACTCGTGGGTCCAAGTAAAGTCTAATTATGTTAAGGGGCCCTAACTTGACTTTTGGGGGTGCCCTATAATTAGTAGGTTCTAGAACTTAGGGTTTGGAAGAGTCTAGGCCCTTGGAAGGCCTATTTATATGTACTCATTGTTCATTTGTGATTCGTTCCCTTTCAAGCATTGCTACTACTTTCTCTCTCCTTGAGGGCGCCTAACCCTCTCCCTCTTCTTCTTCTTCTTCTTCTTCTTCTTGTATATGGAGATTGAATGTTAGAAGGATCTTGGCACTTTGATTTCCTACATGGTATCAAAGCCATGGATCTTCTATGCTTGATTTAGGGCGCCCTACCAAAAGAGATCGTCTTCACTTAGGAATCACAAAAATTCAGCACCTTTGCTGATTTTTTGGAGTGAAGATCCGTTTTTTGACTCTTTTTCGTTTTACAGGAGGGCACCACACATCAAAGAAGATAACAGGATTTTGGGCGCCCAAAAATCAGGTTGTTGTTTGCTGATTTTTCAGGTTGCAGGAAGGCGCCATTAATTATCTTCTTCGGGGCTTCTTTTAGGTCGCCCACATCCATGTAGGTTTATCCTACTTCCGTTGGTCCGCTGCTGCCCTATTTTTCAGATTTGCTCCTTTGCAGGAGGGCGCCCATCTACAAGCAATTTCTATTCTTCTGATTTGGCTGAAAAATCAGCACCTTTGCTGATTTTACAAAGTGAAGATCCGCTTCTTTTTGCTTGTTTCCAGGTGTGGAAGAAGGCGTTAATTTTTTTTGTGATGATCCGATCACATTCCGAGGCTGAAAATTGGACAGCATATTACCACTTGTAGGGTGTTGCAACAACCCTATTCGTGTGTGTAATACGTTCACACTTTTTGGCAAGAAAGAAGGATTCCGGAAAAAGCTTTGTTGGAGGCTAACCTAATTCTTTGCTTGCTGGTTTTTTGAGTTTGTAATGCAATTTCAGGCTGAAATTCTCAGCACACAAGGCTTGTAGGAGGGCGAGTTCCTACATCCATCTAATGTGTGGTTTCGACACATTCCGGAATTTCAGGCTGAAATTCTCAGCACACAGGGCTTGTAGGAGGGCGAGTTCCTACATCCATCTAATGTGTGGTTTCGACATATTCCGGTGCTGATTTGTCAGATTTGATACTTGCTGGGTTTTGTGTATTTTAGGGCACATTTAGGGTTTTAAAAAGTTTATCTTCTTGGCTGGTTCTTATGGCAAGAGATTTGGGAGCAATTCGTACTTGTTCGGGCGAATATATGTTGGATCGCACCAACTATTCTTCATGGAGTTGCAAGTTGAGATTTTTCATCGACATGATGATCAAGATTTTATTGGTAACAAGATCTATCTTATATCATTTGAGATTTTGCAAGACCTCTAAAAGTGCTTGGGAAACACTTTTAACGATGTACCGAATAAAGGATTCATCATCATGCTTTCTCCTCTCTACTTCATCCTCTTTGAAGGTAGAAGAGCAAAGTCATGCAAAGTTTGATCATTGTCTTTCTACAAGTACAAGTTTGCATCGGAATGTTGGTATGGGTAAAGCATTCTTCTTCTCTTGAGCCATTTGTTGCAAATGATGGATGCATTAGTGAAGAACTTTATGAGCAAGCTTCTCAAGATAATGTTTTAGAAAAGGCTGAAATCAAGCATTCCTTGAAGCCATTTTGTACTAATGGAGGAGGGGAAAAAATCATGTCAATTAGTACATTGGTTCAAAGTGGCGTGTTGCTGGATTTTTTGGGTGTTCAAAGTGGCAAGCTGTTGGTTTTTTTCTTGAAGATGGTGGACACCAGATTTAGCCATGGTTTATTGATCATTTTTAGCCTATGTTACATTGTGAGCATCCAATTATGCATCGGGAACGGCCTGTGGAAGGTTTTTGGACAGCAAGGTCCACATTTGGAACACTTTGGACAGCAAAGTGTTGGTGATTTTGTGGCTGTTGGACAGCCTACTACAACCTCTTGTTGGTTGTCCGAGTCTTTGCGAGATAGCAAAGCATCTTTTTACCTTGGAGGAAACACATGCCTCACCAAAAACAGTACCTTATGCTGATTTTCATGTTTTGATGCTTACTTCTTATGATGACGGTGTTGTCTTACCTAGTGTTGGTGAGCAGATCATTGATAGTAAGATTCGGGAGGATGTAATGGTAAAAGAGTATCATACTCTTCTTTATGTTTCTTGTGGTAAGAAGACTTATGGAATCATGTGAGAACCATTGATGGATTGCAAATCCATATTACGGCTTGTGGCTGGTTTTTTGGTTACCTACTTTGGATGGAGCATGCTTGTCTTCACTCTTCGACGTGATGTTACCGCACTTCGTATTCTACATCTCTTCTACATCGGGCATGATTGGGGCTAAGATTTCGGCTACTTCGACTACTTCAAGCTGAAGTTTTTGTTTGGCGGCATTAAGCTTGGACAACAAGCTACATCTTTTCTTTTACGGCTACATGGAGTTTTGGGCAGCATGCAACACTTTGCATTTTTGTTGCAATTTTTCATACTTCATGTCATGTTATGTTTTTTACATTATCATTTAAGGAGGGTCTTAGAAATAATAAACGATAATGTTAGTTTCCCATAGGTTACTTTGACCCAAAAGGTCGAGACTTGTGTAACCATGGGTTAGGTTTATTTTTTAGACCATGTTAAGTTAGTTTTAGCTAAGTTGGACCCAATTTTGGTCGAGTAATAACTCGTGGGTCCAAGTAAAGTCTAATTATGTTAAGGGGCCCTAACTTGACTTTTGGGGGTGCCCTATAATTAGTAGGTTCTAGAACTTAGGGTTTGGAAGAGTCTAGGCCCTTGGAAGGCCTATTTATATGTACTCATTGTTCATTTGTAATTCATTCCCTTTCAAGCATTGCTACTACTTTCTCTCTCCTTATTTATTCACAATTTTTTTTCATAAAAACCACAACAAAACATCATATTTTTCAGCATAAATTTTTTTCCATTTTGCAGCAGGATGTGCATGGAAATACACAGAAAAGTAAGATAGACAAACTGTGTTATCTTTCAGAGCAGCTTTCATCATGGTTGGAGCATTGTCTAGACCAAAAGAATCCAACCCAACAGAGACTTCACCATCTCCATTCGCTTTCTTGGACCATATCTGCAGTTGTGGAGGCTCTTTCCAGTTGTACTGAGGGGAAGCCATGAGCTCATACACGGATGGGCACTCTATCAGCTGCATAGAATACCATACAACAAGAGTTCCCATGGTTAGGCGGCAAAATTATAAATAGGGTAGGTTTCTTATCCTGACAAGTACGAAGTTCACGTTCACGATTTTCCAAAGATCGAAATGATTATTTTGCCAAGTGAAATGAAGCTGGCTAGTATATTCAAGTGAATTTAAACACAGGTTACACAAATCTCTCACTCAGTCATACTACCCTGGATGTTAATAGTAAAAGAGAATTCATTCTGCTTGATGTTAGAGGACGAAACAAATGAAATAAGAATTTGTTAATTTCTTTCAACTGGCAGAAAGGAGGTAAGGTTAACAAAGTACAAGCAAAGTAAAGTATAAAACTATGATAACTGTCAGATCTAGAACAAACACTTTATAAGAACTAACTGGTTGGAATGAGACTCAGTATTACTGCTACCATCACAAGATAAGTTCCATAAAAAATCCTGTTTTCTACTTTTGCTTCCTAGACAAATTTAATTTTCAATCCCAAAAAAGTGAGTCTAGTTTCCACGTGTATCGTAGCGTATGCTGGCCAAACGCATAATTCTTGTTTTGTACTATTATAAATGACACACATAGATTATTTGTAAGGATTGGGCTATGAGGCATAGAATTATGTCAATGTTTTTCTCTCAGACATGTAAGGCGATTCAGAATTCTAAAAGACTTGAAAATAGACCATCTAATAGCCAAATTATAAAGTTCATTCAAATTACATATAGCCAAAAAATTAAACCCTTCTCTATCGAGTGGGCCAAGAGGCATACAAATACGTAAATGTTTTTCTCTCAAATGTCTAAGGTAATTCAAAATTCTGATATGGTTGTTGTTATAAAGAGTATTAACAAGCAAAGACTCAAAAATAAACCATCTCCATTTCCAAATTTTAAAAATAAATTCAAAATACGTACAGTGGAATAATTGAGCAGATGTTTGTGATTACCATTTTTACAATCAAAACAAAGGGGCAAAAGGATGTAAGGGCAAAGCCTTGTAGTGTTGAAATGTGGAGAGCCAAAGAGTTTACTAGGTACTTTGAGTAGCCAATAAAATGTTTGAAAACTTGAAATAGGCCTTACTACAGGCTAATGATCCAAGTCATCTAAGATCAAAATAGGTGTTGCCACAACTCTCAACTGTTAATAAACTAAGAATTAACAATAAATATTTCAATTATGATTTCCAAACTCGGGAATTTTTTACCAGTTCAATATTGTCCAGTAAAATCCACGCACCCATTTTAACTCCCAAAAATCAACGCGCCCATTTTCACTTCCATGATCAATTATATAGTGATTAATGGCTCATAATTGGGACGAACTCTTGTCATCACTCCAACTATGCCCAATATTGTTTAGTCAATTGAAAGGGGGTTACTAGAAATTAAGGTATCTTGGATTAGGGGCAGTCCTCATCAACTTGACTTGATTTCAATGAGGAGTTGAATCTTAAACGTATGAGCCACACGTTTGATAAATTGACTTTTAGTTCACAATTAGTTGTTTCAGAGCAGAAGTTTACGTTCTACCCACAAAATTGAGCATTGCTTTCGTTATAGGTATTCCACTTAACCCTTCAAGGCCAGCAAAAAAATCAGAGTGAAGGATTGAACGAGAATCACTGTTTAGAAGAGAAGGTGAATCTAACGAGCCAAAGTGGGCAAAGATCCCAATGGCAAGAGAAGAAGGAAACAAGAAAATTTGGGAAAATAAAATCATTCCCATATAACACTACAAATATGTACGGAACACGTAACTATACATTTGCTGTTGAGTTTGTGCCTTTGAAAATCTCCTCAATTCTTTTTAAAAGTATTGAAAGTTTGCATTGTTTTTTCTTGATTGCTAGGGGCATGTTTTTAAAAAATTGCTCGTTTAAGAGAAACTGCTTTTTCCAATATTATTCCAAGAAGGTATAAGTTAGTCATTAAAACATGTCAGTGCTATGTGGATCTCCAAGCATAAATAATATTTGCAGCAAGAGAAACCAATGCTAGAAGCCATTAAGAGGTTGATACCAGCTGATGAGTGCTCCATTTTGCGATAAAGAGTTCTTGCTGCCACCCTTTAACGAATTCTACCCCAGTCAAAAGGGTATCAGTAATAAATCCGGGTGCACCTGCAAATTCATTGGAAGAAATGAAGCCATTAAATAATTAGGTTTGTCCAACCCTGCAACTCATAAACAGCCTCCCCTAGCACACACTACAAGAGTTTACAATATAACCTGTCCAGAACTTCAAATTTCAGAAGTAAAGAGCAAGGAATAGAAAAGCCAAAAAAGGTGGTAAAGAGTCTTTCAATCAAAAGCCCTGATTGGTCATGAACTTCCAATAATGCCCCAAGAGACTAAGGCTGAGGCTAAAAGCTGGCACATTTTTACCTTGAAACGGTGCTGCAATGGCAATCCAGCTGTTTACACACTTTTCAAAAACCTGCATTGTAAAAGGAGCAGACGGTTTATTGCATAATTCCCTATGCAACACCAAGATTCAATACAGAAAAAACACTTTGAACTTTCTTTTACCTCTCCATGCAGAGCCATAAACGATTTGACAACCAGGCCCCCCATAGAATGTGAGACCACATTCACCTTCTTTCCACCTGATTTTTCATGAATAGTTTCCAGCTTCGACTTAAGCCGATCCATTGTCTCCGGAAGCCTGCAAATACATGAAGTGACAACATAACAGCTAGTTGCTTACAAACAGACCGATTTCGCCTCACGACAAGCTTAACCTATTTCATTTTCATTTTTTACTAGTTATAGGAAGTTTAAGGACATGACTAGACAAAGTGTTGAGAATTTTTTTCTATTGAAGAAAACAGTCGGAGAAAGCAGAGAAGTTTTACAAAGCCTATTGAGCATTGAGACGAATCAACAAGAATGAAAAACAAACATATTTACCTGTTGCTTTGACGAAAATCATAACCAAAGCCAAAAAGCGAGGTTCCTTCTTCATATCCCCATTCAAGCATTTTTTGAATCAGATCATGAAAATAGTAAACTGTGTTCAAGCGTATAAACTGCACAATATCAAGCATCCAATGAGCGCCCTAGTTCACTAGGCCATGATATGACAAATATCTAGAAAGCAGACCTTTGATTCTCAAAGCAACACTAGCTGGCATAAATTTAACCAACATTGCAGCACCAATGACGGCACTGAGAGCTCAGAGCAGTACCAATCCTGGATCCAAAATGTCACAGCTGTACAGGCCATGCCTGTCATCAGGTACATGTATGGTGGTGCCTGGACACAGAGATTCTGTTTTCCCTGTATATGTACAAGATATGGGTATTGACAATCAGATAAAATTGAACTGCATATGGGTTTTGATCATCAAACAAGAATACATAGCAAATTGCAGCAAACAAATATTATCTAGCTATCCTGTGCTATGTAGTCAACTAGATAGATGGCACAAAGCAACAACACATGCAACAATACCAAAACCAAAGAGCACATTCAGAAAAACATAGATATACCTGTTGCAGGGTCAAATAAGGACCAAAGTTTGGCCTTGAATTCATTTTCTGCATTGAACAACCGAACCCAGACATGATCTGTTCCTCCTTGATCATTTACTGCTGTTAAGATGGAGCCTCCAATCCCTGGCACCAGCAGAACTGGATCCAAATCCACATTTGCAGACATGTCCTGCTTGTTGTTTTTCCTTGTGATCCATTCTTCAAGTTTTCTTATTATATCCTTCAAGTCAATAAACATTGTTGTAGAAGTTTAAGGGGGGAAAAAAATCTTCAAACTGGTGGAGGAACCTTCAGCAAAAGCTTTTTGAACTTCTGACATGCATCTGCAATATGTCCATGCTGTCAAGCTTATGTACAAGTATATGGAGTCTTATAGACTAACCTTCTGAACAGAAGAACAGATAAAACTCTGCAATTGAAGTATGATACAGGTACTTGATAGCTATTTTCAACTATCCTCGAGCTAAGATTCTTCACAATTTGAACTCCGAAATTGGAAAAAGATAATGAGATAAACAGGATCTACCCTAAATTATTACTGTGTTGGGCAAAGAAAGATTGATTTTAAGATTTGCCAAAACACTCAAAATTTCAAAATGACAATGTCCAGTTCCATATAATCAAAAAACTTTATTGAAGTTCACCCAAATCTAAACAACTACATATAAAAGTTTTTGCACTCTTTTTAATTAAAAAATTAATTGTTTTTAATTACCCACGTGCCGTGGGTGCCATGGATCAGAAGCCCCACAGCACCCACGGTACGTGTGCCGTATCAAGTGTCGTGTATAATCAAAAAACTTTATTGAAGTTCACCCAAATCTAACAACTACATATAAAAAAATTTTGGACTTTTTTTTATAAAAAAATTAATTGTGTTTAATTACCCACGTGCCGTGGGTGCCATGGATCATAAGCCCCACAGCACCTGTACAGCACCCACGGCACGTGTGCCGTACCAAGTGTCGTGGGAACCGTGGGGTGAACCGTACCACGGTTCATGAACCGTGGTACGGTTCCTCTATTTAATTAATTAATTAATTAATTACCAAATTCCCCCCAAAACCCCTCCCAAGGCATTTTTGGTCCTCATTTCACAGATTTCACAGATTTTTGGTCCTCATTTCACAGATTCCTCATTTTTTGTCTTCATTTCACAAATGCTATGGTCCTCCCCAAAAAAAATAATTAAACTCCCTAACAAATCTAGTTTTTTTTTTGCTTTTTTAGCCCTATTTTTTGCAAATTTTTGGGCTATTTTTGGGGTGGGAACAGAAAAAAAATAGTTGATTAATTAATTAATTAATTAGTACGGTTCATAGAATCCGTGAACTGTGGACGGTTCACCACGGTTCTTGGAACCGTATGGTTCACAAAGTCTGGTTCCAAGAACCGTGAAGATTCAAGAACCGTAGTAATTAATTGATTAATTTTTCTTTAGGCGTTTTAGGGGCTAAAGAGCAATAAAAAAATTAATTAACTAATTACAAGAACCATACCACGGTTCATGAACCGTGGTACAGTTCAAAGTACGGTATTTGGGACCCACGATTCTGAGAACCGTGGGTTCTATGGTACGGTTCACCCTTAAATTTTTTGTGAACCGTATGGTTCTGAGAACCGTGGTGAACCGTACACAATTCTCAGATTCTATGATATAGAACCTACGGTTCTCAAAACCGTGGTACCTAGGAACCATGGGATGAACCGTACCATGGTTCTTGAACCGTGGTACGGTTCCTCTATTTAACTGATTAAT
This sequence comes from Diphasiastrum complanatum, assembly GCA_029204225.1. NCBI lineage: Eukaryota > Viridiplantae > Streptophyta > Lycopodiopsida > Lycopodiales > Lycopodiaceae > Diphasiastrum > Diphasiastrum complanatum. Next base: position 46,905,285 of record CM055107.1, read on the forward strand.
TAATTAATTACCCGTTTCCCCCCAAAACCCCTCCCAAGGCATTTTTGGTCCTCATTTCACAGATTTTAGGGATTTTTTTGGCTACTATACTTGTTTGCTATTGTATGCTATTGTACTACTCCCTAATTTTTTTGGCATTTTTTTGGGCTATTTTTGGGGGTGGGAAACTGAAAAATTAATTAATTAATTAAACGGTTCCCCCAAAAAAAATTGTGGACCGTACGGTTCACTGTACGGTTCTGAGGACCGTGGTGAACCGTCCACGGTTCATGGAATCTATGCTTCACCCTTACGTTTCAATCTAGGATAACTTAGGGTTTTCCAAAACTTCATCACATGAAGCTTTGACTTTTCGTCAGTGGCTCCAAGATCTTTATTTAATTGTCCTTTCCAAAGAGTTTCTATCATCACCCTCGATGAATTGATGAACATCTGAGAATGAGAACTTTTGCAATCAACTAAGGGTAATTCCAAGTTTTCTGAATTTGGTCAAAAATTGTTATTTCCAAAGCGTTTATGTCATCAACCTCAATCAACATATAATTATCTGGAACATTGTTTTCCACCTTTTTCAAAATCAAAAAAATCAACGTCTCAGGTGGCTCAAAAATGGGCCCTCCCCGAAGGAGTTGGAATCAGGGTCTTGAAACTATCTTATATACCGAAGGCTATTACAACTGTGGAGCAAAGAGCAAACAAAGGACTAAGAACGCACCTTCCTCTCACGCCCACCGCTGTGTCGGATGCACAGTTTTGCTAATCGATCTCTTCTGCCGCGAGCGATGAGAAAAAGAGAGAAAAAAAGCGAGGGGCAGAGACAGAGGAGGAGGGCTATATGGAGCTACATAGCCACTTAGAACATCTAGCCGGCGCCCACGTGTCGAATTAGCGTATCAATGGCTGCCTGATGCATGGCTAATCTCTCTGATCTCGTGTACAACATCCAACGGTGGTGTGACTAAAATGATCTAATTAAATATAAATGCTCCAATATTAACTAAACTGTGTTTTTCTTTATTGAGCTTTGTTGCTAAAGCGGTAAATTATCGAGATGATATGCCAAAAGTAGAGTGACATGCCAAAAGTAAAGGTGTCACTCTTTGAGTGACTTTCATAAATTATCGTCATGATCTGCCAAAAGTTGAGGTGTCGCTCTTTGAGTGACTTTCAAAAATTATCGCAATGTGACTTTCATAAATTATCGCGATGATCTGCCAAAAGCTGAGATGTCGCTCTTTGAGTGACTTTTAGCATTAGAACAAGTGTATTTTTATTCTTTGAAATGCGATATTTGTTTTTAAACAATTGGGTTGCCTTGCTTGCGCAGGGCAAAGCTTCTCATAATATATATCAATTACCTTGTTTGATCTACCATTAGAAGTGCCTTATATTTATGGAGTCATTACATTTTTTTAGGAGGCTTCTTTTTGCCAAGCCATAAGATTGAGGCCTTCACCACTTGAAGTGGCCTAATTTTAGGGCAAGGTCAATGCACCAACTCAAGAATGGACCACCTAGTCCATGTTGCTAGTGGAAAGTTCAATGACACTCCTTTCCCCAATGTTGCAAATTATGTACCTGCGTTGTTTTCCTCTTCAACTTTGTAGGTTGTAAGATGGTTCTACAATTATTTTTCATTTCTTTTCATATGATGAAATTACCCTAGGTGAGCCAATTACACTTAAGACCTCCCACCTCCCAAGTGCAAAGACTATTCATTATTTTTTAAATTGCCTTTTTTTCCTTCAAATAGCTTACTTATACAACTGACTTAGAACAAATGTGCAAGCAATAAATCGTCTTTATTTAATCACTTCAATAAGGATCACGTTTCTTGCATATTTGTATTCTTCATAGTCAAAGGTAAACTTTAAGCAAACCTTTTGCTACTTCTTTATGATTATTGAAATTTGTGCTAAATTTAAATTGACAAATATGACACATAGTGTAAGATAAAACGATGGGCATTGCTTTCATGGCCCCAATCTTCTACAAAATGTGAAAGATACTAACACGTATTTCCATACACATGTACTTATCTAGCTAGTATCTACCTACGGCCTTTAGGAGAGCAAAAAGGGTGATTAATGAGTAGTTAATTATACATTTTCAAGGGCATATCTACAACTTGACCACATGGTGTCCATGAAGATGTGCATAGACAAAGTTGAGCTCTAAACCTCTCCTTAGGGGAAGAAAAAAATATATCTCATCCAAGATTTTACATGTACGGAATTGGTTGCTTTCAGACTATGTTGTCATGGCAAGTCCCAAATTCAAAATGGAATTCTCCCATTGATCCGTGGAGGGAAAATGTCTCTCCCCACCTTTCAAACTTACGTTGAGTTGCCACTATGTGGCAGATGGCCAAGTAAAGCCAAGTCAAGCCATTTTTGGAAGCGCGTGGGGACAATGTCGGGCATGTTGAGTTGCCATGGGCAACTTAAGAAACATGGACCAATGGTATGGCAGGTATTGAAACAAGCCAATCAGATTGCAACCCTCCATTTAGGACTTACCAACCAAGTTCAAAAGGGGATGGATCCACTACCCACCATCAACTCACTTGCCAAGGTTCAAAAAATGAGCGGCAAGTGAAAGGGCTAGGCGAAGGGACTTCCTATTGGCATGGGCTTGATTGGTGCACCAACCTTACTAACAAAAAATAGACAACTCTATGACTTTGCTATTTTAATTCTTCTGTCACATAACAAAATTTTTGTTACTTTAGCAAAGTTAAGGTGTAGGTAAAAATTCACTTATGTAAAACGTATGTATTTATTAACAAGGGCAAAGAAGGTTGGAGGGTTTTAGTCCCAATTACATTTAGTCAAAAAAAAATTGTGTGAGCTCCTTGAGCTCCAAGTCTATCATTTTCCAACATGACTTCTTGTTGAACTCCTTGAGTTTCAAATTTTACTTTTTCGCTCAATGTTAAGCTATAAGGCTGTTAGTTGGAATGAGAGATATCACAAGCTGATATCATAATAATCAATAATAGGGCACAATGCATGATTTGGATATGGCCTCATTATCATGAATGTCTCTTGCTACTCCTTAACAAGAAGCCTTTTGACTTCTCGTTAAATTCTATAAGAGTTTGAACTGAAATTAAGGAAGAGTGCTTGATATTAATTCCACTCTAAAATTTTATCAAAGAGAGAGTAACAGAACATCACATAGTCCTTCTTGACAATTCAAGACCAAACTCTTTAAAACTTTACTATATAGCATAACAGGTTAAGATATAGCTGTATAAAGTCTTATAGTACAAAGTACCAAAAAGTGAAGCAAGTTTAAGGACACCCAGCTGTTACCTACCACCATCCCACAAAACAAAATCGCACGAGTTAGTTAAGTGAGGAAGACAGGTGTCATACCTGAGCATCAGTTGTTATCCATGTCCGAATTGAGATTCACTACTTTATCAGCTTGAATGTAATAACAAAACGTTCGTCCTGTCTTCCCAATCATGCATCTTATACATAGCCATTCATTCTGCCCTTGAATCGAAACCGTATCAAGGCAAATGCCATACTAATCAGTGCAAGAGCAAAAATAATGTATTCAGCTCACAAAACAATATAAACATGGAATAAGCTATTTATCCATGCACAAATACAAAGAGACATGATTTCGACCACAATGTCAAGTACTAGGGCAGATTCGTGTCATGCTAGCCCCACAGACCTCCCATGTAACTTATTAGGGAATCCGAGCACTTGCAGGCTTGGGCAAATCCATGCCGTTCAAGCCCGTCAAAATCGAACTCTGAACACATCCATGGCTTACTTATATAGATTGCACTTTTACTATTAACCAAAACAAACTTTCCAAGGATTAAAAAACGTAATTATAAAAATTTCCAATATGGAAAATAATTACTTTTTCGGCTGATAACTTAAAAAGCTTTTTACATAAAAACTATCGTTCCCAACATCTTAAAGAACTGCATAGTAGTATGGAGTGATAAAACCTTTCCAAATAGCATCATAGAACTTCATACCTGAATGCGAGGTGAGGTGATTGCTTGTGAGCTACCCATCTTCCAATATTTCAAGCAAAACCCTGTTTTCATACTATTGAATCCACCCCGAAAGTGACGAATTAATGGTAGTGCAGCCCTTATTATATAACATCGTTATCTTGCAGTAGTGTTTAACTTGTCGCGAATGGTTTCGCGAACAGATTCTTTTCGTTTAATTTTCTTTTGCAGGAGCTTTCAAGATCCTAGGCATGCGACTACAGATCACAGAACATAAAACATTCTAGCAATCAAGACGATGAAAAACAAAGAGATGGAGAAGAGAGCAGTTGTATTATCAGTTTTTGAGTTTGGAGCGAGATGATTGGTGTCTCGCTCGTTGGCGGCCTGACACTCAGCTCAATCGTTGTGTTCTGCTCATTGGCAGACTTTCATGCACAACTATTTTCGTTTCTCTATCTTTTTCTCTTTCTCTTGTTCTATTTTGTGTTTATATCTCCACTGTGTGGAGTTTACAAGATAGCTTAACATTGAATTACAAGGGTAGTCAACGCTAATCAACTAGTTAGTTATTCTCTATTATCGCTAACTCTTTGAGCTGAGCGTGAAGTACAAGACACCACGCCCGTCGAGCTGCCAGTTGGCAGTGCAAATTGTTTTCTTTTTGTTTCATTTGATTTCGTATCTTTTGGTCCTCGAGGTATGTTTGACTTTCGCGAATTGTTGGCCCTTCGACCTACGCTTCGCTTCGCTTTGTGATAAAATTGCAGGAGTTCACAATTTCTGACACTTCCTCTTGAACCTTACAACTATGTATGCTTAATTCAATTGCCTTTCTTTGCTTTGCAAGGAGTGGTTTGTCGAGCGGCTTCATGATCAGATCTGCAATCATGTCTTCAGGCCCGTCGAGCTGCCTGCTGAATTGTTTTCCTTCATTTTCTTTTCGTTTCATTTCATTTCGTGTCTTTTGGTCCTCGAGGTATGTTTGACTTTCGTGAATTGTTCGCCCTTCGACCTTCGCTTCGCTTCACTTCGTGATAAAGTTGCAGGAGTTCACAATTTCTGACATAACTCAAACATAAGTAAAATTGAATTGTCAACCAGCATTTGTGTGTCAAGAGATGATAGAGTAATAAACGTCAAAACCAACTTCTACTTGAATGTAGAATTAAGCAATAAGGTATATACATTTCTCTTTCCTTCCAATCATTGTAGTTATCAACAATAATGACCATTCATGCTTTACATATAAGCTAGTTTTCAGACATCAACAAAAATCATGCTTATCTTTTATATATCTTAGCACATACATCTCGTGTTATAGTAATAATCATCACGTAAGAGTATGAGCAAACTCACTGAGGGCGGCCTACCACGAAGTGTATTCGTAGAGACAAGCAAAGTAATGATCAATGCATTCATCACCATACACATCTATGGACAGCGATGGAAGTCCATCGCACTTGGTAGCTATAATTTATGCAAGCAAAACCATAAAAATGCGTGGAGGAGGTCCATCGCATTTCAGATTGTAAACAATAGCGAACTTCATCAAGACATATGGTAAATGGAGCATGTCTATCTCATTTTTGAATGCAACCAACAATAGTTTACTCCAGTGCTTCACTCCTCACGAAGCAATCATAGATAACGCGGGTATTGGTCCATTCATAGTGCACTGACCAGCGGCCTGTCATCTCCTCAAAGAGGTAGCATATATGTATGAACCTAGCAACATGAAGTTTTGGTGCCCGTTCGTTGTCAGAAACTTCTCAAAAAGTGAAGAAGTGAATGCCATACATGTTAGTATTGTTCACTGTTGTTTTTGAGATATCATCCGCATATATTTGCTTCCAAAAGTGTATACCGGAAGCAAGAAAGTAGTATCTATGATGATCAAACCATTGTGAGTTCAAACACATTCTAGCAAATAAACTAATATTACTCCTTCGATGCAAACGATCATTCAATGAAACGAACCATAGCTTTCTTACCTTTTGTTTGCAATAAACTCCACCCGAATACTCTTCCGCAAAGCTTAAACATGTTTCCTCTTCTCCAAGCAAAAATGGCAGCAGTAGAGAAGCCAGCCAAGAGAGCAAAAGCAAGAGAGAGAGTAGGAGAGAGCAAGAAGAGTGAAACTTGGGGTTGTAGTACTCTTCCCTTTTATAGAAAACCCAACACCCTTTGGTGCAACAGGTATTAAAAGATGCTCACTGCTAGATTGAATCTCTATCATGTGCACTGATCACAGCCATTTGTTTAGAACCAAATTTTCCACCAAAAAACTTAGTGGTTTTTTTTAAAAAAACTTTTTTATTTTGGGCCATATTTCTAAGTTAAGCATGATAAGGCATTTTTGTTGATAGCGTATCATAAGGAAAAAGTCATTTTTTTGACATTCCCAAAAACAATTGATATATAGCATAAATATAGTAGAGTTCATGAGAGAGAGAAAGAGAGAGAGAGAGAGAGAGAGAGAGAGAGAGAGAGAGAGAGAGAGAGAGAGAGAGAGAGAGAGAGAGAGAGAGAGAGAGAGAGAGAGAGAGAGAGAGAGAGAGAGAGAGAGAGAGAGAGAGAGAGAGAGAGAGTAAAGCATTCACATAGTTCCTCTTGCTTAAGCAAGACCAAACTCTTTGAAACCTTTATTCATAATCCAACAAGGTAAAGTATAGCTGAAAAGTAAATACAGTACAATAAAGCACCATAAAGCAAGATTTATTTCAAGACATCCAGCTAATACCTGCCATCATCCCACAACACAAAACCATGCGAGTTAGTATGTGAGGAAGACAAGTGTCAAAGCTGAATGTCAGTTGTTATCCATGTACAAAATAAGCATTGCTACTTAATAGCTTGGTTAAAATAAAAAATACATAGTCCAATCTTCTCATTCGTTTGTAATTTCCGGTGATAGGCTAAGTCGTCATACTATTGTATAAGGGCGAAAACCATGCTGATCAGTGTAACATGCATTAGTCCATATCAATAAATTATTAAAAAGAAGAAATTCGTGAAAACGCTTGCTAAACATGTGTAAATAGTTTTTACGAAAAAAATTTGGTTGAGCAAGGACACACGTACAACGGTATCAGGGCAAATCCATGTCATACTAACCCTTGGACTCATGAAAGAGTCATGTACTAGTATCAAAACCCTTGAGCATATCCATGCTTTCCAAGGATGTTCAAGCTTGATTACTAGTTTTAAATACTAGTGTAAACTTGAAAGGGCATATGCAAAAAAAAAAAATTACAGATTTATTTGAGCTGTTGTGTTTAAGAAACAAGTACGAAAATCTTTGGCTTGTACAGTCTCAATGAATATATTAGGGAAAATCCATGTCATTCTAGCATCAGAGACTATAACAACTCTTGCGCAAATCCATGCAATCCAAGAGTATTTTAAGCCAAAGACAAGTACAATTATATGTATTGGGTTAGTTTGATAAATGTTTGAAACTACACCAATAAAAAGAAAGAAATAAAGGAGAAAACTTCATTTCAAAGAAGCTCAAATCATACGTAGAATATTGCTTCTTCTTTTTTAAAACCTCTGTTTAAGTCGAGGTGGCGATCTGTTTCGCTAACTCACGATAGAGCTCATACTTGGATGGTGGTGGAAGCATAATCCTGTGAAGATGCCATGGTGTGTTCGCTACTTTCGTTTTACTTCATGCATTACCACAACCAAACTTATTGATAAGTTAATAAACTAGAAGTGACAATTGAAACGTAAGCCAAGAGTCTTTAATCACAATTGGTATATTCTATTGTAGTGTGATGGGACAATGATATATTCACTTGTTATATAGGAGCAAGCAAGGATCATACTTGGGATTGGTATAAGTCTCGATACTTTCCAACGATCAGAGTAAAAAATTCTGGAACAATATATAACAAAGATTAATAGTAATCGGATTACAACCGTTTATAGAAGAAAAGATAGCTTAGACCAACGCATGAATAGCTTGTAGTTGTCACTAGAGGGCGGATATATTCTAGATTCACGTATGTTACTATATCAGTAGCACTTATAGGTATGATCAAAAAGTAAGCATGGTTGTAGGCATCCCGTAAGTGCAAAGAGAACTTCATAGAAAGCATAGAGAGTATGACTTCAATATGTCATTGGTGTATCTATCAAACAATCCTATGAAAAAGGAATACTGAGCAAAAAATGCACTCCTTCAAGAGGTAGCCATGAAACTGAGTTTGAAAATTGTTTGTCCCATAACAATGTAATGCTTGTTTCATTACATTTGATTTTAAGCTGATGTTGAAAGCTAATGTCATTAAAATTAACTACACAATGCTTTGTCTCATTGGACACCTTAATATAATTACGAAAATCATGTGTGTCCGATTAACAACACAATTGGCTTTGGCACACGTATGATTCTTCGACAATGCTTTGAAGCATTGGTAAAGAAAATGTCTTCTTGCATCTTAGGCTCTTAGAAAAATAGCTAAACATGTGACCTATTTGATTGTGGGTGTGGCCCACCAACAATATTCCTATTTTTATTTTTTTGAACTTTTTTCTCTACCAGCATGGACAAGTATGCCAAGACAGTTTGATTTTTATTTTTCCTAACCTGTGTTGTCAAATAGCAAATGAAACATTTCTGAAAGATTTTTACCAAATTAACAATTTATCATGTGTGATTGTCAACTTTGGATTGTTTCAAACGTTGGGATAATTTAAAAATACCTTTGACTCCAAAGTGTAATTCAACACAAGTGCTCCAACAAGATGAACTTGAATAAAATCTACCTCGTTCAAATTTTTTGGCCTAACAATATGAGGTACATTGTTTTCTTCTTATCCATGCCATCAATGACAAGGCCAAGATATTTATGATTACATTTCAAACATTTTTTTCAATGTTTGGCCAACTTTTGTATTTCAATTGTTTATGATCTCTATGCACTTGAAGGGCTTTTACATCATCCGTGAAAAACACAATTAAAGTAATTATCAAAAACATTACTATAATAACATATTAAATATTTTCTAATGTAATATATTAATTGCAACACAAAAAATATTAAAATCATAGTCATTAATTAATTGTTACCTTTCTCATCATTGGTCTTAACAAGATGATTGACAGATTTTAATAGTTCACAAATACTTTGACTTTTTGGAAATCTTTTTTTAAATCTTGGAAAAATATGAGTAAATCAAATAGGCATCATTTTTTGCTTTGACAAATTCCTTGTACATCAAAAATATCTCTAACTTTCTCTCAATAAGTCCATTCGACTGAGGAAAATAAAAAGTACTGAATTGTTTCTCAATGCCTTTTCTAAGGCAATACACCTTGACTTCGGTTGAGATGTATTCTCCCCCATTGTCCGACCTTAGTGTTTTAATTCATTTAGCAGTTTCAAGTTTTGCATGCTCCTTGAATTGTCTAAAGAGGTTGAAAGCCTCTGATTTTTGCTTAATAAAATAAACAATTGTTCTTCTCAAATATTCGTCAATTGTTATGAAATACTTTGCACCAAACAACGACAATGTTTGCATATTGCCACATATATCTAAATGAAACAAAATCTAGAACAATTTTTTGTTGCATGCTTATGACTCGATCTAAATGGAATCATAGTCTACTTTCCAGCAATGCATCTATGACATACAGGGAGGTTGATCTTCATGTCTAGATAATTGAGATCAAGTATTAAGGACTATATAAACATATTTGATACAGATGTATGATTCAAGTGACCTAATTTATAGTGTCACAATAATGCTTTATTGACTAAAATAGAAGTATTCAAAGTTTGACTTGTGTTAGAATAACAATAAATCAATCTATATAAGTATCCAAGCCAAGTGCATGGACCTTATTTGTCCTATCAATAATTCGACATTGATCAGATTCAAATTCTATCCTCTGACATAAATTAATGATTTTACTTAATAATAATAGATTTGTCGACAATTTAGATACATACAAAACATTTGATAGTACCTTGAATTGACCATGCCAAAACTTCAATCTTATAGTGTCTTCACCTTCGATAGTGTGTGTACTATCATTGTCAAGATGAACGAATTTCTTTGTATTATAAGACGTATAGGAATGTAATTGTTCACGGTGAATGGTCATATGTTGAGTGGCTCCAGAATCAAAAAGCCATGCATTATTGACTTGCGTTTTTTGATCTCTAATCATAAACGCTCATTCATCAATGTCGTGAACTAGAGATTGAGATGTAGTTGCAACGACGTTCGTTTGTGGATCTATCTACCTTTAATGTTGCACGACATGTATTTTACAAGGTGATGGTAGAAGACGTGGATCAGGGATTCACATATTTTCCTATAAAATCAATTGAGAAAAAAACTTCGAGATTGAAAATTTGTCTTTATGACATGTCTTTGTCAGAAATTTCTTCAATGAGATACTAAGAACTTTGGTAAGTCTTGATGTTATTTCTCCAAATTAAATTACAGATTTTTATTCTATAGTAGTTCAGTTTTAGTTTGTGTATAATCACTATTTTTTATTTTATTCTCAAAGCTTAAAAGAAACCGTTCTCATCACCAATGAGGCTCTTGCAATAGGTGAGGATCCGGTGATGTCAAAAACTCCTAAGTCTTCTAAATCTTGATCTCATGATGTGACTCTAGGCAAGGGTTTGGCAACTTCTAGTAAAACTCTTGCACAAGTTAAAGAAACTTCCCAAGGCACTCCACTCAAGTCCACCCCTAAGAGAAAACATAGCTCTTTCTCTGGTTCCTCGTGGTTTCAAAACCCTAATGTCTGAAAATATATAAACACTAATACATATTCAAATTAATTATTATTTTAAAATAATATATTCTAAACATCTATAGTTTTTTTAATTATATGACTTTTGAAAATATTTAAATTTTTATATAAAAAAAATCTGTAGTTAGTATCATATTAATTAAAAATTTGTCATTCTATTAATATATTTCAACATTTTAAAATATTAAATATATAATCTATTCAAAAAATATTCATTATTTTTTTGAAAATATGATTGTAAATAAATATTAAAATGTCATTTCATAATTATATTCATAAAAATAAAAACATCTTTTGATAAAAAAAAAAATTTAAAGTAACTTCAAAAAAATAAATTCAAACATTTCAAATAGCATATAATATTAAGAAATACATACTAATTCAAAAATTTCATGACACAAAAGCCTAAGATTTGAAGAAAGTCTTCATAATAATAAGAGAATCATGTACATTATTCTCAAAAATCATCAAGATCATTAATGTCCTTTGTTTTTTTTTTGAAGAGCCTCAATTGAAGCAATCGCAACATTCTGCACGATTTCTTTTACAATCACAATACTATAGTCTTGAATTAAGACATATCTGCAAAATACAATATATCTGCAAAATTTCTTGTTTCACTAATTTTCTCACTAGCAGGAGGTTGTGGTTCCTTTGACAAATGAATTACAAAGTCTTCGTCATCTATTAATTTTCCTACCTCTATTAATTCATCTGGCAAAATTGAGACAGATTTCATTCACATTTTAATAAATTCTACTAACTAGAATCTGAATCTATAGCAGCAACGTATTTGTTTTTTTGAATAGCACATGCAATGGTAACCGCTAAACAAATCCAAAACACAATCTGTGGAGCGTGAAAAAAATTTCAATCAGATAATTTATTAATTGTTGTGTCTTTTGGTAGGGACAAGTCATAGAACCCATCATAGACTTTTTAAGCTTTTTTGGAACAAGTTGTCAAAGCTTGTCAATCTAGTGGTTTTGTGGTGAATATTGAGCACTTGCCATCTAATGAATAGCGATGGTTATATATCCGATCTCATTACTGTCCGAAATAGGTGAGTAATAAATAAGGGAAACTTCCTACTTCCAATGCATGACTACGCCTATAAAAAATTGAACAAAGCAATAGTGATGGGATTCACGTCCAATCTTTAGCAACTAACTTTCACTAGATACTAAGTGATTACGTAGTCAAACATAAAGTATTGAATTCTCAGACAATTTTTACCAGTTACAAAAGCAATACAGAGATGCATGCATTCTGACACAAACTGAACGCAATAAGAAAATAGTATTGATTCATAAAAACAAGATCGGATGCTAATGAGCGCAAAACAATAGCAGATAAAAACTGCGCACTCTAAAGCTATCTCTGAGTAACTGAGAATAAGTCTGAAATAAGCGACTCTGTTGATAAGCAGTAGCGCAATAGCAACTATAAAACAAATCTCTAAAAGACTGAACTAGAATGCTCAAGAGAGTTCAAGCTTGAAAGCTTGATATAGAGCTAACTAGAATACTTTTTGGTTGTGAACGATTTGCTTGATAAGAGCGCAGGAAGCATCATGTAATAACACTCAACTCCTTCACAATTCACAATATTCATAATGAGATATATGAATAGCTGATTTATACTAAGTTATTAGGTCGTCAAATGTGACTACTAGTTGGTTGGAGTCTGTTGGCATTCATCCAATTCTACTCGAAAGTTGTTTGCTGATAAGCGGTGACAATTGGCCGTAAAACAATCTGTCTACATAAATGAATGTAAATTGTCACTCTGCATAAATGAACATAAACTGCCACAGGCGAAAAATGCAATATTGCATTTTTACTCATAATTTCCAATAGACGAAAAATGCGAAAAAGACAACACTGCATTTTTACACATGATTCTTGACATGCGAAAAAGACGAAAAAGATGACATTGCATTTTTACACGTAATTTCTGACATGCGAAAAATACAACACTGTTGGGTTTTTGTAGAGAAAAAAAACTCGACACTGTTGTCAAACTCCGTGTATTTCTGTAGACTGTGTAAAAACACTTGTAATTCTGCATATATTATATAAAAACACGGGAAAATTTGTAGAACTGGATAAACAGTTGGATGAAGATTAAAAACTGATTAGTCGATTAGTAGGAAGGAGAATAATCCAACACTCCCCCTTAATCTGAATCCATAAATGCCTTGACCTTTAAACTTAGTTCTGCACAAAACTATATGTGTGCATCCAAGCTTAATGCTTTGGTAAAAATATTTGTTGTCATGTCTTGCGTTTGACAGTACAAAAACAGTTGATTACAAGACATGAAATTCGGAAGGTACGATCTATTATTTGATGTTCATCCTCTTGCTTGCAAAAAATGAGCATGAATGAAATCGAGAAATTTCGATCCAATTTTTTTTTGTAAAGCAAAGATAAAAAGAAGTACTATTTGCGTGCAACAGTGAGACTTGGCAGAAACTCATATTCATATGTTCTAAATGCAACGGAGGTTTGTCGTAAAGCTTTCAAAGTTAGTCATGCAATTGAAAATTCACGGCTTCAAAATTTAACATTACAAGGATTTCTACAAGGTCAATCTGTTTCTCTGGATGCTTTGAGTGCAACGGCTTGGCTAAAGCATTTTGTAGATGTGCATGGAGAGAAATTTGCTCTTCAACCACCAAGACCTCTTGAAAGTCCTCCATACTTGGCAATGTCTTTTGAATAGCAAAACTTTGCACCAAATTAGCATGATCATCCAACAAGCCATTAAGAATAACTTGAACAAGCTCCACATCCTTATTGCTTTCACTAATACATGCTAGTTCATCACTCAAAGCTTCAACTCTCAAAACAAAAGCATGAGCACTTTCATACTTCTTTCGAAGACTTTGAAAAATATGCCTCCTTAGGGTTAGGACCCTAGATGTAGACTTGGACTCATAAACCTTCTTCAAGGTTTTCCAAGCTTCACTAGATACAGTGCACTTACCAACTTCTTTGAGAAGTTCATTAGTCACATTCATCTTGATCACATGTAGAGCTTTCTTAGCTCTCTTGGCATACCTCAATTGCTCTTGAGGTGACAAAGGTCTTTCCTCCACACCTACAACAATATCCATCAAATCATTCATCTCTATCAAAGACTCCCTCCTTACCTTCCAAGTTGAATAATCTGTTGAGGTAATTCCAACATGAAGCCACTTGAGGTTGCCATGTTACAACGACTGATCTTATCTTTGAAACTATTCCAATGCACTCAGCACTCTCTTGAAAATCAACAAATGAAACTCAAGAATAAATCACAAAATTTGGAAACAATCTACTCTCTCCTTTTCTTTCTTCTAGCAAATCCTAGCACATAGAATGATGATTTTTTTATCACAATAGATCTAAACACAATACCATGAAATTTTGCTAACTCCTAATATTGAATCACACTCTTGAAAAAGTCCATGAACTTAAAATCAAGAGATCCTATCAAATTTAGGGTTCTTCCAGAAATGCAAAATATTGAATCAAGCAAAATCTAAATGCAAAAGCTAGAATCTTGATATATCAACTAGTAGAATGTAACATCCACAACCATGAGCAATTTTTGTCTCCATATTCCAATAAGTGGTTTCAAAAATCGGCCTACTCCAAGTGATTGGACCTAAAATGATGCTAGGATCACAAAGATCCACTTTCTATACTTGAAAATGCATGATTTGAGCTACAAACACCTCCAACTCCACATAGAATTCATGGTGCCCTCAATTCCACCTCTAGACTTGGCGAGTACTTCAACTTTGGCCTGTAACCTGCTTTGATACCATATGAAAAAATCAGATCCAAAACATACTTAATGAATCTCTAAGATCTTCACCAAATTTGGTTGCACGTCTAGATTTAGCTACAAAATAGAAATCATTACTTTACACATGCTAGAATTGAATAAATCACTAAGATTTGATCATAAGCACTAAGATCCAATATGGTACTATCTCTGTCCGTACAACAACAATAGTATATCATCCTTCACACGTATGGATGCAAGATCAACAATGAAAATGACATTCTACACACTAGAAATCAAGATATCTTGAGAAATACACATGAGATGGACAAAGAATCAAAAGACTCGATGAATCTCCATATAAAATGAGAATACAATGATCAGTTCTCCACGCTGTTATTGCTATTTATAGCTTCCACCCTTGGCCAATTTCCCTAAGCTAGCCCTAAATGGTAACTCCTTGGTACTTATTATTTTAAACTATTTCTATCGACTATTGTGGAAATGCTCATGCATGTGTAAACATTTTGTGTGCTGCATATATTTTATTGCCCCAACTTTTGATGAATTACTCTGAAGTGCACTAGTTTTTCAAACTTTATTAGGTTGTGTTTCTAATTGTTGGGCTATCTCTACTCTCTAAAAGACCATTTTTATATAAATCTTCACGATTGTATTTGTCAATTTTGGGAATTCATAACATTTCTTTTTCTAAGGCCAACATAAATGTATCTATTCGATATTTTTGTTAGAAATAGATGTACCATCAAAACCTTATTGTAGTGGATTAAGAGCTCTTGAAAAAACACTCATTCTAAATTTTTGCTCATAAAGTCTCACTCAACTTTTTTGCAAAAGCTCATTCCAATTTTATATTCCAATAGAGTTATGAATGAGAAAGGCAAGATCGCCCACTAAAAGATCCATGAATCCACGAACAAAGAGAAATTCACTTTTAGCTAGTAATGTCAGATAGATAAGAGTTATTATTTATGACTAAAAAATTGACGCAGACAAAATAAACCATTCATTTAGCTAGAATCCTTTTGCAACCATTCTCTCTCTGTGCCTCTTCCAAATATCACATGAGTGTGGATAGAGCTTGGTTGACCCACATGCAAGAAGTGTTTGACATATAGAATGGGTTTGTCATTGCTAAAGATAAATCTAAAAACATGATCATTAGAAGTTTGTAAAATTTCACCATGGATTTTCACATCATTCTAGATCATTTAGATTTTCTAGTGCTATAACTTGACGTGATGAACTTGCTTTGTGATTTAGCATAATTTACATGTGATTGCCAAACATTCAAACCCTCCACGTCAGAAACTTTCATGTGGACAGCCCAGTGAAAAATTGGCACCTAGTTCTAATGCTTATGCCAAAATTTTCATGTTGAACAACAAACCACGGGATGTCACATATCACATAGACCTTCCAACAAGCACGTGGACCTTAAGGTCCATGTCCAGGTGCTATCTGGCTGCTGATAATCATTGATTGTTATGCATATAAATTTTGGTCTATTTTTTTATACTCTCACTCCCATACACGTAATGGATACCTTTTGGCTTACCATTCCCCTATAAAAACACCATCCAGATTTCAATAATGGTTCAGAAAAAGTACCATGTTGGCAGACAGAAAAACACTTAATTTACATTTAACTTTGATGGGCTTTGTTTGAGTGCTAAATCTAAAATCAGAGAAGTTTGACTTGCAGAATCAGGTGCATAGAGAACCCAAACTATTACTTTAGGAAATATGCTTAATAGATGAGTCATTTATTTCATGCTGATTCCAATGCTTTCATAGGAAGAGCGCCATGTCTAGATGAAACATTTTCTCACGTGTTGATTGCAGCTTTTATTCTGCTGTTTTTATAGCTCTGAGAGCTGACTGTCAGTTGGAGATCGATAAGGCTAACAAAGCCGTGGAAACTGATTCTGATTAGACCCACTATACTTAAAGTTACATTAATGATCAAATACATTCACTAGCCTAATCATAATACCCAGTCTCCAGAGAGCTCTCCGAGATCTGATTCTCTCTCTGTATGCAGTTTAAGTGTCATTCGGTGGCTTTTCATCAGAATCCAAGAATTTCTGGGCAGCTAATGTGACAACTAGCTGGATTGGCCGCTTCCCAGTAGCTGAAGACTGCATAAATCATCAGCTACAGTAAGAACACGAGAACTTTCAGAGTAAACTTGTAAAAGAATAGAAATGCTCCGGAATAAGTAATTCAAATTTCAGGTAGATTACTTAATACGTCAGGTATTGTTTGCATCTTCATATCATGAATGTTCTAAAGCCAATTGTGCCTTATAAGTAGTGGTGACTGATTTCTCTTAGAAAAATTCAAACTGCTGATCAATAATAAACCTTACCGATTTGGAGCGTTTTGCTCTGGAGTGTACGCTCTTATGACGTTTGGAATTTCTATGTAAATCAGCTCTCAGACTGTCTCCCTTGCCAGAGCTACTAACTGGATTGCATGGCTGACAGACAACCTGTCATTTATTTTAACAAGGAATCACTACCATCCACTGTCGAGTAAACATTCTTTCTTGGACGAGGTGGCTAAGACAGGGACAGTCTATAATGTTATAAACAAAACAGAAACTGCAAGTGAAAAGAATCACCAAGTTACTGTTAACCTCTAAGCAAGTGATTCTGAGGTGCGGCCATGCTCTTGCCTGACAGCTCTCATTTTTGGGAGGAAATGGTTGCTGAGCCTGCATGCACCCACATACCCATATACGTAAATCGTATGACACGCACTGGCATAGATAAAAAAAAACTGTTGCTTGCAATGAAGCTATTTGATCTAGCTCAAATGCTACACAAGAAAGATAACATGGTTGATCACAATAGCATACCACACATTCTGATCCACAATGGAGCCAATCCCCTTCCGATAACCTCAAGTGTTTTGATATGTTCTCTATCCGAGAGGTTCCCCTTCGCTCAGAATGCCCCATCACACCCTAGCAAGTGTTCGTTCGTTCGATCGATCGATCGAGAGAGTGCGAGCGCGTGAGCAATTGAATATACCTGTAGAGGAGAGGAGAAGCACGAGGGGGCAGACAGCATACGTTACAAGGAATCATGACAGGAGTTGGGGGCACCCTGCATGCATCTTGGACGCACTCATTTTGGGGGCATGCATATTATTGTTCCTTTCATTCATTACCATGCTCTCCTCGTCTCCCATTCTCCCCTCCCATCCTCATGAGTCATCAACATTCACAATGCAGATCCTCTAAATCTAAGGGCAAGTATGCATTCAAAATGGGCACATGCTAATCATTTCAATCTCATGAAAATATTCAAACATAGTGCACTAGCATTTTGGCCTTGCCTTGACTTGCAAAGGCAATATTATGTCCTAGGTCCTTCAATGGAGTTTGGAAAAAAGTCAACATTAAAGGTTGATTGGTGGTGATGGCCTAAACTTTTCAGGCCTAAACCTTCGTTGAGTAGGGCTAACATCCATTGGGCACTTTACATTCCATTTCATGATGTTGCAACAACAACCTGTGATACTTGCGTTAATGGGTTACATTTTGGCTTTTGATATGGAAACAATGGAATTCTTGTGAAGAAGCCTCAATATCGTCATGCCGCAAAGCCCAATGCATGTTGCAAATTCTCACCTGTAGTTGTCGTAGGGATGATGTTGAGTGATATATGTCTTCAATAAGTTCTTAGCAACATTACAGATACAATTAAAGTAATAATGTCAAAAAATTAAGGAAGAATCATTCATTGTCCTCTAAGAGACAGCTTCAAATTTCATCACATAATAGATTCATTCTCATTGTCTCTTATTGAGTGATTTTATTTCAATCCAAAAAGCTAAATCACAAATAAATCTATGTCGAGCAGAGAAGTATGGCTAGATTACAGGGTAGTTCACAGTGAGCTTAGTTGTCAGATAAGTGAGATGGATTAAGCATATTACAGACCTTTCTTCTCCTTTACTTGAGGTTTCACTCCGTTTACCTAGAAAACAAATATATATGTCTATATAAGCGAAACCAAAATAAATAGAATCCTAGGTAAAATCACATGTGCATAAATTCACAATTAGATTACTTTGTTATTAGAGCTTTCTGCCACTTGAGTTTTCACTCTCATTTAGCTAGAAATATATAGATATGTACCATGAAATTGTCGCATACCTTACAAATCTCATGGTAAATGAGATATGTAGAAATTCACAACTAGAAAATTAGTTCCTAGTTTAAGAGAAAATATATTGTACAGACTTTTTGCTCCTTTAGTGAGTTGTCAATCAAAAAATCAGTAGCCATTGGCAATGGAGATGATATGAATGATGCTTCACACTCAGCTGATGGAAATCAATGCTTGAAAGTCAACAATCACAAAAGTATGACTAAAGTAGACAATTACATCCCCTTCCGATAACCTCAAGTGTTTTGATATGTTCTCTATCCGAGAGGTTCCCCTTCGCTCAGAATGCCCCATCACACCCTAGCAATTGTTCGTTCGTTCGATCGATCGATCGAGAGAGTGCGAGCGCGTGAGCAATTGAATATACCTGTAGAGGAGAGGAGAAGCACGAGGGGGCAGACAGCATACGTTACAAGGAATCATGACAGGAGTTGGGGGCACCCTGCATGCATCTTGGACGCACTCATTTTGGGGGCATGCATATTATTGTTCCTTTCATTCATTACCATGCTCTCCTCGTCTCCCATTCTCCCCTCCCATCCTCATGAGTCATCAACATTCACAATGCAGATCCTCTAAATCTAAGGGCAAGTATGCATTCAAAATGGGCACATGCTAATCATTTCAATCTCATGAAAATATTCAAACATAGTGCACTAGCATTTTGGCCTTGCCTTGACTTGCAAAGGCAATATTATGTCCTAGGTCCTTCAATGGAGTTTGGAAAAAAGTCAACATTAAAGGTTGATTGGTGGTGATGGCCTAAACTTTTCAGGCCTAAACCTTCGTTGAGGGCTAACATCCATTGGGCACTTTACATTCCATTTCATGATGTTGCAACAACAACCTGTGATACTTGCGTTAATGGGTTACATTTTGGCTTTTGATATGGAAACAATGGAATTCTTGTGAAGAAGCCTCAATATCGTCATGCCGCAAAGCCCAATGCATGTTGCAAATTCTCACCTGTAGTTGTCGTAGGGATGATGTTGAGTGATATATGTCTTCAATAAGTTCTTAGCAACATTACAGATACAATTAAAGTAATAATGTCAAAAAATTAAGGAAGAATCATTCATTGTCCTCTAAGAGACAGCTTCAAATTTCATCACATAATAGATTCATTCTCATTGTCTCTTATTGAGTGATTTTATTTCAATCCAAAAAGCTAAATCACAAATAAATCTATGTCGAGCAGAGAAGTATGGCTAGATTACAGGGTAGTTCACAGTGAGCTTAGTTGTCAGATAAGTGAGATGGATTAAGCATATTACAGACCTTTCTTCTCCTTTACTTGAGGTTTCACTCCGTTTACCTAGAAAACAAATATATATGTCTATATAAGCGAAACCAAAATAAATAGAATCCTAGGTAAAATCACATGTGCATAAATTCACAATTAGATTACTTTGTTATTAGAGCTTTCTGCCACTTGAGTTTTCACTCTCATTTCGCTAGAAATATATAGATATGTACCATGAAATTGTCGCATACCTTACAAATCTCATGGTAAATGAGATATGTAGAAATTCACAACTAGAAAATTAGTTCCTAGTTTAAGAGAAAATATATTGTACAGACTTTTTGCTCCTTTAGGGAGTTGTCAATCAAAAAATCAGTAGCCATTGGCAATGGAGATGATATGAATGATGCTTCACACTCAGCTGATGGAAATCAATGCTTGAAAGTCAACAATTACAAAAGTATGACTAAAGTAGACAATTACATCCAGACTAGTTTTATAGTAGAGTTCAAACTAGCTATCATTATCCTTTTCAAAATGCTTATCGGAAAACCATCCCCTTTTCTAAGTAACAACTTAGAAAAATGTTTATTGCACTATCAATTTCAAATTGTCAGGGCAGTACCGTCCACAAATAAGTATATATAGACTTTAACAGATAGGTCTAATCCAAGTCATATAACTAAATCCCCATCATACCATTTATATTAGAAATAGTCAAAGTGTAACCAAAGGTTTAAACAAAAAGCAGTACACTTCAAAGGAAACCTCGTTAATGAAAGTTAGGCATCAATGAGTAGTAAATTCATGATCATTTCATGGCACTTCAACTCTTCATACCCGTTAGTAGCAAACAACCATATTGAGGGGAATAGAACACAGTTCACATGAAATTTTTCATTGTTAACATTCAAAGTGTTGTACAAAGTCTGATCAAAAGAACTCAAGACAGTTCGTTAATTGTGATCATAGTGACTGAAACAAGCTAGATGTGTGTGTGTGTGTGTGTGTGTGTGTGTGTGTGTGTGTGTGTGTGTGTGTTATATAGAGAGAGGAGCTCGCTTACCCTCCAAGGCCATTCCGAAGGAAACGGCTTTAGGCCAAGGGCAGATGCCGAAAGGTGCATGTAAAAAAAATTACTTTTTTTACTTTTCGCCTACAAGGTGCATATAAAAAAAATAAGTGGGAGGGAAGGTTGCCCTTTGAAGGGCTTCTTGGGTGGAATGCCCCGAGGAGGCATCCCTCTTTATTGTAATTTAATTTTTTTACTTTTTTCAATGGTTTTTTGTTGTAATATTTGCATGTTAAAAAAGGTAGAAATTGTTACATGCACCTTCTGGCAATCGGACAGTGCATGTAAATTTTTTCTGCCATAATTTTTTTTCTCCCACAAATTTTGCTATGGGAGGCACCACCATTCTCTTCATTAAGAAGTTACAACTGAGATTGTGACAAAAAAAATGTTTTCACGCCAAGGAAGTTCACCATCCGATGCCATTCCATTGAGGAAGGGCCTTCTGCCTCGTATTATCATCCTCAACGGAAGGGCTTTCCCTGGAGAACGAGCCTCCCCTTCCTCCCATCTTCTCATAAAGCTTATCCTTCCACGTCTTCTCACAAAGGTGATTCAAGATTATAGGATCTAAGTTTGTGGTCCGAAGACTAATAATAAGTAAAAATTATTAAAAAAAACATGTGGCGTCTATATATGTTGCTTGTCTTTTCTTTGAGCTCCTGCGATTTCTCATCATTTTGTCATGTTCTCTCCTCCAATTCAACACTATACTATAGTTGAACTGCTTTGCTACTTCCTCCCTGATTTTTGAGTCCTCTATACATGGCTCTAGCAACTTTCTCAGCATGCCTCAGTAGCCTTTGCCTAAGATTTTGTTGGACCTATTAAGCCTATTACCAGATACACATAGAGAAGATACATTCTAGTGGTAACAGATTATGCAATTAAAATGGTGCAAGCAAAAGCGACATCAAAAGATGATGATTGAACGACTCAAGAACCAGAAAGGGACATAAGTAAATCATGTTGAACAATAGATTATGCATACTTGTCTGGGAGTTGACATCCATAACGAGGGTATATTACATTTATCTTCGAGAATGATAGACTGGCAAGGGTGAACAAATCCTTGAAGCAACATATCAAGGAGCTATAAGCGAAAGCAGAAGAAGCCCAATAAGCCTCGAAAGCAAAGCATACCTTAGCTTCGAAAATGAAGAAATTTGACAAGGTACTTGCAAAATAGTTCAAGATTTTTATTCGCAAAGATCGAGTCTGGCGGCCACTACAATTTAACGTTAAACTTCAATGGCATGTGAATTATTGTGTGTTGCTAGGCTTAATGGGCTTCAGTTGGGAGGATTGGGAATTACCCTCAGAAAAGGATGACATCTTAAAACTCTGAAAATTGTTGGATGTAAATCAAAAGGGTTGTATTTGTTAGAAAATTCTCCAAGGAAAATTTCTTGTTAATCCCTTTGGAAGTTCCGAATTGTATATAGGATGTACATTATTGTATGACTTAGAATATTTACAATGTAGAGAAATAGATTTTGTGATTATTACTATGATGGACAATTGGACTACTGAAGATGCCATTCCCAGTTCTATCTTTTTCAGAGAAGAATCAAATTTTGTTCAGTTTGATAGAGATAACCTACTCTAGCAAGTAAATGTATCATATCCAGACTGTGGGATCTATACATAGATTGGGAATCGATTTATCCAACACTATATGAGAATATTGCATGCAACATTCGAGCCAAGAGAACTCACAAAAAACATGGAAGATTCATGATGTATGCATTGCAATTTATTGGCACTTTTATTGCCAAGGTTCTAGATGGATCAGAAAAGCTTGACACATTAGCAACATTTTATTCAAAGCTACAACTAGTAGGTTTTTTTGAAAATATAATTATTGGAAAGAGAACTTTGCAATATGCAAATCAAAGACTGCAAGTAGTCAAACTCATTCCTTCTAAACACTTCGGAGGATTGGATATAATTACATGTGGCGATTTGTATCAAGCTGGACTAGTTTTAGATAAATGGCTATTGCAAATTCATTAGAAGTATTTTGTTAAACATACTAGGTGAGCATGCCACATTGTTAGGAGTAAGTTAAAACAGTGAGACAAAAGGATCATAATTGTATCTCCATACTTAGCACATTACAATAATGCGAACACACCACTTTTGACATAGAGTACTTAAACCAACAATGTCAGCACCAACCTCCATTCAATCACATATTCTCACACCTATGTTATACAAACTTTGACATATCAAAACACAATGATGATGCCTTGCAACAATCAACTAAAACAAAATACATCTTACAAGCAATTGACTCATTCCATCTTAGCATTATGGAAAGGCATTCGTGATATAATACAAGAATAATAAGTTAAACTTTTTGTGAAGATTTAAATGATGAATATGATAAAATTTAAAAATGTGTGAAATTCTTGTTCCTCACCATGTACAATCAACCCTGGATAAATTTTAGGCCTTGGGAGTAGCAAAAAATTAACTAATAGAGAAGGTTAACACATATAGAGGGATAACTACTTGAAGTCATCCTTGTGTTGTGCAACTACTAGAAAATTGATGACTTTGTGTTGGACTTGAGGGATGGTGATACTGGGGGCTAGGCTGGCAAATGCCTTAAAAGAGAAAAATAGCATGTCTCACCTACTGCTTTGATCTTATCTTCATCAATTTTCAACCCACAATGGGTGACTTTATGACCAAGGTATGCTAGTTCATGCTTAAAAAAATCACTGTCATGGTTTTTTTTAATCATAGAGGTTTTCTCTTCTAAGAAGCACTTTGTAGGATTCCCATTTGTGTTAGTATCAGGTAGATGTGTAGGACTTGGAGATTGATCTACTATTCCACTGATTTTTTATGTATCCTGATTTCTAGCTCCCTGAGGAGTTCTTCTTACAACTGTTGAGTGACAGTTGTAAGAAGCACTTTGTAGGTTCTGTGATTTTAGTTTAAAAGAGATTGTGTTGATGTTCTGTGATTTCAGTAGGGGTAGATTTAGTTTAGTTCCCTGATGTTTTTGTAGATTAGATTAATAATAATTTCAGTCTGTAAGAATAATGAAAGAACTGAAACAGTCTATAAAATGTAGGAAATCGAGTTCCTAACAGATCCTATATCCAAGATGAGCTACCATTGCCAATCAAGGATCGAAATCAGGTTGACGTCGTTGTGCCTCCGACAGGTGGGTACAACAACATTATACTGCAAAACAAAACACGTGATTGAGCTCTACCTAAAATGATCTGTAGTCACATGAATCCCTAGCCATGTTGAAGCTCTGCCAAACAAAGAGTAAGCACTACTTTTAGTGGTAGATTCAGCGCTAGTATTGGTCCGTTGAGAAGCAAGTTCCATGTGAATCAGAATCTGCAAACGTTGGCTAGAGGACCAGTAAACATTAGCCAGAAGATACTTGCGTTAACATTTGTATTCAGTAAACCACTCTCATCAGGGTGTCATGTGTTGGGTCGCGCCATTGTCCAGGTACCAACTGTTGTAGTCTTCATAGCTATTGTTGTAAGCCATTAACAATTTGGATGGCTTGTCGTCATCAGAGATATGCTCCTTCAATTCCGTCGCATTGGTGAAGTTACGTTGTTGCTACTGTTGCTTATTTGCCTCATTGTCGATGTGGATGCGACACTCTTTGATGTCTTGATTCATTCTCTTATGGTATCTGCAGAAGAGCTTCTTGCAATCCATTGTTCAGCTTGAGTATAAGGCTTCTGATGTTGCACTTGATTCTTGCCCTTGGAATATTCTTTCTTCTTGGTGTTTAGGGCCAGGGACTTGTCTTTGACGGACAGATCATTGGTCTTTCTCAGCATTTCTTCTTGAAGAAGTGTGAAGAATTTCAGACCATTTAAAATCCAAATTCATAACTTGATCTTTGGTTAGAAAGAAAACAATCCTACCAATATTGCCAATGTAGAAAATCAACATCTACTCAATGAAAGAGATGCAAACTCAATAAGAACCTGATCAAACATCAAACATATGATATGATGAAGTTGTTTTCTGTACAAAAATAGTAAGCTACTATATTTCACATGTGTGGATCCAAAAATAGCATAAAATGAGCATTCTACACACAAGATTGCAAGATATCACAAATATAGTGCACCAATGGATAGATGAACCTAAGATAACTCATGTATAGGCATGAAGTGAGATGTGTGTGTGTGTGTGTGTGTGTGTGTGTGTGTGTGTGTGTGTGTGTGTGTGTGTGAGAGAGAGAGAGAGAGAGATAGAGAGAGAGAGAGAGAGAGAGCATGTGTCTCTTTCCAAGAATGTACAGCTATATATAATAGATCCATGACTCATTAATGAGTTTGGTTTCACTCCATAACAAAAACCCTAGCATTAATGTGAACTAGATTCAATGTCTCCAACATTCAAATTTGAATCTACCAAAATTGTGTACTACACTTTTCCACACTTTCTAAAAGTGCTTATTCAAATGCTTTTAGACTAATATAACTTTGAAAAGTCAAACTCTAAGTCTACTATGAAAATTGGCCTCAATTGCCATATATACAAATATGACCAAAATAACAAACTAGTTGAAATTTCTCACACTCCCTCTTCAACTAGTTTTAGCATAGACTTTGAGAACACTCCAAGTGAAGTCCTATGCTTCATAAACAAGTCCTTTCCCAATGCTTTGGTAAATATATCAGCTACACATTCCTTTGAAGAAACACGTTGAAGCTCCACCTCATTTGATATGATATGACTTGATCCCTCACAAAGTGATATGCCACCTTAGTATGCTTGCTCCTAGCATGAAAGATAGGATTGGTTAACTTTTGAGCTGATAGGCTATCACAAAAGATGACTGGGCTCTCTAAAAAATTCTGCAAGTGAATATTCTTGATCATCCTCTTGATCCATACCATCTCCTTTGTGATGTGTAAGTGCTTTGTACTCGGCCTCACTAGATGACAATGAGATAGTGGCTTGTTTCCAATGCTCTTCACTAGAATCCTACATAAATTGGCTTAATCTACCAACACAATAGCTTAGATCTAGTCTTGTGATGGTTAGATAGATAAGTGAACCAACTAGCTTTCTATAGAGAGTAATGTCCTTGAAGGATCTTTCATCACCTCCTATAGTTAGCTTTACATTTGACTCCATAGGTGTTTCACAAGACTTTGCATCTACCATATGAAATCTTTCTAGAATAGAATTAGCATACTTCTCTTGACAAATGAAAGTAGATTGAGAAGATCTAATCACTTCTATTCCTAAAATGTAATGCAAATGACCAAGATCATGCACCTCAAACTCCCTTTTGAGAGCACTCTTGATATCCTCCAAATCTTGGTTGTCTCCACCACTCTAGATGATATCATCCACATAGATTAGCAAAATAGTAACATCATTTCCAGCAAACCTATAATAGAGTGAATGATCATACTCACTAATAACAAAGCCTTGAGAGGGTAAAAAAGTGTTAAGCTTAGATACCAACTCCTTGGTGCTTGCTTAAGGCCATACAAACTCTTTTGTAGAAGTCATTTTGAGGAAACCTTCGCACCCATAGCTAAGATGGTGACTATACGTTCTATCATTGCTATTTCTGCTTTCTATGCTTGGAAGATCCAGCAAATGGACGTTAAATCTACTTTTCTCAATGGAGTGCTGGATAAAGAGGTGTACTTAGTACAACCTGAAGGATTTGTTGAGCCAGGGAGAGAGCCTCTTGTTTGTAAGCTCAACAAAGCCATTTATGGATTGAAGCAAGCACCACGGGCATGGTACTCTTACATTAATGAACACTTCAAGCGAAGGGGAATGGTAAAGAGTGATGCTGATCCTAATCTTTACATTCTAAGGCAAGATTCAGATATAGTGTTCATTGTCTTGTATCTGGATGATTTGATTATTACAGGAAGTAATGAGAGGTTAGTTGATGAAATCAAATCTAATCTTTCCCATGCTTTTGACATGAGTGATCTAGGATTGATGCACTACTATCTTGGCATCGAAGTATGGCAAAACAAAGACACACACAAAGCAAATATGCACGAGATTTGCTTTATAAGTTCAATATGCATGATTGTAAGCCTTTGACTACACCTATGGATGTCAACACGAAGCTTACTATATATGATGAATCTGAGAAAGTGGATGTTTATTTATACATGCAGCTGGTGATAATTTGATTTATTTGACACACATGTGACTTGATATTTATTATGTTGTTGGTGTTGTTAGTCAATTTATGCAAGATCCTAGTCAAGCACACTCGAAGTCTGCTAAACGTATTCTTAGATACATTCAAGCGACATTGAATTTTGGGGGTTGAAGTATGATCAACCTGAAGTGCCAATGTTGGTAGGTTACACAAATGCCGATTGGGCAGATAACATTGATGACAGAAGATCTATCAGTGGTCATACATTCAATTATGGTACAACTGCAGTTTCATTGTGTAGGTTTTCTCTCTCTATCAGGGTCCAGAGTTTATTTGTACATTTTACACTCAATATGTGATATAGTGAGAGTGCATGTTCTTCCTTCGCCTTCTTTGGTGATCGGTTATGGTGAATGCTTGATGTTGCTTATCTGATTATTGACAAGTATATCAAATAGCATGATCTTCAATAGATATTTCTTCATAATCATTCTTTTATTTAGCATAAGTCATCACCTTTTAGATATATATTTGAATATATTTGATTTTCAAATAATACTTTGTATTAAGGAGCTACACATTCCCCATCCTCAAGTGTGTAGTGACATCACAAACATATACATTTGAGGATAGTAATATGACTTCAAATCAGTTTTCAAACATAGATAATTCTCCAAAATCTCGAATCAGAATGAAAAAGTATTCTTTACATTCAAGATGAATAAAAAGTACAAGTACAAAGAGTCATGTTCTAATCTCCGACTTGAGTTTCCTCCTCTTGATTGATACTTCCACGGCCAAATCTTCCACCTCGTCCTCTAACTACAAGAGCTTGATCATAGCCCCTATTACGATGATTCAAGTTCTCTTGACGTTGCTCTTCCTACAAAAGCAGTCCACCTAGTTCTTCATAGGTTGGAAAATTTTCTCTTCTAGCTATACTCGTCACAAACATTTGATGTGACTCATTCAGACTATTCAATGTTAATTGCATGATCTCACAGTCCTATACTCGCTCTCCAACTGCTGCTAATTGGTCACGAATCTCTTTGATCTCAGCATGTGATTGCATTTTCATCCATCCACAATGTATGCAACTTCATCTTGAGAAATAGTATTCGAGATGTGTTTGTCATTTCAAACAATGTCTTCAATGTATCCCACGTTTCTTTCGGTCCTTCTGAATCCGAAATATAGGGAATGATTGCATATCTAACTGATAAGTTAATGACATTCTGTGCTTTCTGTTTTCTCATGTCAAATGCCCACTGATCTTCTTCAATCACTGGCCTTGTCTCTTCACTTGCCACGATCTCCCATAACTCCTTTTCATCAAAATGTTCTTCAATTTGAATTTCCAAACTGCATAGTTGTCGGCTCCTTCCAATTTTCTTGACTCATTAAGGACACTCTCGCTTAGAGTTGCCATTATCGATATCAGAGCGGCGCACGGATGTACGACTATTCGGAGTTCTCTCTAGCTCGCGTGTGTGGATCCGATATTGGTACGGACATGTGATACGGCACACGGATGTCCGACTTTTTAAAATTCTTTCTAGATCGTGCACGTGGATCCGATATTGGTACGGACAAGATGAAAAGTAGAGGGAATATAAGAACTTTCAGAGGGAATTTTCTAGATTCTCTTCTTTGCAAAGATTTCAAAGTGTGTGATCGTTCAAAAGAATATCAATAATGTAAAAAGTATGAAGCCTCACAAACTCTGAATGGCAATACTAGACACTATCTAGTGTAATCTACAGTTTTCCAAACAGAGAAATGAAAGATTTCTTCACAAACCTCTCTCGCAAATGGCACTTTTCACAAAAGCTAGGAAGTACTGTAAAAATCTCCCCACTCAGCAAATTTTCAATCTATATGATGTTGCCCTGGCCTTTCTGATGCCTCGGAGATTGTGTCTTCATTCCCCGCTGATGATTCTAAGCTCCAAAATCTGCAAAATACACCAAGGAAGGATTCCTTCCAGTCATCACTACAATCTTGGATCCAGAAGGTTCAAACTACTTGATTTGGAAATTAAAGACTTCACTCTTGTTGAATGGGCAAAGGTCTATGGCAATGGGTAGAACCAATTGAGGAGAAGCCAGAAGCTACTCCTGGCAAAGAACTTCAAGAATGGAGTTTAAAAAATGACAAAGCTATAGCAATTATTGTGTCTTCAGCACATGACAATATAATGCTAGATCTTACATCATTTCAAACGCAAAGGATTTATGAGAAGAATTGCAAACCAATAATGAGACTCGATCTCGTAATCTAATCATGTTCTTGAAAGACCAATTAACTTACCTACAGTGGGACGACAAAGACATGAACACATTCGTGCGAAAGATTAAAGATCTATTTATTTCCTTGCAGAATTCTGGTATAGAAAATATAATTTCTAAGAAAAAACAGCTTAGTTATTTTCTTTGAGCCCTACCCAGGTCATTCCACACAACTCGAACCTTATTGGCGAAAGATGCGACAATGACGCTTCAAAAGGCAATAGACGGAGTGACGGGGGAAGTAGAAGCTCATGAACGCTATGACGACAATGGTGATTCAAAAAATACTCTATTTACTCAAAAGAATAAATCTTATAAGAAGTCTAAGTATAAGAGAGAGTCGTCTAAGAAGAATGAGTCTAAGACTAATGAACAACAATCTGAAAAACAACAGAAAAATTTTGGTGATAAGAAGATCTGCAGCAGATGCATAAGATCAGGTCACACAGAAGAAAAGTGTTGGCTAAATCCAAAGATTGAATGCATTCATTGTCATAAACGAGGTCATGCAGCAATAAACTGTTATCAGAATCCCAGATACAAAAAGGAGCAAAATCGAAGCGAACCTTCATATTCAAACTAGTCGAAGACAAAGCAAAATGCTCTAGAGCAACAGAAGACCGGGCAACAAAGAATTCAATAGCTTATGTTAGTGTTGATCTATGTTGTTCATCTATTTCAATTTGAGAAATAGTACTTGATTCGAGAGCCACCTCACATTTTGTTTTCTCGAAGTCAATACAGACATGTCAGTAACCTTCATGAAGAATTCTTGTAAATTGTTCGAGGAAGATTCTGATAACTAGACTGCTAAAGGCAACAAACAAGTATGGACATTCGAACAAGAATCGAACAAGTCAATCAAACCAGGAATCGACAGATGTACTGTGGCACAAGAGGTTATGTCACATGAACATGGAAGCCTTGTACCAAGCCAACAAAAGTCAGAGAATTCAAGGAGTCAAAATCACAAGTAGAGATATTCGAACTACCTACAAATCTTGTCTTAAAGGCAAGATGACTAAAATATCTTTCAGTAAGGATGTTTATAAAGCAACTAAGGTACTTGAAATTGTGCATTCAGATATTTGTGGACCATTCAGAGTATTGTCGTTGGGTGATGCAAAGTACTTCATTACGTTTATTGATGATTTCAGCAAGTTCATTGTAATATACTTTATTCATACCAAATCTGAAGCTTTTGAGAAATTCGTTGAGTATATGAATTGGGCTGAGAACAGACAGAAAATAAGTTGAAGTTGATTCGCACAGATCGTGGAGGTGAGTACATTTCCAATGAATTCAAAGCTTACTGTATTGATCGAGGTATTATGCACACGAAGACTACATCTTACCCACCTCAACACAATGGAATAGCTGAACGAAGAAATCGTACACTGATGGAAGCTGCAAGGTGTATGATGGCTCATGCGAAGGCACCAAAATAGTTGTGGGCAGAAGCAGTGGCTACATCAAATTATCTTCAGAATCGTATTTAGAAATCTCGAATACCAAATAAAACTCCTCATGAGATATGGTGAAAACCGAAGCCAAATCTTGCACATGTTCAAACATTTGGATGCGCAATGTTTATGCACATACCAGATAAGCTGAGAAAGAAACTCGATGAAAAGATAGAACAAGATTTTATAGTAGGATTTGAGTTACATTCGTCATATTATCATGTTTATGTACCTGAAACTGGCAAGATAAAAGTTGTTTGAGATGTTAAATTTGATGAGATGAAATATATAGCAGATAGTGATATAGTCGGCTATGAAATTTCAAAATTTGTTATGAGCTATCAACAACAATAGAAGAAAAACAAGCAGAGATGAAAGAGATTTACCTGATTTAGAGGGAGGTCAAGATCGAGTGCCTGACAGACTCAAATCGCCAACTCGAATTCCAACAGAAAAGCTCGAATCAGAATCAAACTCGAAACCTGCAAAATCGAACTCAAAACCACCTATGAGAAGATCTGATAAACAACGAAAACCACCAGAAAGGTATGGTCAGGATGTTTTTAATACAGCCATTGAATTTTGTGGATTCTTTGACGAACCTCAAACATTCGAGGAAGCTATACATGGACTAGATAAAGATCGCTGGGTTCAAGCAATGGAGGATGAAATGTCATCTATGTACAAGAACAATGTATGGACACTTGCACCTATATCTGATGGCAGAAAACCAGTCAAGTGCAAGTGGATCTACAAGATCAAAACAGGTCCTGATGGAGAAAACATCAAATACAAGGCAAGGTTAGTTGCTAAAGGATTTTCACATAAGTATGGGACCGACTACACTGATACTTTCTCACCGGTAGTCAAACATACATCAATTCGCTTGTTATTTGCGTATGTAGTGGCTCATGATCTGAAAATCCATATTGTGGATGAGAAAACTGCTTTCCTACACGCAGAATTGGAAGAAGACTTATTCATGGACAACTACTTGGTTTTGTAAGCCAAAAATA
The DNA here is from genome assembly GCA_029204225.1 of Diphasiastrum complanatum. Lineage (NCBI taxonomy): Eukaryota > Viridiplantae > Streptophyta > Lycopodiopsida > Lycopodiales > Lycopodiaceae > Diphasiastrum > Diphasiastrum complanatum. The sequence continues at coordinate 46,937,257 of CM055107.1, forward strand.
TCCAGAATACGGATGTCATATGAATAAAAGCATTTATGGTCTGAAACAAGCAACGAGGCAATGGTATAGAAAGAAGGACGAAGCACTATGTTCCATAGGTTTCAAACCTCTATTTGTTGAATCAAATGTCTATATCAAGCATGTCCAAAATGAAATAATCATTCTAGTTGTTTATGTTGATGACACGCTTATCTTCTCAAGAAGAGATAAGTTAATTTCAAATGTCAAAAGAGACATTTCTGAAATATTTGAGATCGTTGACCTAGGAGAAGCTAAAATCTATCTAGGCTTGCAGATCGTGAGAGACTTTGAAGGTGGTGAGTTGTATCTTCACCAAGAAAAGTACACTCAAAAGATCATTGAAGACTTCAACATGCTCGAATGCAAAAGTGTGCATACTCCCATGATATCTTGAACAATAATGAGCAAGGAAGATTGTCCGCGGACTCTCGAAAAAGAGGAACGAATGGACAAAACACCCTATCATAGGCTGATTGGATCATTGTTATATCTAGCAGACAACACCAGACCTGATATAGCATATGCAGTATAAAGACTGAGCCAATATAATCAAAACCCAGGATCGTTACATTGGAAGTTGGCAAAGAGAGTACTACAATATCTCCGGAAATAAAAGATTATGGACTCTGTTATTTGAAGGAAACTGGATTTCACATCGAATCTTATAGTGACGCAAGCTGGGCATCCATGAAGGATGATAGCAAAAGTATTTCAGGAGGTTGTACCATCTGGCATAGCCATACTTTGGATTAGCAAAAAGCAAACAACAATAGCTCAACCTTCCTGTGAAGTGGAATATGTAGCAGCAACCAAGATGGCAAACGAGCTAATTTGGATTAGAAAGATACTGGAAGGATTTGATGATACTACTTCTGAACCTTATGTCTTGATCGTGGATAGCACTTCAGCAATCTATCTTACGAAAGATCATGTATTTTAGTCGAAAACAAAGCTCATAGCTTTCAAGTATCATGTGATTTGAGACTTAGTCGAGAAGAAGATACTGGAGACAACAGCCTTCATACCCACAGAGGAAATGACAGCTGATATCTTTACAAAGCCACTAAGTAAAGCTTTGTTCGAGAAGCAGCGAAGAAGATTGGGGTTAATCCAACTGCCACTTTGAGAGGGAGCTGGGACAACTGATCAGACAGATCTTGATTCTACTAACAAAGCGCACAGTTTACTTGAAAAGGATGAGAAAGAAACGAATGCAAACTCGAAACATTTCTATTCATGACCAGCTCAAAAGATTTATGAAGGAGTTGCAAAATTTGTCTTGTACTCAACTCGAAAGATTCACGAAGGATTTGCGAAATTTGTCTTGCAATCAACTTGAAAGATTCACAAAAGAATTTTTTGTAGAAGCTCGTGGCTTTCTTGTTGAAGCTCAAAAGATTCGCGAAAAGAATCTTGTCACGAAATATTTTGTTTCTTGTTCAAGCCTCAAATCTCGCAAAATTGTCGTGAACAATCCGTGAAATCTTCTGGACTGTTCTTCAAGCTCACCTGTCGCAAAACTATCTTGAACAGTTTACAAAATATTCTAGATTTCTTCTTCAAGCTCAAGAATTGTCATCTATCGTGAACAATTTGCGAAAGACAAAAATGTCACGAAAAGACAAGTGTCACGAAAAATTCGTGAAACACGAAGCTGAGACGAAGAGATGGACTATCTCGAATAATTTGCGAACAGAATTTATTCGACCCTAGAAACAGAGCATCTATTTGAATATCAACCGTCGTAAATGGTTAGATATCTATTGTTACAGCATTAAAAGGCCAAAAGACCTGTAAATAAAAGGGCCAAAAACCTGTCTTGTAGCAATATAAATACATGTGCACTACTCGTTGTAACACACTCACTCAATCAGAGACACAACATCGAGATAAGGCAGCAAGAGATGTATATTGATGAATCAGATTCATAGTTATAATTTTTTTGTTTTGATCAATAGTTTCTTATTGTCTAAATTGTCTTAAGTTGTCTCTTACTTCCGTATATAATTTTTGCATGCATATTCAATTAGAACTAATACTGTTCTATTAGTACATAGATCAGATACAATCCCGATTGAAGACACTAATATTAGTTTTATTTATTCAAACTTGCAATGTGTTCTCTGTGGAAGAATAATTACTATTTTTCCTACATAGCTGGTAACAGCTGTCAACATTAATGTACATCGTATACAGTAACAATGAAGTATATCATTGATTTCTAACAATACTTATATCGAAGGCCAACATTATTCAACTTTAGAAGACTCATCTTTAAGGCCAACTAAAGGAAGGACTTAAATATTGAATCGATACCTCCTTAACAATTGGATGGGTTCGAGTAAAGAATATTCTTTACCAAGTCACATTATTGGTGCCTCTTCCGACAATCGCAAATTTTCATGTGTAACTAGTTAATTGGTTCAAGATGACATGGCAGTTGTACAACTAAGCAAATGTACACATGTCACTATTATATTGGTTTAGATTAAACAGACCCTTGATGAAGGAAATGACACACTCCATTATCTAAAGATGCATCTATTTATGTAGTTTCACTATATGTACTTCATTCGAAGTCTAATTCAAGGACCGAGAGTTTCACATCTTCGTGTTTGGTCTTTCAATGAGAGCGTATGTAATTCTAAACTAGTTAGTTTTTTGTCGTACACAATAGAGGACTAAACGAATGTGTGATTCTTGTTAAGTTCTTTTTGACATATAAGATTCGAATGCTAATGAATCAAGCAATGCTCAATGTTTGAAAACTAACTTATTCGAGTTTATCATTAGTAGGCTTTCATCCAATCAATTATTATTATGCGGTGAAATATTAGAGGGATTCACCTAATGTAATGGAAGTATGAAGTCAGTTTATTTTATATATGGATCTTGACTAAGTTCCGCGTCTTTTTATCTTGTACAGAAGATCTAGTACGTGTTCGGAAGTGGGATCCATTATCGAACATTGAATTCCATTTTAGAATTGTTTGTTTATAGTTCATTGTCGAATAAATAAGTTTGATAGTTTCAAGCCATGCTTAACAACTTCTAAAATTCAAACGTGGGAAAGAACTCTATCAAATTGAGTAGAACAGAACTTAGCAAAGCTTATGGTCGATTAATTTTGATGAGGAGTACATCAATTGTTGATAAATTTGATTTATTCTAACTTCTATAATCATTAAGGAGTATGAGTATTTCAATAGCATGGCCATGTGAATGGTTGTTGTATATATGATACACGCAGGTCCTCTCTATGCATATTCCATGTCCCGACTTGTGACACATGGAGACTATGGAAGTTTCCAATACTAAGGAAAAATCTGAAATTGTCATGATCCAAATGATTTGTAACTATGAAACTTGATACATGCAAAGCTAGTTATGTAAAAACTAGCATTCAATAATGCATCACGATCTTTCTTCCGAATACATAACTAATTCATACAAGATTGAATACCTCATTCTAGCATATATTGAAGATCTCATTTATGAAGGAGAACCACTTTATTAGTGTACCAGAACTATTCTATAAGGGTGAGAGATAGCAAAAGACTAGCATGCGAGAGAAAGTAGACAATGTGTAGCCACTTCCTTCTCTTCATTAACTGACTAAAAGAGAGACATAATAAATCAATTTTAGCCTATTTATAGTTATAGTAGGCCCCAAATAGAAGCTTTTAAAATAGGGTTATGTTGGAGTGGTATAGTTTCTAGAGATTAATTATTTATCAACTCTGATGAAGACTCAAGTCAGGTCAAAGGAGTAGCAAGGACTTGTTGTTCAAGTTTACTTTACTTGTTCTATCTCATGTTTTTCACAATCAGGTGATGAACGCTATGTCACTGCTTAACCACAGAGGTATTGCCACCTCACCCCCGTGCACTGGAGCTATAGACCACCATCAAGCAAGCTCGGATCTCCTGTAAGCCAGGGTGTCCCATACCATGTTGCCTTACCCTCAACCCTCGCCTACCTACATCTTGAGGCCTAGATACTCGTCCTGAGCTGACCACCAAGAATGATTGCCAAGCACATGGAGATCCACCTCTATATACATAGTCTAGGTGGGTCATCTCCATCCATAGGAGTCACGCATAACCAACGACACATGGCAGTTGTACACACTGATGCAGGTCCATAACAACGAGTCACTGTGCGCCAATAAGACATTGACACGTGGCACACAAAAGACCTATAGCTTCAGATTAGTGTTCTTTCCCATAAAGAGATCGTCACATCAAGTTTCCTGCTGCATGCCCTTATGGGTATGTAACACTTTCACACACTCTAAGGATCTCTGATTCTATGGAATAGTCTGATATAATGAAGTTCACAAAGGAACTTTGATTCACACTTCTATTGATACCTTATTGATCATTGACTCTTCTCTATATGTGTCATGTTGATTGACTGATTTATTGTGTATATATATACATACATCAGTTGCGGCGGTCGTGAAGATTACAACTGTACCGTTTAGTATAAATTGTATAGGTAATAGTCATGAAGGGATGTGGTTACTGCATAGTGAACGGTGACATAGTCTATATTGGATAGAGTAGAGGAAGATCTCCTTTTTGAATGGTGATAGTCGACAAACGTTGAATGAGTCAAGTCGATTGTTTGCCCTTGAGTCGATGTTGATGGAGTTGGAGTTGAATAGGTCGAGTCGATCGTTTGCCCTTGAGTCGAGGGTGACGATGGAGTCGGAGTTGGGTAGATCGAGTCGATCCTGCTCTGCTTCAAAGTCGATGTATATACAGACTGTTCGACTTATGCGAGTAAGATTGCATGCTGTTGTAGAGAGATAATATTTACATAGTGTAGGAGTACTCAGGAGATGAATTCAGGTGAGTAGGAGTAAAGATTAATTCCAATACTCCCCCTTAAGCCTAACTCCTAGAATCCTGAATGAAGTTTCATAAGGTTGCATAAGACAACATGCTATTCCCTTGACAAGGGTTTTGTCAAGATATTTGCCAACATACTATCCAAATGATAGTAACTTAATTCGACATCTTTGTTCAGAACTTTCTCTCTAAGAAAATAAAATTGAACTTCAATCTGCTTGGTTCTAGAGTGAGTTCATGGGTTCAAAAATAGAGCAATGCAGCTCTGACTGTCGCAATAGAGTATAGTTGGTCCGATTTGAGGGAACATCGGGTCCTAGAGCAATTTTTTGAGCTACATAATCTCCTTTGTTGTAGAGGTGGCTACGATAACAAGTAATGATCGAATGGACTGAAGTCTTACTATTGGACTAAACATCTCAGTGTAGTCAATCCCGTAAGTTTGTTCATATCCTTTGACAACTAGTCGAGCTTTCCATTTGGTTGTCGAGTGTTCACAGATTCCAGCTGAATCTGTGAACATGAACCTTTTTCGTTCTTATTTTCTGTTACTTCCATTGGTTACAGTTCTTTATGGTTCAATCTTCTTGTTAGAACAGTTTCAGGTAGAAGTGTTTCTCAGATTACAACGTGTATTCCCAATTTGTCAATGGGGAGAAACGGTTACGTTGCTCAGCTACATGCATTTACAAGCCATGCAACCAGTCCTAGCTCAGCATAGATCAACGTTCTGAATCAAAGAGAAAATCTACAATCTATCTAGGAAATCAGGGAACAATGCAATGACAAGATTAAGCTACTCAACAAGAAACAAAAAACAAAAAAACTAACTTCCTAATAGCATTCTAGTAGTCCAAGGATCAAGAAACACCCGTTTCTTGATGCTTGTAATACCCAAGAACAATCAAGGACAGGATTGTTAGAGAGTATGCAAATCAGATCCACAATCTCAACTTCTATAGTTTACCTGCATGCTGAAACTGTAAAAGAGATTTGACAGAAATGCTTCGGTCGAGATTTGACATAAACACTCCGATCAAGATTTGACAGAAACGTTCCAGTCGAGATTTGACAGAAACGCTCCAGTCGAGATTGACAGAAACGCTCCGATCGAGATTTGATAGAAACCCATCGGTTGAGATCTGGAAACCCAATTTGGAGATGTGTGATGCATGTGAAGAACTTCAGGGGGAAAATATGATTGTGGCCCAAAGTAGAAGTTCTTATGGGAAAGAAGTATCTCAATGAATGATTGTTTGTTTAATTGGGAATATTGAAATACCATACAGACAGAAATGAGATGGGCCTAAAGTGGGATATATCTTTTTCAGATGGTGTAGCCTATCATTTGTTGACCTAGACCATTCATGACAAATGGGTATTTATAGAAAAAAGAAAATGCATAGAAAGTAAATAAGTACAGGTATGAGTTATAAACAAGAATAGAGGTTAAAAATAGGCATGCAAAAGAGAATAACAAGCAATGAAATAAGCAAATAAAAATCAGAAATATAGAATATATACCAAGAAAAAGTGTTAAATTGGATCAACAAAAAACAACTCCTCGTAATACCAACATAGACGACCACCATTGATGACAGTGTCTAAAAGTATTCCGTCAAATGTTTGTAGCTGGACTGTACCATTAGGAAAGATTTTATTGATAATATATGGTTTCTCACTTCGGAATTTCAATTTGTCGAGGTGCTTTTTCGATGTATAAAGAAGCACCTGGTCACCTAAGTGTAAATCTTGTTTCGCAAGTGACGGTCATGCCAGGCCTTTTGACGGCTTTTGTTAACTAGTTGTGTGTGGTAAGATATGAGTCTTGTCTCGCATAACTGGGCTAACGTAAATAGCCTGGTTTTGACTTGTTTCTCAATTGTAGCTTTCTCATAGAGATCTATAAAGAAGGCTTCCATGATTCTTAGAGAAGGGACTAAGAATTCGACAAGCATTACCGCGCTCTGACCATACACTAGATGGAATGGGGTAAGCCATCCAATGGCTTCCTTTCGGGTGGTGCGGTAAGCCCAGATAGCTGAGAAGAGTTTCATTTCCCAATCAGAGCGACTAGTTTCAACTATCTTTGTCAATATCTTACATATCGTCTTGTTATTTGATTTGGCCTAGCCATTACATCCAGGATAGTATGGTGTACTCTTCCGGTGAACTACAAGGTAATGGCGTAGCAAATTATCAATGACAGTATTTAAAAAGTGCGCGCCACGAGCACTAACTAGCTCTATAGGACAATCAAAACGTGTAATACTGTTTTCATAAAGAAAACGTGCTACAGTCTTTGCGTTGACATCCTTTGTTGCCCAAGCCTCAACCCACTTAGTGGCGTAATCTGTGGCTATTAGGATATAACGGACTTGGGTATGTTTCGCTGCTGGGCTGATTGGTCCAACAAAGTCAATTTCCCACTTATAGAAGGCTTCGCCTTCTATAATGGGAGTTAAAGTTGTAAAGTCTGCTTTTGTCTTTTTCTTGGCTCGTTGACAGACACATGTTTTAATGACAACAAATGTGTCCTTAAATAAGGATGGCCACCACAAGCCTGCTCGAAGGATAATTTTAGTTGTCGCTTCAGCAGAGAAGTGACCACCGCCAATGCCCTCATGAGCTTGAGATATGATAGGTCATATCTCAGATTCATAAGCACATCGTCGAATAATCCCGTCAGCGTCCTGTTTATGAAGTTGTCCTGCTATTAGCTGAAAGTACGCTGCTTTAAGCAAAAAATTTCTTTTTGCAACTGTACTCGGGCCTTCTTTGAGTCTGCATGTTGTTAGGAACTGAGTGATCTCCTCAGCCCATAAGGGTGTAGCATCAATCTGAAAAAGACATGCATTGGGAAGATCATCGTTGACTAGTGCGGTTGCTTTTTCAGCATTAGGGAGCCGGGAAAGGTGATCCGCCATGAAATGTTGGGTTCCTTTTCGAACGACTACACGGAAATTAAATTTCTCTAATATCAACAGCCATCGAGCTATACGTCCCGTTTTACAGGATTTATTAACAATATGTAACAGGGCTTGATGGTGTAGAAGGCAAAGGTTTGGCCTAGTAGATAATGTCTTAGTTGTTGAACAACATAGACCATTGCCAATGCTTCTCGTTCGGTGGTTGTATAGTTTACTTCAGCAGGCACCAGTTGCCTGCTCAAGAAACGTATTGGGAAATCCTTGCCATACTCGTCTGGTTGTGCAAGAAGACCTTCAATGGCATACTTACTGACGTCAGTATGCACATAAAATTCTTTCGTGTAGTCTGGCGAACAGAGTATGGGTGTCGTGATAAGGGTTGTTTTCAACTCCTCTAAGGCTTTAATGTGTTCTTCGGTCCATCGAGGATCTACCACAACTAGATAAACGAGGCGTGCCTTGCTGACATAATCGATTATAAAGATGCAATAATAATTTGTGTGACCGAGGAAGACATACACTTCCTTCATTGTTGCAGGCAAGGGCATTTCAACTAGTACCTTGATTTTTTAAGGATCGATAGAAATATCGTCCTTTGAAATTATATGTCCGAGTATTACCCCGTGGGTGACCCAGATTTGACACTTATTAGGTTTTAGGGAAATTCCAAATCTACGATAGCGAATGAAGATTTTCTCCAGTGTGTCAAGGTGTGTAGCGGCTGAGGAATGGACACCCAGATCGTTGAGATAAATCTCAACAATCCGATGTAACAGGTCTTGGAAGGCCAGTTGCATGACCCTTTGAAACGTTGAAGGGGCGTTGCATAAGCCAAAAGACATGACATTATAAGCATAAATCCCATTCTTTGTGGCAAAGGCCATTTTATGTTTATCTTCAGGGGCTATTTGAACAAGGAAATAACCGTTGAATCCATTCAAAAAGCTGAAAGCTTCAGCTCCTGCCATTTCCTCTAAGATTTGGGTTGTTAAAGACAAGGGAAAATGGACTTTCTTTGTAACCGCATTAAGGTTTTTGAGATCGACATAGATACGAAGTTTGCCATTTTTCTTGGGTACAACCACAATGGATGATACCCAATCAGTATGTTGGACTTCATAAATGAAGTCAACCTCCAACAATTTATTAATTTCTTCATCGATTCTCTCGCGATAGACGAGGTTACTTCTGTAAGCTTTAGCCCTAATAGGCTTAGCGTTGTCTTCTAAAGGAATCGTATAAACCACTACTTCAGGCGAAATTCCTTTCGATTCTATATAGTTCCATGCAAATACATCCCGGTATTTGCGAAGTAAAGTTTTTAGATCCGAAAGTTGTTCTGTCGAAAGGTGTGCACCAACATGAACTATTCGCTCCATGTCCTCGTCAGGATCTTTAAGGTCTAATGGCATCATTTTAGCTGGTCCTTCAAAGAAGTTGGAACTTGGTGTAGGTTCCTGGAGTGGATGCGGTAACTGGATAACAACGTCATCCGGCGTAAAATCTTTAAATTTTCGTGGAAGATCAAAAGGTGGTTCTATAAAGTTTTCTAGAACTTTGGGAATCATCTGTGTTGAGTCACTACCGGACATGGAAGCTTGGTCTGATGGTTTGGTTTCTGTCTTTTTAGACAAGGGCTTAATCGGCTGCTTAAGGTTCTCACACATCTGTTTTGACGCTCGGTTAATTTTGTATCGATAATTTTGTTTTTTTTGTAACCGAGGTTTTTGTGGTTTTTGAGTGGGCGGTGTTGTTGCCTCACTTATCATGTCGTCATCGATTGTATCCCAGACTTCGTCTGAATACACATCCCATGTGTATACTTTGGGTTTGGGCCTATACGCTTGTGTGTTGGGTACTTTGGATGTCAGTTGGACATGAGCCAACGACCCTGGTGACTTGATCTCTTGAGAAATTGATTTTGGCTGATAACGTTGGGCATATAAATAAAGGAGTACATGTTCATCCGTCATTTCAACATCATTCATGGAAAGAATACCTTCTTCCGAAACATGGGCAGTAGAGACGCTAGGTTCTCCTGGGCACCAAGCTATAGGAATCGGGTCAATCATCATAAGTGGGATGATGGGTGTATTAATGTCTGTAGAAGACGGGAGAATACCCACATCTTCTGTAGCGGTTTCGATGCAACATCGATTGGAATCAGCACAGTCCACAATGGCTAGTGCTAGACCCCAATTGATTATGTTTGTGGATCTCATATAGTGGCCTTTGTGTTGGATCGGGACACTATCTGATTCGTCATATGTTGTTGATGACCAATCATCATAAACTTTAGCGGGCTTGACATGGCCAGTTGAGTCGACAGTGACTCGTTTGTCGTGATTGCCAAAGGTGATTTTGCTATGCTTCCAATCTTGGACAACATCTGTCATCTAGAGCCAGGGTGTACCAAGAAGGAGTTTATAAGTATTAGCATCTTCTAGTAAGTCTAAGATGACACAATCAATTACAAATTTGACACCTGCTATTCAAATTTTAATATTTGATAAATGACCAGTAGGGTCTGTAATTCGTTGATCAGCCATGCGAAGTTTGTAACGTGGTTGATCGAGGATATGGAAGCCCCATGACTTTGACAAGGACAAAGCCATTATATTAACACCTGATCCGCTATCAAGGATAGCAGATACTGCGGGATAGTCTTTATAGGACAAAGACAAGGTGATGCTAGTCCCCTTAGAAACACCTATATTCAGCAGATTCATAGGAATATGGGAAATTTCAGGGATCTCTTCTGTTTTTCACTGGTCATTAGGAATAGTAGGCAGCTGAAAACTACGATGGATATATCGTTGAAGCCCAGTGAAAGATTTTAGTGCACTATGGAATGGCATAGTGAGTTGAGCTTGCAGGAGGTTAGAAAATACTTCAAGTCCCTATAGGGATTGCTCTTTGTCAGGGATCTAAGCGGATAATAGACTTTCTGTATGTTCTTCCTCTCGCAAAAACTCATCTCGAAATTCATTATGTTGTCTTTGTTCCACGTTTGGGTTTGGGTAGTCTTTGGGTAATGTGGAAGTTGTCAAGTGGCTTCCATGTGGGTCAGCTGATTTAGCATTGTTTTGCTATTGTTCTTGTTGTTGGCATTGTGCTCTAGTGAGAACTCTAATAGGTTTGGATGATATGTGACGTGCTGGAAGTATTCTGTTAGGTTGTTTAGGGCAGTTTTTGAAACTGTGTTTGCGAACACAGTCTGGACACTCCGCATGGTATTGGTTCTTAACTTTACAGTCAACCATGAAGTGGCCAATTTTGTCACAAATAAAACAGCGGTTGCTCATTGGTCATGTGGCAATAGCATAACCATCTTGGATGGCTAGCTGTGCTCAAAGACTTGAAGAAATCTTTGAGGATCGATGTTACCGTCGTACTTAGGTAAATCTAACTTGGGATTTCATTTTTTAGTACGCGGAACATTATTTGCAAAAGCTCCGTTTAAGTGAGCTCGTGCGTGTAAAGATTCTGCAGCATGAAAATGTGGTCGATCATATGGGGCTTCAAAACGCATTAGTTCCCATCTGTCAAATGGGTTGGTGGATGGCTCTTGGACTTCAAATTTCATCCTAGAATATCTATTGAATCGAGCCTATTTGGTAGATGAAGAGACCATCTCTGGTGGATAGTCCTCTGTTACTTCCGTTGGTTACAGTTCTTTATGCTTCAATCTTCTTGTTAGAACGGTTTCCAAGTAGAAGTGTTTCTCATATTACAACGTGTATTCCCAGCCTGTCAGTGAGGAGAAATAGTTACGTTACTCAACTACATGCATTTACAGGCCATGCAACCAGTCCTAGCTCAGCATAGATCAACGTTCTGAATCAGAGAACAAATCTACAATCTATCTAGGAAATCAGAGAACAATGCAATGACAAGATTAAGCTACTCAACAAGAAACAAGGAACAAAAAAACTAACTTCCTAACAACATTCTAGCAGTCCAAGGATCAAGAACACACAATCTCAGCCTCTATAGTTTACCTGCATGCTGAAATTACAAAAACAAGAAACAAGAAAGTTAATCCACATCTACATTCCACAAGCAAGAGAGTAAGCAAGAAATGTAAGTAATCCACAACACAAAAGGAAAACAGAACATGCTCAGAAATTTCACTCAAGAAGATTGCCATGAACAAGGAGCTTCACAATTATCAAGAACTCATGGAAGATCTTCACTCAAGAGAAATTGACAATATAATCAAAGCTCCCTCACAAGAGAGGGGGGCCCTTAAATAAGCAAGAGGGGTGCCCATGTGGAGCCCAAGTGGCAATTCCACTAATTTGAAAATTACAAGTGGAAAAAGCCCTTCCACTAGTGGTCACCATCAAAAGGTGGCTCACTCTAAATTATTTAAGGGGTCTACACTATTTACAATGCCTAGGAAATATTACTAGCTCCTACATGGTCGTTCCTTCTCTGGGATACACCATGTAGGCTCACATAGATAATAACTGTCATCCTAGCTAGTAATCCTCGGCTCTCATACTCGGCTCTCAGCTTCTTCTGCTCTCCTCCTTCTGAGACCTCCTCGGTCATGGGTGAGAGATACTCTGTGTCTTCAGCTTGGCTCGGCATCTGGGAATTCTCTGGAATCCGCTAACATCAAGCCATCTAGATTAAGCTTCAACTCGAAGATCCATTTAGTGTCAACAATCTTTGCATCAAGAGGGAGCTCGACAAGACACCAAGTCTTGTTTTTCATCAATAAACTATACTCAACATTCATGGTTGTGCGCTAGTTGTGTCTGTTTGAACTCGACAATGCTTTTGCTACTGAGGCAGGTTCATCATAACTGATGAATGCCTAAGGGGTATAACGATATAGCGATCAAGCTCATGTCGATGTCGAGCAGACTTCGAACAATAGTTAGTTGTTGAGATGATGATTCTCCCATATGTAAAACATGGGTATCTTTGATTGTTGTCAGAATAGTCGTAGGTCAAGGCCTGTCAATGGTGATTGGAATCGTTGGAAAGAACTTCTGCATTGGCTACTTCTGCTTGAAGTCATAAATCTGTCTTCAAGAAAGACGACATCTCGATTGACTGTGATTCGGATCGATTCGACGTCGTCGATCCAATAGGCTTTGTGTGATGTCGAGTATCCAATGAAGATACTTCTACAACTAATAGGGTCGAGCTTATTTCTTAGATCAGAAGAAATCTGCACATAGCAAAGACAACCAAACACTCGAAGGTGTTTCAGACGCGGCTTGTATCCATGATAGGCTTTGAAGGGAGTCTTTAAGTTGACAACTTTAGTGCTCGAATAACTCTGTAGATAACAAGCAGTTGAAATTGCTTCAGCCCAAAAGTTCTTGATAACATTGATCGTGCTGCATTGAGTAATGTTCGGTTCTTCCTTTTGGCTATTCCATTCTACCGTGGTGTGTAGATGGTGGTGAACTGATGTTGAATGCCACATGATGATAGATAGTCTGACATTTTGTTTGACAGATATTCTCCCCCACTATATGTGCGAAGGGCCTCGAGCTTTTGACTAGTCTGTATCTCAAAAAATTGTTTGAATTCTTTGAAGCAGTTGAATGCCTCAGACTTGTTCTTAATGAACATAATACTTGTGAATCTGTTGTCAACGAATCGTGAAAGCGAAACAATTGCGAATAGTTCGGATGCGATCGCTGGACACTACCAATTGAATCACTCCTACAGTCCTCCAGGATGTAGTCAAACACTGTTGATCTACGTTTATGAATTAATATAGCATTCAACAAAATTTCAACCATGTGAGGAATTAAATGAATGAGAGTATCAGACACACAAATAATAGCAAACACATTTGCATTCAAGATCATACATTATAAAAATAACATGTGCACAACGACTACAAGATCATCTATTAGTTTTCCCTGATTCTTCAAGCACTGCATACAGATCCATGCAGTGCGTTGGCGTGAGAGAAATACAGTTCTCTCACGAGTATTGTCTCGCTTACTAGCGGACTTGTGGATCATGTGGATCCTGCTTACAGAACTCGTCTCGCACGCAGGCGGACTTCTTTGTATTTTTTGTCTTGATTGCTTACTAGCATCAGACTAGTTTTCTATATTTGTATATATATCAAGTATCATCTAGTAAGTATATAGTCGCTTTGTGTAACTTATAGATTAGAGTAATTAAGCATCTACAACTAATCAGAAAATTACAAGAGTGGCAGATTAGCCACGACCTAGAGTGTATTTAATGATGTCATGCCAACATATCAGATATCTGTACTTCTGGGTACGTTATGATCTTGCTGGTACTCTTTGGAGCGTGAGGGCAGAAAAGGTTTTGCGACATTTTTCGTGTCGCGTCGTTTGGTTCGTCGTCGTCGTCTGACTTTCTCTTGCTGGACCGCAAAAGATTCTCGTTCGTGAATCTTTCATGTTCGTGTCTTCTCGTCAGGTGTTCACGAATCTTTCGTGCTTTGTGTCTCTTTTCTTTTGTGTTCGCGAATATTTTGGTCAGAGAGAGGGCCGAAAGCTAGCAAAGCTTTGTAAATAGACAAGTCTTGTTTCTTTATCTCCCTCTCAAAGCATGATAGCTTTACGATCCCAAGACTGCTCCTCTATCTCTCAAAAAGTCCTCTGTACAGGGCTTTGGTGAGGATGTCAGCAACCATGTCTTTCGTTCCGATGAAGGTGGTATGCAGCATCTTCTTTTCAATTAGATCCCTGATCAAGTGATACTTGATCACGATGTGTTTTGTTCTGGAATGGAACACATGATCTTTCGTCAGATGTATTGCAGAGGTGTTATCCATCTGCAAGACCAGAGACTCATTTCTTGTTTCGTCCAATTCATCTAGAAACTGTAGCCAGATTATCTCGTTGGCCATCTTTGCTGCTGCAACATATTTTGCTTCGCAGGATGACTGGGCCACAACGGTCTGCTTTTTGCTGATCCAGAGAACTGCTACTCCTGATGCGATGGTGCATCCTCCTGAGATGCTTTTACAGTCGTCCTTAAGGGATGCCCAGCTAGCATCACTGTAGGAAAGCATCCTGAAACCTGCATCACAACAATAACACAAGCCATAATCCCTCGTTAATTGAAGATATTGCAAAATGCGTGTTGCAATCTTCCAATGTGTCGAGCCTGGATTTGGACAGAATTGGCTCATCTTGAACACTGCATAAGCAATGTCAGGCCGTGTGTTGTCTGCAAGGTACATTAGCGAACCTATTAACTTCCTGTAAGGTGTGAGATGTATTTGTTCTCTCTCTTCCACAGTCTTCAGACAGTCATCGCTTGTCAGCACCGTCCCTGCGAGCATTGGAGTATTTGCTCATTTGCAGTTCAGCATCCCAAAGTCTCTAGGGTCTTCTGGGTGTATCTGGACTGGTGAAGGTACAACTCACCTCCCTCGTAGTCTCTTTCAATCTGCAAGCCAAGGTAACACCTGGCTTCTCCCATATCCACGATCTCGAAATATTTTGAGATGTCTCTTTTCACTTTAGCAATCAGCTGCTCACTCTTGCAAAGTATCAGAGTGTCGTCTACATATACAACCACAATGATGATCTGCCCATCTGTGACTCTGACATACACATTGCAGCCAACAATGGCTTGAATCCTAATGATTTCAGGGCTTGATCTTTCTTCTTGTACCATTGTTGAGCTGATTGTTTCAGACCGTAAATACTTCTATGCATTCTGCATGCATAATCAAGAAGTGAATTCGAGACATATCCTAGGGGTTGATCCATATAGACCTCTTCGTCCAGTTCGCCATGCAAGAAGGCCGTCTTCTTGTCCATAACGTGGATCCTAAGGTCATAAGCTGCTGCATATGCAAATAATAGTCATAGGGACAAATGCTTAACGACAGGAGAAAAAGTTTCAGAGTAGTCAATACCATATCTGTCGTCGTTTGACTTTCTCTTGTTGGACCGCAAAAGATTCTTGTTCACGAATCTTTCGTGTTCGTGTCTTCTCGTCAGGTGTTCGCAAATCTTTTGTGCTTCGTGTCTCTTTGGGCTTTCATGTTCACGAACATTTTCGTCAGGCAGAGGGCTGAAAGATAGCAAAGCTTTGTAAATAGAAACATTTTGTTTCTTCAGAATCTCGAATAGTCATCGATAAAAGTGATAAAGTATAGTGCTGAACCCATACATGGAGTACTCATAGCGCTGCACAGATCACTATGTATCAATTCTAAAGTGGACTTAGCTCTAATGGCTTGTCCATTTGGGAATCTTGATCTAGGTTGTTTTCCTAGTAAGCACATCTCACAGGCATGTCAAATGTCAATGGAGGCAACATTAATTCTTAGATCCTTAACCATGCTATTGTGCATATACAAGATTGATCTTATGTTTAAATGTCCTAGTCTTTGATGCCATAACTGAGCATTTGAGGTACTCACCTTGGTGGAAAGTGTACTCATGACTCAAGATGTACAAATTACCTTCTTTGTTTGCAGAGAGGATTTCATTACGATCTTTATCCAAAATAGTACATTGCTTTGAATTGAACAAAGCTCTACAACCCTGATCCGTGATCTTGTTGATAGACAATAAATTCTTTCTTAATTTAGGTACATAAAGTACATAATTTAGCAATGTTGAGTTACCATTTGAAAGATGAAGGCGTATAGATCGTTGGTTTTCCATTTGATGTGTACTTTGAGTCATCGAAGTAGATGTATTTCAAATCTGCTAGTGTGAGTTCTTTGAATAGGAATTTGCATGGAGTCATGTGCTGAGAAGCACCAGAATCAAGATACCATAGCAGGGCATCTCTACTTTTTTGATCTTGTACCATGAGCAATGTTGGGTCTTCATGAGAGGTTATGGCAGAATCAGATCCCCCATCCTATTGTTGCATCTTGTTCTTTGCTTTGTTGTGCTTGAGAACTCGACAGTCTTTGGTGTTGTGGTTGGTTCTCTTGTAGTACTTGCAGAAGAGCTTGGCTTTAGGCTTTTGATGCTGTCGATCGCGCTATTGTTGTTGTTGGTTTAAATCAACATTCTCAACTTTAGCCTTCTTGTCCTTTGAAGTTCTCTTCTTTTGGGACTGTTGCTTATTCGAATAGAAAGAGACTGCCTTCATATTTGACGTTGATAAACTTTTCCTTCTTGCATCTTCATGCAATAAACTTGTTGTCAACTTTTATAGAGATAGGTCAGGAGCATTTCTCAAGAGCAATACTAAATTGTAGTAAGAGAGAGGAAGAATGGACAGAACAGACATACTAGTATCTTCGTCTGACGAACCTACTATAGCTAGCTGGTTAAGCAGCTGTTTGAATTCATTCAGATGATCAGTGACTGAGGTTCCTTCACTCATCTTGAGCGTCAAAAAATTCTTTCTCAGGAAGAGATGAGTTGATACATCTGTCATTTCATATAAACCAGTAAGAATGTCCCATGCTTCTTTGGAACTGGAACAATTTACTACATGAGCTATTTGTGAATCTTTTAGATTCAGAAGTACAATGGCTAATGCTTTGCCATTGGCCACAACATGTCAGGTTCAGCCGGTTTGGCTATTGAGCCATTGACGTATCCCCAAAGTTTTTTCTTAATAAGTATCATCCTCATTTTTAACTTCCACATGTGGAAATCATCACCATTGAACTTATTGATCAATCGGATCTCTGAAGGTGTACCTTCCATAATGAACAATCTAAGAAAGGGTAATTGGTCTTGAATATAGTGACAGTTTGAACTGGGCTCTAATACCACTTGTTGGGGTGGTAAAGGCTTTGGGGTTTAATTATTTAATAGCTCTTATACCACTCTTGATGAATATAGAAAATAAGAGAAAACTCAACATTAAATTATTATAGGATCGATACAAACTATAGATTCAGACAATTCCTTAGATCGTTTATTTGAAACAAGAATATCTATGTAGGTATCTGAGACAACCATGAATGTAGCGATACAATTAGGCGTCTATGACAGCCATGCTTGCTTCGATAAAGATATTTTATATGAGTCGTAGAAACGAGTATCAATAATAGAAAAAAAAGTTATAAAAGAGAATTCATCAGTGTAAACACACATAAAGAAAATAGAAAATATGTGTATTAGCTTGTTGTGGTAACAACGGTCAGATCATGACCCTGTGCCCAAGAATGGTTCACAGTACTAATGCACTATGTGCTGGTTACAGATTGAAAAATATCTCTACTTCTTGAATGGCTTTTAATCTCTCTATTGATCTCTGATACTATGGAATCAAATAGTATGATACAATGGAGTTCATAGAAGAACTCTGATTCATGCTTCTGTTGATCTCTAATTCATTATAGGCTCTTCTCTATAAGTGTCATGTTGATTGACTGATATATTGTGTATATATATACATACATCAGTTGTGGTGGTCGTGAAGATTACAATTGTACCGTTTAGTGTGAACTGTGTAGGTAACATTCATGAAGTGGTGTAGTTATGACATTGTGAACAATGACGTAGTTTGTATCGGATAAAACAGAGGAAGAGCTCCATTTCGAATGGTGATAGTCGATAGGCGTCGAGGGTGTCGAATGAGTCGAGTCGACTGTTTGCCCTTGAGTCGATGTTGACGTCAATGGAGTCGGAGTCGGAGTCAGGTAGGTCGAGTCAATCATTTGCCCTTGAGTTGAGGGTGTTGATGGAGTCAGAGTCGGGTAGGTCGAGTCAATCTTGCTCTGCTTCAAAGTTGATGTATATACAGACTGTTCGACATATGCGAGTAAGGCTGCATGCTGCTGTAGAGAGAGAATCTTTACATAGTATAGGAGTACTCAGGAGATAAATTTAGGTGAGTAGGAGTAAAGATTAACTCCAACAGGTTTCATGTCCTAGATCTCACTATATCAATGGTCTAGATTGACTAGCTTGACAATTAGCAACTAGTTATGTCAAATAAATGAAATAACTAATAAAGAAATGACATTGGGACCAACTTAGCCCCTTCCATGAAGATTCTAATGTGTGAGACCACAATTTCACTTGTGCTCACTACACTTGGATTTAAGCAAGAGCAATGGATCAACACATCATTTTGTAGTGCTCCAACATTTGACTTTGACCTCCAAGTTGGCTTCTAAGCTGGTAGATACACATTCCCTCTCAGATCCAACTTAGATTCTCCCTCAAGGATTGTTTCCTTCTTAAGGATTGTCCTATTTTCTTTATCCATATGAATTCCAAGAGAAGTAAGACTTATATCCCAATCGAAATAGAGATTAGTGTCCATATAGGATGCTCGAGGCTTATTGAAACCAAGAGACTATGGCATGCAATAAATTGTTTCATGAAACTCAAAGAGCTTATTGAATGGCCAAAAGACCTTTAAGAGGATTTATAATTTTGAGTATGCCAACTTGCGAGCACCATTTTAAAACTTCTTTGATGAGATAAGTTATGAGAGACTTTCAAGTTAAACATAAGACGTTAAATTGGTCAACAATTTGTTATATTTTCTCTTGTATGTCAATTTGTGTCACTAATTTGAGTCAATGTCTTGATCTCAAAGGGAGTAAAGGAGATTTTACTAACCCACCACTTGTTAAAAGACATTAGAGGTTTGCTTGAAGAGGCAAGCCCCACTAACAAAAGTTGAATTGGCAATTTAAGGTGTTTATACCTTATGAAAAGTCTTGCTATATGAGGTTCTCAATGATTAAAGTATGTATTTCTGCTCATATTTTGCTAATTGGGTTGACCATTCTTGGTATTAATCCAAGGTTTTCAAAATACCATATTTTTATACAATCAAAAGAGAAAAATTGTAACTTTGTTGGTGTGGGAGATGGGCAAACTGCATGTAGACAGCCTAAAAGAGGGACTAGATGGAAATTGAATCACCTCTCATGGTGGTTAGTTGGGGTTGACAAGTCTTGCCATCCATGACTTGAGCCTCAAGTGAATCTAGGCTACCTCACCTCTCATTCTTTGTTGGCAAATATAGGGCTCGGTGGGTGGAAGCAACATCTCTCCATCATGCATTGAGTCTACACTACCTTCGAATTAGGAAGGCCTTCAAGGTGGCAATTAGGGTTGAAAATCTGATGCTTCGAAAGAAACCACATGCCTAGTGTTCTTTGGTACATGTGCCATAAAGAGAACTCAACAAGTAGAATGAATCCCCATGATCCCAAAACTTTGATGGGACCCATCAAATAGGTGTAACCAAAAGCGCGTTTTAGAGTCTCTCTCATGACCTTGCAAGCCTCTAGAAAGAAATGATGAGGCAACCAAGAATAGAAGTGTTCATATCACGAGGCTCTGAAGGGTGGGTTGAAGTGCTCTCTTGAAGTTGATGCTCCAAGGAACCTAGTTTCTTGTTGCGGATCAATGGGTTGCTAGAACTGGATCAATGGGTTGCTAGAACTCTAGGGGATTTATCCTTGGAAAAGCCTCAAATCCCTTGGAATAGCTGGATGGAAAACATTGGATTTGCCCTTAAAAAAGGTTGTATGTAAGATTTGGGTCATGGGACTTCTTGCTCTAATGTGGGCACCCTAAAAAAAGACTCTAAGAGAGGGTTTCAGTTTTTGCCCGTCGAAATGACATAATCTTAAAATCACGTCGCTTTCAGCTCGACGGGTCTATGAACTAGGCCGAGGCTGAGGCAGAGGCATCATTTTTCTTCTTCTCATACTCTCTAGAGTCTCGATTGTTCCTCCCAAACAGCTTTGTCTGGCGAAGATATTGAAACAGTTGTCTATTCGTCTCTTCATCATCGAAGTCGTCTGCTCACCAGGCGATACAACCATTTGTTTGCTGATTTGAACATACATATATGCTCATTTCACAGCTTGTAAATCCGAGGATCGGCTGCAGCATTGTCTAACAAGGAGGGTTTGTCAGGCACAGTAACGATCGATTTAAAACATGAGCCCCTGTGGTAAGTTGCTTTGAGTTGCATAAAATACTATTTCAAATGCATACAAACAACTATTTTTCTACTTAAACCTGAGAAAACAGTTTAACCATATAAGACAAACGCCATTACGCTCAGTGGTAGTTCATTAACCAATGTTTTAAGTGGCAAATCTTGTGAGAACTTAGGTTAACCTAAACTGCAATTCTTTTACTTTAGAATAATGGTCGTCGTGATTCACTATGTTCTGACTCGCAAACTATGAGCTATCGCATATGCATGCAATAGTTAATCTCATCAATTGAACCTGAGAAAAGTTATAAACTTTGGTAAATAAATGCTCAGTTGTAGTTCATTTTAGGGTTTCAAAGGCTCTTCCTGGGTATTATGCTACTCCAAGAGTTAGGTTTGTGCAGAATAGACTTATTTTGAAAAGTGCGAGTTTTGAAACTATGACATTGTCTCGACTCTTCTCCTTCCATGTGCCCACACCTTCTGACTTATGTTTACGTTTGTGAGGGCTGCGTATATCATCTCACCAATCAGTATTCTGCTCACAAGAGTTGAAGTTTCGAGATTTCTAGCAGAAGGTTATTACCCTTACAAAACAGGCTCCTTTAAATGGTTCCTCGAAGAACTGAAAAAAATTCAGGGCAATGTTTCTTTGAGTTATTTGTGCATATATAATCTTCCTTGAATCAATGCGTAAAGATCTCCAATATTTGATCCAAGTTTGTATGAAAATCTGACTTGATTCGAATAAACCCTCGCTGAATCAAAACACAAGTGGTAGAGCTCTCCTATATTTGATCCACGTTTCAGAGACTCCGAGACCTCGGCTTCTTCACCCACATCTGGAGCACTATTGGGGTCAAGCAGGGTTGTTCCCTCTCACCAGTCCTCTTTGGCTTGTATATTGATGGGTTGGAGAGAGTCATTACACAGGGTGGTGGTACTGGCTGCAGGCTTGGTGACATTTTGATTGCTATCCTCCTTTATGCTGATGATGTGGTATTGGTCTCACCGACCAGAGAGGGTCTACAGCGACAGTTGGATTGCTTGCATGAGTTTTGCACCAGATGGGGCCTACGGGTGAACATTGGGAAGACCAAGGTTATGGTCTTCAACACTTCGAGGGCATTCATGCAGCGACAGGAGCTTACTTTGGGTGGGCAGATTCTAGAGGTGGTCCCTTCCTACACATACTTAGGGGTCCTTTTCTCAGGTCCTACTTTTAGCATGAGACAGGCCGCTACCACTCGACTAGGGAAAGGACATGCCTCCCTTGTTCAGCTAGAGCGATTTTGCTTCCAAAAGTCCATCCAGGATGCTCGTAGTAAGTGTCACCTCTTCGATACCATTGTTACCCCCACGGCTTTATATGCGGCAGAGACATGGTGTGTAGGTCTCCCTTCTTCACACTGGGCCAGTCTCTCACGATTATAGACCACCATGCTAGCTCGGTTGATTCGAGCGAAGCCTTCTGTTCCACATGAGATTCTCCTGGCCGAGTTTGCAGTTCCACCTATACAGATCGAGGCAGTTCTTCAGCTTATCACCTATATACAGATGATACAGGCGTTACTAGAGATAGACAGGCGATACATACAAGTTGCACTATCCTCCTCACAGCGTCTTCACGATCAGGGCTACAAGCTATCATGGTTCTCTCAGGCCTCTCACCTCCTACTTGTATCATTTGGCATCTCCATCACAGAGCTCCCCTCCGGCACACATCAGCATATCAAACGCTTCCTTTATTGCACATATCTAGAGCGGACTTGGCATAACCAGTTAGGGGTTAAGCCAATTTTCTACCGGACTCATTTCTTGGAGCTAGATGCATCAGGGACCCCGATCATGCCGCGCTACTTGGACTCGGAATTGTCACATTGCCTCAGATTCACATTGGGGCAGCTCAGGGTGTCCTCTCATCAGCTAGCTATTGAGACTGGGAAGTTCCACGGTATTCCCAGAGAGGATTGGATTTGCCAGCTGCTCTCTAGGTGAGGTGGAGTCTGAGGAGCACTTTATATTTAGGTGCCCTGAATATTATGAGATCAGAGCGATATCATTGCCTGTTCCAAGAGATGCCTACCACTCTACGCTCTCTCATAGCTTATGAGGACCCACGGTGTGTTGCTCTGATGGTACACGAGATGTCCAGACTACGGAGAGATTTATACGAGACACCCCAGCATTTTACCTCACAGCCATTGATTACTTCGTTCTTTACTAGACGGAGATCGCGTGATTTACCTGAGGATGAGGATTATGATGATGACGATGACGAGGATGATGGCCGCTCTCATGCTCATAGAGATCAGAGACAGTGTACCTCCCACCGTCATGTTACCACCAGGATTACTAGACATTCTACGCAGAGGCATACTACTACTATTACAC
The DNA here is from genome assembly GCA_029204225.1 of Diphasiastrum complanatum. Lineage (NCBI taxonomy): Eukaryota > Viridiplantae > Streptophyta > Lycopodiopsida > Lycopodiales > Lycopodiaceae > Diphasiastrum > Diphasiastrum complanatum. The sequence continues at coordinate 46,960,314 of CM055107.1, forward strand.
ATGCACGTGCTCATGCTCAAGCAGCAGCAGCACAGCCTTGACATCTTACGCTAGATACATATGATTATTATGCGCGCTCTCGCATACGTGTCTATTTTAGTTTGCACTAGATGTTTTCTTTATTACAACTTGGAGACGTTTTTATACGCTCCTATGGTTACCACATACATGATATGTACTTCATTAGTCTTATATGCCTTTTGGCATGGAAAAGACATTAATAAAGCTCTCTCTCTCTCTTATTAGTATTTGTTTGCTCTTTTCTGATATTGTCTCTCTAGTAGCTATGTATTCAGCGGAGGCTTGATGTCCTGGGCTCCCTGCAGGTCATGGAGAGACATCACTCGATTATAGATTCTCATGCTTGGCCGGATGATCCGTGAGAAGGCATCGGTTCCTCATGGCACTATACTAGCAGAGTTTGCATCTCCACCTATTTCTATTGAGGCTATGTTCCGGATTGTCATGTTCTTACATAGGCTGGCAAAATTGATACTTCCAGGTATTTGGTTGTTGCTTACACTTCATCTCGAACTATTGCTAGTCAGCAGGCTAAGTCCTATCTCCATATCTTCTTGCAGGTAAGGGTTTTTTACAATACATAGTTGTCCTCTCATGTATGATGTTTATTGCTACTATTCCCTATCTTTATCAAAACCTATGCATCTTGCTATAGTTCACACCATAAGTATTCACGTGAACACATGCCTAATTTAGTAGAGAATTCTTTGCTTTAGCGGACACGAGGAGCACACTCTTTTACAACAGTCAGATTATTTCACATGTTTGTGGTATTCATGTGGAGACATGAATACAGATATTTGGTAGAGGGTATGCTTTATTGGACACGCGCAACACTCACTCTTTTATTAGCAGTCAGATAATATCACATGTTCGTGATATTTATGTGATGGCACATACGCATTGTGGGACTTAGGAGGGATGAGAGAGAGAGAGAGAGAGAGAGAGAGAGAGAGAGAGAGAGAGAGAGAGAGAGAGAGAGAGAGAGAGAGAGAATTAGAATTAGAATTAGAATTATTATTATTAACGTCTTTTGGTGCCCAGGGGCACATAAGACAAAAGAGAGTACAAAATGTGAGAAGCATTGTCCGCATAAGGACTTATTTACCAATGAAAAGAGAGAGAGAGAGAGATGAGGGGAGGGTTAGGTTTAGGAGAAATAATTAGCTATTAGGTAAGGGGGTTCGGGAAGATACTAGATACCATGGAGATGTCTAGGGACCCCATATGTGAGTGACTGAATCAATGTGCCAAACCTCTCCTATATCTAATCTAGATAGAATTTAGTTATGGGAAACGTTTCCAACCCGGGAAACGCAGCCCCCCCCCCCCTCCCCCCCCAGTAAACAAGAAAAGGGAAACGAGAATTCGGATACGGGGAATAGGGAATCGATAAATCATCATCTAATCTAGATACAATGGAAAGTTCAAAATATGCATCATATATCGTATTACATAGCACAAAAATGCAGCAATGGACTTTACCAGGGAAAAGGTCAATTCGAGAAGCAATTTGGCCGGACACCCCAACAAGATTCTGACCTACTTTGGATAGGTTTCCGACAATTTTTAGGCCATTCTCATGTAAAACCAGCCTCTCATATAGGTATTTTTCTTTAGTTTTTTTTTTAACATTTTTCTTAATATGCGTTGTGAGAAACAACTACTTCCCTGATGAGACACGTTTCCCATTGACCATTTCCCATGGTTGTTTCCCAAGTTTTCTGAAACAAGGCATCCTGGGAAACGCGTTTCCCAGCCAAGAAGGGCTAGGAAATGTGTCTCACCAATACCATGAGATAGATACAAAAATTTGATTTGATTCAAATAAAACCTTCACTCAATCAATGGGCAAGCAACAAATCTCTCTTATATTTGATCCTATGAATTATCCTAGTGTTTGAAGGCCTGATGGCTTATTTGTAGTGGCAGAGGAGTTTGGCATATTTGTAGTAGCAAAAGGCCCAAATTAGGGCTTGGGGTATGAAGGTGACTGTTGGGGTCCTGCTATCAAGGGGTGCCTTGGACATAAAGACCGGACCTAACCTGGATAGTAATCGAGTAGGACCATGGGAAGTCAGGTGACCACCTGCATGGGGTATTAGCATGTGTGTTGCATTCTAGTATGGGAACAATGTACATGCACTGTGTTATTGCATGGGTCTTAGCCACTCTAAGTTAGGGGTGGGTACCTACATGCAATGGACATGCATGAGAGATTGGCAAGCTCTATTAGAGTGCTTCCAATTTCAAACCTTTCTGATTCCCTATAAGCACCTAGCATCAAACATAAACACAATGGAGCTGGCTGCGTCGTCTCCTCCCAGCCTTTACTGCCTAGATCACGATGAGGACGTGAATGCCTCTCTCTAGGCTCACTTATCTATGATCCTCAAGCACTCCTTAACCCTGACCCTTCCTATCGTCGACAAGGGCAATTCCACGCACAGTCGACGCTCACCACTCGGCAGTACTTTGACACATAAGCAAGCACGTAGGTCAACATGTGTCACTCATTCATTGGACCAAGTGTCTCAGTGAGCATATGACACGTGTCATGTTTGACCGGTCAACCCTGACATGTGTCACTCATTCACTGAACCAAATGTCCCAGTGAGCATATGACAAGTGTCAGTTGACCAGTCGACCCTCTCGTACAAAATAGGTGGTCAGTCCATCCACTCCTAATTAATGAACCCCAGTATCCCATACCAAAGCTCAGCATGCGACTCAGAGGCACAGTAACACAAATAACCATTTTATTTACATTTCTTTTACAAGTGCCACCATAGGCCGCTGACTTAGCCATTTCACTTTCTTACAAAAGTACATTTTGTAAGTAAAAACAATAAACAACTGGGACAGGAAGTAAAAGTTGTAACATACCTTCTATTGATTGAGTTTGCTTATAACAGTAGTAAGCATTCAGCTATTAGACATAGCATGTTTATGCTTATGTACGGCTTTCAACCAAGATCTCCGATAACGGTTGAAATTGAGACGATCAAAGTTCGAAAAATGGCCAATTTCTTGCAGGAAATGCAAGAGATGCTACAGTTAGCACGTGAAAATGTACAAAGTGCCCAAGATCGGGTCGGACATTTGGCTAATCTGAAAAGATTGCCTCGAGAGTTTCAAGTTGGAGATTGGGTTATATCTTAGAATTCTAAAAGATTCTAAGGTAATGTGTTTTGGGAAGCATTACGAATTGTCTGCTTGTTACAGTGGACTATATAAAATCTTGAAAAAGATTGGATCTTTAGCTTACCAGTTAGATTTACCAAACGAGATCAAGACTTATCATTTGTTCCATGTTGGTCGTCTGAAGATGAGTTTACACGAGGGGGATCTTGGTTTTGGTAAAGTTCTAGATTCTTTCAAAGACTTGTCTGAAAGAATTCCTTTGGAGCCCGAGGAGTTTCTCTGACTTTTAGTTATGAGGTCAGAACTAAAATAAGGGGGGAAGTATGTCATGGCCCAAGAATCAAAGGCTTTCCTGAAGTCCACAAAACAACAGTAAACCCTCTCTCTCCTGTGCTTAGCCTCCTCAATCAAGGCTTGCAATGTGAAGATGTGATCTACCGTAGAATAATGTGCTCGGAAACCAGCCTGACCCATGGCATGTAGTCTCCTAGTCTCCGCCTCTGAGCTCACAACAGATTGCAATTTAGTACCATATAATTTCGCCAGGACATGTCCAATCATGATGGTGCGGTAGTTACTCGGAATCATGGGGTCACCATTCTTATGGATGGGGTGGATAATGTTAGTGCACCAGGAGGATGGGAAACCAGAGACAACTGCAGAGTTAAGAAGGGTGACTATAGTGGGGGTGAGTAAGTCGGAGGCATGGGTAAGGAGTTCAGATTCAAGGTCTTCGATATCTCTGGCCTTGTGGGACTTCATCTTCTTAATGGCTGCAAGTACCATGTCAGATGTGAAAAAGGAGAAGTCAGGTGGCCGTGGAGATATGGCGATAGGCGAGTCGGTAGGGACCGTGTACAGGCTAGTAGCATAATCAGTCCATATGCGGAGGTCCTCCAAGAGAGGTGGTGGAGAGCGAGGAATGAACTTGCGCTAGAAAGCTCCCGAAGAAGAGCTGAAAAGAAGGTCAAAGAGACGTTTCCCTTCAGAATCATCATGGGAACGTTTCTTATGGCGGAGAGCACGATGGTAGGAACGTCAGATGTGGGGCATGGATGCGTGAGTGGGTTACTGACTAATGGAGAGAGCGGCACTCAGTATCGTACCAAGGAGGGTGTAGTGGTTGAGGTGTGCGTCGGGTCTTTCTGGGGTGGGGTTTTGTGGGGAGGGTTAATGATGCGGCCGTGTGGAGAGAGGTGGTGAGGAAATCAGCCTGGCTGTCGACTGGACTGTCATGAGGAAAGGAGTGTAAAAGTGAAGCTAAGGACTGTCGGTATAGCGGCATGTAAGTGGGATCAAATGTGTACGTGGGTGCTCGGGTAAGCGTGGGTAGTGTAGATGGATGAGTGGGTGGAAGGTGGCCGATATCGAAGGAGAGAAATGAGTGATCAGAAAGGGTGGTGGGGAAAATGTGGAAGTGAGAAACTATGGGTACAAAGGATGGTGACCCCATGAGATAGTCAACGACACTATGTCCTCCACTGTGAGGGTGGCATGTATAACTGTCTGAATGTGGCCAGCAGGGTAAGCCATTATAAATGGCTAGCTCATGTGCCTCTTCAAACTGCAATAAGTGCTCACCATATGAAGTAGTAGGTCCAAAACTATCCGCGGAGGTCCTGGTAACTCCAAGCATATCACTGTCCAAGGCACGAACACGTAGCTGATCAGTGGTGTCGAAGAACTCTATCTGTCGCGAAGATGTCCGGGCATTAAAATCCCCCGTGAGGAGAATATGCCCCCGCTCTAAAAATCTGATAATATCTGGTGAGAGGTCTTGATATGGAGATCCAATACCCTCAACAAAAGACGAGGACTCTGGTGGAAAGTAACATGCTGCAATAAAAAGATCTCTATCCAAGCCAATATTTTTTACCCACGATGTGAGTCCAGGTGTAGTGGGCCTGCTCGTCATGTCGGATGAAGTCAATACTCGAGAGAAGAGCTTCCCTGTACAAGCAGGCGACCCCACCTGAACCACGTCCACTAGCAGATCTAGTCTCTCGTCGAAATACTGAATCCCATCTATATCCAGGAAAAGAAGGAAGTCCTCGCTCTGGGCTCTCGTGTGTCTCCATGAAGAATAATATATCCCTGCCTGTAATGAAATCAACAAGGTCCCCTACCGTAGAAGATGAGTGTATGCCAGCACAGTTCCACACTCCAATCCAAAGGTGGTGTGGATGGGGCCCCGGGGTGCTCCCACCCCCGGGCACCCCAAATCCCTAGCGCTGGGATCTGCTAGGTGCACTATCAAGAAAGCGCACTCGCCCATCTCGGTAAATGACTCGTCTGCCAGACTCACGGGCTGCCTGAAGGCCTTACGCCTCTCCTCTACCTGGATATATGTGAGGTCGTCATCCATATAGATAGTGGTGCCACAAAGCTTAGCTCTGCACCGCAAAGCATCTCGGCGACTCTCTAGAGAAGTGAAATGGATATTGAGTGTAGCGGCATCTCTGGTGGTCCTTCAAGGTGTATCTAGCCCATCTGTCATATGTCCTAGAGTGGTCTCGAGAAATCTCGTGGCTTCGGCAATGGCATCCTGTGTGTCTGGTATCCCACGAACCCTGATGTTGTGGGCCTTTTGCTCCCTTGCTTGACCTCTCTTCCGAAATGGTGGCTGAGATGACAGAGGAGATGGGGGCGCTAGGTTTGGTGCCTTTCTGCAAGACTGCTACCCATGAATCTTTATGCTGCTCTATTTTACTCTCAAGCTCCTTTATCTTGGTGGTGGCCGCAACCTGCTTAGTGTTGATCACCTGCTTCAACGAAGCGACTTTGAACTGCAACACATTTTTTTCCTTGAGTAAGGAGGCCACTATTCCTTCAGTTGTGATAGTTCATGTTTCAAAAGCTGGGAATCGGCTTTCATTTGGGGGATGGTGTTGGCTTCAGCGAGGAGGGAGGAGATGTCTGTTTCGGCGAGGAGGGTGCTGCACTCAGCGAGGTGTGTTTTTGCCAGCGATGGAGGTGCTGGTTTCCGCGAGGGGGTGAGAGGAGATAGTGGTCCGACGTGGAGGGGGAGCAGATGTGGCGCGAGGGACAGCAGATCCGCGTGGAGCCATCTCCACGAGAGAGAGAGAGAGAGAGAGAGAGAGAGAGAGAGAGAGAGAGAGAGAGAGAGAGAGTTTTTTTTTTTGCCCTTGAGCAAAGGGAGCCTTGGCTTTGAGTCTCTGAAGAACGGTCAGAAACAGAAAAGTAAGAGAAATGGAATAGGGAGCAGAGAAAATGGTAGGGAGAGTGCAAGCAAGAAAACAAATCTTGAAATGGGTGTAAGAATTAGATATCAGCAGGCAAGAAAAGTGCCCAACTAGATGCCAATGCAATTGATAGTTGGTTCCTTGATGCAGTCCATCCGTGCTGAAGTCCTGTTGTGCCCGTTAAGCATGAAGGTGCAGAAGTCCATCAAAGAAAAAGGACAGTCGGGTAAAGCCTCATTCGGTAATGCAACAAGTGCTTGTGCATCCGCCTTTGTCTGTTTTGTAGCTGCTCAATCGCTCTGCAGGTGCTCTTCAACATTGCGTTTCAGATTTGCATTTCTTCAAGGGCCAGCGATGTGGAGTGGGAATGCGTTACAGGTGCTCTTCAAGGGCCAGACTCCAGCTCCAGAGAGAGAGAGAGAGAGAGAGAGAGAGAGAGAGAGAGAGAGCCTCTTTAAGAAAGGCACATAAAAGACCAAGTAAGTACACATCAAGTATGATAAATACCAAAAGGAGCAGATAAATGTCTTGCAATAAACAAACAATCATAGATAAAGAAAAAGGGTTAACTAGCCAAACTAAAATAGATCCCTACTATGCTCTCATGATATGTAGATCTGAGAGATGATACATTGGATGCAGTATAAATATAACTGTACAACAAACAAGCAAGTAAAAATTGTCTGATAGATCATGCCATAGAGGACCTTGGCCGAAGAAGTCAAGGATAGATGATGCTGCAGGTGCAAAAGAGGACCTGGTCGTATGAGCCCTAGATCTGTGAAGTCTTATGGTGGGCATGAACCTTGGTATTGAAGCAATACGCTGTCATCGGTCTCGGTGAAGGACTCGAGAAAGGGATATTTGACTCGTCCTCTGACAGCGTCACAACCTCAAGATTTGCTCTGGAACGCCTCCTTAAGAAAAAGGAGGTGATCTGGGTCTAGGAGTCCTGATGTCCACATTGACCTCAATGGCATATGTCTCTACAGAGTAGGAACATCTCATGCAACATTAGTGCCACACATGGAGGGTTTGCATGTGAAGTAAGTGAATGCAATGTGATTGGAGACGAAAAACACAATAATAGTGTGCCCTGGAAATGCGCTGGAAGTGCCTTGTCTCCACATATAACTGGTGTGAAGAAACTCGGAATTTGTCCCATAAAGGCATATAAGATGAAGTACACATCAAGTGTGTATAATGAAAACTTTGGGAGCGTAAAATATGTCTGAAACTATTAGTGAGGACATAAAAACTAGAACTAAGGGAAAAACTGAAATAAAGACGTATAGACACATGTAGAAAAGTAATGACGCTGAAACATCATTAGATTCTGCCAATGAAAGAGGTGATATGGGCATTTTAAGGAAGTATATTCGGAGTGGATTGTCGTCATCGTCGACGTGGATGTTGAGTATGTGCTCTCAAACTGTGTTGAGTGGCTCTAACTGTTGTATGATTTTGTACTCGGTGTCTTTTGATCTCTATGCTGGTCTCGAGTAGGAATAACAACCTCATCATTAGAGTTGAAATCATCACGAGAACTTCTCCTAGAGAAGAAAGAGCTGATCTGGAGCTGTGAGGTATGACTTTGCTCTACATGAGATAGACTGCATCGAAGTAGCAACATCTCACAAATCATGAGAGCACGTAGCGTGGATCGACATATGTAATGACATCGTGATGTGACTGGAGATTCTCTTAAGAGGCAAAAGAATCTCCCTCTGATCTCATAATATATGGGGCATAAGAAAAAAAGTGATCCTCAGTCACCTCACCAAGAGTACAAAACTGGCGAAACCTCTCTGCTTGGGGGATCCCTTGGAAACGCCCCCATCTCAGTTGCAAGTTGGTGAGGAGGCATGGAGGGCAGGCAGGCAGTGCTGCCACGTCAACAGCAAGGGGAGATGAGGTGATGGGGGGCTGGCCGATAGGGCTAGCCCCCTTTTTTTTTGGTGCCATATCGGGAGAGGAGGCAGCAGCGAGAGAGAGAGAGAGAGAGAGAGAGAGAGAGAGAGAGAGAGAGAGAGAGATTGCTTTATTAATGTCTGAATCTTGTTTATAATGTTAGATGGTTAAATTTAAGTTTGAATCATGTTTATATCAAATTTTGAATGTTGTTTGTGTATGGGTTTGAATTTTGACAGATTTAGCCAATTATTGTGTGCACTTGAGTCAACAAGAAAAGTAGGAGATCTCCTACTATGAAGGACTTCTATAGAGCCTCTTACAAAAAGCTTAAGAGAGGAAACCCATTGTTCAGCTTTTACTTCCTCTCATGAATAAATATTTCTGTAAAACCGAATTTCTTCTAGGACTTTTAGCATCTAATTACATAAACTAATCAAGCTAGAAGATTTAGTGATTAGTTTTTTGCTGCTAGCCTTCTGATTTGCGTAATTCTTGTACAAAGCCTTTAATTTTTTGGTGGAGGATCTATTATGACAATTCATGTGAACCCATTTGTATTTTTAGCGAAGATACTTGCAATATATTGAGATATTTGCTAATTCAGGATATTCTGTAGTTGTTTGTTGAAATGCCACATATTGTTAACATACATTTGTTGGCCTCATAATTCTTCAAATAGTTGTCATTTATATTAAGTATATAGTAGTTTTCTCAATTTTATGGGTTTTCCCATCTTTGTACAGTAGACGGGCCTTTTTAACTGCAATGAAGTGTTTATATAGCTTCATAAAATTTAGCTACAAATTGAAAAATTCAAACTCTTTCAGACATTAATGGTTGTCCTTGATATTTCAGCTTTTAGTATGTTGACTATGTTCCAACTTCCAAGGCATCGAGAGGAATTCCAAAAAGTTGGGAGTTAAGAACGCTGCTTTATTTATGTTTCTTGTATGCTTCCTATTTCTTTGGAATTTATGTTTGCTATTTAAAATCTATAGCAATTGTTCAAGTTTCTTAGCTTTTCTGCGTTTGGTCTGGTTTACTGATTCTTAAGGGTTCTTGCTAGTTTTCAGAGCATCTCAATGAGATGAGGACTGCAGAAGTATCCAGGAGCAATAATTCTTCATAACCCATGGAAGATGTTACAAAATTCTGTGAGTACTGCTGATACACTTGTTTTCTATAGTTCCTAGAGCAATTTGTAGTTTGGTTAGGGAAGGAGTTTTGTTTTCTATGGATGGCTATTTAACTTCAGTTTCAAGGCTGCACATAATGAGTTTCTACTATCTTTTATTACTGGAAATCCACACTATTATTATGCTGTAGGATATTCACTTGTCAGATAAGCATGCTTGTGCCTCTTCCTGAAATCTACATCCATTTCTTTAACACACTGGTTTTAGTCAGTCCAAAATGCAATAACATGCTTGTTTTTTTAATGAAGACATTTTAATGCATGTTTCCAGTAATTTTATTTTGCATTACCTATAAAAAAGCTTTCAAATTTTTTTGCTGACATACATTTTATTCTCAAATCATCAGATTTTAAGATTGCAAGTTCCAAGAAAAGAACATAACTTTTATTCTCTTTTTATGAAAACATGTCTACTTGATTGAGTGCAGCATTTGCATAAGAGAAACTTAAAACTTTGATCATGTTCTCGTTGGTCTTCTTAATGTCCTGCATGTAACATGGTGTCTGCTGCCAAACTTTAGATTACTTATCAGCATATTTGTAGCACCTCATTCTCAGTTTCCTTGTAACCCTACTTCTTTATGAAGCATGAGCAAGATTCAATTGAAGTAGCAAATTATGAGTGTAGAACACAATTCTAACTACCACTAGATCTAATTCAGTTGATTCCCATCTGTCATTCACTAATTGTTAAGTCACAGTATCCTTAACTCATTGGGTAAAAAAATCTGATCCAAAATCATGTTGATTTATGCTTTGTGTTCAGGGTGCTTCCTGCTTCACAGATAATGCCGAAAAAAGACGGTTCACCCGAACTAGTGCAAAATGACCCAAAAGCTCAAATTCTTAGGGCGACTGGCGACCAAATCGCTATAAACCCTTCTGGAAATGGTTTTAATGGGTCTGTCCGAAAGCTTACCAGGTCCCGATCCATTCCATCTGATTTTCATGGAGAGAATGCGACGCCTGTTTTCCCTGGTCCTCTTCTTCCTACTGTGAGAAGATTAAATAGTACTCCTAAAACGGTATGCACACAATCTGATGACCCTGATATTTCTAGAGAAGCTGAAAGTAACAGGAAAAATTCTTGTAGTGAAGCAGAGGCAAGCACAGGAACAAATATAATCGGGAAAACTTACCACTCAAATAATACCTCAGAAAAGAAGGTTGAGGTTCAGACTCTGCAACTTGGAGATAAGAAGAGCATAACCCAAGCTGAGAAAGCTTTGCTTGATGGGAAATCTGTGGGAAACTTGAAGACTTCTGATGAAAAAAGCTCTCGCATCACTGGTGGCAATGACAATCTAACCCCCGTCGCTGCTAGATTCGATAAAGTTCATGTTAAATCGAGAAGTCATGAACATGTAGACATTCCTGAAATATTGGAAGCTACCAAGAATGTAGCTACATTTTCAGGGAAAGATTCAGGAGCAGGCGATGAGGCATCCAACAAAAGTTTGTCTGTAAATGTTCGGGAAGTACATCTTTATGAAAAAGGAAAGCCAAAGGAGGCAGGGCTCAAGTCTAGCTATTCTGGTGATGCAGATGTACTCCGAAAAGCTAGACAATCGTGGAAGCTAAGGCCTAGACCAGATATTAATGGGGGCGATCAACTAGCTGCGCGTCCTAGAAATTCTTCAAAGACCGAGTTGTTGGATTCTGGACAAAAGTTTTCAAATGGGTCGGTTGGGCATTTTCCCTCTAATCGCCATACTAAATCGCCACCAAAAATTTCAATCCCTATACCCCACTTGCCAGAAAAGAGGGAAGATATCACTGATCTTGCTACCGAGCCACCTATTTTTTGTAAACAAAATTCCTATAAAACCACTTTGGAATTTCGAGAAAGCATGGAAGATAAGAGAATTGTTGATGTCAAGTCAAGTGAAGTCCGAGGTCAACTGTCCTCACAGGCAGGTTTTGATGGAGAAAAAACGTCCTATTTGAAGTCAAAATATTTTGGTCAAATTTCTTTGCTTTCAATGCTGCAAGCATTTTTTAAGACAAAGCACTGTTCTCTGTCGTGTGTCACGATCAATCTTCTGGTAAATTTCTGAACATTTTGCAATTATAATAGTTTATCCTGACTCTTGAGTTTTCTACTTTTGGCATTTTGACCTGTTTAGAAATAGATGTGATTATTGTCTTTTTGCAAGCTAGTGCAAGGTTTATTCACTATGTTCATAATCAAAGTGAGATTGGTTCCTTAAATCAGTTATGTAGTAGCGTATTGACTATCCTCTAGGGAAGGGTACAATGTGATGTTTTGTGAGATTTCACACTCCTCATTTCGTATCTGTGGTTAAGTTCCTTAAAAGTGTATTTCATGTATGTTATCTAGCATTAAATTTATAGGTTATGTGCATTGATTTAAGTCTGTATGGTTATTTGTGCATTGAAGGCAGAAACCGATGGTCCATTGTGTATATAAGACAAAAACTTACTCATAAAGATGCCAGCTGTTGATAACCTAGTGTTTTGCGTCTTTCTGTTTGCAGCTTCTGACGATTTGTATGCTGGCTTTCCTTTATGCACTTGCGATGCACGAGCAAGTGATACATTTGGAGGTGAGTACAAGTAAAGACAGTTACTATTCATTTGCATTTTTGCTGTTAAGGCATGTCTATCTCTTTCAGTTCTCCCTCACCAGACTATCAAATCTACGTGTATTGTTCGGTGAATTACTTTTATCATCAAAAAAATAAAAAAATAAAAAATCTCAATATGTGATTCTCATAATCTGTATGTCTCTATCATTTGTTGGCCAGTATTGGCAATACAAATGCGTAGACACTCTATGTGTCTCAATGATAGTGCAGAAAATGATCAGTAACTTGAAGGTGATAATAACTAAGATGTTCTTTTCTGTAGTCTTACTTTTCCTGCATAAATTCTGTAGATTTTGGTGGATTTTTTCAGGAAGAAGTTATAAAACTCCAGGAGAAAGTCAGAACATGCAGTATGTGGGATATTGTTAGCGAGGGACGACCTTGTGAAGCTGAGCCACAAATGCCAATAGAAGACTCGGTAGATAGAGGCCTTCGCAAATTTGTTCTCCTTTTATCAATCTTTTGCCTTTCTGTGCCCTTCTTGTTTTATAGGTTTGTAGACCAACTTCCAAAGTTGGCTGTTAAACCAAAAGACAAAAGTTCAGAAGAGGAAGTTCCATTGAGCAAACGTATTGCGTATCGGGTGGATGTTCTATTTTCCACATATGCGTTTGTCAAGCCTGCAGCTCTTCTGCTTGCAACATTATTACTTATTATGGTTGGAGGAATTGCCCTCTTTTCTGTAAGTGATGATAGTCTCTGGGATGCCCTGTGGCAAGCCTGGACTTACGTGGCAGATTCAGGAAATCATGCAGACAGCGTTGGTCTGGGACCTCGCGTAGTATCTGTTTGCATTAGCTTGGGTGGCTTGCTCATCTTTGCTCTCATGTTAGGGCTTGTTTCAGATGCTATTTCAGAGAAAGTTGATTCCCTCCGCAAAGGCAAGAGTGAAGTGATTGAAAGCAATCACACTTTAATATTGGGTTGGAGTGACAAACTGGTAATTCTTTTCTAACTTCGTATTCAAGATGGAGTATTGTACCAGATAATAATGTTCAATTCTGGAATGAAGGTTTCCGGTTCTCTATGTATACTTGCTCTTTTTGACTGCACGAGGTGTATTTGTTACTCTTGCTCTTAGTTTTCTCTTGGACATTACAACGTAGCTGTCAACATCTATTCTCTTTGTGCTGTGACGTGTTACATCAGATTCAGCTCTCAATTTGTGCATGTCTTATCTTGTGTGACTTCTACTTTCTTTGTCCAGGGGTCTCTTTTAAAGCAGCTGGCTGTTGCCAATCAAAGCTTGGGTGGAAGCGTTGTTGTTGTCCTTGCTGAACGTGACAAAGAGGAAATGGAACTTGACATTGCCAAATTGGAGTTTGATTTCATGGGGACCTCTGTTATCTGCAGGAGTGGCAGTCCTCTAATTATGGCAGATCTCAAGAAGGTGAGTTTTGAAAATGCGTTGTCACGTTCATATACCAGTGCAAATATTCTCTAGACAAATAGCCTTGGTTTTGATTTTTTGTTGACGACAATAAACTTGTAGTGTTCTGCATTCATATACCTGTGCAAATTTTCTTTTGTTGCAGTGTTCCGCTTTAAATGATATTTCGTGCCCTGCTCAGCCCTTTCAGCCCACCTTGTCTTCTTTTTCTTGTGCATTGCTTTATATATATCTTCTCTATTTGCCTCGTTTCACTCAGCTGTCTTTTCTAGAGTAATTGAGAAGTAATAATATCATGCCTGACCCCAACTTTCAATGCAATGGAGAAAGCAAAGAGGTTGATATTCGCAGTAATGTCATCTCCCTCATAACTGGCTTGTATCCTTTCCCACGAATTCAGAATTGCAGATTGCACAAAGCTTGGATGGATTTTAATGTTGGAAACATTCTGGGGTAAGGCTGAGAAGGGTAAAGTAATGGTAGATAAAGCACTCTTAATGTTTTCAGCAAAAAAAAAACTTTATTTTGGGTAAAGCACAATTTTAAACATTCATCCATAAGCTTCATGACTGCAAAGCTTTTGGCAGTACTCCATAAAGTAAGCAAACTTTACTGTGTGAAATACAGTAACAGGATTAAAGAAAGCGTGGTATAGTAACACAAGTAAATGTTTTGCTTGAAAAAACCTTGAGAAGATTTTTTGGAGGTCTTCCACCTGCAACAAAAAACGAATTTTAAAAGAATCTTTTTTGTTTTCTACTTTCCTAATCTCTGCTTTTTACACAGCTAAGTAAGAACACTGATTTCTTTTCAGAAACCAGGTGGTTGCAACACCATTTGATTTGATGGTGGCTGCCTAAAAATCCGCAGCCAAGTATGCTGAGCCTTCCCCATGCGCTGTTGAAAGTGCCCTCCCACCGTGCCTGCATAAAGTCTCTCTCTCTCTCTCTCTCTCTCTCTCTCTCTCTCTCTCTCTCTCTCTGGCCTGATCTGCGCCCTCCTCTTTTGCTCGGGTTCGGGCTCTACCAGGATAGGCTGTTGTAGCAGATGTGCGCCCTCCTCTTCTACTCGGGCTCGGGCTGGAATTCGGGAGGAGGCCCGATGGCCTGAAGTAAAGGAAATCGGGGGGTGGGGATTAGAAAGTTATTACTTTCTAAATTTTTATTGCATTGGGGGGGGGGGGCTGTGGGGGTGCTAGTTGTAGGTTAGGTTCTTTGTTATTTTATTTTTTTGCTAAAACTTATTGTGGGGCTTTGTGCAGTTATTGGTTTGTAAAACTTTAAGGGCAGTTTGGCAATTAGTTAGACATTGGTTGGTTTTGCACAGGGTTATCATTTTGTTAATTTGCCTACACAATTCCAAGTTTATTGGTATAATTTTCAAAGCACAATAACAGAATTTTTATAAACATTGCTTTTACATAAACAGTTATACCTGGAATAATCTTATAATTAACGAATTTTTTATTTATTTTATTGTATTTTATTTTATTTTTTCCGTTTTTTTCCTAGGCAAATGGCAATTGATGAAGTTCCTGCTATGGGGGACGATTTTCTTGTTCCACTGGAAATTCGCCCAGTTTCACCCGATGGGGGTGACCCACTTGACTCAAACTCATTGCTTCACACCTTAAGCAAGGCGGTCTTGGAACTTCATCAAAGTAACAAACAAAGGGATAATCAAATGCAGAACTTGTTTAACCAATTGTAAATACTTAATTCACACAACTTGGGCTATCAACTGGATGTTTTCACCGGTGAAAAAAAGTTTATAGATCGATTAAATGGAGCAAAGTACTTCACGAAAATTGATCTTCATACTAGATATCATCAAATTAGGATACATCCGGATCTTAGTTGCCCATTCCGGAACGGGTCCTTGAAAAAAACAAAGAAAAACGTATTTTTTTACAAAGGGTAATATGTTAATTATCACTTCTGTAAAATAGAGGAACTGCTACGTAGTGCTCATTTCCACAACACGATTATTTCTTTGCAACTGCACTACAAAGAAAAAAGAAAATGTTGTTTTGTTTTCAAAAGGTATTCTCCCTATTTGACAATAGTTTGATCAAAAAAAGTTGTTACGACTGCCAAGGAAAGTTTTCTTCCTCATTCCCCCTAATACAGAGAGGCACCGCTATTTTCTCATCGTCACTGTTGTGCCTCTCTTTGGCTCTAGTTTCAATAGATTTATATTATGTTCACACATATCTTAAGCAACAACCCAACAACATGTACTTCACCCTCTTCTCATCAATGAGCCAACATAAAGCAATTGATGCTCTAATCTAGTACCTTCCCACAACCCCAGATGCTGAAGCTAAGCTTCAAGATGCATTTGCCAGAAGATGATGGCACACCAACATCCTTTGGATAAGCCAAAACTCAAAAGCTACACAGGAGAGGTCAGAAATCGAGTGACTATCAAAGACAGAAATGCTAGGAGAAGCAAAAGCCTTCTGTAAGACGACTCCTGATTAACAAAACCATAGTATATGGATCGGAAACAAGAGTGTCTAAAACTCGTGCCCATCGGTTCTATCTTTGAGAGAGAGAGAGAGAGAGAGAGAGAGAGAGAGAGAGAGAGAGAGAGAGAGAGAGAGAGAGAGAGACACACACACACATGTTAGAAATAAATGACTATGCTGAAGTTATTCCATAGGTTACTTTGACCCCACGAGATTTGTGTAACCATGGGTATTTAGTTATTTAGGCCATCTTAAGTTTGTCTTAAGTTCAGTTGGTCATGTACTGACTCGTGGGTCCTTAGGGGTCTAATTTTGTTTAGGGGCCCTATCTTGACTTTTGGGGGTGCCCTACATTTAGTAAGTGGTTAACCTTAGGGTTTGGTGGCATTTGGCCACATCTAGGTAGAGTACTTAGATGCTCATTGTGTATTCCATTTTAGATAGTTTGGCTAAGCATTGTTCTCCATTGCTTGTGTTGCTGTTTTCTGTCTCTCTCTCTTGTTTCTTGTGGAGATTGATTGATAACTAGATCTTGGTGACTTGACTCTTGCTTTCTTACATGGTATCAGAGCTACCGGATCTGCAGCAAGCTTGTATGTTGGCGCCCTACCAAAAGAGGAGCTTCTCTGCTTTTTGTTTTGAAATTTCAGCATCCTGCTGATCTTTCCAAGTGGAGTTTGGATCAGATTTTGGGTCTCTTTTCATGTTGAAGGAGGGCGCGAGGAGCAATTTGTGGCACCCAAAAATCAGAATCTCAAATCTGATTTTTATGCAACCAGTTTTCAGGAAGTTTTGTTTGGGGGGGAGGGCGCCCAAAAATCTGCTATTGATTTTTGGTTGTGGTGTCTCCTTATCTTGCTGTTTTTGTTTTCAGGTTTGCATTTGTGTAGGAGGGTGCCTAAAATTCAGCAAACCCTATTTTAGTTTAGGGCAAAGTTGTGGTTGGAAAATTGCAGATTTTCAGCAAGCAGTAGGGTGCCTTCAACAACCCTATTGGAGTGGGTGTTGATCACACTATTTGGCCTCCTAATTCGGTTTCGGTGTAGGCTTCAATCGAAACTAACCTAATTTTCAAGATGGTTTTTTTGTGCAGAAAGACAACTATCTTTCCATTATCCTTAGGGCACTTTGGTTGCAGATTGAAAGACATCTTGTGCTCCTACTTTCAGCGCTTTGTTTGCTGCAAATTTTTGATTAGATCTGGTTGTGGAAAGGCTCTCTTTCCTATCTACTACAAGCTGAAATTCTGTTGGAGGTAATGGCTAAAGAATCGGAAGCTATCGGTTCTTTATTTAGTGAAAATCGGTTGGATGGCACAAACTACTCACTTGTGGAGTTACATGATGAAGAATCTTCTTATAGCGAAAGGGCTGTGGGATTCCATCTTCGGAAGAACAAAAGAAGTGGGATAGAAGGGATGCACAAGCACATTCTATGGTTGCTCTTGCTGTGAAAAGATCTATCTTACCTCATATTAGGTCTTGTAAGACATCTGAAAGTGCGTGGGATACACTTTATATTATGCATAGAGTCAAAAATCCAGCAAGAGTGGTGGATCTCAGAAATCAACTTTCTTTGTTGAAGATGCAAGAAGGGGATCAAGTGACCAATCACTTGACGAAGATCAAGGATCTTCGTGAGGAGCTTCTCAATATTGATAAGATAATTGAGGATGCTCAATTTGTTTCCATTACTCTCAACTCATTACCTTCATCTTATCTTCCATTTGTTTCGTCTTTGAGTATCTCTCTTAGGGGACAACAACTCTCCTTTGATGAACTTGTTGGGCTGCTTCTTCAAGAGGAGCAAACGAGGCAAAATTTTGCGGGTGACACTCAACAAGATCAAGCTTTCTTCACGAAAACACTCAAAAGAAGAAAGGGAAGTGCCATTACTTCATCAAGGATTGTAAGAAGAAGCTTGCGAAAGAGGAGAGTAAAGGAATTGATACTAGTGCTTCACTTGCTACTTTGGAGCAAGAGCTTGAAGCTAGTGGTGATCTCTTCAACCAAGACTATGCTTTTGTGTCTAATATTGCTTCTACTAGTACTTCTACATCTATGAGGAATTTAGGTTCTGTTTTGCAAGTTGTTGATTTTCAGCCCATTGAATTTAAGAATACGTTCGGTGCATTTCTTCGAGAAAAGGGAATTCTATATCAAATGACAACTCCCTATACGCCTCAACAAAATGGTGTTGCCGAGCGAAAGAATCGCACACTTATGGAGATGGCCCGTTGCATGCTCAAAGCAAAGGGGCTGCCTCACAAGTTTTGGGCTGAAGCGGTTATAACGACAACATACATAAGCAATCGTTGTCCTACTTAAGCATTGAAAGTATTAACTCCTTATGAAGTTTGGTATGGGAAGAAGCCTTCGATCTCTCACTTTTGCATTTTTGGTTGTGCGGCTTATGCTTTTGTTCCGGATAAACTTCGTACAAAGCTTGAGGATAAAGGAGTTAAATGCATTTTTGTTGGCTATAGTAGTGAAATCAAAGGCTATACTAACAAGATTATTGTTAGTCGTGATGTGCATTTTGATGAAAAGAATTCATTAGATGTTGCCCCAACTCATATCTTGAAGGGGGACAGCCCACATAGTGTGAATGTTGAAGTTTTTCCAAATTTGGTACCATCTTCTATTGCTGGAGAGAAGGGGCAGCAATCAACCAGTTTCGAACTGCCCAACACCTCATCAAGTTTAGAGCCTAATGTTCATCAAGAACCACCCATTGTTGCTCAAAATCAGCCTGTAAGAATTGTTGGACAACAAGGACCAGTTTTGGAAGATCTTGGACAGCAAAGTGTGGTGTCGGAGGATCTTGGACAACAAATTGTAAGAAGAGACATGGCTGTTGGACATCCCAAAACAGTCCCACGGTGGCTGTTGTCGACTTTGCGGGACAACAAGGCAAGTTCATTCTATGATGGAAAGACATGTGCCTCTACAAAATCAGTGGACTATGCTGATTTTTCAGATTTTGCTCTTACATCTCATGGAGATATTGCGGAAGAACCTGATTTTTATGAGCAGGCCAAGGGAGTAAAATGTTGGGAGGATGCGATGCAAGATGAGTATGACTCACTTGTGAAGAACCGGATTTGGGTTCTTGTTGATCTTCCTCATGGGAAGAAGGCAATTGGTTCTGAATGGGTATACAAAATCAAGTATAAGGCAGATGCTACCATTGAAAGGTACAAGGCAAGGCTCGTTGCCAAAGGCTATGCTCAGCAAAAGGGGATTGATTATGAGGAGACTTTTTCTCTTACTGCTCGGATGACTACCATGAGGGTAGTAACCTCTTTGGCTGCCCATTTTGGTTGGCGTTTGCGGCAACTTGACATAAAGACAAGATTCCTCAATGATGATCTCAATGAGGAAGTGTACCTTCAACAACCTGCCGGTTTTTTGGTTGAAGGCCAAGAAGATAAAATTTGTCTTCTCAAGAAGGCACTTTATGGACTGAAGCAAGCTCCGAGGATGTGGTATCAAAAGATACATGCCTATTTTTGTGATCGTGGGTTTACTAATAGTCCTAGCGAATCTACTCTTTATGTCAAGCATACTTCAGATTATATCATCATTATTTTGCTTTATGTTGATGATATTATTATTACGGGAAGTAATGAGCAGCAGATTGATGCCGTAATACTTGATCTTGGTATGGTTTTTTAAACCTCAGATTTAGGCCTATTGCATTTTTATCTTGGTCTTGAATTTGTACAAGAAGGGGCTGGAATTTTCACTACATTGGGCAGATTTTGAAGCAGTTCAAGATGGAAGATTGCAAGCCGGTTGCTACACCTATTGAGACAGGCCTGAAATTAAGTAGTCAAGGTGATGGTTAACCATTTGATACTACTTTATATTGTCAAGCTTATTGGCTGTCTCATTACCTATGTAATTCAAGACCTATAGTGTCTCACTCATGAGTCAATTCATGTATGCCCCGATGACATCACATTGGAAAGCGTTGAAGAGGATCTTTTGATATCTTCAAGGAACAAGAAGTCATGGACTGGTTTTTCCTGCTTGTGATGATGCATGTTTGGTTGGTTTTAGTGACTCGGATTGGGGTGGAGATCAAGACACTAGACGCTCTACAAGTGGACATTGCTTTTTCTATGGAAATTCTGCAATTTCTTGGTCAAGTAAAAAGCAGCCCACTGTTGCTACTTCTTCTAGTGAGGTAGAATATAGAGCGATATTTTCAGCCACAACGGAGTGTTTATGGCTGAGAAGACTTGAAGTTTGGTGAGCCCTCAGCCACTCTTATCTTGAGTGATAGTCAGAGTGCTATTGCCATTGCACGGAATCCTGTTTTTCATGTGAGGACGAAGCACATCGAGATCCATTATCACTTTGTTCGGGAGAGACTTCATGATGGCGACATTTTACTTGAGTATTGTCCTACGGAGGATAATATTGCTGGTGGCTGATGCACTTAGTCGAATTGCTGAAGTGAATGAGCTTTCCTTCACAGAGATCAGCACAAAATTTTATTTGTCCCTGAGAGGTCTTTGTGAGAAAGACCCACATTTTGGTCCAATTTGGAAGAGAGTTCTAGCAGTTACATAATGGACTGTTGTTCAGGAAAGGGAAGGTTTGTGTGCTCGATGTGGATGCTATTAAAAAGAAAATTTTGTATGAGTGTCATGACTCACCATGTGCGGAACATCGAGGCATACATCGTACTTCAGATTTGGTACGAAGGGATTTTTATTGGCCAAAACTTGAGCTCTTTGTCGAATCTATGTGGTCAAGTGTGACCAATGCCATTTGAATAAGGCCGAACGTCTTAAGGCTAGTGGATTGTTACATCCATTGGATATCCCAGATAAGAGGTGGGATAGTATTTCCATGAATTTCGTGGTTGGGTTACAGCGGACGAATAAACAGAATGATGCAATTTGGGTAGTGGTCGGTCGTCTTACCAGATTGGCTATGTTTATTTTGGTAAAGACGACTGCGAAGGCTTCTGCTTTAGGTCAGATATTTGTTGAGCATCTGTTTAGGCTTTACGGATTACCAAGTGACATTGTGAGCGATTGTGAACCGAGGTTCACCAAATTTTTGGTTGGCCGTGTTTGCTAAACTAGAGATGACGCTGAGCTTGAGTTGTTCTGATCATCCCGAGACAGAAAGAACAAATCAGACGATGGAACAAATGCTTTGAGCATATGTTTCCCGACGACAATCTCATTGGGAGAAGTATTTGCCCTTGATTGAGTTTGTCTATAATACTAGAGAGCATTTGGCTACCGGTTATAGCCCGTTCATGCTTATGTATGGTTTTGAGATCACCCATTGCGGTAGAGACTCGTACGATCAAGTTTCAGAAAGTAGCGGATTCCCTGCACGATATGCAAGAAATGCTACAGATAGCACGTGAAAATGTCCAGAATGCCCAAGATAGGGACCGACACTAATTTGAAAAGATCGCCTCGAGACTTTCAAGTGGGGGATTGGGTGTATTTACGAATCCCGAAGGACTTCCCGGAAAGAACGCAAGTGCACCCGGTTTTTCACGTAAGCCAACTCAAGAAGAGTCTGTGTGAAGGGGAACATCTTGGTTTTGGAGACCAATTGGACCTGTTGGATGAATCATCGGGTGTGACTTGACTTGAACCAGAAAGGAATCGTATAGTTACCGAGCATCTGGTTCGATGGAAGGGTCACACAGATGATGATGATTTCTAGGAACAGGAAGGCAGTCTGAAAAGGAACTTCTCTAGCTTTAAGTTTTGAGGTCAGAAGTTGAGTAAGGGGGGAAGAATGTCATGCCCACGACTGATATCGAATTGATTATCTCGGTAGAGGTCAGTAGGTCTACCTCAACCCTTAAGTTAATTATGATTATGAGGGGTTTGGGGCCCTCATGTGCATATGGTTATAGTTAATGGTTGGAGGCCTATACTCATGATGGTGTATTTTCATGGGTCTATTAGTGAGTCATAGGGGAACTGGAGGATGTGGCCTAGATAGGTTGCATAGGTGTTCAGTGAGGTGTCACAATGCACTACTAGTGGTGCATGGGGGTATAAGTATACCCATTGGGCTCTCATTAGTGTATGCTTGATTGTGTGATTGGTAGCTACATGATGTTGGTGTGATTCCTCCTTCCCTTGTGATAGATTGATCCATAGCTTGGGGGCTAGATCCGTAAGATTTAGGTTTGGTTGAGTCGGTTTGTTCACTATCCGATTCCCTTGTGTTGCTTGTATGCGGCTTGCTTAGTTTCGAATCCTTGGTTGAGGACTTTATTATGTATGTTTCCTAATTATTTCTTTTCATCTCCATTTGCCTATAATATAACTGGTCATGTGAGCTCTATTCTGAATGTAAAACTTTGTTCTTATAACTCGGCAGCAATTCAAGTTCTGAGTCATTTATGTAACCAGATCTTGTATTCAATGTTTCACATTTTGAAATGAAGGTCTATTCTATTTGGGTCCTCCAACAATTTGCATGCACTTTTCTGTGTATTCCACTAAACATGATCTTACAAATCGCAAAGGGCAGCTCTCTGACCATATTGGTTCTATGTGGATTTGAGAGCACACATGACTCTTTGAATATATCCAAGTTTGTGGTGCAAAGTTCATGAGATGAGCTAGATGTTTGTTGTTTTTATGGTGCAAGTGTCACAATTACAATAATGTATTTGTTCAGGTGTCTGTTTCCAAAGCCCGCTCAATCATTGTCCTTGCTGAGGTTGAGAATGCTGATCAGGTAACTGTTTGTCCTTTTACTAGTCTTGGAATCTGGTTCTAGTCTAATAGCTAAGGAAGAATGCGAATTAAAATTATTTTTTTCTACAGGAATGTTTTTTCATCTGGTTTCTGTTGGATATTTTATCCTACTTGAATATTGCTAATTTATTGCAGAGTGATGCCCGTGCATTGAGGGTGGTGTTGAGCCTTACTGGCGTCAAGGAAGGTCTGAGAGGCCACGTTGTCGTAGAGTTGAGTGATCTTGACAATGAGCCACTAGTAAAGCTTGTTGGAGGAGATATGGTGGAAACTGTTGTTGCACATGATGTTATTGGTCGACTGATGATACAATGTGCCCGCCAGCCGGGTCTTGCTCAGGTCTATCTTGAAAGTAAAACTCAAATAAATTAAATGACTACTTTACATACAAAAACCTTCTATAAAGCTTATGGAAGTTTTGCACTTACATGTGAAACAAATTTTGATTGGTCAAAGTAACTTTGTGACTTGCTCTTTTTCTGTCTGGAGACTGCTGAACTAAGAAAATTCTACTCTTGAAGTCATACGGTTGATAATGTCAAATTGTATGGCCGTACTATTCATTATTTAGTTTTTGGGAACTGCTTGTGAAAAGCAGGATATTTTTGGAGTACCTGTGGAGTTTTGTCTTTTAGATCTGTAATTGTTGCACCTAGTGAGTTTTATTTTAACCTGCTAGAACGAGCAATAAATTGAAAAGTTATTGCCGTTAACTTGCCTACTTTCTTGTTTGAACTTGACAGATTTGGGAGGATGTACTTGGGTTTGATAATGCAGAGTTCTATGTTAAAAGATGGCCACAGCTTGATGGCATGCGATTTGTGGATGTTCTGATTAGTTTTCCTGATGCAATACCTTGTGGGGTGAAAGTAGCAGCAAATGGAGGAAAGATAGTTTTGAATCCTGAGGACGACTACATGTTTTCTCAAGGTGACGAAGTATTGGTCATTGCAGAAGATGACGACACATACTCTCCTGGCCCGTTGCCACAGGTGAATGCATAGTTCCGTAATGAAGTACATGTATGGAATGTCATTCTGTATGTACTGCAAACAGTATAGAATTGTTCTTTATTTTGGTTTTCCACTCTGTTTGGTATTCTTGTTGGGCATTAAAAAAACACAAGAATGATGCAACAATTCCAAAGCACTCCTAGGACAGACTGGGACATCCCAGACATCCCATTATGCTATTCAATTTGCCCCGCTTGACAAGATTTGAATGACCATGGAGCCTTGATTGAACATACATATGCGTTACAATGAGCAAGGGGTTCGTTCTTGCAAGCCTGCTTTGAGGATTTACAGTTCAGAATCCTGCTGAGAGGGTTTTATGTCTAGGAGGCTTGAGGGTTTGGCCTTCATACTTGCAGTTTTCGAGGTTTGGCACACGCGCGCATGCAGAGAGAGAGAGAGAGAGAGAGAGAGAGAGAGAGAGAGAGAGAGAGAAAGAAGAAGAAGAAGAAGAAGAAGAAGATGGTTTAATGCCATCAACTAACGGAACTGAAAAAAGATATAACTAATAAGAGAATAATAGCTAGGGTTATATGGCACAGACCATTATTTCTATAAGCTAACCAATATACTAAATAACAAATGCAAATGGGCCAGTCTCCTAAGTCCTGGGACCTGGACCAAGGCAGACTAAAGCCTAACGTAGCCTCCTACTCACCCGTGGAAGCTGTGACCTGCTCGCACGTGCAGGCTCAGGAGCAGGATCCTCGTCAATGCTATCACATCGTCAGATGGATCACTCTCATCCTCTGAGGAATCCTCGCTGTCGGCTTCATCTTCCGAGGTCTCTGTGTCGTCTTCGTCTTCTAGTGGCTCCTTGTCCTCAAGGGCTCGAGAACTGGAAGCCTCTCCCCTTGTCCTGTGACTTGCAGCAGCCCGAGTGGTAGGTGCACGCAGGGATTGGCAAAGGGTTACAATTCACATCTTACAAGTTTAAAATCACAAGTTTCATTTCTAAAGCTAGAACTTAGAACATGGGATGAAGCTCAAAGTTCAAACTTCCAAAGCTTGAAATTGGAACTTGAAATTCACCTGCAAACATCAAGGCATCATCATGGAGTAGTGCATACACCTCCTCCTATGACCTTGGTGGTAGGTGTGGAACCTTCGTCACATCAATTTCATCTGGATTTACCTGTAGTATGTAGAACAATTACTATTAAGCTATAAAAAAATAATTCAAACATCAAAGTTGAAAGTTCAAACTTCAAATTTCAATGTTCAAACACAATTGCAACTTTCAAATTACAATTTACCTGTATAGGCTCCCTTGTCCCCTTCAGCTTCTTTAGAAGCCGCAGATTGGCGTGCACATACACCAACTTATCTAATTGTGCAACACCGAGCCTGTTCGTCCTCTTCGTATGAATCAGAGAGAACACACTCCAATTCCTCTCACATGCAACCGCTGTGCAATCCTGTGAGAGAATGCGTACAACGAGCTTTTGCAATCGAGGAACATCACCCCCATACTTGTCCCACCATAAAACAGGGCACAATTGTCCTTCTCCGAGCCTCGCTCCTGGACACCCAAATTCAAGAGTCTTGCACTTGCACAGTGCACACATGAGTCATGAGAATGCACATTGAAGATCATTCATGAGTGGGTCTTATGCAGTGCCGAGTGTGGCAATGTGGCCACTCACCTCATTGGGACTCAAGAAAGACTAAGGACTTGAAAAAACAACAAATGCTATAGAATTGTCATGACATATACCTGAAGACATTGAGATCATCCTTGAGTGAATATTGTATGACAGGATCAGGATAGACAATCTCAATGTATGTGCGCCATCCTTGTCGGAGATCTGCATTCCTCCATAGAGGTTGAAGAATGCAAGCCATAGTGTGTAGAGGCTGATGGAACCACTCCCACCTGGCTTGCCACTTTTCTCTTATTTCTTCAACCCTATAAAATTTGAAAATCATACATCATACATGTCACATGATACATATTACATGAACACTCATCAATCGTGATAAGAGATAATGCATAATACTAAATAGTTCTCATCAATGAAATATGAGCACGACTCACTCTGAATTTTGAAAGTTCAAATTACAAACCTCTGTGCACTGAAGGCAGTGCAGGTGCGAATCTGCTCTCCCAGCCTGTACATGAACTCATAGAGAAGGTCCAAAGTGCAGCCCTCTATCCGTAAGGCGCAGGACACTGTAAAGAGGTTGCAATCCTGTGATAATGGCCCGTGCATCATCCCAAAAAAGAGATGCTAGCACAATCCTTAGGCTCTCTTGAGGGCCTCCACTCATGCCAATGGTGTAAGACCACCATCTATCTCAAGATGTTATGCACCTTCAAGAGGTGCTCCACAACATTGAAAATAAAGGCAAACCTGAAACGAATCATGATTGCAAATTGTATTAGCTTCAACAAATCAATTATCGGATAGCAAAGTTGAAACTTGAAAGTAGTTAGCAGTTACTAGTAAGCCATGTACTAACTTCTAAGAATCTAAGTGACGAATCAAATTTGATGAATAGAAAAGTAGACCTAGTGGGTGCAGGCCTCAAAATCTCGAGGCTAGAATATTCCTTGAACATGCTTAGGACCCTTGGTCTCTTGGTGACAAACCTCACCAAGAATCGGCCTACGTCTAGTACCTCTCTAATCCATGGCTTTGCTATATCCTTAGGCACTAAATCACGCGATCTTCACCTAGTAAAGAAGGAAGTAATCAATGGCTGTGAGGTAAAATGCTAGGATGTCCCGTATAAATCTCTCCGCAATATGAACATCTCACGTAGTGTTAGAGATCTAAACACCACAGTAGGGCAAACACTCACTGATCCACCCAACCTTGCCTACCCCTTGATATGGAGTAAGCCCCTCGTAGTCAGTGTGAGGACTGGTAGCATGCATACTGCCAAGTGTCGGCCACGTGGCACTGACGTGGCCGACTGCATGTCGGGACCCAACGTGGGGCCCGCAGGGTCCCTAGGCTGTGTTAGGCCTGCCATGACTATGGTCTGTGCCGAGGCACGCTACTCACACTGTCTTGCCCTGTTGGACGTGTATGCTGGACACGCCCCTGACTGTGGTATCTGACCTCCTGAGTTCCCTAGGGTTCGGCACTCGTTACTGGCTCGTGACACTCCCTCCCCCTTAAGAACTGAACCGTCTTGGTCCTCTAAGACAAAGTCTGAAAAAAATCTTGCGAAGGAAGCTGCCTTTTTCCCAAGTGGCATTCTTAACAGGCTGATCGTTCCACTTGATTAGAGATTCTTGGTACAGAGTATGACAAGTCTGCGTCTCTCTACTACCAAAGATCTCCTCTGGTTCATGTGGAGGTTGCCGAGAATCCGATGGGAGAACTAGAACACTATCCCCTACCAGATTTTCAGATATGGTTACGGCTTTTTATAACTGGCTTACATGAAAGACTGGAAAAACCTTACTGCTGCGTGGAAGTTTTAGTTCATAGGTGACCTCGCCTAGTCTCCTACTAATGGTAGAAGGACCACCTAGGAGACAACTTAGCACACACTCCTGATTTGAGGGTTTTAGAGTCAACTGGGACTCGTAGAAAGACTTTCTCACCAGTGGAGAACTGCACATCCCGTCTGTGTGGATCTGCATAATGCCTGGCTCGATCCTGGGATTGCCTAATGCTACGCTTAACATGTTCTATCATTTGGTTTAGGTCTTCTAAAAAGTTTCTGGCTGCTTCAACTTTTTCTTGTTTAAACCCTACAGTTGTGGGTGAGCGTGGCTGAAAACCGTACATCAGCATAAATGGGCTGTATCCCGTAGCTGAATGTTTGGTACTGTTATAAGCAAACTCTAATATCGAGAGATACTCCTCCCAATTAGTCTGCTTTTTGCTGACGTATGCACGAAGCATATCCTCCAGCACCTGATTTACTCTTTCTGTTTGACCGTCATGGTCGGTGGTACTCGTGTTTAGTTTAGTATGGCGATGATGGAATACTGCCCTCCAAAAATTTCCATTAAACTTAATGAACTGCATTTGTCGAATCTACTGCCTTAGGAAGCTAGATTCTTGGTTGAGTTGTTCAATGTAGGATAGGACATATTGTTCAAAAGACTGCCTCGGAGTGTATCGATCAGGAACCATTTTGTTAACACGAGGATAGGAGGGAGTGGCCAAAACAGCACCCGTACTGGAGGCAGCTGGCAGCGGGACTGTGGGACTGGTAGGCTTGCTGGCGGGATGCGAAGCCCCGTACAAATGGCAACAGGCATCAGTGGGACTGTGGGACAATGATTGGCAGGCTGCGGGACAGCATCCGTACCAGCGAGCAAACCAGTTAAGTGGCAAGATAATTTTCAAGTGTCAGCTCATGAAGAACTCTAATGACTGGGACATGATAGAGAACATATTGAAATTTTACAAAAATGCCACAGTTTATATACTACTGGTATTGTGTATTGTTTCTCAATATTACAGAAGCAAGTTGATAGGTATTCTCGTTGCACTTGGTGAGGCAAGATAATCTTGTAGTGGGTGCTTATGACATGTTCTAGCTTCTTACGACTGACTTGTAAAGAACATGAGAACTCACAAAAATAATGCTGGCTCATACTATTTTATTGTTTATGGACTATGAACTTAAGGACATACATTTATGTTTCCTTTCATATGCTAACACAATTCTTGGTGCTGCTGCTGTAGGTGAGAAAAGGAGTCCTGCCCAAAATAGTCCCCCATCGTAAATATCCTGAGAAGATTCTTTTTTGTGGTTGGCGTCGAGACATTGACGATATGATCATGGTAATCGCACAATCGTACTTTAGTGTGCCCCTCTCACCAGTTTTAAAATATTGGCAGAATGTAAGAGAAAAATGTGCTTATGTGATGATAGATCCACTTTGTTGCTTAAACTGGTGGCCATAAAAAGTACTACTCTATAGTCTGCATTGTTCGTTGATATGTGAGGTACTTCTTTTATCTGCTGGTCAATTTTTAAGGAGTTTATTTTAGGCTTACTATTTTTGAATGAAAATTTGATTCTTTGCATTGGAATGGTTTTTGCAGGTTCTAGAGGCATTCTTAACTGTTGGATCAGAACTTTGGATGTTTAGTGAGGTTCCAGAAAAGGAAAGAGAAAAAAAGCTCCTAGATGGTGGCCTTGATCCCAACCGCCTAGAGAACATCCGTCTTGTGCATAGAGAAGGCAATGCTGTCATTCGGCGTCATCTTGAAAGCCTTCCACTGGAGACTTTTGACTCGGTGAGAAGCCAAATTGCTCAGTTGTCCACTGATTCTTGGTCTTAATATAGTGTGTATTTGGCTAATTTGCACTCAAATTTAGTTTGCTTTTGTCTGATCCAGCTGTTGCTCTTACAGCTTTTTGGCTCAACCTAGGATTTTCCATTTAGAACATGAAGTACGTATACATATTTCAAAAGCATAGTTGCAGCGAATCTCGATTCGCTGGGTCTGCGATTCGCGGGTCGCGATTCTGCGAATCGCGATTCGCGACCCAGAATCGCAAAAAAAAAAAAAATTTTTTTTTTTTTTATTTTGAAAAAATAGCTTATTGCTGAAATTTTTTTAGGGGATCAATGGTCAAACCAGCGTTTTGCCTCTCATAAGTGCAGTAGATGAGGCACAAACAAATCTTATTTTCAGTAGCTATCCGGTTGTCATTTGCTCTGGTTTTCAGTAAATGTTAATGCTACAGTTTGGACTATCCACTGTATGGATGATGATCACTTTTGCAATTGGTTCACTGGAGATGTGAGTGCAATGTACATACAGTTGGGGGCATAAATATTGGGCCCTTCTCGGCGCGCATTTGGACCCCATTTTTATCTACAGGGGGGCGGTGGCATTTTTATCTACAATGTCTATATAGCAAGAAGCTCTAGGGGGTTCGGGGGACAGTAGCCCCCCGGGAAACGGGGGGTTCGGGGGGCGGTAGCCCCCCAAGAAACGGGGGGTTCGGGGGGCGGTAACCCCCTGGTGGGGGGTTTGGGGGGCAACGCCCCCCAACGGCGGGGTCCGGAGGCTGCCGGTAGACCCCGGCCCCGACGGTAAGGCCTCTTCATGATTTGGCCTTCCAACTCCCCGAGTGAAAACACACTTTTTGGTGTTTCGCACCCGAAACAGTCGGCAAACTACACAATCATAATCCCCTCGATCAGAGCTTTCATCTGATACCCATATTGCCTAAAAAAATTTAAAAAATAAAAATAAAAATTCGATTCTACACGATTCTGGGAAAATCCCGAATCGTGAATCGGAATCGCGATTCGGGAATCGCGCTGCAACTATAGTCTGGATGTAAGTTATTTCTTCACACTGAAGAAACAATTCAAAAACCCAAATTACCCTTATTTTCACCTCCTTTAGCCTATTTTGGCCAAACGAAAGGCGATAGCCTCCAAACGAAGGGCACCCTGACTGTACCTGCAAGTATGGTACACCAAAATAGAGTGATTGCCGCGGAGAAAGTGTTCGGAGCGTGCCAGAAGTGATTTCACCATTCCACTGGGCAGGGAGCTGGGAGTTGGTGACGAGAAGCATTTCGGAAAGCAACGCAAGTTTGGCTTTCAATTTGGCGAAAGAGCGGCGGGTGGCCTGGTAAGCCAAAAATTGCAGGTCATTATTTTTGATTTCTGACATCACGGTTGGCTTTGGCATACACTTTATAGCCTCCAGGTGGAGTTTCAAGCAGTTTGGAAATGGCAAACATCAATGAGGCAATTTTGGGCGATGCAAGCAAACTTGATGGGGCTTCTAACTACAACATTTGGAAATTCAAAATGAAGAGCATTTTGATGGAGAAAGAGTTATGGGAGATTGTGGCAGGTATTGAAGTCCGGCCAAATACCACTCCAGGTGACATGAGGGCCTTTGATAAAAAGGCACAGAGGGCATTGTCCTTAATCAATCTTTCAGTGAAAGACCATGTGATCACTCATATAAGTGATGCCACGACAGCTAGGGGAGCTTGGGAAGCTCTTAGAATGCAATTTCAAACTTGCAATCCAGCTCGGGCCATGTTCTTGAAGACGAGATTGAATGCAGTAAGGATGGAAGAAAGTGAATCAGTGGGATTTTTCTTCACCAGGATAAAGGAGCTGAGAGATCAACTTGTGGCAATTGGAGAACCAATTAGGGACGTTGAATTGGTACATACCACAATGAGCGGCGTCTCGAAAGGGCTACAGATGTTTGTGAGCGGCATTGCTTTGAGGGAGAGATTGCCTACTTTTGAAGACTTCCACGGAATAATGTTGCAGGAAGAGCAGCGTCGCGAAGTGGTGAAGTCAAGGCAAACCCCACAGGAGGATCAAGCCTTGCTTGCTAAAGGCAAGCAGAAAGGATGGAAGAGGATTCCCAAGAAATCCAAGGATGATGATGACGAGGGAGAGTCGTCATCAAAAGGGAAAAAGAAGAAGAAAGGCAAATGTTACTATTGCCACAAACCGGGTCATTGGGCAGGCGAATGTTACAAGAAGAAAGCGGACATAAAGGCAGGAAAAGTGACTCAACAAGGCAACATTGCCGAAGATGATGGAGAAGATGACGAGACAAGTGTCTTCTCATCGGCATTGACATTCTAGGTTGATGATGGTGCCAGATGGTTCATAGATTCAGGCGCCACAAGGCATATGACCGGGAAACGTGATTGGTTTGAGAAATTCTCACCAATTCATGATGGGGATAAGGTCACTCAAGCCAATGGGGAGGAATGCCAAATATAGGGTGTGGGCAAATGTACATGTGCAGTTTCTTGATGGTAAAATCAAGAACATCCCTAATGTGCTTTATGTTCCTGGACTCAAAAAGAGTTTGCTTTCTGTTGGAGTAATGGCTAATCAACATCTTAAGGTTGAATTTGTCAAGGATGGATGCCTTATGAGGGATATGAACCACAATCATAAAGTGGTGGCGAAAGGTTATAGAGATAGTAACTGTGGCCTTTATAAATTGGATGCTGCAAAACCAGGAGAATATGGTTTGGCTATCTCAACAGCATCTCAATTTGAGTTGTGGCACAGAAGACTTGGTCATTTGAACTATGGGAACTTGAGATTGATGGCGAAGATGAAGATGATAATAGGGTTACCGGCATTGCAGGATGATCATCATGCAATATGTGAAGGATGTGTCATGGGAAAGCATCACAGGGAGACATTCAAGAAAGGTGGAGCTGCAAGAGCTAAGAAACCGCTGGAACTTATTCACAGTGACCTGTGCGGCCCAATGAAGACCATGTCGTTGGGGAAAGCATATTATTTTATGACTTTCATAGATGATTACTCTAGGAGGACATGGATTTATTTCTTGAAGAAGAAATTTGACGCTTTTGCTCGCTTCAAGGAGTTCAAGACTTTGGTAGAGAACCAACTGGATGCACGCATCAAAGTGCTAAGACCTGATAGAGGGGGCGAATACAAATCTGATAATTTTGAGGACTTTTGCAAAGAACACGGCATCAAAAGACAATTCACACAATCACACACGCCGCATAGTAATTATAAAGTCCTCAATCCAAGGATCCTATTCTAAGCATGCCAAACACAAGCAATACAAGGGAACTTGATGGTGGACAAACCAACCCAACCAAACCTAGATCGAACGGATCTTGCCCCCAAGCTATGGATCAATCACTCAGAGAGGAATGAGGCATCACACCAGC
This sequence comes from Diphasiastrum complanatum, assembly GCA_029204225.1. Lineage (NCBI taxonomy): Eukaryota > Viridiplantae > Streptophyta > Lycopodiopsida > Lycopodiales > Lycopodiaceae > Diphasiastrum > Diphasiastrum complanatum. The sequence continues at coordinate 46,992,661 of CM055107.1, forward strand.
AGCATCCTGCCACCGGTCATGCTATTAAGCATACACTAGTGAGAGCCCAACAGGTATACTTATACCCTCCAAGGCCCATGCACCACTAGTAGTGCACTGTGACATCTCACTGGACACCTCTGCAGCCTATCTGGGCCACGTCATCCAGTTCCCTAATGACTCACTGATAGACCCATACCAACTCCACCACCATGTGTTTAGGCCTACAACCATTAATAATGACCATGTACACATAAGGGCCCCAATTCCCTTATAGTCACAATTAACTTACGGGTTGTTGGTCTACCAGTCCCTAGCGTGGACACACTACCCGAGACCAGTCATGGGCATGACAGTAATGGTGTAGCTGAAAGGAAAAACAGGACTATTATGGAGAGTGCATGCTCCATGATGAAGCAAATGGGCTTGACCGATTCACTTTGGTCGGAAGCGTGCAGTGCGGTAACGTTCTTGCAAAACAGGAGCCCTGCAGTTGCGGTTCCAAATGTGACTCCCGAAGAAGCATTTACAGGAATAAAGCCAAAAATCGACAAGTTTCGTGTCATTGGATGTAAGGCCTATGTACATGTGCCAAAGGAGTTACTTGTAATACTATCATGGAGGTATGTTCCATGAATAGAGTAAACTCTAAAATAAAGAGAGACGTTGATCATTGAGGGAGAGAGTTAAAATAGCAACGATCGACTTATACAGTGCTTTCTTATTTCGACGACACCACGTGTGCTTAGGTTTAGAATTATCAGGCTGTCTTTCTTTTACGAGCCCTTTGAGTGCTTTTAAGCAACTTTATCTTTGTACTTATTTATCAGTTGAATATACAGTTTGTGGAGAGCAATTCTGTTGTCTTGTCTTGTTGCACTTGACGTTGTGCTGTGGTGATTGATCCGGTCGGGTGTTTAAACTGTTTTTCTAACTGCACATGGGATCCATACAATAGTAGGATAATCTCTCTCCAAAAGCTCACTCATAGCCACACAATTGTTGGCATTGTCGGTGACCACCTGCACTACATGCTATGCCGCCACCTCCATGACTGTTGCACGTATATGCTCATAAATAAACTCTCCCGACTCAACACCACCAGCTTGGGAAGCATCTACACCCTTGAAAAATACAGTGCCCAAAGGACATTGTTACGAGCTCGTAACCAGTGCCGAACCCTAGAGAACACAGATAGGTCAGATACCACAGTCAGGGTCGTGTCCAGCGTACATGACCAACAGGGCAAGACAGTGTGAGTAGTGTGCCCCAGCACGGTCCATAGCCATGGCGGGACTAACACAGCCTAGGGACCCTGTCAGCAGGATAGGGCCCCCAGTTGGGTCCCGACGTGCAGTCGGCCACGTCAGTGCCACGTGGCTGACACTTGGCAGTTGCATGCTACCAGTCCTCACACTGGGCTAGGAGGGGCTTACTCTATATCAGGGAGTAGGCAAGGTTGGGTGGATCAGTTAGTGTTTGCCCTACTGTGGTGTTAGGATCTATTACACTGGTATCAGAGCCATCTCCATCCTAGGGAGTTTAGGACAGCAGTAGAGAAAGCTATCAGAAGATAGGAAGTGTTTCTCAGATTCTCAGAGAGGAATAGAGGAGGAGGATCGCTGTAGGAGCAGCCTTCAAACTTCTGATTTCCACTGAGAAATCACAGTAGCAAGGAGTTAGATTCCAAGTGTAGGTAACTCGCTGAAAAAACAGCTGTTTCTCACTGAGTTCAGAGGATTCTCTATAGTTTTCCCAGCGAAATTAGAGTAGGAAGAAGCCAGCACCTCCATCGCTGTACAGTCAGAGACCTACATCCGATTTCCAGGGAAAAAGTTACTGGTTCTCAGCGAGTTGGAAGCCAAAAAAGAGGAGCAGGGCCAGCGCTGCCAGTGCTTCTGAAAATCTGGTTTCTCAACAAGTTTTTGGGCCCCAACGTCAGAGATTTGGAGCAAGAGGATTCCTACCAGATCAGCGAGTAGGAGACTTCTGAAATTTCAGAACTCAGAAGGGTTTTTGGACTTCAGATTTGCCTTTTTGTGGACAAGTTGGATTGCAATCAGACCAGCGAGCTACTATCCTCAAAAAACCGGGAAATTTAGTACCGTTTTGAAGCCTCAAACTGGCATTTTTCGGAATAAATCTTGGGGAAAAGAGCTGAAAGGGTTCCTCTTCATTCTTTCTTTGGAAGTACAGTCCTCAGAAACAGCTAAGTCATCTTTCCTTTCCCTTGTACAGTTGTAAATTAGTCTTTTAGACTTTTTTCCTTCAGAAGTTAAGGTAGCTCTCTTTCAGTTTCGAAGATGACCACTCCTCAGGGACCTGATCAACCCCAGGAGAGAGGCTTCGACGAACTTGAAACAGAAGCCTTGGCTTACAGAAAAGGGAAGGAACCTATGGAAGTAGAAGAACAGGAACAGTTCGCCGAAGAACTCGACGAACTGGTTACCAAGGAGCAGTTCCTCCAATTGGTAACAGAGGTGGATGAACTGAAGCTGGCATTAGCCAATTTCAAGTCCAGTGTGGACGACTCGTTCGCTGAACTCAAAAACTTGATTTTGAGTTCCGCGAAAGGAAGCCTTCCCTCCACTTCTCAGTTATCCCCTTCTCCACTTCCATCAGTTTCGGGTGAGACTTTACGGTCTCACCCCAGTGTTTTTAAAGATTTAAAGCCTCCTACTTTTAATGGGGAAGAGAAGGATAGAAATGCAGATATTCTACAAACCTTCCTCAGCAAATGGAAGAACATTCATGCTCTTAAACAGACCCCTGACCATTTGCAAGCAATTGAGGCCAGTCTTTCTTTAGGGCCTATGGCCTATAAGTGGTGGTTAAATCTCCAGGAGACTGGGCAGACTCCCCGGTCATGGAAAGCTTTTGAAGAAGCTTTCCTAAGAGAATTTCTACCAGAGAATGAACTTGATAGAGCCTGGGAAGCCTGGGAAAGAACAGTAATGGACAAGTCCCTCATCCAATATATCTCGCAGTATCGAGAGGCAATTTTAAAGATTAAAAATATGGATGACTATCAAAAAATCAGGGGATTTGTCCGTGGCCTCAAAGATGAATATAAAGTAGAGGTCCAGAGAAACTCGCCTACTACCCTTGAGCAAGCTCTCAGATATGCTCAAATCTATGATGATTCAGTGGGTAGGAAGAGAGCGAGACAGCAACCACTTTCTGAGCAGCTTCCTTAGAAAGACTTTCAATTTAAAAAGAAATTTCTAAAAAGAAAGAAAGAAGATAAATTTAAAGGTGAAGCTCCTCAGAAACGCCCTTCACTCATACAGCCCTTAAAACCAGATGATTTTGAGAAAGCCAAACAAGAACGTTTGTGCTTTGTGTGTATGGGCAAGGGACACACAGTCAGACAGTGTCCCAAGGGGCCTTTCACTAAAAAAGATAAGAAAGATAAAAAACAAGTTCATCTTGTTCAGACTGTATGTTTCCCCAGTGACGGCAGCTTCTGAGATCAAAGTGTATCATGAAGATCATGAACACTGTTGCCAGCTGACCTCTGCAATGCTAGCGAGACCCTTCAGCTTTGGGCCGCATGACCTAGTACGTATGCATGGGAAAGTTCGTAACCAGTCAGTAAGAGTCATGGTTGATGATGGGGCAACCCATAATTTCATCAACCACACCCTGGTTAAAAAGCTTAAACTACCAGAAGTACCTAGTCAGCATAGGTACATAGTTTCATTAGCTAAGGGTGAAGATAAAAAAATATGGGAAACTATGGTAAGTAAGTTAAATCTTGGTATTCAGGGGTACCAAGATCAAATAAACTTTCAGATAATGCACCTGAATCAAACAGACATTGTTCTCGGGAGAGATTGGCTCTACAGTTTAGGACCTTCCCTCCACAGAAACTATCAGGAGAACACCCTCAGCTTTCAGTATAAAGGCCGAGAGATCCAGTTGCATGGGGAGCATGATGTTCCCAACAGCCCTATGGTCTGCAGTTCAGAGCTCTGTCAGCTAATCGGAGACGAAGACCATCAGGTATTATTATGTCACTTTCAGTTTATTCCTGAAGTTTCTATTTCCAGTTCTATTCAGCAGAAAATCAGTAAATTAGAAACTTTATTGTCTAAATTTAAAGATGTTTTTCCTGAAGATTTGCCACATGGTTTACCACCTAGCAGAGAGGTAGATCATGTAATAAACCTAGTACCAGGTACAGCACCTGTTTCTAAACCTCCGTATCGGGTTAGCCGAACAGAGGATGAAGAAATAACTAGGCAGTTAACAGACTATCTTGGGAAAGGCCAAATTCAGACCAGTAGTTCACCATGGGCCTCACCAGTCCTATTGGTGAAAAAGAAGGAGGGGTCTATGCGTCTTTGCGTAGATTACAGAGCCCTCAATAAAGTCACAATTAAGAATAAATACCCTATGCCTCGGGCAGATGAGTTGTTTGATCAACTCGACGGGGCTAAGTTTTTCAGCAAAATAGACCTCAGATCGGGATATCATCAAGTCCGTATAAAATCGGAAGATGTCTCGAAAACAGCTTTTAGGACTCGTCACGGTCATTATGAGTTTAAGGTGATGCCATTTGGGCTCACAAATGCTCCAGCTACCTTTATGACCTTGATGAACAGTGTCCTCAGACCATACTTGGGTAAATTTGTAGTCGTATTTTTAGATGACATCCTCGTTTACAGCAAAACCAGGAAGGAGCATCTAAAACACCTCAGAAAGGTGTTTCGACTGCTCAGAAAGCATAAGCTTTATGCTAAACAATCCAAGTGTGAATTCTTCGTTGAAGAAGTAGCATATTTGGGTCACATTATCTCTTCAGATGGGATTAAGATGGACCCAAATAAAGTTAAAGCCATACTCAGTAGGCTGAGACCTCAGAATATTTTGGAACTTCAAATCTTTCTTGGTCTGGCGGGATATTACAGACGATTTGTCAAGGAATATGCTCAGATAACAGTCCCTATGACATTTCTCCTTAAGGGGAAGGGAAAGGAGTTCATTTGGGAGTCCGCACAACAGGAGAGCTTTGATGCTCTCAAAACAGCCTTAGTTACAGCACCAGTTTTAAAGGTCGTCGACCCCAATCAGCCATTTGTGGTCGAAACAGATGCTAGCGACTATGCAGTAGGTGCTGTGCTAACTCAGGGTGGACGACCAGTTGCCTTCGAGAGTAAAAAACTCGAGCCAGCACAGACTAGGTATAGTGCCTATGAAAAGGAACTCTTTTCTATAGTCCATGCCCTTAAGACTTGGAGGCATTATTTGTATGGTGCCAACTTTGAGGTCCTGACAGACCATGAGAGTCTCAGATACCTTTGCAATCAACCTGAGCTTAGAGGTCGGAAAGCTCGTTGGGCAGAGTTGATGCAAGAGTTTGACATGTCTATCAGATATAGGCGTGGAAAATTCAATACAGTAGCAGATGCCCTTAGCAGAATGCCTATGATAAAGGAGCTGAGTTTTACTCAGATTCGTAATGAGTTACTCGAGTCCTTGAGAGGGAAATGCCAGCATGATGCATTCTTCTCTATTATCCGGAACTCAGTCCAGAACAGACAGTTACAGACTCCAGAACCAGTTCCCGGGGCTGGTGCCAGTTCATCCAAGAATACGGCAGCTTCCGTTGAGGATGATAATGAGTCCGAGTATACGTCGTCAGATGACGTTGAGGATTCTGAGCCTGTATTACCCAAGCAAACCCCAGTGGTTGAGGGTCAGTTGACTCAAGGATTCAAATGGAAACAGTATTCCATTCAGGATGAGTACTTGCTCTATAGAGATAGAGTATGTGTCCCCAATTCAGAGGATTATAGGCAGCAGGTCCTATATGAATGTCATGACAATCCTAGCGCGGGACACCCAGGCATACAGAAGACCTATGAGCTTCTTCGTAGGCAATTTTTCTGGCCCAGTATGAAAAAGGACGTCCACCAGTATGTAACCAGTTGCCAGAAATGTCAAGTAAATAAAGCAGAGCGTTTAAAGGCAGGAGGGTTGTTGCATCCCTTAGAAATACCAGCTGGTAAATGGGAGAGTATCTCCATGGATTTTATAGTAGGCCTGCCTAAAACCCAAAAGGGTAATGACGCTATATGGGTCACAGTTGACCGTCTGACCAAAATGGCTCATTTTATTCCGACCAAAACAACCGTTAGAGCTCCAGAGTTAGCGAGGTTGTTTGTAGACGGGCTATTTAAATTGTACGGTCTACCTTCCGGCATAGTCAGCGACCGGGACAGTAAGTTTACTGGAAATTTTTGGAAGGCAGTATTCCATCATCTCCATACTAAACTTAATATGAGTACCACCGACCATCCACAAACGGACGGTCAAACAGAAAGGGTAAATCAAGTGCTGGAGGATATGCTTCGTGCATACGTCAGCAAAAAGCAGACTAATTGGGAGGAGTATCTCTCGATATTAGAGTTTGCTTACAACAGTACCAAACATTCAGCTACGGGATACAGCCCATTTATGCTGATGTACGGTTTTCAGCCACGCTCACCCACAGCTGTAGGGTTTAAACAAGAAAAAGTTGAAGCAGCCAGAAACTTTTTAGAAGACCTAAACCAGATGATAGAACATGATAAGCGTAGCATTAGACAATCCCAGGATCGAGCCAGGCATTATGCAGATCCACACAGACGGGATGTGCAGTTCTCCACTGGTGAGAAAGTCTACTTGAGAGTCCCAGTTGACTCTAAAACCCTCAAATCAGGAGTGTGTGCTAAGTTGTCTCCAAGGTATTGTGGTCCCTTTACCATCAGTAGGAGACTAGGCGAGGTTACCTATGAACTAGAACTCCCACACAGCAATAAGGTTTTTCCAGTTTTTCATGTAAGTCAGTTACGAAAAGCCTTAACCAGATCAGATAATCTGGTAGGGGACAGTGTTCTAGTTCTCCCATTGGATCCTCAACAACCTCCACATGAACCAGAGGAAATTCTTGATAGTAGAGAGACGCAGACTCGTCATACTCTATACCGAGAATATCTGGTTAAGTGGAATGATCAGCCTGTTGAGAATGCCACTTGGGAAAGAGGCAGCGTCCTTCGCAAGATTTTTCCAGACTTTGTCTTAGAGGACCAAGACGGTTCTTAAGGGGGAGGGAGTGTTACGAGCTCGTAACCAGTGCCGAACCCTAGAGAACACAGATAGGTCAGATACCACAGTCAGGGTCGTGTCCAGCGTACATGACCAACAGGGCAAGACAGTGTGAGTAGTGTGCCCCAGCACGGTCCATAGCCATGGCGGGACTAACACAGCCTAGGGACCCTGTCAGCAGGATAGGGCCCCCAGTTGGGTCCTGACGTGCAGTCGGCCACGTCAGTGCCACGTGGTCGACACTTGGCAGTTGCATGCTACCAGTCCTCACACTGGGCTAGGAGGGGCTTACTCTATATCAGGGAGTAGGCAAGGTTGGGTGGATCAGTTAGTGTTTGCCCTACTGTGGTGTTAGGATCTATTACAGACATGAAACCAAGATGTTGATAGTAGGTCTATGCCTAATATAAGTCTACCCTTTCGATAGAATAGAGCAACCGTATATGGCCCAGGCATGTCGTATGGGGTTGAGCCCTCTTGTGATGCTTGCATACTCCTCTCTTAAATGGCGAGTACCATGAGCCTCATGTTTGGGGGTCTCCAAGTGGCATAACAAGCTGCAAGCTCTCTCATCATGTTCCGGATTATGGTGGTGTCGGCCAAGGCCTATGCTAGAAGATGCACCGCTACTTCCAGCCCCTAATCTTGTGCCCAATAGAACCTAGCTGCCCACCAATTTGTGGCCTAGGCCTAGTCGCTGTTGCTCCTCCATATGTGCTTAGTAGCGTTTAGGGACTGCCATACATGGGGCAATGCCCATGGTCTGCCCATCTGGCGTGGTCAAACAAACCAAGGAAATGTGATATGATCCTTGTCGCCATGTTGCAAAAGGTAGCACCACGAAACAAGCAACGCCATCTATGTGAGTGTTCGGGAAATATGGCAAAGTATAGGAATGGAATCGATATTTTTTTGGTTTTGAGTGTTTTGATTGGTTCTTAGTATTTGCAAAAGAATTTTAGGGCCTAAAAAAATTTGGTTTTGATGGCAGAAGTCAATTTTTAGATGGTTTTTGTTTTCGCCTTTTAAGTAAAAAAAGAAGATGTGGAACATGGTTTGCTACAACTGTGATGTACCCCTTGCAGTCAACTCTTTGTAATACAGATTAAATGGTCACAAAATGTGCACCAAATTCAAGTGATTATCTTTGTGATGGTATTTCTCTTTTTCTAATGCCAAGTACTCCCTCAGTATAAAAAATTTCATACAAATTTCTATTCGTGGAAGAATTTTTATTGTATAAGTTATGTATGAATATATTCTTGCAAGTATCATAGTGTTTTGATTCTTTTTCATGGTTATTGCAGATATTGATTCTTGCAGATGAAGCATTAGAAGAATCTGTCGTGAATGCAGATTCACGCTCTCTAGCTACACTTCTTCTTATTCGTGACATCCAAGTATGTCTCCTTCTGACCACTATAAGTTCTGTAAATAAGATCTCACTTTGTAGCAAGTATTTTGTTTGGCACTTTGAGAACAAATTTTCTTCCCTAGAAACATGGTTTTCTAGGGCCATGCTTCATCATTGTTGAGTCAAGCCTTCACCTCCAAAGAAGTGATGGAAGCTCATCATGTTGGTCTTTGTATATATGTATAAAGCTAATATGGACGTATCTTTATGAAGATAATCTTCATCTACTCCTGGGCACTAATGATGTGAATAGTGATGCCCTAGCATAGTCTATGCTATGCATGACAATGTTGATGGTCTAATACTTTGTGGGTAGACTCACGCAATGCAAAATTTTAGGTCTTTTATTTGTTATGTTCAACTATCTTGGAATTATCTGAGTTATGGTTAAATAAGTTACAATTTGAGCCACATACTAAAGTATAGACAACATGATGTGCTAGCGGGCTGCCCTTGATGCCAAATTACAAATTTTCTTTTGATTGTTTTTTTTATTTCACAATTTTGAGGAGCTACATTATGTAGATTTCAAATCCGAGTGTTTTGATTGGACTGTGTAAGAAAAACTTGGGAAAAAAACTAAATAGCATCTTTACATAGGGTTCTTTTTGGATTTGAAACTTCTGTAATGATGAGGAAGTATGGATTTCATTCAATTGAATTGGTTTCTAGGGCTATCTTTCATTGTGGTTGAGTTTGGCCTTCACCTACAAAGAAGCGTTAGAAGCTCATCATGTTGGTGTTAGAAGTTTGTATACATGTATTAGGGTTGCAGCGAATTGCGATTCGCTGGCAATCGCAATTTGCGAATCGTGATCCCAGCGAATCGCGATTTGCTGAGAATCGTTGCAAATGGCCGATTTGCAACCACAAGGTGTCTCAATCAGTGAAAACAAAACTGCAGATATAGCAGGGAAGAGAATTTTACAACAACAATGCAAGCTGGTAACAGACTTAAGATATCAGCTGTTGGGAGAAAGAAGCTGTTGGAGTATTTGTAATCCATCGTTGCCTAACCCCATCAATAATCATCATGTTTTTGTGACATGTTTCTTCTTCAATACACAGGAGTATTCTCTCATGGCAAATGTTTCTTCTTCAATACACAGGAGTATTTTCTCATGGCAAAACATCGCCTGCTTTTGGAAATTGGAGATTCTGTTCACCGTTGTCTCCGTGATGGAGATAGAGTTGTTGCCAATCGTCCACCCACTCTTGATAGACATGCTTTAATGTCTTTGAAATTGCAGACTAACAATACATTTGCAATAAATCCTATTCCATGTGCCCTGTATAATGGGGATTTTTATGGCATTGTCTATGACACTTTCAGCCAAATTCTTTCGTCTAAAATCAGTTTATGAAAGTCAGGTGATAAAGATATTCTTCCGTCCAAAATTATGTTAACGTTGAGTGTCAGTATTCAGCCGAGTTCTTCTGTCCAAAAAAGAGAAGAAAAAAAAGGAAAGATTCTCTAAACCCTAATAGAAGCCGCGAATCACGGTTTGAAGCGCGTTTCGCAGTTCGGAACTGCAAGTATGATATGTATAAAGCTAATAGAGACGTATCTTTATGAATCTGATCTACACCTCCTTAGCACTAATGATATGAGTAGTGATGTCCTAGGATACATAGTCTATTCTATGCACGATGATGTTGATGGTCTAATACTTTGTGGGTAGACTCAAGTAATTCAAAATTTTAGGTCTTTTATTTGTCGTGTTCAAGTATCCTGGAATTAACAACATATATTTTCCTGCTATATAAGTGGACTTGCCATTCTTGTTTGAAATCTTCGTCCAAGTTACAGCCTACTGGGGTTGTGCTAAGGCTTTCTATATTTATTTGTGAGCTTTGCCCACAAGCTACTCCTAGGTTTAGCTATTTTGTTTGAGGTACTATCAAAGTATCACTTCAAAAGTACTCATAGTGGCCCTGGGCCTCCATTCCACAAAGACAACTATCCAGGATAGAGGCTATGCAGAGTGCCACAGTAGTTGTCTTCCCTAAGTAATCAACTCACTTGCAAAGGATAGAGAGTCTCTAAATTGAAAGCTTTGAAGATGCTAGCTATCTTAGGTGTTTCTATAAATTTATCCTTTGGTTTTTTTATGTTTAATCGCATGATTCTTGAGAATCTGGTAAAAGAATGCATATGCAAAATCAGGACGTTCTTATGCAAGAATATTCGTATGGCCATACTTCCAAATAGCGTGATAGTGAAGTCTCTGGGCATGTAAATTTGACCTTTTTACGGTTTACCTAATGGTAGCACTGATCATTATTTTCACTGCTATCAGTGTATCTGAAGTCAACCGTTGCTAACCTCTGAGTTTGTACTATGTAGGGTAGCTACAAGAGTTACCACCAAGCAGAAAAATATCTTTACAGTCGGTTTCTACAAATTTTAGTGATTAATGACATCCTTTCATCAAATGTAGTCATACAGGTGGTTGGCCACACGTGTCCTTTTCCATTGTTTGGGAATGTGGAAACTTTCGGGATTTTGGCTTTTTGTGGAGCGGAATAAGGTTGAATGGCAGTCAGCGTACATTTTTCCTAGAATCATGAGATGTTTAGCTGAATGAATCAACCACCTCTTATCAAAGCCTTCTCCTAGGCTTTAATTTAACCCATTTGTAAGCTATGATTAGCACATGACTACTTTAATTGTAAGGTTGGCTTTTGCTAGTACATACAGGTTAGCCAAATCAGCTTGCATTTAGTGTGATGGATTCAACTTATTATGGTGTATGATCTTCAGCAGTTTACTGGAAAATTGAAAATCTAATGTCTGACCAGTTTGTTGGATATTCTTGTCTTTGTTTGGCATTTCTAGTCCAAGCGTTTGCCTTATAGAGATGCAAAAGCAATACAGTATCGCCAACCAGGATCATCCCAAACTTCTTGGATTCGTGAGATGCAGCAGGCATCAAATCAGTCGATAATAATAAGTGAAATTTTGGACTCTCGAACAAAAAACCTTGTCTCTGTCTCTAAGATAAGTGACTATGTACTCTCAAATGAGCTCGTCAGCATGGCACTTGCTATGGTGGCAGAAGACAAACAAATCAATCGAGTGCTTGAAGAGCTTTTCGCTGAAGAGGTACGTGAGCTGGGTAACATCATCTTATTTAGGTTCTAACGAGCTTGACATTAGTTAGGCTTTCTGTGAAAAATTCTTTCCAATTGAGTCTGTTATTGTATAGATTTAAATAATTAAGATGATGCTGATAAGCATTTTAGTTATCATCTAGTATTGGTCTCATGTGCAGGGAAATGAGATGTATATACGACCAGCAGAGTTTTACTTGTATGATAAGGAGGAGTTAAGTTTCTATGAAATAATGATCCGGGCTCGACGGAGAGACGAAATTGTGATTGGTTATCGTTTATCTTCTTCTGAGAGAGCCATTATCAACCCTCCCAATAAAGCGACTGTTCAAAAATGGTCTTTAGGGGATGTCTTTATTGTGCTTTGTCAGGAAGAATAAGCTTCGTCAGCATTCAAACTAGTTTGAAGGCATAAAATAAGCTGATACAAATGTTTCGAGGAGCGTCTGTCCATTGAATATGGAGGATCTTAGAGCACTATTCAGGGGAGAATCATTTCTGAAGGCAGCCATGAAATCAATCAAGAATGCTCTCATATTATCTGGAGAGAGTTTCGCCTTTGTATAGCTCAAAGCAGCTGAAGCTAATGATATTGCCGGATGGAGGCTTGAAGTTGAAAACTAAAGTTTCTTTGATAAAGCCTACAAATGTTGGCCGTTTTGCTCTTTATAAGCTGCAAAAGGAATTGGGTCGGGGGGCAGGGGGGGGGTTTTGGGTGTGCAGGCACAAAACTTCAATTTGACTTTATTTATACGCCTTCACCAGGCTTTATCATACTATGCAATAGTTTAATAGAGGAATTTTGTAGGATGTGGTGGCGTGATTTTTTGGCATCATACAGGAATGGTTAGCTTTGTATTTTGACACCTGGGGAAGATAGACCTTGCTGTGTATGTTATTATTAAGGTCGTCAACTGACATAAGGTAGGAACACCTATTTCCTTTGACTTACATTTTAATCACATCCTAAAGAATCAATTTTTACATAGGCCCAAAGAGTTGATGATTTGGTGTGTCACGAGTGGTTCTGCCATGCACATATATAATTTGGTTTGCCACGCATGGTTGTGCCACACAAAGTACAATGGTTGGTACCATCATGTGGGACAATATCTCCTTTCTAACTACCTATGTAGGCTCTCAATGTACAAAACTTGGCCCACTGACCACATGCACGCGTGCGGGCTGCGTATTGGGATCCCACGCCCAACCGCCTAGCCACCCGCAGACCCCTCATCCCCAAAATTGGTACCAGGGGATAGGAGTCAATGTGCAACAACCGTTTATAAGCAGGAGGAACCAAGGGCCCGAACAACGTATGGGACAATTCTTGAGGACCCCAACGCACACAGGCAGTCGCACAGACAGGCAGGCGAACTGTGCGTCACTTGACAACACACCCCTGCAACACTCAGAAGTTATTTGATCATCTTTTTAGGGATTCTTTTCATGTTCACAGCTTGGAAAGTAGGGTGCTTGAAATATATGTTGAATACTGAATCTTGTTCAACCATTCGTGGAAAAGTTCATTTCATTTTCAAGCTCTAATTGCATATTTTGATTCCATGTGTAGAGTATTGTTGATCCTATTAGACTTTCCAGTTTCGATGCCCATAGGAAAGGGCAAGGAAATTCTTTCTTTTAGCACTTAATTCTTTCAACATGTTTTGCTAAGTCCTCTTTCAACTCGACATTTATAATCTGATTGTTGTATATTTTTGAGAAATAAATTGGAGTAGAATGGTTTATATACAACCTTCGAGAAAGAGGACTTTAACACGGATGACAATTGACTAGTAAGATTGATATTATTTTTTGACTCCAAGAAGCCGGTGTCTTGAATTCTTTCTCTCATCACTTAACTCTTTCATGATTTGCAAGATTATGCCTTAGAATCCTAAACCCATGCGAAAAGCTTTCAAGCCATAATCACTTATTTTTCATTATTCTTCAAGATTATTTCGTTCAAAATGTAATCTTAGTCAAACGTTGATGGTAACTTTAGACTAGACTTACGAGAGTGACGCTTACGAAAATCCATATTGCTAACCTCTTCACTATGTGATTTACACAGTTTCTTCTTAAGAGCTTGGACTAGAAACTTGCTTTCTAACAAAATCAAGGTTTTCTCTTCTTTTTTGAAATCTCATTCTCTAGAATCTAGGATTTACGATGTCCAATGCTCACTTCATATGCAAGCACAAGGTAATATCCTTGCTTCTTTAGGTGTTGGAAGTATTTCGACTTTTTTTTACTTTCTTTTGTCCTGAGCTCATCTTTTTTGTTTTTGTTTTGGTGGCTAAGGTAATTTCTACAGTTAAATAAGCTAAATTAAAGTGCTTCAATATCCCACATTAAGTAGAGTAAGTCTAGGTCCATCATCCATTGATTATCAAAACAGTGTTGTATTTGATGTCAATCAAAGCAGTTCTTTTTTATAGTCTTTATTAATATGGAGGAGATGAAATATGTAATTGTTGGGGCTTGGCGGTACACCAGACCATGTGTATAGATATGATAGATCTAGATTAAGTAGAATAAGTATGAGGGATTTGGCACCTTGTGTGTGTAAGTCCAACCCAATGATCACATTGTTATTTCATTTATAGATAGCAATAAAAGTGACTTTTAGGCCATTTGCGAGAATTAAAAGGTTTAGGGGCCTAAAAATCAAGTTAGCGAATAAAGGGTGTTCCCACCATTTTTCATATTCAATAATAAAAGAGGTAGAAATTGGCCAATAGCCATCGAGGCCAAGCACTGCCCATTCTCCACTATAAATAGTGGAGCCATGTACTTCATTTTATGTTCAATCAAAAGAAGGTAGAACCTCTACCAATTGGAAATTGGATGTCCTTACTTCTCCTTCTCCTCCATCTTTCTCATATTTTTTTGCTATGTTCATATTTGTTGAATTTGCTTGTTGTTGGATTTGAATGTTGTTGCTATCTTTATGAGAGAGAGAGAGAGAGAGAGAGAGAGAGAGAGAGAGAGTTCGTAGTGATGGACAAAACACGATTTTTGCTTTTTAATTGGGCCACGTGAGCCCTAAAATTTCATTGATGGGTTGTAGCGCTGTTGACGGGCGATGGTGGATATGTTTTCTGGAATGTTCCAGAAAAAGTGTGTTTTCTAGAAGGTTCGGCCGAGAGAGAGAGAGAGCGTGTGAGGGATTTATATGCATGGTGAAAAACACGAGAGCGCGATCAAGAGGGAGTGTGCATACATTTTTCTTATAATTTTTTTAGAAATAGGATTTTTGAAAGGTTTCGGAATGAAAAATAGCGATAATGTGAGTTGAGAGAGAGAGAGAGAGAGAGAGAGTTCGTAGTGATGGACAAAACACGATTTTTGCTTTTTAATTGGGCCACGTGAGCCCTAAAATTTCATTGATGGGTTGTAGCGCTGTTGACGGGCGATGGTGGATATGTTTTCTGGAATGTTCCAAAAAAAGTGTGTTTTCTAGAAGGTTCGGCCGAGAGAGAGAGAGCGCGTGAGGGATTTATATGCATGGTGAGAAACACGAGAGCGCGATCAAGAGAGAGTGTGCATACATTTTTCTTATAATTTTTTTAGAAATAGGATTTTTGAAAGGTTTCGGAATGAAAAATAGCGATAATGTGAGTTGAGAGAGAGAGAGAGAGAGAGAGAGAGAGAGAGAGAGAGAGAGAGAGAATGGAGAATTGGGGCTAAGTGTTAGAGTTCAGATTGTTATCATAGCATGCATAGCGCTCTGGATTTAAGCTTCACTCTCATGGGATCGAACTACCAGGTGACATGAAAGAAGAATCCTCTTGTTTGCTTTGTATTTGCTTGGAAATAGGATTTGAAGGTGGGTTAGGAAAAGTCCCTATAGTAGTTTAAAACGATAAATTGCAAAGGAGATTAACCATGTGATCATCTTTATTCATTTTTCATCATCATATTTTTATCTATCATGCTTGTGAAAACGATCCGTTTAACTCTCCATCATATTTTCATTGATCATCCATTTAAGTTGTTGGTATTATTTTTTGTCTCTTGTGCATCCATTCAAGTTGTTTTGCTAAAGAGGCAAGTATCATAAGCTAAGTTATCGTGATGATTCATTCAGTGGTTTTTGTTTTTTAAACTTTGAAGTTGCAAGAGCTTACACTATCACAATCTTTATCACAAAAGTAGTTAAAGTTTTTACAATCGTAGAACTAAGATTGCATGTTGAAATTTAAAAGACTAAGAATTGTATATGAAATGATTTTGTCATTTTTTAAGTGATCTTAATTTGATGATAGTTTTTTACAATGAGTTTGTTATTTTGATTACAAAATATGTCCATTATTTTGGAATATTGAAGTTGGCAATGATTCAAGAATATTCATGATTAGTATTCACAATGATTATGATTAGTATAGATTTTATTCCTACCCATTGAGAGCTCATTACAAATTGATTTACTTCCTCGAAGTTTGTTTGTTGCATAACATGCATGTTCTAAATACGTCACTTAGAAACTCACCTTGTTAGACCATCTGATAGTTTCAGAACTGAAAACAACCTTTGCTCTTTCATGATTGTTGAGTCTTGTCTATATCTATGATTTTTGGGTTTGAGAGCCGGTATTTCCAAGTCATGTATTGCCAAAGACTTTGCCCTTTCATAACTTGCAGCCAAATTGTAGAGCCCAAAAGTGCTACTAGCATTCCGGATTATAAGAAAACACTCTTTTCTTGCTTCAAATCTCATCTCAAATCCAAAATTTTCAAATGAAATGAAAGATTACCAAAAAATTGTTGGAGAAAGAGGGTGTGTTGTGTGTGAGAAACGAAAAATAGCTCTAACACGAAAACGAACACGAAAAGAAACGAAACACAAACGAGAAAACGAACTCATCGGAAAGTGTTCGTGCACAGCGGAATGAGCTATATGACTCATTCCCTAAGTATGACTACGCCTATCAGAGACGAACAAGACATTAGTGATAGAAATCATGGCCGTTCTGATTACGTAGCCAAACGTTAATTGAACACCAGAAGAGTAACTTTTCGCGAACAACTAGATAAATTATTTGTCACGAATGATTCGCGAAGAGAGAGATGAGCTCGACTGATAATCAGTCGCGAATGATTCGCGAAGAGAGAGACTAATTACCAAATTGAGCAAATGAAAAAGTCAGACAGAATGAAAACAAGCATAGCAATATTGACAAAGATCTGAACGCAAAACCAAGAGCTGTTATCAGATTAAGTATATCAAATATACATGTCAATAATGCGGTAGAGCACAAGACAATAGCAGAAGAATCTGCGTGCTCTACAAAGCTAATTCAATCTGTAAAGGAATGAAACTTTATTACTGACAATAACAAATCAATGCACAAGGCATCTACTTCGTCTATCTCTGAAGAGCTTCTGATGCTAAATTTACACACACTTGATTTTCAATTTCTTAATCAACGATCAAATTGAGTACACAAATGGTATTCAATATATATACACAATGTTACAGGTGTGAAGATGAAGAAAGTACAAAGTGGATGTGCTGTCTGTAGTAGATTGTGGGTGGCTGCAATCATTGTCAAGTCTGTTAGTGCAGTTGCATGGGGTGAGCGTGAAGAGGCTGTGACGTCAGCCTTCACTGAAATGAACGTTGGTGAAGATGCGAAAAATGCGACATTCTGACGAAATGCCTTAGGATTGATTTACAGGGTGCCTTTGGCATTTTGTAAGGCAGTGTCGTCTTTTTTGCCCGTCACAAATCACGTGTAAAAACAGTGTCACATTTTTCGCCTTTTCTTCGTCTGTGAGAATTTACATGTAAATATGCAAATTACGCGACAACGTGAGTAAATATGCAGCATGAATGGAGACAGATTAAAAAATGGGATTTAGGAGAGTAGAGGAAATAAATCCAACAAAAAAAACCACAATTTTGCTCACTCTCATGCCCATGATCCTCTTGACTCTTCTGTTGGTGACTAAAAATCCGAAAGCTTTTACTAGCCTAAGCTAATAAATTGCCTTGCTCTACTAAAGGCTTTCCTTGCCTTACTCTACCTAAGCTAATGAATCATTTTGCTCTATTGAGCGTAAATATTCATGTTGTAATCTTATTTAGAATCCCAAACTTGGACAATAAAAATCGCCTAGGAGCTTTGAAGAAACTTCTGGGGCTATTGTTCGCCTCATTGGAAGGTGCATGCAACTATCCGCTGCAAACAAGTGATGGAAAAACTTTGTGATGCTATGCTGAATCAGAGTAATCTATCAAAGCACCACAAAGATACTGAGCAACATTTTAAACCAGGCAAAGCACGAGTACTAAGACTCACCACGAATATATGCAAGCAAGACACTCAGGTAGGTTTACTAACAGGTAACAAAGACAAGGTCCTCCTTTGAGATAGTCCTGCCAAAGGACCTTTGCCTGGCCGCGCCCATACAGATCGATCACAAAATCAGCCCACAGAGAACATGATCCCATGTGCTTTTTTGAAATTTATAGATTTTGAAAGGTTATTGATTGTTATTGCAGCTCTATCAACAATAATTATAGCACTAGTCATGCGCAAATGAAGCATTGCATGTGTGATAAAGAAAAAAAGAGGTTTTGACAATTTGCGAGTAAATCATTTGCGAGTTTTTTTTTCCTGAAAGGATGATATCAATTATTGAATGCAACTGGCTAAGCCGTTGGACTGAGGCGATAAACTATTGTTCAATGCATTGGCTCTAGCAGTACTCCTTGAATTCAGTAGAGATATATTCTCCACCATTGTTGGACCTCAGGGCTTTGATCTTCTTACCAGTTTCTTTCTCTGCATGCTCCTTAAAGATTTTGAAGCAATTGAAAGCTTCAGATTTCTTCTTGATGAAGTACACCATCGTCTTTCTAGAAAATTCATCAATAAAAGTAATAAAATACTTTGCATCCTTCAATATAGGATTCCGCATTGGACCACAAATGTTTGTATGTACAATATCTAACAAAATGCTAATGGCTTGATTTGAAAGATTTTCTAGCCTGTTTTCTGATTATACAGTCTTGACGTACAGGTAATTTGACTTTCCTATCTGGATAGTTGAGATCAAGTACAATAGACTGCTTAGACATGTGCTGTACAGAGACATGAAGGACACTTGAAAGTAGTTTGGATTGATCAGTTGCAAATCTTAATCTTAATGTATCTTAGCCTCTGATAGCTTGTGTGCTATTGTCGCCCAGGTGAACAAACTTATTGGTATTGTAAAGCGTATAGGATTCAAAACAACCAATTTGGCTAGTCGTATGCTGACTGGCTCCGGAATCGAGAAACCATGAGCTTTCGTTTGACGCTTCTTGGTGGCTTGTCATGAATGCATCGTGATTTTCTTCTTAATTCGACTGAGATGCTTGTGCAACTATATTTGCCATATGATTCGATTGCCCTTTGTTATTGTTCTTGGCTTGTAGAATGCGGCAATCCTGAATGTTTGCAGTATCTGCAAAACAACTTCTTCTTTGTCGGCGACTTCGACTGCTCTTGATGATTTTGTGTCGACTTTAGTGGCTTTGAGCCTCTCTTCTTCTGATTGTTCGAATTCTTGTTGGTGTATAAGGCGCGAGAGTCGACAATAGATGAACTGGAGGGTTCATTCCTTCTTGTCTCTTCCTGCAACAGCATCGTAATGAATCGTGATAGAGTGAACTCTGGGTGTGTAGTGATCATCATCACCCAATTATCATACGATATTGGCAAGCTTGAAAACAATGTCATTACTACGTCTTGATTGTCTATGACAGATCCGACAACGACCATTTGCTGTAGCAGGTTCTTGAACTGGTTAATGTGATTTTGTAATGAATCACCATTTGTCATTTTGAGGGAGAAGAATTTTCTCCTGAGATGTAGCTTGGAAGCTATGTCGTGCACTTCGTACAGGGTGCTCAAGATGTCCCAGACTTCCTTGGAGGCCTGAGCTTCAGACACATGGCCAATGTGTGTGTCTGAGATGTTAAGGATGATCAACGCGAAAGCTTTTTCATCCTTCAGCTTCCATCCGGGAGATTACAATGTCGTCTACTTCAGGTCTTGCCTCTGCACTTGTGACAACATCATACAACTCCTTAGCCATTATCAGAGTCTTCATCTTAAATTTCCACATATGATAGTTGGATCCATCAAGCTTGTCCATGATGGACATGGCCTTCCCTTGGGTATCCATGTGGATGTTAGTCTAAGTGATAGTGATAACTATAAATGACTTAAGAGTGAAAATCTAATGCAATTTATAGAACAAGAAAACAATTTTTTTATTGGACGATAGAACTAGGTTATGTGGGAAGCTTATTAAGCTATAATAATAGATCGGATACCATGTTGGAGAAATAGCGGCTGTGGATCGGATAGGTTGAACAATTGGATCAGAACAATCCTACTACTATGCGAAAGCAGTGGTCGACTAATTCTTGCACTACTACAACAATTGGCGAACACAAAATAGAGCTTAATTGCGTTTATGCAGAAGAGGAAGAGCAGACAGTCAGATAAATCAATTTGAGAGTCAGACAGAAAGTGAAAGGCATGCAACATTGACAAAATTTGAATGCAAAAAAAACCAAACAGTAATTTATTCAGATTGAATGTATAGAAATACAAGTCAGATGATGCTGGTGAGCACAAAATAATAGCGGACGAAATCACGTGCCCATAAAGCTAACTACAATCTGTAACAACTATGAGCTTATTTTGACAATTAGTTTGAAAGGAAAGAATCAATGCTTGAAAGCATCTACTATGTCTGTCTCTGATAGGCTGTCGTCTCAACATCTATGGGCATTCGAGCGTATATGGAATCAGCCTATCTCGTCTGGCATCAATTGGCATAAGCATTTGCATTGGCATTTTTTTAAATAATTGATTACAATGATCAACTACATACAATTTACAATTCTACAGATGTATGTACAAGAAGATGGCATGTAGCCGTTGCGCGATCTAGAATAGATCGTGGCTGCTGCTGTCATTGTTCAAGCAGTTGCACAATACATGAAGTGGGCATGAGAAGGCTTTGAGTGTGTCGTTGATGATAGTCAATGGAGTCAAGATAGTCATTTGATGGTCCCTGACAATAGTCGGTTGAGTCGATAAGTTTGACTCCTTGATAAGTTGGCCTACTCTGACAAGTCAGGTGACTTTGACAAGTCGGATTGCCATTCTCTCGCGTGTCTTTGATAGTAGAGTATTTTTGCAGACTATGTGACAATGCGTGTGTAAATTAAAATTTAGGATTTTTGTGGAAGATGGGCGAACCTCCACCTTTTCGAATGTCTCCCTAACCTCCTTAGGAGACTGGTGGTTTTCTTTATTCAACAATTCTTGATTTCCTCCTCAGCAGCTTCCTTTTGCAAATCAGGGCTTTGCTCCCCTTCATCCAAGACATGCACGCTATTAGGGCTCTCCATAACATGTTCATCCCCAACCATGTCCATTCTTGTTGGATTATTCTCCTTCCTACTAATCGACTAATCGGTTTTTAATCTTCATCCAATTGTTTATCTAGTTCTGTGGATTTTTTCGTGTCTTTATACAGTCTATAGAATTACTAGTGTTTTTACACAGTTTACAAAAATACACGAAGTTTGACAACAATGTCGCATTTTCTCTCTCTACAAACTCGACAGTGTCGCCTGTCAAAAATCTCATGTAAAATGCAGTGTCGACTTTTTGCATTTTTCGCTTGTCAAAAATCTCGTGTAAAAATGCAGTGTCGTCTTTTTCGCATTTTTCACCTGTCAGGAATTACGTGTAAAAGTGCAGTGTCATATTTTTCGCATTTTTCGCTTGTTAGAAATTACGTGCAAAAGTGTCGTCTTTTTCGCATTTTTTGCCTGTCAAAAATTATGAGTAAAAATGCAGTGTCACATTTTTTGCCTGTGGCAGTTTATGTTCATTTATGTAGAATGACAGTTTACGTTCATTTATGCAGACAGACTGTTTACAGCCAATTGTTCACCACTTATCAACAAGCAACTTCTGAGAAGAACTGGATAAATGCCAACGGATTCCATCCAACTGGCAATCGCATTTGATGACCTAATTACTTAGTATAAATCAACTGTTCATACATCTTATTAATAATCAGAATGATCAAGTCGAGATCCACATTGTGAATTGTGAAGGAGTTGAGTGTTATTACATGATGCTTCCTACGCTCTCATCAAGCAGATCGTTCACAATCAGAAACTCAAACTCATTGAGAATCATTTTTGCAAGAGCATTGATATTCGTTGATGCAATAGTGGTGGATGTCGTAGTATTCTGCCCTACTGTATAAGGCAACATACTGATATTCGGCTCATCATCTAAATCTTCATCCTCCTCCCGAATTGCATCGTCCATAGCATTTTGCAAGAGTGCATACTCATTATGGCATTTCAGCTCACGTCTAATTCGTTTAGGTAAACCTGACAAAAACCACATAATCATGGCATTGTTCTTAATCAGCTCAGGTTTGCACTCAGATCTGAGGCGTTATTGCACTACTGCTTATCAGTAGAGTTGTTTATTTCAGACTTATTCTCAGTTACTCAGAGATAGCTTTAGAGTGTGCAGTTTCTATCCGCTATTGTCTTGCGCTCATTAGCATTTGATCTTGTTCTTCTGAATCAATACTATATCCTTATTGCGTCAGTTTGTGTCAGAATGCATGCATCTCTGTATTGCTTTTGTACCTGATAGAAATTGTCTAAGAATTTAATACTTTATGTTAGATGGCCGCTGGCGAATCAGTCATAGACGATCAAGACGCAATTATGACATTGCTTTCAAGCCTATCCTCTACATATGAGAACTGGGTGATGATCATCACGACACACTCAAATTTAGCTCTTATTAGAGTTATCACTATGTTGCTGCAAGAAGATAATTAAAGAATTCAAGACACTTTGTCTACCTCTTCATCTCATGCTCTATATGTCAACAAGGGCTCGAAACGACAGAAGCAGAAAAGCTCCGACTCAAAGTCAAGAACAATCATCAAATTACATTCGTCGAAGAAGAAGATGTTTTGCAGGTATTAATAATCATGAGATCCAGGATTGCTGAATTCTCAAAGCGAAGAATGCAACCAAGCAAATATAGTTACATCATCTCCTCAAGTCGAAATGAACAAAGGCGCTTTTATGGTCAAAGACAAATACGCAAATTTGGATGATTCGTGGTTTCTGGATTCTAGAGCTACTCAAAATATGACCAATCATCGTGAGATTTTCCATTTCTATATGTCTTACAACACAAAGAAGTATGTTCATCTTGGTGATGATAGCACTCACACTATCGAAGGTGAAGGTATTGTAAGATTAAGGTTCCAACATGATCATTTCAAACTACTGTCAAAAGTTTCGTATGTTTCTAAACTCTCTACAAATCTGTTATCAGTAAGTAAAATTACAGATTTAGGTCATAAGGTGGAGTTTGAGTCTGATCAATGCAGAATTATTGATAGAACAATACGATCCTTGCACTTGACAAGAGGCAGAGATACTTATATAGATTGGCACATTGTTATTCTGGTTCTAGTCAAGTCTTGAAACCTCTGTTCTTGTCAATAAAGCATTACTATGACATAATCGCTTAGGACACTTGAATTATGCATCTGTTTCGAACATGTCCAGACAATCCATGGCTCTTGATCTCGACTATCCTTCTGGTAAAGTCGATCTCCATGTCTGTTATAGTTGCATCCTTGGAAAGCAGACTAGGATTCCTTTTAGATCAAGTCATAGGCATGCAACAAAATGTCTGTTAGATGTTGTTCATACAAATATATGTGGACCTATGCAAACACCTTCATTGCTAGATACAAAGTATTTCATTACCTTTATTGACGAATTCTTCAGAAGAACATCTGTTTATTTCATTAAATAGAAATCAGAGACTTTCATCAAGTTCAAACAATTCAAAGAGCATGCAGAAAATCAAACCGGTAAACGAATCAAAGAACCGAGGTTAGATAACGGGGGAGAATATATCTCCACCGAATTCAAGGATTACTGCCTTAACAACGACATTGAATAACAATACATTATCTCCTATTCGCCTCAATCAAATGGTCTTGTTGAGAGAAAGAACAGAACCTTAGTCGAATCGACAAAGTGCATGTTATCACATGCAACACTTCTGAAGTCCTTCTGGGCCGAATTTGTTTCAACAACAATCTATATTCAAAACAGATGTCCTACTAAATGTCTCTCAAACAAAACACCATTCGAAGTTTGGACATGTACCAAACCTTCTTTATCAAACTTACGAGTTTTTGGATGTACTGCTTATGCACATATTCCTCACGATCTCAGAAAGAAGCTATGTAATAAACACTCCTCAGGGAGCCAAGCACAAAGCAACATCAAATCTAAATGCCTGTGATCTGTCACTAAAACTTGCACATCTACCCGATACTAATCAATCCACAGTAACATTTAAGAGAAAGATATCAACAACACATTCATACCAATGTACCCAAACAAGAGCATGAATGGAAAGCATAAAAGAGAATGTAGGATGAAAGATCTTTAATAGAAAGTGCAACAACATTTCATTACATGTGTATGCTCTCGAAAACTCATGGAGGAGGCTCCTATAGATACTACAAGAGGGTGAATTCCATTCTATAAACTTTTGGGGTCCACCTCTCAACTTACACATCATTAGGAGGCCTCTTTCTTGATAAGTCAACTTTTGATTTATCAAATCCATCCAATGTGGCACAAGTTCTTGTTTATATCAACAAATTCAAGCCACTAATAAGCAGCTTCTTGAAACTAATCAAAAGAACCAAGACTTGGAGTCTAGGTTAGCCAACCAGAAGAAGCATGTAGTTCCACCTCCCGTAAAATTGTTTAAGGGAGAGAAGAAAGATAGGAACTTGCAAGTGGTAAGTTCATGGCTTAATGTTTGGAACAAATACTTTGGCATGAACCAATTCCCAGAATGTGAAAAGTTATCCACTGTTACTATGTTCCTTGAGGGAAGAGCCTTAGTATGGTGGGATGACCTAGTTGCAAAAGGCAATCAACCTTGTACATGGGAAGATTTTTGCATAGTATTTAGGGAATACTTTCTACCACTGTTAGATGACTATGAACCATTGGTGTTGCTTGTGTGTTTTTCTATTATGCAAATATAACAACAAGGATTCAAATTAGAATGATAGAAATGCTTTAGTTTTTACATCCAATGCAAAATAAAAGCACTTGATTTCTACTCATTCAATCTTATTGTTTGTAAGTTCAATTCAAGCCTACTATTTGCAAGCTCAATCCAAGCTTAAGAGATCAACAATAACAAGCTACCTTTGCCTTAATCCAAAGCAAAAATGAAAACCAAATCTTTATGTATACTTCAATTAACTAAATCCAAGCTAAGGTTTACATAAAAATCCCAATCCCATTCCATTTCTATTTGTCATTACAAAAGAAACCATAATTTTCACATTTCTCACTATTCTAGATCTCCAAATCCAATGAAACTAGTGTCTAGAAAAGGAAAATTAATGAAGCTTTATAAAAACTTCAAGTTTCAGATTTGATTTTCAAATTTATAGATCTGAAAATCAGAACTTCATAATGACAAAAAACAGAATTTCAAAACTTGTTTTATACACAAAGTTACACTACCATTCCTTTCCTACATTGCCATCTTGATGAAAGTAGGAGATAGAAAGGTGTAACTAATGAAGTTTGGATGAAAACTTCACTTTTCAGATCTGATTTTCAGATTTACAGGTCTGAAAAATAGAACTTCAAAATAAAAATCAGAACTTCAAACACTTCATTTATGCATAAAAAACACTAGTTTTGATCAAAAAACATAGCTAGAATCAATCTTTTTGCAAAAAAAAGTTTGTGTATGTAGAAGAAGACTTTCTCTAATCATCTCACAAATATTTTTTCAGAACTTTCAAAAACCCAAAGCCCACTTTAAAACTTCTCTAACATAAAAAAAAATCTGCCCCTAAACAATTCTATAAGGATCATTACTCTTTTCCAAAGAAAATTAGATTCATTGGGCACTCCAAGCTTCCTACAACTAGGAAAGCCAATAATCTTCCCCCAAAAAAATTTAGTTGGTGATCTTAATAGAACTTGAAGAAGGTTAGAAAGGTTACCATCTTTTGTCTAGCTCTGATACCACTTTAACAAGTAAAAAGGAGAAAGTCCTCCAAATCCAAGGTAGAGCCTCCAAATATCCTCCAAGCAACCTGCAAGCTCCAAGATGCTTCCTCAACTCCAAGATAGGATGCCATCTTCATGAAATTAGAAGATAGAAAGGTGTAACTAATGAAGTTTGGATGAAAACTTCACTTTTCAGATCTAATTTTCAGATTTACAGGTCTGAAAAATAGAACTTCAAAATAAAAATCAGAACTTCAAACACTTCATTTATGCATAAAAAACAATAGTTTTGATCAAAACACATAGATAGAATCAATCCTTTTGCAAAAAAAAGTTTGTGTATGTAGAGGAAGACTTTCTCTAATCATCCCACAAATCTTTTTTCAGAACTTTCAAAATCCCAAAGTCCACTTTAAAACTTCTCTAACATAATAAAAAAATCAGCCCCTAAACAATTCTATAAGGATCACTACTCTTTTCCAAAGAAAATTAGATTCATTGGGCACTCCAAGCTTCCTACAACTAGGAAAGCCAATAATCTTCCCCAAAAAAAATTTAGTTGGTGATCTTAATAGAACTTGAAGAAGTTTAGAAAGGTTACCATCTTTTGTCTAGCTCTGTTTCCACTTTAACAAGTAAAAAGGAGAAAGTCCTCCAAATCCAAGGTAGAGCCTCCAAATATCCTCCAAGCAACCTGCAAGCTCCAAGATGCTTCCTCAACTCCAAGATAGGATGCCATCTTCATGAAATTAGAAGATAGAAAGGTGTAACTAATGAAGTTTGGATGAAAACTTCACTTTTCAGATCTAATTTTCAGATTTACAGGTCTGAAAAATAGAACTTCAAAATAAAAATCAGAACTTCAAACACTTCATTTATGCATAAAAAACAATAGTTTTGATCAAAACACATAGATAGAATCAATCCTTTTGCAAAAAAAAGTTTGTGTATGTAGAGGAAGACTTTCTCTAATCATCCCACAAATCTTTTTTCAGAACTTTCAAAATCCCAAAGTCCACTTTAAAACTTCTCTAACATAATAAAAAAATCAGCCCCTAAACAATTCTATAAGGATCACTACTCTTTTCCAAAGAAAATTAGATTCATTGGGCACTCCAAGCTTCCTACAACTAGGAAAGCCAATAATCTTCCCCAAAAAAAATTTAGTTGGTGATCTTAATAGAACTTGAAGAAGTTTAGAAAGGTTACCATCTTTTGTCTAGCTCTGTTTCCACTTTAACAAGTAAAAAGGAGAAAGTCCTCCAAATCCAAGGTAGAGCCTCCAAATATCCTCCAAGCAACCTGCAAGCTCCAAGATGCTTCCTCAACTCCAAGATAGGATGCCATCTTCATGAAATTAGAAGATAGAAAGGTGTAACTAATGAAGTTTGGATGAAAACTTCACTTTTCAGATCTAATTTTCAGATTTACAGGTCTGAAAAATAGAACTTCAAAATAAAAATCAGAACTTCAAACACTTCATTTATGCATAAAAAACAATAGTTTTGATCAAAACACATAGATAGAATCAATCCTTTTGCAAAAAAAAGTTTGTGTATGTAGAGGAAGACTTTCTCTAATCATCCCACAAATCTTTTTTCAGAACTTTCAAAAACCCAAAGTCCACTTTAAAACTTCTCTAACATAATAAAAAAATCAGCCCCTAAACAATTCTATAAGGATCACTACTCTTTTCCAAAGAAAATTAGATTCATTGGGCACTCCAAGCTTCCTACAACTAGGAAAGCCAATAATCTTCCCCAAAAAAAATTTAGTTGGTGATTTTAATAGAACTTGAAGAAGTTAAGAAAGGTTACCATCTTTTGTCTAGCTCTGATACCACTTTAACAAGTAAAAAGGAGAAAGTCCTCCAAATCCAAGGTAGAGCCTCCAAATATCCTCCAAGCAACTTGCAAGCTCCAACATGCTTCTCCAACTCCAAGATAGGATGCCTCCACTTGCAAGTAAGGATCTTCAAGCCTCGGATCTCTCCTTCACCTGTGTCCCTACTCTTAAACACAAGCTGGCCTCAAGTATTCACCACCCAACCATAGCTAGATCCAAGCTCCAAGCAAGACCTATTTAGCACCCCCTTGCTAACCATAAACAAATCACAAGCATATCACAACAATCCATAGCTTACTCAAGATCCAAATCCTACTTATGTCCCATACCATAAGCAAGATCCAAAACTTTAGCATACTACACAAAAGACTTACTCTACACACTAGCAGCCACACTAGAGCATAAGCAAGGTAAGCAAAAGAGATCTCTCCTTCTCCCAATGGGCACCCTACTCCTCATATATAGATGGCATTTAGTTCTCTCCAATACACTATGGAGTTCCATGCACATCCAATGAGAAAGCGAGAGGCCTAGAGGAGTTCAAGAGCCTTCATAGGCTTATGGAAGGTCATCAGACATCTTCCATAACTTATGACTCTTTGATTACTATTCTTGTGGAGCTTGAAATTCAATGGACCCTTTAGGAGGGCACCCTCCTACTAGGACCCATTGCCCAAGTTTTGCTTGTATACTTTGGTCCAAGACCAATAAAGTGATATGATTCAAGATTGAGGCCCAAGGTTTAGAAATATAATCATCCAATGACTTTCTAAGACCTTTCTAGGTTCCATACCTCCATCCAAGGCATAGACACCTACCTATCCTTAACCAAGGACACTAGTACCTTTATCTAAGGCACCTACTCTTAATTCTAAGGGTATCCCTTATTCAAGGGTCATATGACTCCATACCTCTGACTACGGTATAGTCACTTGCCTGCCAGAATTGCTGGTGCAGGGATGCGTGTGACGTTCTCAGAAGAAGCATGCAACGTTGTTGATGCAAGTACCAATACTCTGATCACTCAAGTAGAAGAAAAGACAATCTATATCACTTAAAGGTATGCCTGCCTGCAGATCAAGTGCATCAAACTCATGATGATTCGCCAGACATTCTATGGCACAAGTGACTTTGCCATATGAATTCAATCACACTATACCAAGCAAGCCATCATGGAGCAATCACAGGGGTGAGCATATCGAATGCAACCAGTTCGATGACCTGTGATGCATGTCTGAAGGGTAAGATGTCACACACTCCATTTGTCAAAGACTCCTATAGAACGACCAAGATTCTAGAGCTAGTAGATTCTGACATCTGTGGACCTTTCAATGTGATCTCAGTAGGAGGCTAGAAATATTACATTACCTTTATTGATTATTACAGTAAATTTGCCAGAGTCTATTTTATTCACAATAAATCAGAAGCATTTGAAAAATTCACAGAGTATGTGAATTGGGCAAAGAGATGCACTGGTAATAAAGTGAAGTAGATCAGAACAGATCGAGGTGGAGAATACATCTCAAATTGATTCATTGACTTCTGCAATGATCGTAGTATCAGTCACAGAAGGGCTGCATCTTACACACCGCAGCACAACGGTGTTGCAGAAAGAAAGAACAAGACCCTAATGGAAGCTGCCAGATCCATGATGGCCTACTCGAAAGCTCCAAGAGTGTTGTGGGCTGAAGTAGTAGCTACAACTGCTTACATTCAAAACAGGACAGGAAAGTCTGGTGTTCCTCACATGACACCACATGAATTGTGGTGGGGTAGAAAACCCAATCTGACTCACATTCGTATCTTTGGCTATGCAGCTTATGCACATGTTTATGATAAGCTTCAAAAGAAGCTTGATGAGAAAGCTGAACATGGATATCTTGTAAGATATGACAACAATTCGTCATACTACAGAGTCTATATGCCAAAGACAAATACAATGAAGATAGTCAGAGATGTCAAATTTGGTGAGAGCAGAACGATGGCCAATGATGATCATTCAGTCATGAAGTTCTTGAAAGACAGTACTATGATCTGCCAACTGTGATAGAGGGAGCAGAGGATGAACACTCAGACGAAGATGTTCGAGTCGCTTCACATTTGAGTGATGAAGACGAAGAAAGTTTCAAGAGACAACCTACTGCTACAGTATTTGTAAATCAAAATGGTTCCGGACCTAGTAGAGTAGACAAGGCAAAGGCATTGCAGTTCCAGGAGGATTTCCTAGAAGGTTGACAAGACAACGAAAAGCGCCAGCAAGATATGTGTCAGACAGCTCACTTTCTACATCAGAAGAGTTCTATGGATTTAGTGGTGAACCACAGACATTCGAGGAGGCAATTGAATGTCCAAAGAAGGACAAATGGATCCAAGCCATGAATGAGGAGATGGAATCCATGAGGAAGAACCAGGTGTGGATGTTGCAACCATTACCAGATAAGCGAAAGAATGTAAAATGCAAATGGGTGTACAAGCTAAAGTATGGACCAGATGGAGATGTCTTAAAGTATAAGGCAAGACTTGTAGCAAAGGGATTTTCTAAGAGATATGGTATTAACTATTCTCAGACCTTCTCTCCTGTCATAAAACATTCGTCCCTACGTTTACTATTTGCATATGCAGCTGCTTATGACCTCAGGATTCACATTCTGGATGGGAAGACAGCCTTCTTGCATGGTGAGCTAGATGAAGAGGTCTACATGGATCAACCCCCAGGTTATGTCTCAAATTCACTTCCTACTTATGCATGAAAAATGCATAGGAGTATCTATGGTTTGAAGCAGTCAGCGGGACAATGGTACAAGAAGAAAGATCAAACCCTGAAATCTTTAGGATTCAAGCACTGATGGCTGATTCCAATATCTATGTAAGAATTACAGATGGAAAGATCATCATTGTAGTTGTGTATGTGGACAACACTCTGATACTCTGCAAGAGTGAGAAGCTTATTGCTGAAGTGAAGAATGATATCTCGAAACATTTCGAGATTGCAGATATGGGAGAAGCCATGTATTACCTTGGCTTACAGATTGACAGGGACTATGAGGGAGGTAAATTGTACCTTCATCAGTCCAGATATATCCAAAAAATCCTAGAAGAAATTGCAAACGAGCGAATACTCCAATGCTTGCAGGAACAATACTGACAAACAAAAATCGTTTGAGGACTGAAGAAGAAAGAGAATTGATATAGCTTACACCATATAGGAAGCTGATCGGATCGTTAATGTACCTTGCAGATAATACACATCTTGACATTGCTTATGTAGTGAGCCAATTCTATACAAATCCAGGCTCGACTCATTGGAAGATTGCAAAACGAATTTTGCAATATCTTCAATTAACAAAAAATTTTGGTTTGTGTTATTCTTGTGATGCAGGGTTCCAGATGCTTTCCTACAGTGATGCTAGCTGGGCATCTCTCAAGGATGACTACAAAAGTGTCTCAGGAGGATGCACCATTGCATCAGAAGCAACAATTCTCTAGGTCAGCAAGAAGCAGACCATTGTGGCTCAGTCATCTTGCGAAGAAGAGTACGTTGCAGCAGCAAAGATGGCCAACGAAATAATTTGGCTCAAACAGTTCATTGACGAACTGGACGAAACGAGGAATGGACCTCTGGTTTTGTAGATGGACAACACATCTGCAATACATCTGACAAGACCTTGTGTTTCACTCAAGGACGAAACACATTGCAATCAAGTACCACTTGATAAGGGATCTGATCGGGAAGAAGATGTTACAAAGGGATTTCATTGGAACGAAGGAGATGGTAGTTGACATTTTCACAAAGGCCTTAGACAAAGGTCTATTCAAGAACAGAGGAGTAGTCTTGGAGTCATCAAGCTATCATGCTTTGAGAGGGAGCTAAAGAAAAAGAATGTTTCTATTGCCAAAGCCTTGCTAGCTCTTCACTCTGATTTTGATAGAAAAGAGACAAGAAACATAATGTGTCGCGAACAATTTTGTGACACACGACACAAAATTGGTTTCGCGACACAAAATTATTCTTGCTCCACGAACGACCAAGAAGATCAGCCAAGTACCAAGGGGTACAAGTATTTGATCAAATATCATGACATCAACAGAAGTACTCTAGATTGTGGCTAATCTGGCACTCTTGTAATTCGTGATTAGTTAGAGATCTTTAATCTTTCTGATCTAGAAGTTAAACGACACGACACGAAAAAGTTTGCAAACTATATACTTTCTGCTTGATGCATAATACTATAAGATGAAAATATACAGAATACATGTCCGTCTGTGAGCGAGACAATTTTGTAAGAGGATCAGCAGATCCAGAAGTTCGCTAGTAAGCGAGACAAATTCTCAATCAAATGGATCCTACGAGATTTGGAGTTCGAGATATTCCTGATGAACCAACAATAAAACCACCAAAAGTAGTTGTATTGAAGGAAGAAAAAACTGCAGGACCATTGACAAAGAAACAGGCAAAAGACATTACAATACGGTCCTAAAATGGGATAAATCATCTCGAAAGGTTGAATCTAAGAAAGTACCGCGAACATATCGTATCTCTAGGTACGAAATTCGACGACCATTAGGCTTTAATAATAGACCATTCATTATTTTTTGGCATGGGTACCATGTTGTAGTATTATTATTGGTGGATGTTTACAGCCCCTATGACAAATGTATGGATGTTATTACAAGCATGCTTAACTAATTAATGCCTGAAGTTAGAGCTAGCTTTACCCACAGTAGTTAGAATGCGGGCATTACCGAAAACTTGAAAAACGGCAACCGAACAGTACCGGTTTCCATTCTTTCTCTACATAACCTCTCTCTAAAGTCAAACTGCTTAATGGGCCAATATTTTTCCTAATTCTAGAAGATTTTTAAGTGCTAGAAGTCTACCTTGGATCATTCCATATAGAGAAATCTTTGTGAATTTCAAGAGCTAAATTATTCATAATGGCATCCACGGGTGAATTTTTGCTAGAAGCCAATGAGAGACGTAATTACATCCACTAATTATTAGTGTCGTGTGTCGTGAAAGTGTTCGTAAACAATTTTGTTTCTTGTCTCTTTTTTATCAAAATCAGAGAGGAGAGCTAGCAAGGCTTTGGCAATAGAAACATTTTGTTTCTTCATATCGCTCAATTCGGATTGATTATCGCATTGACACATATAGCTTGTTGTGCAATCCACTGTTGCAAGAGCTTGGTTCCAATTGATAGTATCAGTTTGAGAGTCATAATGAACTTGGCAGAGTCTTCACTTGTTGATCACAGGTATGATCCGTTGTTGATGAATCATCATCTCCTTGTTGGACTACTAGCTTGATAGTCCAAGTGATTGGATCAACTTTGATTGCACGTCCATGCTTCTCAAAAGTAATTTTTCCGGTGCCCCAGTTATGAATTACTTGCACAACTCATAACCATGGATGACCCAATAAGAAACAATATACATTTGGTGTGTCAGGTAAGTCCATTACTACAAAAGTAATGACAAACTGCACTCCAACAATTTTGACAAGTATATCTTCAACTATCCCTTTAGGACGGCGGACTGTCATCTGTCAGCTAGCTTTATAGCAAAAGTGGCAGGCTTGATCTTAGTAAGGCCCCACTTTGCACAAAGCTTTGTCGAAATCAGATTAACTCTCGAACCTCCATCTATCACAATTGCATCTTTATCAAACTGTCTATGTTGTATCGGTAGAGTGATGTTTCGTTGCTCACTTTCCCAGGCTGCTCCAACATTGAGTACTTCATTTGTTTCCTCAGACCCGACACAAAAAAGTGGCTTCTGACAGGCTGGTGGTTGGTTCAATTTGGGTTACTCTTTTTACTAATACTTCTTTTGCTTTAGGCACCAGTTTAAGAAATTTTCCCAATATAATATCCATCTTGCTTGACAGAATATTCACGATTATTTCAGTTTGCGGCACTTCCGGTTTTGTCATCTTGAAGGGTTTTTCATGATGGTGCAACTGAGTATTAACATCGGTTCATGGATCTATTTGCGGCATAGGTGAAGAATTGGCTTCGGCTACTGCTTTAGCTACTTCTTGTCGCAAATCTTTCGTGAACATGATTCTATTCGCATTCGTTTGGTTTTCTTTTGCGGAAGCTTTCAGGATCCTAAGCAAGCGACTATAGATCACAGAACATAAGATATTCGAGCAATCAAGGCAATGAGAACAACAAGGTGGAGAAGAGAGCAATTGTATTATCTGGTTTTTTGAGACTCGAGTGAGTTGGTCAGTGTCTCGTTCGTTGGTGGCCTGACGCTCAGTTCAATCATTGTGTTCTGCTCGTTGGCAAACTTTCATGCACATCTATTTTCTCTATTTTTGTCTCTCTATCTTCTATATTGTGTTGATAAAAAATTGTGTATATATCTCTACTGTGTGGAGTTTACAAGATAGCTAAACAGAGAATGACAAGACAAGTCAATGCTAATCAACTAGTTAGTTATTTTCTGTTATCGCTAACTCTTTCAGTTGAGCGTGAAATACAATACACCACGCCTGTTGAGATGCCACTTGGCAGCATGAATTGTTTTCCTTTGCCTTCGTTCCGTGTCTTTCGGTCTTCGAGGTATGTCCGACCTTCAACCTTCGTTTCGTTTCACTTCGTCACCTTCGCGACAAAGTTGCAGGAGTTCACAATTTTTGACACTCCCTCTTGAATCTTGCAACTTTGTATATTTAATCCAATTGTCTTCCTTTGCCTTGTGAAGAGTGGTTTGTCGAGCGGCTTCGTGAGCAGATCTTCAATCATGTCTTCAGACTTTATGTACTGAACCTTGAGCTCTCCCTTCGACATCAAGTCTCAAATATGATGGTACTTCAGAGGTATATGTTTTGTCTTTGAATGGAAAACATGACCTTGGGACAGATATATGGCACTTTGAGAATCCATCATTAACGTGCATGGTTCTCCTTGTGGTATGCCAGTTGCCTCCAACACCATCTGCAACCATACTACCTCGTTCGCCATCTTTGAAACTGCAACATATTCAGTTTCGCATGAGGATTGAGCCACCAAGGTTTGCTTCTTGCAGGTCCAGCTGATTGCTGCTCTGTATGCAATCAAACATCCTCCTATCACGGACTTGTTATCATCTTTGTAGCTTGCCCAGCTTGCATCACTGTAGTGTTTCAGCTCGAATCCTTTGCCTTCATTGTCTGCTTTGTAGGTTAATCCCATGTTTTGGGTACCCTTCAAATATTGCAGAATTCGTTTCACCATTTGCCAATGTGCCATGCAAGGATTCGAGGAGAATTGGCTTAAAGCATAGACAGAGAAAGCCAAATCGGGTTTGGTATAGATTGTGAGGTACATCATCAGACTACCGATCAGGTTTTGATAGGGTACACTTTCCATCTTCTGTCTCTCCTCCTCTGTATTTGGACAATCTTTCTTCGTTAATCTGGCTCTAGCTATCATTGGTGTGGTTTTTTCTTTGCAGTTTATCATTCGATACTACTTCAGCACTTTTCGGGTGTACTCTAACTGACTTAGATGCATTTCTCTTCTTATTCGATCTCTTCTGATCTCCAACCCAAGACATTTTGTTGCTTCTCCTAGATCTGTGATTTCATGATTTTCGAGAATCTGACTCTTTGTTTCCTTGATTAACATCAAGGAGTTTTCTTTCATTAGGGAGTCATCCACAAAAATATGAATATTTTTATTACCAAAGCTTTGCTAGCTTTCCACCCTGATTTTGACATAGAAGACACACGAAGCAAAAATGTTCATGAACAATTTTGTGACACACAACATGAAATTGTTTCACGACACAAAATCATTCGTGCTCCTTAAAGGACCAAGAGATCAACCAAGTACCATGGGGTACAAGTATTTGATCAGATATCATGACATCAGTAGAAGTACTCTAGAACATGGCTAATCTGCCACTCTTGTAATCCATGATTAGTTATAGATGTTTGATCTTTCTCAGGGAAGCTACACAACACGACACAAAAAAGTTCGCGAACTATATACTTTCTATTTGATGCATAAAACTGTAAGATGAAAATATACAAAATACATGTTCGCTTGTGAGCGAGACAATTTCGTAAGAGGATGAACAGATCCAGAAGTCTGCTAGTAAGCGATACACTATTCATGAGAGAATTGTATTTCTTTTACGCCAATGGACTGTGTGGATCTGTCACACAGTGCTTGAAATCAAAAGATCAATAGATAATGTTGTAGTTGTTATGCGCATGTTATTCTGAATGATTGTATGATCTCGAATGAATATTTGTTTGCTACTATTTGTGTATCTGATTCACTTGTTTATTCAATTTCGCACATTGGTTTGATTTTGTTGAATGCTATATTAAACTATAACGTAGATCAGCAGTGTCTATCTACATTCTGGAGGATTGTAGGAATGATATAGCCGGTAGTGACTAGCAATCATATTTGAATTCCACACGAACTAATTTTGTTTGTGAACATTTTCGCTTCGCTTCGCAATCACTTGGATTTTAGCATAGATCAATCTCAGAGCTCATTCAAGTTTCGTTTCGTTTCGTTTCAGAGCTTGATTGATCTTTTCACAAATTCTTCTCTTTCATCTAGTTTTGCTTCGTTTTGTTTTGTTTTGTTTTTTCGTTACAGAGTTTGATTGATACTTTTTCGCGAATTCTTCTTGAGCAAAAATTATTTGTGATCAGAACAGTTTTACAAAATGCTCACAAATTGTTCAAGAGACTCCTATGAGTTTGTTACCAGAATTTACTAGAATTTTAAGTTTGCACTTTCCATTAGTGGTATTAGAGCCACCCTGTCATAGCCAAAAAGTTATCAGATCCAGGAGGCTAAGCATTCAAACAAAGAACCATTAACAAGTGAGAACACAATTCAGGAGCAATGGTTTCAATAAGCAACATACAATCCAAGATCTGTACAGTCCTCGATTCATCAAAATCTAACTTCCTAAAGGGAGAAGACCTCGCTAATACTAAAGGGAGAAAGATTATTCCCCTAGGTAGATGGCATCGAGGAGATGCCTACAACAACAGGCAAGGAGCTACACGAATGGAGGGAGAAGAATGACAAGGCAGTAGTCTTGCTATCATCATCCATCAAGGATAGCCTGACTCTTGACCTGGTTACACTCTCTAAAGCAAAAGAGATGTGGGATACTCTAGTCACAAAATTTCAAACGAAATCACATGGTCAGATAATGATGCTTGAAGATCAGCTGACAAACCTGCAGTGGGATGGTAAAGACCAAACTTCTTTTATTAGGAAGATGAAAGATCTATTCCTTTCACTACACAATTCTGGAGCAGAAAATGCAGTATCGTCAGAGAAGCAGCTCACTTATTTGTTGAGAGCCTTACCAAGATCCTTCCAGACAACCAAAACACTGTTAGGCAAGGATCCTACAATGACACTCGAAAAGACAATTGTCGAGATTCGAGAGGAAGTCGAGGCTCGAGAGCACCTTGATCACAATGATGCTTTTGACCAAGCTCTTTAGAGCAAGAAGGAGAAGACAAAGAAACAATTCAAGCCTAAGAGGGAGTCAGATCGAAAGCAGTATCGTGATTAGCAGGCAAAAAACACCATCAAAGGCAAATGGAAGAATAAAGAAAGGTCGAAACAACAGAGTGGAGACAAGAAGACATGCGTGAGATGCAAACGCAAAGGACATACTGTCGATTCATGTTGGCTAAATCCAAAAATCGAGTGTATCCACTATCCTAAGAAGGGTCATGCAGCCATGGACTACCGCCAGAACCCAAGAAAAAAATCAACTCAAAGCAAACAGGAGAACAATAATAGTTCTCGTCCGATGTCGAGGAGCCAGAGAGCTCAAAGATGGGCAAAGAAAGATCGAATTACGGTAATTCGACTGTCTACATCTGTGCAAACATGTGTGTAGTGACACTTGACACACAGGAGGTAATTCTTGATTCAGGAACTACCTCACACTTCGTTACATCAAGATGAATCATGTCTGATTTCCGAAGTGCAGATCCATCAAGAATTATTGTTCTTGGAGATGGATCAAAACATCAAGTAAATGGTACTGGTTCACTATGGCTCAACACAAACGATAGAGATAGATGACTCGAAGATGTTTTGTTCGTGCCTGCACTACAACAGGACTTGCTATCAGTGGCAAGAATAGCTAATGCAGAGATGCGTGTGACATTCTCAGATGAAGCATACAACGTTGTTGATGCAAGTACCAGTACGCTCATCACTCAAGAAAGAAGAAAAGACAACCTGTATCACTTGAAGGTATGCCTACTTGCAGATCAAGTGCATCAGACTCATGATGATTTGCCAGATACTCTATGGCACAAGAGAGTATGCCATATGAATTCAATGACACTATATCAAGCAAGCCATCATGGAGCAATCACAAGGGTGAGCATCTTGAATGCAACCAGTTCAATGACCTGTGATGTATGTCTGAAGGGTAAGATGTCACGTACTCCTTTTGTCAAGGACTCCTACAGAACGACCAAGATTATGGAGTCAGTGCATTCTGACATCTGTGGACCTTTCAACGTGGAGGTTCAAAGTATTATATAACCTTTATTGATGATTACAGTAAATTTGTCAGAGTCTATTTTATTCACAATAAATCAGAAGCATTTGACAAATTCACAAAGTATGTGAATTGGACAGAAAGATGCACAGGAAGTAAGATAAAGCATATCAGAACAGATAGAGGTGGAGAATACATCTCAAATCGATTCACTGACTTCTGCAATGGTCATGGAATCATTCACAGAAGAACTGCATCTTACACCCCGCAGCACAACGGTGTTGTAGAAAGAAAGAACAAGACTCTAATGGAAGCTGCTAGATGCATGATGGCCTATTCGAAGGCTCCAAGAGTGCTATGGACTGAAGCAGTAGGTGGGATAGAAACCCCAATCTGACTCACATCCGAATCTTTGGCTGTGTAGCTTATGCACATGTTCCTGATAAGCTGCGAAAGAAGCTTGATGAGAAAGCATAACAAGAATATCTTGTAGGATATGACAATAAATCATCATACTACAGAGTCTATATGCCAGAGACAAACATAGTAAAGACAGCTAGAGATGTCAAATTTGATGAGAGCAGAATGATGGCCAACAATGATTTTGTCAGTTATGAAGTCCTTGGAAGACAATACTATGATCTGTCAACTATGATAGAGGGAGCAGAGGATAAACACTCAGATGAAGATGTTTGAGTTGCATCTCATTTGAGTAATGAATCAAACGAAGAAAGATTCACAAGGCAGCCTATTGCTATAATACCTATAAACCGAAATGGTTCCGGACCTAGTAGAGCAGATAAAGACAAGAGCATTGCAGTTCTAGGAGGATCTCCTAGAAGGTTGGCAAGAGAACGAAGAGCGCCAACAAGATTTGTGCTAGGCAACTCAGCTTCTACAACATAAGAGTTTTGTGGATTCAGTGGTGAACCACAGACATTCAAGAAAGCAATTGAATGTCCAGAAAAGAACAAATGGATCCAAGCCATAAATGAGGAGATGGAATCCATGAGGAAGAACTAGGTATGGACGTTGTAGCCATTACCAGATAAGTGACAGACTGTAAAATGCAAGTGAGTATACAAGTTGAAGTATGGACCGGATGGAGATATCTCAAAGTATAAAGCAAGACTTGTAGCGAAGGGATTTTCTCAGAGATATGGTATTGACTATGCTAAGACCTTCTTTCCTGTCATGAAACATTTGTCCCTACGTTTATTGTTTGCATATGCAGCTGCTTATGATCTTAGGATTAACATTGTGGACTTGCATGGTGAGCTAGATGAAGAAGTCTACATGGATCAACCCCCTAGGCTATATCTCAAATTCACTTCCTACTTATGCATGCAAAATGCATAGGAGTATCTACGGTCTAAAGCAGTTAGCATGACAATGGTACAAAAAGAAAGATAAAGCCTTGAAATCCTCAAGATTCAAGCCACTAATGGCTGATTCCAATGTCTATGTAAGAATTACAGATGGAAAGATCATTATTGTAGCTATGTATGTGGACGACACTCTGATACTCTGCAAGAGTGAGCTATTATGCGCATATTATTCTGAATGATTGTATGTTCTCAAATGAATATTTGTCTGCTACTATTCGTGTATCTCATTCACTTGTTTATTAATTTGTGCACATTGGTTTGATTTTGTTGAATGCTATATTAAACTATAACATAGATCAGCAATGTCTGTCTACATTCTGGAAGATTGTAGGAATGATATAGCCGGCAATGACCAGCAATCATATCTGAATTTTACACGAACTGATTTTGTTCGCGAATGTTTTCGCTTCGTGTTTCACTTTGCTTTGCTTAATGATCACTTGGCTTTCAACATAAGTCAATCTCAGAGCTCATTCAAGTTTTGTTTATCTTCGCTTCGTTTCGTCTAGTTTTGTTTCGTTTCGTTACAGAGCCTGATTGATCTTTTCGCAAATTCTTCTCTTTCGTCTAGTTTCACTTTGTTTTGTTTTGTTTTGTTACAGAGCTTGATTGATCCTCTTTCGTGAATTCTTCTTGAGCAAAAATTATTCAAAATAGTTTTGCAAAATATTCGCAAATCATTCGAGAGACTCCTATCAGTTTGTTACCAAAAGTTTACTAGAATTTTAAGTTTGCACTTTCCATCAAAATAGTCAGAGTCACAAAATCTCTTCCTACTTTATTTATATAGTTATTGCGGTCTGGTTGTGTAGGAGTGAAGTCTAGAGACTTCAGAAGACTGTCGAGCTTTTTGTACCAGGCTCATGATGCCCGCTTCAGACCATAAATGCATCGCTGCAATCGACATACATATTGTCGATTGTTGGGGTCTTCGAATACTTCAGGCTGCTAGATGAAGATTTCTTCCTCTAGATCTCCGTGGAGTTAGGCTGTCTTTACATCAATCTGGTGAATGATCGAGCTTGATTCTTTGTTCCTTTGGTATGTGCTTGTATGCTGCACATCCAAATACATGCATGTATAACAGATCAGGCTTTCTACTTGTCCACATTTCATACGGTGTTTTGTCTTCCAGGGCTGTCGTTGTTGATCTGTTCTACAGGTGTACTGCTGCAACTATTGCCTCATCCCTAAATTGACTTGGCAATCGAGCCTGTGGCATCATGCATCTGGCTCCTTCGACTAGCGTCCTATTTTTTTTCTTTCTGTGACACCATTATATTTGGGTGTGTATGTAGGAGTGAATTGATGCTCTATTCCTTGTTCTTGACAGAATCTAGAAAATTCTGTGCTCTTGTACTCATCTCCATTATCAGACTTTATGGTCTGAATCTTCTTTGAGGTGTGTCTCTCTACAAATGCTGTGAACTTCTTGAAAGAGTTAAACACTACAGATTTGTTCTTTAGATAATAGATCGCTGTCATTCGGCTGTAGTCATCAATGAACATCACAAAATACCTCAATCTTGAGAGCAAATCAACTTTCATCGGTTCACAGAGATCTGAGTGGACGAGCTCAAAAACTTTCTTAGCTCTTTTTCTCTCATGTATGAATGGATTTCGATGTTGTTTGCCTTTCTGACAGGCTTCGTAGAACTCAGTATTGAGTCTGGATATTTTCAGACCTGTGAGCATGTCTTTCTTGCTCATGTCGTAGATGCTCCTCATGTTCAAATGATACATTCTTCTATGCCAGAGTTGATCTTTGTTTTCTGATGCATTTAGTATGCTATCAGAATTGCTGATTATCTTGGCTTGGTAGAGATTACCTTATCTGCATCCAACTGTCAGCAACTTGTTTGTTGTCTTCTCGATCATCTGACATATATTGCCATCGAATAGAATTTGAATTCCAATATCTGTCATCTTGGAGACTGATAGCAGGTCTCTTCTTAGTGAAGGTACGTAGAGTGCTCCTGACAGCTCTTCTTGACCTGACAGTGTTCATAGTTGTAGAGTCTTGATCCCCTTAAAATCGTGTCGGCTCCCATCGCCTAGAATCACTGCTTTGTTATTCTCAAGTTCTCTATAGTCGATCAAGATTTTTTTGTTACAGGTGATGTGTGAGGTCGCTCCTGAATCAATGACTAGCTCGTAGTCTTGTTCAGTGTAGCTTGTTGAAGCTTCATCAAATATTGTGAAAGCTTCATCGCCCTTTGTCTGCATCCTTGGACGACTCTGCAACATTCGCTTTGTCAGCTTTGTTTTTTCTTTTCGGGTTGATCTGCAATTGCTCGAAATTCGAAAAAGAAATGAACTCGAATGGAAAGTGTTCGTGTGCAGCGGAATAAGCTATCTCACTCTTTCCTTAAGCATGACTATGCCTATCAGACTCAAACATAATATTAGTGATAGAAATCACGTTCAAGCTGATTACGTAGCCAAACATTAAGCATAAAAAATCAGAAAGATAATTATTCGCGAAGAGCTAGACTGATCTAGACTGATAATCAATCGCAAATTAGTCGCGAAATGCAAGACTAAATATTAGTCGCGAATAGCTAGACTAATAATATTTCGCGAAGACCAAACTACCAGATCAAGAAATAAGAAAGTCAGACATAATGTAGAAAAGTAATATTGACACAAATCTGAATGCAGAACAAGCAGAGTTGTAATTAGATTAAGTATAGCGAAATATACAGGTCAATAATGCAGGTGAGCACAAGATAATAGCAAACAAAATCGCGTGCTTCACAAAGCTAATCACACAATTTGCAAAAGGTGATAAACCTATTATTGACAATACATCTGGAAGAAAGAATTGATGTGTGAAAGCATCTACTTCGTCTATCTCTGATACGCTTCTGATAGTATGTATATCTTCACACACTGATGCTTGTTGCTTCCTCTCACTATTGAATATGTAGATGGTATTCAACATATACATAATTTTACAGGTGTACAGATGAAGAAAGTACAAAGTGGATGTGCTATCTGTGGGAGATCATGGATGGCTATTGTCATTGTCAAATCTGATTGCACAATGCATGGGATGAGCGTGAAAAGGCCACAACATCAGCCTTCGCAAAAAATAACGTTGGTGAAAAATGCGAAAAATGCGACACTCTGACAAATGCCTTAAAAACTGATTTATAGGGTACCTTTGCTTTTTCTATAAGGACACCTCTTGCATTTGTAGGACAGTGTCGTCTTTTTTGCCTATCACAAATCACGTGTAAAAACACAATGTCGTATTTTTTCGTCTTTTTTGCCTGTGGAAATTTACTTGTATTTATGCAAACAATCGCGTTTATTCGCTTGTCTTATTTTACATGTAAATATGCAGACTGTGCAACAACACGAGTAAAAATACAGCAACATGAATGGAGGCAAATTAACATAGGATTTAGGAGAGTAAAAGAGATAAATTTAACAACAAGCACATACCAAAGGAACAAAAAAGCAAACTCGAAGAAAAGTTGGAGCAGACAATCATGGTTGGATACTCGAACTCGGATCACAAATTTACAGACTAAAAAAGTCGTGTCGAGAGTCCACATTCCCTAGATTGAAGGAAAAAAAGGGGCATGAGATCTTCACACTACTGCCGATTCGAGAGAGAGATCAAGAGCAAACATCAAATCAAAATGTCGAGCCCCATACCCCAGAGCAACAGGAAGCCAAAGATCAACCTGACGAAGAAGAAACATTCAAGTAGCGCAAATCAAACCTAGAAGGTCGACACGACAAAGAAGACCTCCCAGACGATACACTGACAACCTTGAATGGAGCGAAGAAACAGAGTTCAAATACTGCAGCTTTATTGAAGAGCCAACAACATATCAAGAAGCTATCTAGAGTTCAGAAGGTAAATTCTGGAAGCAGGCAATGTCAGAATAAATCGAATCAATGAGGCAGAAGGAGGAATGGACACTAGAGCGAGTGCCCAAAAATAAAAAGATCGTCGACTATAAATGGGTCTACAAAAGAAAAATAAAGTCAGATGGCACTTTTGAATAGGCTTGTCATGGAAGGGTACACACAAAGGTACGACGTTGATTACTTCGATATGTATTCACCAATGGTGAAAATGACAAGCATTCGACTTCTCCTTGCATACGCAACTCAATAAAATCTGGAAATTCACCAGATTGATGTAAAGACAGCCTTTCTCCATGGAGATCTAGAAGAAAAAATCTTCATGAAGCAGCTTGAAGGATTCGAAGACCCCGACAATCGACAATATGTTTGTTGTTTGCAACGATACATTTATGGTCTGAAGCAGGCATCACAATCCTGGTATAAGAAGATGGATGGTCTTTAGTAGTCTCTAGATTACATTCCTACACAACCAGATTGTAATGTCTATATAAAAGTAGTAGGAAGAAATTTCGTGATTCTGACTATATTTGTAGATGACTCCCTAATGATAGGAAATTCCTTGATGCTAATCAAGGAAACAAAGAGTCAAATTTTTAAAAGTTATGAAATCATAGATCTAGGAGAAGCAACAAAATGCCTTGGGCTAAAAATCAGAAGAAGATGATGATGGATTTTCAAAGTGCCATATATCTGTCCCAGGATCCTGTTTTCCATTCAAAGACAAAACATATACCTCTAAATACCATCCTATTCGAGACTTGATCTCAAAACGAGAGCTCAAGGTTCAATACATAAAATCTGAAGACATGATTGCAAATTTGCTCATGAAGCCGCTCGACAAACCACTCTTCGCAAGACAAAGAAAAGCAATTGGATTAAATGTACAAAGTTGCAAAGTTCAAGAGGGAGTGTCAGAAATTGTGAACTCCTGAAACTTTGTCACGAAGGTGACAAAGCGAAACAAAGTGAAACGAAACGAAGGGCAAACACAACCCAAAGTGAAGTGAAGCAATGGGCGAACATACCCCAAAGATCGAAAGAAAAGTACTCAAGATTCAACCCGATGACCAGGTGATGAAACACACTCGATGAAGACACGAAATGAAAGAGAACAATTCACACTGCCAACTGGCAACTCGACA
Source organism: Diphasiastrum complanatum (assembly GCA_029204225.1). Taxonomy (NCBI): domain Eukaryota; kingdom Viridiplantae; phylum Streptophyta; class Lycopodiopsida; order Lycopodiales; family Lycopodiaceae; genus Diphasiastrum; species Diphasiastrum complanatum. The sequence continues at coordinate 47,037,144 of CM055107.1, forward strand.
AGCATGGTGTATTGTACTTGATGCTCAGCTGAAATAGACAACGATAATAGAAAATAACTAACTAGTTGATTAGTATTAACTTTTCTTGTAATTCTTTGATGAACTATCTTGTAAACTCCACACAGTGGAGATAAATACACCTTTTGATTGACACGAAAAGAGAGGACGAGAGAGGAAGATTGAGTGTAGAGTTGTGCATGAAAGTCTGCCAACGAGCAGAACATAGCGACTGAGGTGAGCGTTAGAGCGAGCCACTGAACGACTCACCCAAAAATGTAAAATAGGAAATACAATTGTTCTCTTCTCCACCTCTCCTTTGTCGTGTCGTCTTCTCAATTGATTCTATCATGATCTGTGATCTGTAGTGCTTTCTTAGGTTTTTGGAAAAACAAAACAGAAACAAAAAGCTGAAATTCTGTTACATATCTAATCCTGTCAGATTTTATAAAATCTATTCTGAATCATGTCAGGTATATGGCAAAGTTTTTCCGCACAATAAACTTAGGGTATTTCCGATGGCCTTAACTGGAGCTACACAAGATTGGTTCTATAATCAAGATGAAACAGAACGTTCAGATTGGGAAGCTGTAAAACAGCCCTCATCACAATTTAAAGCTCAAAAATTTATAGAAGATCCTTTTCTCTTTTTAGGTAAAATTAAAATGGGAAAGAGAGAAGGAGTACAAGACTATATCGAATGAGTTTAACACCTCAGATCTGAGTGTGATCCTGATCTAATTGTTGATGAAGCCATGATTATGTGATTTTTAGCAGGTCTACCGAAGAAGATTAGACGCAAGCTGAAACGCCATACAGAATATATGTCTTTACAAAATACTATGGACAATGCGATACGAGAGGAGGATGAAGATTTTGATGATGAACTGAATATTGGAATGCTACCATATACAGCGGAGCAAACCACTATTACATCCACCACTATTGCATCCACAAATATTAATGCTATTGCGGAATTGATAATCAACGAGTTCAAGAAACTTGGTCAAACCAGCAGATGCAGTTGGATAAGATGATACAGTCTTAGTTCAATGAAAAGTTGAAAGCCTTGGAGGAATTCCATGGTAAAGCAAACAAAGAACCTAAAACATCCGCTAAGACCTTTTCTAGTCAGAAAAATGTATGGTGTTCAATTTGTGCAAGAAATCACACCATGAACAAATGTCCACCAATACTATTTGTCATGTGTGCAATTCTACATGAAACTGCCTTTTGCTCATTCAATCCTCGGATTATCCAGCAAAGGTAGGCTTCAGTATTGGAAACCTACTTATGGAAAGGCATCTGGTCGGTGACCGAACTCATAGAGGCGCAGCCTCCAGAGGGAGACCCAAGGAGAGCTGAGTGGATCAAAAAAGATGAACGTGAAACTGTCCATCAACGAATAAATACTCATGCAAATTGAAGACTGTGAGAGCAGCCATGAAGCATGGAAAAGACTAAAGCAGAAGTACGAAGTGAGGACTGTCGCTTCAGTGATGCATCTTCATAATCAACTACAATCTATACGATGGGATGGCAACCAGTTGGATCAGCATGTTGAGAAGATCAGAACGATCTTTGCTCAACTTGCTGTCTTAGGACAGAAACACCAAGTCCCAGTACCACTACAATTGATGTACTTCATGAAATCTTTATCTGTGTCCTATCAGCCATTGAGAATGCTCATACTGAGCCTACCAGATATGACATTCGAGAGAGCAATCAGTCTTGTCGCTGATGAGAGGCTGATGAGGGATGAAGGAGAAGGAAGTAGTGACCCGGAGAAGGCCTTTTTCACGAAGGGAAAGAAGAAGAACAAACCTAGACCCAGATTCGTCAAGACGAATACAAAGTCTTTGAGTAGAGGCAATGACAACCAACAAACATCCTCTTGTGATCACTGTCACAAGCCGAGACATGCAACTAACAAATGCTGATTTAACCCAGCAATATCTTGCATGCATTGCAAGAAAAAGGGACACTCTGCATACGATTGCAGATTCAGCCCGAAAAGAAAAAACAAAACTGATAAGGTGAATGTTGCAAAGTCATCAAGCGATGTAGACAAAAGCGATGAGGCCTTCACGATATTCGATGAAGTCTCGACAAGCTACACTGAACAAGACTGTGACGTAGTCATTAATTCAGGAGCAACCTCACACATCACTTGCAACAAAAGGATCTTGATCGACTTCAGAGAACTCGAAAACAACAAAGCAATGATTCTAGGTGATGGGAGCCAACACGATATCAAGGGCGTCGGAACTCTACAACTAGGAACACTGTCAGGACAAGCAGAGCTTCCAGGAGCACTCTACGTACCCTCATTAAGAAAAGACCTACTATCAGTCTCCAAGATGGCAGATCTTGAAATTCGAGTTCTATTCGATGGCAATATATGCCAGATGATCGAGAAAACAACGAACAAGTTGCTGATAGTTGGATGTAGAGAAGGCAATCTCTACCAAGCCAAGATAATCAGCACTTTTGATGGCATGGTAAATGCATCAAAAAACAAAGATCAACTTTGGCACAGAAGAATGTGTCATCTGAATATGAGGATCCTTTATGACATGAGCAAGAAGGACATAGTCACAGGTCTGAAGATATCCAGACCCGATACTGAGTTCTGTGAAGCTTGTCAGAAAGGGAAACCGCATTGGAATCCATTTGTGCACGAGGGAAGAAGAGCTAAAGAAGTTCTTGAGCTCGTCCACTCAGATGTCTGTGGACCAATGAAAGTTGATTCGCTCTCATGATCGAGGTATTTTCTGACGTTTGTTGATGACTACAGCCGAATGACAACAATTTATTACTTGAAGAAAAAATTCGAAGTGTTTGACTCTTTCAAGAAGTTCGTGGCATTCGCAAAAAGACACACCTCGTAGAAGATTCAGATCATCAAGTTTGATAATAGAGGTGAGTACAAGAACATAGAATTTTCAAGATTCTGCCAAGAACAAGGAATAGAGCATCAATTCACTCCTGCGTATCCACCTAAATATAATGGTGTCACAGAAAGAAGAAACAAGACACTGTTGAAGGAGCCAGATAAATGATGGCACATGCTCGATTGCCAAGTCAATTTTGGGCTGAGGCAATAGCTGTAGCGGTACACCTGCAAAACAGATCAACAACGACAGCCTTGGAAAACAAAATACCATACAAAATGGGGACAGGTAGAAAGCCTAATCTGTCATACGTGCGTGTATTCAGATGTGCAACATACAAGTGTTGTATTTATCTCCACTGTGTGGAGTTTACAAGATAGTTCATCAGAGAATTACAAGACAAGTTAATGCTAATCAACTAGTTAGTTATTCTCTATTATCGTTGCCTATTTCAGCTGAGCGTGAAGTACAATACACCATGCTCATCGAGTTGCTAGTTGGCAGCACGAATTGTTAGGCTTTCGTTTCATGTCTTCGTCGAATGTGTTTCGTCACCTGGTCGTCGGGCCAAATCTCGAATACTTTTCTTTCGGTCTTCGGGATATGTTCGCCCTTCGCTTCGCTTTGGACTATGTTTGCCCTTCGCTTCGTCACCTTCGCGAAAAAGTTGCAGGAGTTCACAATTTCTAACAGGATAACCCATTATACTTTGGAATCTTTAACGTAGGTGACCTTCTAACAATCACTGGTGGAATGTCCATTGTGAATCAATTCAATCAGACAATGAGATTGGATCTAGTTTTTTCAATCAAATCCTATTTCACAGAAGAAACAAAATTTTTCTAATTACAAAGCCTTGCTAGCTTTTAGCCTCAGCTCGACGAAGACATTCACGAACTCGAAGATCTGGAGACACGAAGCATAAAAAGTTTCGCAAACACAAAAGTCAAAGGAAACTAAGACGAACGGTTTGCGAACACAAAAGTCAAAGCAGACGAAGACGAACGGTTTGCAACACGAAAGATTCATGAACAAGAATCTTTTGCAGTCCAGTACGAGAGAAGGCAAATGACCAAAACGAAACCTAGGACGGAAACAGAACCTTCTTCTGCCTGCACGCTCCAAAAAGTACCAACAAGATTATGCAAGTAACCAGAAGTATAGATATTTGATCTGATGATATGATGTCAACAAATACCTTCTAGGTCGTGGCTAATCTGCCACTCTTGTAATTCCCTGATTAGTTGTAGATGTTTAATCACTCTAATCTTAGATTCAAATAGAGCGACTATACTTACTGGATGATACTTGACATATAGATGAACAATATACACATACAGTGTAATGAAGTAGTCTGATGCTAGTAAGCAATCAAGATAAAATACAGACAACAAGTCTGCCTGCGTGCTAGATGAGCTCTATGATCAGGATCCATAGAGATCCAACTGTCCGCTAGTAAAGCGAGATGATTACTTGTGAGAAAACCGTGTTTCTCCCACGCCAATGCACTGCGTGGATTTGCATGCAGTACTTGAAGAAAACAGAGGAAGATCAATATAGATAATTTCTCTTGTTGTGTCTGATGTCGTATGCAAATGCTTCTGCTGTTAAAAATCGTGTGTCTGAGTTTTTCTTGTTCATTTTAATTCCGCACCTTGGTTGAAACTATGTTGAATGCTGCATTAGTTTTATAAACGTCAATCAACAGGCCTGACTACATTATGGAGGATTGTAGGAGTGATTCAGCTGGCAGTGTCCAGCGATCGCATCTCAACTCCATCCGAATCAAAATAGAGGATCGTACTTCCTTCGCGAAAGCTTCACGATTGTGAAATCCAAATCGCGATACACGAATCTAATTTCTCATCAGTGGTATCAGAGCAGGTCATCCTATCATATTCCTGACATAGCCAAGAAGCTAGCAGATTCAGGAGGCCAAGCATTCAAACAAACAGCCATCAACAAGGGAACAGACTCCAAGAAGCAATGGCTTCAATCAGCAGCATGCAGAGCAAGATCTGCACAATAGTTGATTTCTTAGGATCTAACTTTGTAGTCTAGTTAAGACATCTTTGATACTCAAGGGTGAAGGACTATTCCCTTGGGTGGATGACATAGAAGAACTGCCTACGACAACAGGCAAGGAGCTATGTGAATGGAGGGAGAAAAACGACAAGGCAGTAGCCTTGTTATCATATTCCATTGAAGATAGTCTCACACTTGACCCGACTACACTCTCCAAAGCTAAGGAGATGTGGGATGCATTATTCACCAGATTTTAAACGAAATCAAGAAGTCAAATCATGATGCTGAAAGATCAGTTGACGAATTTGTAGTGGGATGGGAAAGACCTCACTTCTCTCGCAAGAAAGATGAAGGATCTGTTTCTGTCACTACATAACTCTGGAGCAGAGAACGTTGTGTCAACTGAGAAGCAGCTCACATACTTGTTGAGAGCCTTACCTTCCAGACGACAAGAACCCTAGTCACAAAAGATCCTGCCATGAACCTCGAAAAGGCGATTGTCGAGATTTGAGAGGAAGTTGAGGCCAGAGAACATCTGGATCACAAAGATGGTTCTGACCAGGCCATCTACGACAACAAAGAAAAATCAAAGAAATAATTTATGCCTAAGAGGGAGTACAATCAGAGGCATGATCGTGACCAGCAAGCAGAGGGGACAAGCAAAGGCAACTGGAAGACTAAAGGGAGGTTGAACAACAAGGTGCAAACAAGAAGACTTGTGTGAGATGCAGAAGAGATGGGCATACACTAGATACATATTGGCTCAATCCCAAGATTGAGTGTATCCATTGCCACAAGAAGGGTCACGCAGCCATGGATTGTCGCCGCACAGAACAGACAGGAGAACATCAATAGTTCATCCTATGTTGAGGAGCCCGAGAGCTCAAAAATGGGCAAAGAAAGAACGAACAAAAATTGTTCGATCGCCTATATCTGTGAAGACGTGTGTGCAGCATCAACATCTGACACACATGAGGTGATCTTAGATTTAGGAGCCACCTCACACTTTATGACATCAAGACGAATCATGTCTGATTTCAGAAGTGTAGATCCCTCAAGATTCATAGTTCTTGGAGATGGATCTAGACATCAAGTGAGCCGTATTGATTCACTATGGATCAACACCAATGGCAGAGACAGATGACTCGAAGAAGTTCTGTTCATGCCTACTCTGCAACAAGACTTGCTCTCTGTAGCAAGAATAGCAAATGCAGGGATGCTTGTGACTTTTTTTGACGAAGCATGCAACGTGATTGATGTCAGTACCAGTACTCTCATCGCTCAAGGCATAAGGAAAGCCTAACCTATATCATCTGAAGGTATGCCTACCTACAGCTCAAGTGCATCAGACTCATGACGATTCGCCAGACACTTTGTGGCACAGAAGACTCTGCCACATGAACTCAATGGCACTTTACCAGACAAGCCATCATGGAGCGATAACATGGGTCAACATCTCGAATGAAACCAGTTCGACCACCCGCGATGCATGTTTGAAGGGCAAGATGTCACGCACACCATTCATCAAAGACTCCTACAGAACGACAAAGATTCTGGAGCTAGTGCACTCTGACACCTGCGGACCATTCAATGTGATCTCAGTAGGAGGCTCAAAGTATTACATAACCTTCATTGACGATTATAGCAAAGTGTATTTCATTCAAAATAAATCTGAAGCACTTGATGAATTCATAGAATATGTGAATTGGATAGAAAGATGCACAGGCAGCAAAGTGAAGTAGATCAGAACAGATCGAGGTGGAAAATACATCTCGAATCGCTTCATTGACTTTTGCAATGATCGTGGCATCATTCACAGAAGAACTGTAGCCTACACACCGCAGCACAATGGTGTTGCTGAACGAAAGAACATGACCCTAATGGAAGCAGCCATATTTATGATGGCCTACTCGAAAGCTCCAAGGGCAATGTGGGCTGAAGCAGTAGCTATAGCCGCATACATCCAAAACAGAACAGGCAAGTCTGGTGTTCCTCACACGACACCACATGAGCTATGGTGGAGTAGAAAGCCCAACATGTCTCACGTCATAATCTTTGGCTGTGCAGCTTATGCACATATTCCTGATAAGCTTTGAAAGAAGCTTGATGAGAAAGCTGAGCAGGGATTCCTGGTAGGTTATGACAATAACTCGTCATACTACAGATTCTACATGCCAGACACAAACACTGTGAAAACAGTGAGAGATGTCAGATTCGATGAGAGCAGGACAATGGCCAACGACGATCCTGTCAGCTATGAAGTTCTGGAGAGACAATATTATGACCTGCCGCCAACGACTAAGGGAGCAGAGGACGAACATGAAAATGAAGATTTTTGAGTCGCCTCCCATTCGAGCGATGAATATGATGAAGAAAGATTTGAGAGGCAACCTGCTATCGCAATTTCTGTAAACCAAGAGGTTCCGGAACAAGCAGAGTAGACAAGGACAAAGGCATAGCTATTCCAGGAGGATCTCCCAGAAGGTCGACAAGACCATGAAGAGCGCCAACAAGATATGTGCCAGGCAGCTCAGCTTCCACATCAGAAGACGCTGGAGCCATTACCACATAAGCACAAGACTGTCAAATACAAATGGGTCTTCAAGCTCAAATACAGACCAGACAAAAAAGTAACGAAATACAAGGCAAGATTGGTAGCGAAAGGTTTTTCTCAGAGATACGGTATTGACTACTCTGAAACCTTCTCTCTTGTCATCAAACATTCATTCCTATGTCTGTTATTTGCATATGGAGTAGCTTATGACCTCAGGATCCACATTGTGGACGAGAAGACAGCCTTATTGCATGGCGAATTAGACGAAGAGGTCTACATGGATCAACCCCCAGGATATGTTTCGAATTCACTTCTTGACTATGCATGCAGAATGCATAGAAGCATCTACAGTCTGAAACAATCAGCCTGACAATGGTACAAGAAGAAAGATCAAGCCTTGAAATCATTAGGATTCAAGCCTCTGTTGGCTGATGCCAATGTATATGTCAGAGTTACAGATGGGCAGATCATCATTGTGGCTGTGTATGTGGACGACACTCTGATACTTTGCAGGAGTGAGCAGCTAATTGCTAAAGGAAAGACAGACATCTTGAAACATTTCGAGATCGTGAATCTGGGAGAAGCCAGGTGTTACCTAGGCTTGCAAATTGAAAGGGACTACGACGGAGGTAAGTTATACCTTCACCAGTGCAGATACACCCAGAAGGTCCTAGAGGAGTTTGGGATGCTGAACTGCAAAGGGGCGAACACTCCAATGCTCGCAGGGACGGTGTTGACGAATGATGACTGTCCAAAGACTGAGGAAGAGAGAGAACAGATGCAGCTCACACCTTACAGTAAGCTGATAGGATCACTGATGTACCTTGCTGACAATACATGCCCTGATATTGCTTATGAAGTATTCAGGATGAGCCAATTCTGCACGAATCCAGGTTTGATACATTGGAAGATTGCAAAATAAACTTTGTACCATGCTTTCACCTACCTAGGCAGCACTTTGTCTCATCCGTCCTACGTGCAGACAACGCCAGGCCCGAACCGCGAGAACTGACTGTGCTTACACCTCGAGGGCAACACTTCGACTCATCAAGTCCCCCGTTTTGCCAACCACCCCGACCGAGGACGCACCCATGCTTACACTGTGGGCAGCACTTTGCACAACAGTGATCCTGATGAACCCCAAACAGTGGCCATTTCCGTGAGATCCGCATAGCTGACCGGCCAGTCGACTCTGATACCACATGTAGCACAGGCATCCCAAAGGGAGCCGGGAACCACGACTTAGCTTCCCAGCCTTCAACTCTTGCCATCCACACCCACTTGACATACAAGCAGCCAACTCGCCAACAACGATCAGACTTAACCAACTTGAAGTTTCGAAAACCAACATTGAGATCCAACCTGGCGCCATGCCAGATCGAGGGTTCCGATGTGGGGGACTTCCCTCCAAGCAAGCCGCCCGACATACATCAAACTTAACCAACTCGAAGCTTCGTTACAAACGAGTAACATCCATTCCAAGCAAGCGGTCTGACTTACATCAGACTTAACCAACTGAAAGCTTAGTCACGAGTGTTGGAAGCCAACCTGGCGCCATGCCAGACTGGACAACCATAAACATGTAACTTCCACTCAAGCAAGCCATCCAACTCAGTCGATAGGTTATAGCTCGTTCCCCAAGAGATTAACCCATTCACGTTCATGCAAGGAACACTCAGAACCACAAGCCGCGACAGATATGGAGACAACCAGTTCCTGGACCAAATGTTCTCGACAGCATACCGCTGGTGCCACGGACCAAATGGTCCCGACGGCATACCGCTGGCGTCTCGGGATATGACCCTAAAATATGTGCCAACTTAAAAATTTTGAAGCGGCCTTACAACTGGCGCTTTTACCGAACATTGAAACCCAAAAGGTAATCAGAGTTAGTTTGAGGAAAATCCCACTTTATTGATAAATCTGAGAAGGTTACATTTTAAGTGTGTGACCGATCCTAGTCTCCGGGGCGCTAGCATGCCAAAGCGAGAGCCATGACAACATTCCAGCAAGGGAGGCTGAGACTTGGTTGGAGCTCTCCCTGAGTCGCAACCCACACTCCCCTATAGTATTGGTGGGATTCGGCACCCCCCCTCATACCAAGCACTCTACCCAGGCTGGTAAAGCACGTTTTACTCTCTCTAGGATTTTCTCTCTCTAGTTTTTATTGATCCCCAAGCTTTCTTTAATTATGCCTAGATTGTGTGAGGTGATTGCACATCGATCTGAGCTCTCTGGACTTCTCTAGAGCCGATCAAAGATTTTTAGCCATAGGAACTTGGCACCGGCTGGATTCTGGTCACAGTGGTGCCGGGAACAGCAGGGGCGCTGTTGGTGCCGGGGACCATGCTGGCGCTAGTGGCGCCGGAAGTAAAGCTTGTAAAGGTAGCTTTACAGCATAGCCTCGATGCTTCCCTCACCTCTGCTCCCATACAAGGACAGTTTGTGACCATTGGGCCTACCATTTCCATCACAGCTACCCAGGCCGCCTCACCCCCGCACACCGAAGCCACCTCACCTAACACACAGCTCTTTATGGATATGTTCGATGATTTCGACCCCCTTGGGGCCACCGAAATCTTTGAAATGCCCCAGATCCCAGCACCCTTTGAACCCCAATCCCTTGGAAGAGGATTCAGACATATCCATGAATCTACTGTTGGTGTCAAAGATGCCAGCCAGCAACCTCACACACAAGGTAGCCCAGCCATACTTCGGGTCGACACAGTTGTCAAATCACCAAAACAGTTTGACGCCACAGTGCCTGAAGGGTTTGAAGAGGAGGATATTTTTAAAGAAGAAGAGACCGTGGCACCTATTCCACACCAACCAAGGACAATACCATCAGGTCCTCCTGCTGCTGCCGCCGCCACGACCATCAATTCTAGTGATGCTCTAGGGTTGGTTTCAAGCCTTGGGCAAGTGATCCAGTCTATGCTGGATAAGAACAAAGAAATGGAGCAGATAATCTCTGATCTGGGGTCCAAAAACACTCTGATCAGCCAAAATATTGTCCAGCTAGATCGAGAGTTGAAGATAGCCAAACAATATGAAGATAAGGCTGAAAGCGAAAAGAAGTTGGCCCAGCAACAAGCTGATTGCTTGGAAAATTACATCAGCTCCTTGCAAAACGCCTTGACAACTACACATGATCAGGTAGATCAGGCAGTGCAAGATGCCAAGCAATATGTGTAGCTGCTGGAGGGGCAATTACAGATGGCTGAACAAGATCGCACACGGCTTGAAGGTGAATTGGATGTGACCACCCTTGAGCATGATGCCTATCTGCAAATGCAAATACCCGATCCTCCGGTCAGACCGACGGAGATTGCGTATCTATTCAAAAAAGTGGAGACATACAAAGTGGCCCTTCAGGGATTCCAAGGCCGCTTTGATAGGTTCAAAAAAACAGCTTCAACCGAGTTGGCCAAGGCAAAAGAGACCATCACCGCCTATAAAAAAGTAGCCGCTCAAGTGTTGGAATCCGGACCACAAATCCCCATCCCGGTCATGCCGCAATTCGTCCCCCCCCCCCCCCCCCCCCCGTGCCAAGAAGCTATACCGATGGATACAGGGATTGATTCGAGCATAGACTAGGGGGGAGCTCCAGATATAGCAGATCAACCGCCGACCATACCGGCAATACAAGCGGGTCCATCCTCATCAAGGACAAGGCCTCTATTCAGAAGGCCCATCAACGTCAAGGACCAGATCCAGACATTCTTGAAGCAACATCCGCATGAGTCCTCGCGTGGTGGATGGGTTCTGAAATTTAAGACCTCCGAGATCGAGGCCGACAAAGAGTTGGACAAAATACCTGCATTGGGAGAGCAGCCGACATGGAGAATCACGATTTTTGAAAAAACTCCGGAATCAATTAGGAGTTACGTCGCCAGCCCTCGCCAGTTGTGGGTAGATCCCTATTATGTGCCAATGCCGCAAAGAAATAAATGGAAAGATTTGGGGTTGGCTATGGACAAAATCACCATCCATACGTCCAATTGGCCAATCATCCATCAGCCTTACAACTGGACCATTTTAGTGGACTTTCACCGTGCTTTACAAGCATATCAAAGAGAGTATGTCCACTCTCCAGATCCAACGGTGCGACAATCGACAATGTTTGCTAAAGATCTAACTCTGTTGGTGTCAGTGGCAACCAAATGAGACGATTGCCTCCCTCCTCTGGCATTCGATCCAAATACGCCGAGGGCCTCAGAGCAAATCAAAGATCAGCTGTCGGTTGCTCATCTCTACTTTCGTGCGACTATGATGGGAGGCTCTTGGAAATCCCGCTTCACCTCATGGACAACCTCCAAGTGGATTGTCGGAGCCTACCGTTGTTTCCTGCCCCACAATTTGGATTTCAATACTGCCTGCCTCGACTTTATGGATAAGGCGCAGTATCATTTAATCAAGATTCGGCGCGAAGCCAATAAAAGTCCCCAATAAATGCATATTGCAAGCGTCGTGGGACCGCCACCAGTTTTGGTGGGGGATACTGTTGGAGGGTTTGCGGATCCCAAGGCAATCCTAGCCCTAGTTAATAAGTGAGAGGGATTTGGCACCCTGCGTGTGTAAGTCCAATTCAATGATCACATAGTTATTTGATTGATCAGTTAAAAGTTAATAAAAGGACTTTAGGCCTTTTTGCAGGACTGTTAATGTCGCAGGGCCTAAATGTCAAGTTAGTGAATAAAGTTGGAGTTCCCTCCAATTTTGATGGTTCCCACACTTTTTTTAAATTTGAATAAAAAGAAAGGCAAGATTGGACCAATAGGATTCAGAGGCCAGGGTCCTCCTCTCTACTATAAAAAGGGACCAACTCGAGTTGCTCCTGATGTTCATTTCCTCATTTCAATAAAGCAGATTGGTTCTCTTTAGAAATGGATTGATGAATGTCCTTGCTCTTCCTATCTTTTCCTCCATCTCTCATGCTTTCTTTGGATTTTGCTAATTGTTGGATTTGATCATCATTGGGATTACTATTTTTATGCTTATTGTGAGAGAGAGAGGGAGAGAAAGAAAGAGTAAGTTCCTATCATTGTTGTGGATTTAGGGTTAATGGAAGTAGGGTTAATGGATGTAGTGTTAATGCTTAGTGTTAATGGATGTTAGTGTTAGATCCTCCATTCATGTTGAAATCTGAACTACATTATCGCTCTCATGGGAACGAACCTACGCGTGACAACTAACTTCATCTCCTTGATGCTAGATTGATTAGATCTTGGGTTGAGGATAGGCAAGGAAAGAAACCCACTACAACAAGCATCAAGGAGACGAGGTTAGATGTCACGCGGAGGTTCAATCCTATGAAAGCGATAACATAATTAAAAGTCTCACAAAACGGCCTAAAGTCCTTTTATTAACTTGTAACTAATCAAATAACTATGTCATCATCGGGTTGGACTTACACACACAGGGCGCCAAATCCCTCTCACATATTAACTAGGGTTAGGATTGCCTTGGGATATGGTTGCATAAAGAGCTTTGGTAGTTCCAGGTTAAAGTCATTAAGATCTTTTTACCTAAGTCTTAATCAAGAAGTGCAAGAAGTGTATCTTACGTTTGCACTATAGCCAGAGATCAAAGATCAAATGGAGTACAACTTGAGTCATTCCATTGTTTGCAAAAATGCATTCAAGCATGTTCATTCTACTGGAGATTCAAGACTTGGCAGGTTGCATGAGAGGCTTTTAAAAAATGCTTCTATTTACCATCCTCGATACAATCGTGAAGTTGGTCAAGTTGAAAAATTATCGATATCTTGGATAGAGAGCTATTTTAGTTCTCACGCCAAAATTATGCCAACTACTGGCAGGTGGCACGTAACGGACTATTTTACAAGGGGGGAGGTTTACAATATCTATAGGGAGGAAATGGTTCTTGGAAATGAGCAATTTACTAGTTATGGTCATTTCACCGGGCTTTGGAAACACTATTTTAACAACATATTTACTTCAAGGAAGGTGAGGATGGGATGCACTATATGTGCATCGCTCAAAGTACAAAGGCAAAACACAAAGTCGAGTATAGATAAAGGTATTGATAGTAAACTTTTTGCATACTTTTTTATTATTGTGATTTCTCTAATTACTTTGAAATGACTTTTGAATTTTTAAATATGTAGGTAAGGTGAATGAGGCTCTTAAAGTGCATCAAGAACAACAAGCTGAAGAAAGAGCAAAGTTAACAAAACACAAAAAAAATGTTTGAAGTATCATGAAAAGTATCTTGGAATTGTTATTGATGGCATGGATAAAAAAAAGACTTACCTTCCACACTTTATAAGAGTTCCAAAGGATATTAAAGAAGATACATTTGTTTAAATGCATCTCGTTGGGTCTCTTATCTACCATCGAGACTTCAGGCCTATGTCTTCAATGTTTATAATGATCCTAACTTGACAATTACAATTTTGCATTATATAATCACAAACTGGGAAGGCGATTTGCCCCAAGTACTATATTTGCATCTTGATAATACAGCTAGAGAAAATAAAAATCAAATGTTCCTTGCTTATCTTAGTATGTTGGTGGAGAAGTAAATCTTCAAAAAAATTAAAGTTGGATTTTTTCTTGTGGGTCATACGCATGATCATATTGATCTTTAGTGTGTTCTCGAAAAGACTTTCTCGTGAAGATGCGTTCACTTTATCGAAAATGGTATCTATTCTTGAAGAAGTTTATACTCCTCATCCCGTTGTTGTCCATCTAAAACAAACGTTTGATTTTAGAAGTTTTGTGCAAGGTCTGTTGTTTAAAGAAAAATGCATTTCTTGGTTAAATGATCTCAGCTTCCAAGATCAATTTCTCATTGTAAAAAGGGATGACAAGACATTGCTATTTGGTAAACACCAGTGGACCAATTATTTTAATCTACATGCAATTCCAGAAGAGAAAAAGATTGAGAACATGGTTATGTTCTTCTGAGAAAAGGCTTCATCGTGGTGGCATGACTTGCAACCCAAGTCCACTACGTGGGAAGAATTTGTGGAAGTGTTTTGAAAATCGTTTGTGGTTGCGGACGATTCAGAGTATTACCAAAGGTTCATAAGTTGCAAAATGGGGACACGGAGTTTAGAATCTTACCTACAAGAATTCACGGATTTATGAATAAAGTTCCCTCATTTGATTCAAAACTGGCACTCTGGCAATTTATTTTAAGTCTGCCAACAAATTATCAGAATGAATGCAAGCACATCATGCTTCAAACTTTCAATGATATCGTACGAGTTGCGAAAGCTTAATATGATGCCTTGGTGGTGGCATCCAGGAAGCAGTTTCAAACTAATCCATTGGTACGCAACCCGAAAAAGAGGAGAAAATGAGTTCATGACAAAAAAACAAGTCAAGTATTTTAATGAACTTGACCAAATGGCATTGAAATATAAGCAAAAAAAGCAGATGTCCCAAAAGAAGGCTGAGAAGGTAATATGTGTGTTTTGTTTGCAACAAACCTGGACATGTTATTAAGTTCTGCCCAGAGCGAAAAAAACCCGCAACTGAAGTTATAGAGATGCCAAGTAAAGAAAATCTAAATTGGAAATTAATAAGATTGATTGTGAGTGTGAATGTTCATTAAGTACTGCTTTGTTCTTGCCTAATAAATTATTTCGTTTACAAGGCACAATTAAGAGACATGAAGTCAGTATTCTGGTGGATAGTGATTCAACTCATAATTTCATTAATTTTTGTCTTGTGAAGAAACTCGGCCTAGAAACTGCAGCCAACGATCATAGATATAAGGTATATCTAGCTTTAGGTGTGGATTTGGAGACTTAAGATGTCAGAGCTTCGAAGCGTCCAATTTGGATTTGAGATTACAGAGAGTTAATTCCTGTTTTAGATTTAGCACGTACGGACATAATTCTAGAGTATGAATGGTTATTGAGTAAATCTCCCAATATTGATTTTGAGAGGCATGTGCTCCTATGCATCTAAGTAGTTGTGAATTGTCTAAAATTCTTAACTCAGTGGACTTAGATCGGGAGCAAATAGAAAAGAATAAGATCATAGATGAATCTAAAGATGTTTTTCTAGTTGAACTACGTCCTCATTTTATACCACTTTTTTTGTTTTCAAACTTACCAAACAACATTCTCTATGACAATTGCCTCGTCATGCGGCGAGAAATATACCAACATCCATCAATCCCTAGCGCAATAGCTATGGGGTCCCATACCACCACACCCCCTCCCAAAGAAGCCTCGTCCCACTACTAGATCAGTCATGAGGACTTAAAGTACCTTAGGTATACAATCATTGAAGATGAAGTACGTGTCCTTGCTCTCTCAAGTATAAATAATCACAACCCAAGCTTATCCATAGTGATGCATGTAGAGTACATTCCCACTCATGATGTCCATGTGATAAGCACCTATAGCTCTAGATTCAATTACATGTGTAGACGGTAGAGTGAGTTGTGTGTATGGGAGTTTGTGATGCCATGTGAGCTGAAAGTCAAGCATACACACATGTTCAACCAATATTGCATGGTGAGGGCTTAGTGGGTTTAAACAACATCTAGTCCTCATCCACCAAGACGTCACCATTCTTTGATTAGGTTGGCTGGCCACTCCCTCTAGGCTCTCACTCATGAGTCAACATATTTAATAACACACGCACACACACACAAACACACACACACACACACACACAAAAGATGTGTCACCATATGGATAAATGTAACTAATGGACTCGAGCTAAATGCCTTCAAGATCTCCATGTCTTACTTGTGCCATTTTCAACTTTCAACTTTAAGTAGATTATAGGTCCTTGTTTGTACTCGTTTAAAATTGGAATGATATAGGGAGGAAGTTTTGAATCTTGATCATACATTAATGAACTCATATCACTGCAATTTGCGTGCAAAAGCATCTCAGGGCAAATGTTAATGTTGATCAGAAGGAGAGCACGTCCTTCTTGCGATTCAACTTCTCATAAATATATGTGTGTTGACACTGTTGATGAGCGTGCGCACGCGGTGGAGCACGCCAGCGAGCGAGAGAGAATCGAGAATCGAGATTGAATGAGCAATAGCGCACATGAGCTTTAATTTTAGAAGAGAAGACGGGAGATGGGTCTTATTTAGAATCAATTGTTGTTCATCCAAAATGAATATGCAGCGGTTATAGACGTGCGGAAAACACAGAGCGGGAATCAGAGATGTGCTTCTGTCACCTGTGGCATTATGCATAGGCTGGCCGCTGCAACCATGACTGAGTTGTCAGTTAAGGTGCAGAATATGTTCATGCCATAGCGCGCCGAAGAGTGGGGTAGTTGGTGTTGGGCCCGGGAGGGTAGTTGACCCCGCACGGATTGGCTTGAACATGAGCTCATTGGATCTTATTTATAGTCGACTACAGTTCATCCGACATCGTCCAGGGTCCTCCATGAGAATTCAGCTTTTACATACATGTGGAATAAAGACAGCCGCAGATTCATTGATTTGCTCCCACGGCATAGAGCCAGGCATTAAAACTCTTGAGTCTCTTTGCAGCTGAATATAATGTCACTGATTCCTGGACGAAATGTGCTGCCAGGGCCGAGGCCCCAGCCTCCAGGGCTTGTTTACTAGAAAAATATTGTATGTTTCATGTGAGAACATTCAATGCTGCTCCAATCTGGAATAACATTAATCAATATGGCCTTACATGTGGCAACGTCCATCACTCTCAATGTAATTTAAGTAGTCTTCGAACTCAATTGATCCTTGCCACTCTAGAACTGCACTACAATCAATTCCTGTGGAGTCTGTAACCCGTGAATCTATGGATATGGATTCCAGGCAGATGTCAATTTTGCTCGCCTACATGGGACTATGGATTTTTTCTTTGTTGCAAGTCGCTCATACAGCACCGTCTTCACCCGTTGAATGCCCTGGCAGTAGTGGCATTGGCTGTACTGTCTCCAACGCCTATGGTGCGTGGCCTGATAGAAGCACCTGCACGGTGGCAAAGGTGTTGTATCCAACCACTGAGCAGGAGCTTGTGGCCGCTGTTGCCGAGGGAGTGAGAGACCAGATGAAGATTAAAGTAGTGAGCAGGCACTCACACAGTATTCCGAAGTTAGTTTGCCCAGGCGGCGAGCAGGGAATGCTGATCAGCACCAGGGACTACGCTAGCGTCATTTCTGTGAATACCTCTACCTTCACGGCTACGGTGGACAGCGGAGTAGGGCTCCGAGAGCTTGTGGATGCAATCGCCCAATATGGGATGGCGTTGCCTCACTCGCCATACTGGGATGGCGTTTCGGTGGGAGGGCTTTTGAGCACGGGAGCGCACGGAAGCTCGCTATGGGGAAGAGGTAGCGCCGTACATGAATACGTGATCGGGATGAGGCTCGTCATTCCAGCGTCTCCGGAAGAGGGCTTCGCCAAGATCATCGAAGTCCTAGAGGGTGATGATGACCTCAACGCTGCGAAGGTATCGCTTGGGGTGCTGGGCGTCATTTCTCGGGTGATTTTTACGCTGCAACCACTCTTCAAGCGATCAGTGACAAACAATTTCATCTCGGATGCCGCTCTGGAGGATAACATCATTTCCTTCGGACTTCAGAACGAATTTGGCGATGTCACGTGGTATCCATCTATGGGGAAGGCTATTTATCGCCTGGACAATCGTGTGGAAATTAACACACCGGGAAATGGTGTTAATGATTTTCTCGGATTTCAGCGAACTCCTTCGGTTATTGCAATAGCAGAGCGATCTACTGGTAGACTATTATTCTAAATATGTAGTGTGTTGTTGCAATTGCTTCTCATATCAATTTTGATATAGCGAATCAGCTCGTGATAGTTTGTAATTTGTTCTTGTTCCAAACTACAGAAGAATCATCTGAGGTGAAAATGAATGCTGAGTCCAAATGCGAAGTTGCAGAAGTACAAATAGCGGCACTGCTTGCAGTAGGCACTGGCCTAAAAAACGATGGCATTTCCTTCACTGGTTATCCCGTAATCGGATACCAGAATCTGATACAAACATCTGGCAACTGCCAGAACGGATTGGATGCGAATCCACTGCCGCTGCTATGTCCCTGGGATCCCCGAATTAAAGGAATTTTCTTTCATCAGACGGCAGTGTCGATTGCTATTTCACGAATAGCGAGCTTCATCAGTGATGTGAAAAAGCTTCGAAGTGCTCGTCCAAGCAGTCTCTGCGGGGTAGACCTCTACTCCGGATTTCTGATGCGTTATGTCAAGAAATCAGATGCCTATTTAGGGAAAACAGAAGATGTCGTGGATATCGATATCACATACTACCGTGCTGATAATGCCACCACTCCGAGGCTGCACGAAGACGTGCTGGAAGAAATAGAGCAAATAGCATTATTCAAATACCAAGGCCTGCCGCATTGGGGTAAAAACAGAAACCTGGGTTTCGAGACTGTAACCAGCAAGTATCCAAATCTTCCCAAGTTTCTGGATGTAAGAAGACGCTTCGATCCACAAGGATTATTCTCCAGTGAGTGGTCAGATGCAGTTCTGGGCATTGCTTCTGGGGGAGTGTCCATATTGAAAGACAATTGTGCACTGGAAGGTCTATGCATATGCTCTGAAGATCGCCATTGTGCACCTGATCGTGGTTACTTGTGCAAGCAGGGAAAAGTGTTCTCAAATGCACGTGTGTGCCGCTATGAGCCATTCTAATAATGTTGTAAAAAGAGGGTACTTTTCAATTCTTCTGATGCAATCACTGAGGCAACACGATAAAGCGTATCCAAAAATTGCATGACACAACTTCACAGTGATTACCTCCTGATCGATCATGCATAAATGAAAATCTATCAAGATATCAAGCTAATAAATACATCAGATTGCTAGATCTCGTGCATATAAAATGAAAATTTATTAAGATATCAAGCTAATAAATACATCAGATTGCTACATCTCGTGCATATAAATATCAGAAGAAGTATTGATGCATGTGTATTGAGAATGTGCGACTCTGGAGTGATCTGAAGATAAAAGGAAATGTATCAAGGATCTAACAGAACTAAAGAGCATACAAAAATAAGCAACCTTGTACACACCATTGCATTTTTTGATACCACGGATCCAAACATTGAGTAATTTGTTTTTTATACCACCTGATCCAAGCAAGTATTGAAAGCTTTAAAAAACAGAGCATGTTTTATGATTCTAAGATGGTAAATCAGTGGGCTTTAATTGCAAGAAGAAGAAACTTCCTGTTTTTTTATATAAAAGATCGGAAAACCCATAGGAGTACACATGAATGCATGTATAAAGCATGAATGCATGTATAAAGCATAAAGGCCATAAGGCGAATTGAGATAATGTACATGGACAATAACAAAGGAACAATATCACAAAGTAGCTATTGAAAGCCTACTCGATGTAAGTCACTAGCTAAGATAGTTGGAAGTTTAGGTACTTCACGAAGCTGTGAAGCAGTTGTTCTTGCAACTACGGCACATTGAAGTATTGCAAATGCTTGAGTACGTTGTAAAGTGGTATAAACTCGTTGACGATAATAGGACATAATGATAGATAAAGGTGAGGCACCACGTCCTTGGAGCTTCGTTGCAAAACCGGCACAAGTTGATAGAAAATCATCAAATTTCTTATGGAGGCACCCATAAGTTTCCAAGGCAAAAGGAATAAAGTCTTCTCCAGGAGTGCGATCTGAATAATCCCGCTCTTAATACCAGTTATGAAGCAACATATGAATAGTACAAAACTTTTCAAGAAATAATATGGAAATTTTGAAAAGCATGACCTTTTTAGAAGTATTATACACAAATGTCTAAAGAAAAAACCGTGGTACCCAACAATTTAACTGTGAAAAGCATGACCTTTATAGAAGCATTATACACATATGTGTAAAGGAAAAAACTTGGTGGTACCCATCAATTTAATTGTGGCATCTTAAAGATACAATCAAATTTCAATACTATATTAATAATTACGCAAAAACCCATAATTTCTCCCAAGCACATGTATCAATAAGAGTATCATTTGCATCGTCACATATTGACTTAGGTAATATCAAAGGGATCTCCCAATTCTCTGTCGGGTTACATATCAACTGAGTATGGTCTTTCATACTTGAGTTGATACCTATACACCTCGCTAGCAGTGGTACATACCTTCTATGTCTACAATTGTTGTGGTGGACTCATTTGGATCTGCTTGGAGTACTACCTTGATCCACACCACTCTCTCTTGGTGTGTATCCAAACAACCTCAATTCGTGTAGAGGCCAAAACTTTGTATGCATTCTTCTCATAAATTAAATTTCACAATAAGGCTATGTGGCATTTAGCCATGCAAGTATGACTTAGCTAAAAATTTGATAACTTATGTCCTATGATATTACCACATGTGGTCCAACCACAAAACATTTTTGGGCAAATGATATATTGAAAAATATGCCCATAAACTTCTTTGGCGATATTTTTCATGATGTTTTGTGAATTTTTTATTTTTTAAATGATTCTCAGAACTTGAGATATAGAATGGAATAAAAGAATTATTCTATGGCACTGCCACACATGACTAGTACACACAAATATGTGTGGATTCATCACATGTGGCTATACTATAGAGAAATTTATGGAGATTTGCCTTGTTTATCTTAGTAAATCATAGATACATATGTCTGAAGCTATCACAATATTTCCAAATTCATCTTGTACACAAATTAGCATAATCAATCTATGTACAGAACATCTCATGCAAAGGAGTTCATCATATTGCACTATCATAAAAGTTTTATTGAAGTGTGGATGGATCAATTTATCCTAATGATCCAGCTACTAATTTGTGTCCAAATTTTAAGTCTGTAACTCATCTTCTCATACATGTATGTGAAGGAAATAACAGATTACTTGGATATTGTCAAATGTTGCGTGATATTGGAATGCATAGCATATCTTGTCTTAATCAACAATTACAGTTTGCTATTCAACAATTGCAACGTGCAAATCAACAATTGCTTCATTATGTGCAACACACTAGTGCTGAAAACAATGCAAGCATGCTATGTTAGAGTTGAATGCTACTGTCACTTCTCTTCGGGGATCAAACCAAGAAATGTTAGAATCCATGGAAAAGTTGCGATCCGAGAGTTTAAAATCTGCTGTTGATATAAAAGTTATCAATAAGGCAATGATGAAGAGGAAAAGAAAGAGAGTACCGATGAAGAATATTGATGACTTATCTACACATAGCGGCAATAAAAAAAAAAGAATTTGAGCATTCAAGTATGTTGTCATATAAACTGTTTATTTGATTTGTATATGTCATTTAAGTTTGATTTGCATTTGATAAGATGGATTATTTATTTATTAAACATAATTTGAGTTTTATACGTTTGTTGCAGATCATGTTTGGTTGCAAAGAACTATTTAATAGATCCTTCATGCATTGGATCATCTTTAAGTCATGTTTTACCAAGAAAGTCAGCAAAGGAAATGATAAAAAATGCTCGGTTTGAAAAAATGAAAAATGAAATTGTAGAGACTGTTTTGATTAAGGTTCAATCATACTTGGATGCGAATGTGATACAAGGTGCATGTGATGTATCTGGAATTAGCAGAAATGCTTATTCTACTTTTTTTAGAATAGTTAAAGAAGCTTTTTTCCAAGTGATGGTGAAGAAAATTTATCTTCCACGTCCATATCCGAGTAAGATTAGTTAGAAATTTTTATACTAGACGGAATGTTCAAAGTAGTTGGCCAACCACTTCATATAACTGAATTATACAAATCAGAATATGGTGAGCTCAATTACAACGATTGCAATAATATTTTCCTTGATATTGAAAATGTTCTAAATACATTATTCGATTCTATAAACTAGATGAACATCAAGTAAATGGAAAGATCATTATTGTATAAAATTAGATAAATTTGAAATCATCAAGGGTCAGAAGTTGGAACGAGTGAGTGTCACTTTGATGAACAAAATTTCAAATACAAATGATCGAACGTTTAGTGTTCAATCGGAAAATCACATATGGTGGTTGGTGGCATTCCATGTATACATTTCAATTTTCATTTAGAATATCTTCCTTGCCAGTTTTTATTGACATGTCATGCATTACTTGTTTCTCTACAGGTTTTGAAAAAGGACCATAAATTACTTTCATGGATATTTTCAAGAACAAATTATGGCGAGATTATAAAGAGACATTTGGAAGGTGAGAAATTTACAATCGAAAACCATGGAAGTTTTCAAATTCAATGGCACCTTGCAGGGGATTTGAAAACATTGAAATGTATGTATAATGTCTCTCATGGGGCAACATCAAAGCATCCATGTCTTTATTGCATGAAGGATTGTTACAATATGAATTTGGGATGATCAACAAACAGTGGCCCAACACGAGAAGCTGAAGATCCAAATATGAAAAGTGTTATGCCAATTCCATTAAAATATGCTCACATATGCACATTGCATGCTGAGGTTTGTATTATTGAAAAACTTATTTACCTGCATATTCTACTAACATGGAATCATAAACCGGAGTCTGTGGCTAAAGCAGCAATTAGGAGGTTGGAAATAGTTTTGTCAAATGCAAGACTACATAAAGAGAATGTCACGATTGAAAAAAAAGTGACAGACTCTCCGGGAAAAAAAGAAACGTTCCTAATAAGCCAAAATTGGAGGTGCTAAAGCAAGAAGAATCTTATCCAATCACACATGCAAAGAATCAAGTGTCAGATATAAAATTTGGAGAGAAATTGTTCAAGCCACACGAACACTGGAAGGAAGTAATCGAGTGGAAAAGGGACAAGTGTGGACCAACTTAGACAAACTCATAGGTGTTATCAGGAAAGAAAACCTATCATCAGAAGATATGAGGACTTTGCAAAATCATTGCACCACATTTGTAAAATGTGTACATGATTGTTGGGGAAAAAACAACGTTACTCATTACATGGTGCTAATCTATATTATTATCTGGTACTTTTCTCATTCAGGCTTATATTTTTTTCTACTGATGTAACTAATCAAAACTATTGTTTGCAGCATATCCTTCTTCATCATGCAACTTATTTTGCAAAGGAATATGGGAGCTTAAGTATCTGGTCATCACAAGGCATGGAAAAATCTCATTAGCTAGCAAGGGGAGCATTTCATAGAGCAACAAATCATGGAGGACACAATTCAATAAATAAATATTTAGTTCAGCTTTTTCAATGGTTTTATAGAAGAGCACAATTTAGATATCAAACTAAAAAATCGCCAAGTAATATGATATTTCGAAAGGCATTCAAATTCATAACAAAAGAGAGATCCTTGTAATATATCAAAAATCTATTACAGAAAATTATATAATTATCATCATCATCCTCTTCAAGATTCAGACGGATGGTATTGTCATGAAGGAATTATCTCCTTTCATATGAATCCAAAAATTTTAAATTTTTCCTCTTGCTCATATCAATGTAACCCGAATAAAGGCCATTGCAAATGATCTTTTCGTAGTCTTATTGGGAGTATAACCCAATATCTTAATAGCCAAGTCTCTTTTCACAAAAATTATTTTATATTTTCCTCTGGCGTACTTATGGCTTCCTAAACAAACTGATAATGATTTGATGGCCATAATGACAGTGGTTGCATATGGATTAAAAGATGAATGATATACACAAATCTCATTATTTTGAAAGTGTTTCAGATAATGAGATAGAGACACATCTTTTCTCCCAGCTGATACACCACGGACGCCTCCATGTCTCATACCAAAGGCATCTATTTCAATAGTATCCTGTAAACAAGAAAAGAAAATAAATTTAGAATTATACATAACACTGCAAACTCAATAAGAAAACTGAACAATATCAATACCAATATAATATCTACGTACCATATAATCATCGTAATCAACGACGTTTGCTCTGCTAATGTCATGTCCTCCAATGGCCGCTACATTTCCGAAGGGGATATATCTAGGCCTTGGGGGATATTTTTTTTGGAATTCCAAAAATTCTTCTTCTGTAGGCAAAGTTTTTTCATAGGCTTTAGATTTTCAGGCCTCATTGCTAGATTTCCAACTGCCATCTTTACTATAATCTATCTCACTTTCAAGGTTATCATATGAGTAATCAACAATGTCAGAAAATTCAGATAAATTTTGAGCAAAATTTGAGAGGATTTCATCCTCTCTCAAATTCAAAACATCTTCTATATCATTAAATGAAATATAACTTTCATTATTTGTGAAATATAAGGGAACATCGAGTAGAGTTAATTGATTAACAGGAGATGCAGATGGAAGAGAATCAGAGAGGATTATAGAACGAGGGAGAGTTTTTTGATAATTTGAAGCCATAGATGCTTCAGCTTCAGCTCCTATATCAGTATCTGCATTATCTACATCAACTGGAGCAGGTGCAGATGCTTCGATCAATGGAACAGTTGAAGATTCAACAGACTCATCATCTGGAATTTCAACAGATATGTAAAAGACAAATGCCATTCCTTTGATAAGAAGGCGACATATTCTTTTGTGGATATCACAATATATATTTCTTTTGAAATGGTCATGCAAATTAGAGTACTTTCTATTGTGTTTATGCTTAGAGAATGGTTCGGAATGCACAAGGTCCTGAAAATGAATGAAACAAAAACTATCTATATCCAAAACAGAAGTACTAATAATCTGAGAAAAATTATCAAGATAGAAAATTAAATTATAACGATTCTCATAAACTAGCTTATCGATATCGAAAGGAGCAAAAAAAATACTAGCAAAATACTCTAATTTCTCAGATGGAATGTCACTGGCATTAAAAAAATCCAGAAGTTTGTTATCTGAGGATGTGGAGGAACTAGCCATATTGAACCTGATATCGGTTCAACGCGACTAAATGATATCGGTAGAGGAATGAACAAGAGTGCGCGCGTTGATCTGATATCGTTAGGATGAGATTGAAATTTGCCGCGAGCACACGTCAGAAGTGGCTGATATCGATTCAGCCCGCCTAAATGAATCTGACCATGCACTGTTTGGGAAGGCGCGCATTGATTCGATATCGCGAGATAGAAAGAAAACAAAAAGACTAGTGAGTTCAGAATAAAAGATCACGGAATCAAAATATGGCAAGTGGTGCCCATATTTATAGCCAATTCCTGTTGATCACAGCCATACATTTGTCAAATAACGAATTGAGAAACACAGCCTATATTTATTATAAGAGAAGCTCCCTAAGATCCTGCTTACAAGATAACCCACAATGGAAAACACACTATGGAGCAACCACCCAACCAAGTAGAAGCAACTAATCAAACTCTAGAAGCTTCACCCCCAAGCCAAGGAATAAGAAGCATGAAGGTAGAGTGAAACCCTGGCAATGAATCAATGATCACAACGAGGAGTAGAGCGAGTTTGGCCTCAATATATAGAGCCAAAAGCAACTTGGGCACATAGCCATGCATAGCCCTAAGTTCCCTATACATAGATTCACCTAGAGTAGAGTCCTAAGCATGGACCACCTATTCATAGAATTGCTATTGATAACTCTACACATGCATACATTGTCTCATACCTTGTCTAAACTCCATTTTAGTGTGTTCTAAGCCTCACAAGGATATTAGTTAATTTCGATGAGACTACCAATTAACTTTCCATAAAGGTTACTATCCTTGAAGATAACAATGTACCTCCATGTGTGTTACCATCGATTTACAACTATCTGTTTTAGTTTTTCTAATATAAAAAAACTTGTTTTTCTTGACCTAACAAATTAGTATTATAATTCCTCCAAACTTCTATCCAGAATTCCAAAAACCTTCATTTTAAACTCTTGACTAAGTTCATGCTCGACTATATTATGCTTCTTGGTATCATCAACTCGTGGGATCGCAAAGAATCAAACTTAGGTAGGCGAGCTCAACACAAGCACTTGACTTGTTATGAGCGGAGATCATTCTAAATTGCATGGCCTTGGCAATAACCTACCTAGGTTGTCTTTTTTGCAATGTTGCATCCGCGGCGATAACACTGCCTCAATAAGACAAAATAATCTGAAGGTGTGAATGTTTGTAGCACTAACCACACTCCTTGTTAACCATTTGAGCCCAAATAATGTCTTGACAACGTTCATATTCTATATATTAACGTATAGAGCTATGTCTAAAGCAAATGCAATGCTTGCTTAAGACCTTCATAAAAAATAACTGCAAAACTGTTTCATTTGGCTTGATTAGACTCAAATTTTCAACTAGATTCAAGCTAAGGTAAATAGCAGGTGTGGGCTTGATAAGGGATGCTTACATGCCAATTCAACATACATATCATATCGATAGCTTGTCCAAGAAATGATTATAACCTGTAATAATATAGATGTATTTATGGGAGAATCCATGTCTCACTAACTTTTCCATTGGGTCGCCTTGCCCTAAAAATGGTGTGGCCGTAATCTCTAATAATATAGATGTATTTATGTATGGGAGAATCCATGTCTCAATGACCTTTCCATTGGGATATTTTGCCATATAAATGGTGTGGTCGTAAGGCCGTGCCATTTTTATACAAGATGACCCAAGGGAGTTGGCTCAATTGGTTAGCTTGACATCCAAAGTTTCTTTGGTCTCAAGTTCGAGCCTTCCCTTGGAAACCAAGAAGCATTTTTATACAAGATGACCCAACGGAAAGGTCAGTGATAAATCCAGCATGTTTTGTCAAGGGTGACCGATGTTACCCAAAATGGTAGGCGTGACTTTGACCAAACTTTAGGAAAGTTTTTATGAAAGTCAAAGCACCCCAAAATCTATTACAATTAAAATTTTAGTGTTCCCGGGCACTGGGCAGCGGGCAGCGTGAGTGCTGCCCGGTACCCTTTTTTTTGAAATTTTCTTTCATGGCTTTCTTTCCGGGCAACGGTCGCACTGCCCCACGGGCAACCTGACTCTGCCCAAAAAAAAAAGACTCCATTTTTCAAATTTTGTACCCTCCCCTTTGCCCACCCGCCCAAAACGCCTGCCCGCCGCCCGCAGACTTGTGGGCTGACATCGCTAGTCTTTATTTAAAAAACTTATGGGACGGAAACAAATGAACTTGACAACACTAACATGCTTCTATGTCATTATTTGCACAATTGGTTACATGAATGCATTTAAGATTTAATAAAATCTAGTGAAAAGTTGGAAAAACAAGGATCTAGTCACCTTATGCAATGTTTGGATGCAGCGACTTTAAGTGTGCACATTGCAAATTTGAAAAACATTGACTGAGCTTACGTAAATCTTGCGAGAACGTTAGTCGTGAAAAAACTTGCACAAATTGCTGCAACTTTCCCAAAAATTATTTGAGTCGTAGCTGGCTTAGATCTATTCAATAAGTGAAAGCTTGACTTAATTGGTAAGAACCTAAATCACTTGTTAAGACCTAGAACTGAGCAGATTATTATCAGATGCTACATACTCCTTGAAACTGCCCAGTTCAGCATCGCTTCCAAACACTGGAGGGAACGAGATTCATAAACAGTTGACAACTGTTGAAAGTACCGTGACTGCCTCTTGTCTTACATTGTTGATCACCTAGACGATTTTCACAACAAGGAATGCCCATAAAATTCTTTAAAACTGAGCTTGGAAAAAGGCAACAACCCTTGAAGAAATACATGGAGTATAGAAGGCAAGAAACTCAAATGCTAAATGTAAAATGAGCTATAATCTATACTAGAAAATAAGTCAAACCAGTAGGTAAAGAAGTTGTCTTGTATGTGTTTGCAGGTTATTTGCCAGCAATGATGTTCATGAACCAAACCTTGAAAAAGCTAGCTAACTGATAATCATGAAGGTAGCAGAAACTTGAAGGATTCAAGATCTACGAACAAGGATCATTGTAATGGTACTAAGCTAGAAGCAGTTTGAAAAAACACTCATAAAAGGGAAGGCAGCATAAAAGTGAGTAATCATATGAATGTGATAACAAGAAATTTTACTGCATTCATGCAAACACCCATTCTTTTGCTTGCAGGTAGCAGCGCTGTAAGCATCCAAGTTATTCTACTGGGGAATGCGCATCTGTCTCTGAGAAAATATCCACCATAGCAAATTCGACAAAGAGTTTCCATCATCATGGCTCTTAAGGAGGAGAGTGTTATTCAGAGCTGGGCCACGCGCATACATTGCTTGAAGAGCATATACAAAACCCTTCCAGCCTTCTCCAACTCCAGCTCTGGACAGTGCTGGCCAGGTCCATTCCACAAGTTCTTGCACAAAATTCACATCCTTGAATAAGTACTCAGTGATGGGGGTTATGGGCAGAAGTTGAATCCCCAATCTACATTCACGCCAATCTGGTGGCGCAAACCAGAGTCCACTGTCTCTTTTGCTAGCCCAAAGCACGCCTACAACACGGTTTTGATCCACAAATTGACTCTCATACAAAGAACTCCAAGAGGGAACATGCCACAGGGATTGTGCTGCTCTAGACTCCAGCACAGCCAAAGTTAGCCCCGTTTGAATAAGATGCAAGTCTCCATATGCCAAGCCCACAAGTGAGGCTGCATAATAAGCATTGATAGCCTCACTGGTGCTCTCTTGATTCCTCCCATCTGCAAAAACAGTTAACCCCCCTGCCCATGAATGCAACAGCCATGGATCAAAGTTTCTTAATCTAGGGAAGAAATCATTGTGCCTTTTCAAATTCATGTAGTCTCCAACAAGAGCATAGAGATGGGGTTTGTATAGCCGGCCCCAACTAGGATCAAGCTTTGCAAGCACAGCCCCAGCATAGCAGAAATACCCCCAATGGTAGTGGTGGTCATTGTATATACCCAACCCAAAGTCTGCCCCTGGATCAGTGGCGCCATTCTTGCTGATCAAACCTCCCCATTTTGGATCATACAGAATTGCATTGCCAGGAAAGGTTCCCTTAAGCCACGGTGTGATGGAATTTACTAGAAATTCACGAATTTGTCCCACAAGTGAGTAGGAGCAGATTTCTTTTGCAATCAAAGCTAACCTCGCAGCCCTTGCTAATGCCTTTCCATAGAAGTAGCTGGAGGAGGTGGTGATGGGTGAGAGCCCAGCTACATCCTGCTCTAGGGCAGCAGTAAGTTGATCTTTTTCTTCTGAATCCTCCACTCCGTTTGAAGCATACCATCCAATAGAAATTTTTTTGTCTTGAAGAATCCATGACTCCCCTATGACTCCTTCTAATGCACCATCTATGCTTTGAAAAACTAGTCCCGGTATTCTCACCGCATAACTGCATAGAATCTCTCTGTGTAAAGGAAGACAAAGCATCAGAAGCTCACCCGAACCTTTCTTCTTCCAATTGTATCTTATTTGGAATGGAACAGACAAGTCCACGCTCCCAGCAACTGCATAGGAAGTATTGAATTGATCCAAGATGGGCTCTGATTCAGCTGCAGTGAGAATGCAGATACGGACAACACCGGCAAATTCCTCAGCGCACCTCAAATCCGTGGAAAGCTTAAGAGGTGCAGATGAATATATAAGCCAAATTTGGCCATTGTTCATTTCAATTCTGTGCTTAGTTTCATGTTTATTGGCATGCAGATGCAACACAGCATGAATTGTAGAGAATACAGGAATTCCACCCCGGAAAACAATAGTGAAATAAGGGCTTCCCCTGACCAAAGGCACTTTGATCTGACCCTGCTGCAGCTCCAAAGTCACAGTCAAGTCATCATAACGCGTTACCACATGTGATCCTGAGCCATCCCCTGTGGAAGAAATGGTCAGATCAGCCACAAAGACCTGAAATATGTAGCCCGGATTCACATACCTTGATGGATAACAGATTGAGACTGACCCCCCCTTGAATTGAACTAGATAAGGGTGGATGTATTCTTGCACGGATCCATCACTGAGTACAAAGTTCTGCCAAAATGAATTAGTGGGCAGGGGTGCTTTTCGGATGTTGGAGCTCCATAACTGAGAAGGATTGGGAGCAGCAGTGTTATCAACAGTAGCAAAGCACTCATCTACGTTTATTGAAGTGCCATCATCAGCAACAGTAGCAAAGTTCTCATCCTTCATTGCGTTGCTGAAGCAGCAGAATAAGAGCTGGATACAAAGTCAATGTAACAGGCTTTCAGAAAATTTCTATATCTCTCTCACTCACTCAGACACACACACACACTCTTGTATGTTCTGTGTCTCTCTCTCAGAGATACATAGACAAACATATATATACTTCTAAGTTTGAGCTCACCTTGCGACACATTGGGAGCGTCTTTGTGATCAAAACTTGATTTTGACTGAAGAATTTTTGTTTCTTCCGCTTCTTTGCATACCCATCCAACAGCACACACAGTTTGCCTTACTCACCACTCCATCTCCAGCTCCATTCCAACTTGCTCCCACCACCAGACAAGCCCAACACACCTAATTCCATCTCTCAAGTTTCCATTATTTCCATTGTCACCATCCAAGCTTCTTATACCTCAAGCCTTCCTTGCTTCATGTTCAATTTTCATCCATCAAATAGGATGATAGTGGTAGGCATTGATGACACCTTTCAAGTTTATCAAAGGAACAAAACTTCTTTGCTTTCTTGAGGAGTTATACCAAGCTTTAGCTTTTTGTCATCATTTTGCCTCCATGAGGATTCACACCACGCATTCCCTTGTATTTGATGATTGATCATGAGGCCTTGCTTTGCTATTGGGCTGATGAATTGTGGGAATATTGGTTGTGGTGGATTTTCTAATGGGGCCAACCACTAACCTCTCCACGAGCATTCTTTTACTAATTTCATGCTTAGTGGAGAAAGATCCAAAAGCAGCAATATGATTATATGTCCTTTAGTTTAAACTAGCGATGTGAGCCCGCAAGTTGGTCAGGCGTTTTGGGCGGGTGGGTTAAAAATTTAAAAATGGGGAGTTTTTTTTTTGGGCAGGGTCAGGCTGCCCGTGGGGTAATGCGACCGTTGCCCGAAAAAAAAAATGAAGGAAAAATTAAAAAAAAAAGGGTCTCAGATCTCATGTTGGCCATCCCAGCGTGAGCGTTGCCCGCTGCCCGAGAACACTAAATTTTTAATTATAGTAGATTAATCCCATATTTAGTCCTTTACAACACAAATGGTCCTCTATTTTGAAACTCAATATCCTTCATCCTCCCCCCCCCCCCCCCCCCCCCCCCCCCCCCAACTCCCTTCCTATACCCTTGTGTTTTTGGCATGCCCCAACTGCATTTAGGCCAAACTTTATCCAAGGCTTTGTCTCGAGTTACAAAGTGGCATAAGGTGTAAAGGGAGGGACCATAGTTTGGCTCACCACCTATGTTGACTTATAATCATGTTATTATGTCCACTTGCACGCTTATATGGCTAACAAGTCCTTCAAGAAAACTCCTCTAGTCTATTCATATTTTATTCCTTTCTCTCTCTCACACTCTTGAGACTACTCAACATTTTCAAAATCCAAGAGTTCTAAGAAGTGCCTTTTTCATCTTCAATCCATGTCTAAGTATTGTGGAAAAGAAGTCCTTTGTGTGCTAAAGGATTACTTTAAGGAAAATGTCAAGCCTCCACAACACTTTCCCCAAATAGGAATCCTAGACAAAATGCTATATTTAAAAAGTGCATGATTTAATGCAAATTAAATTTCCTATAAAGTACGAGGAGAGAATCTTAAAACCAAAGCTAGACATTATCATAAAAAAACTATTTACAGTGTACACACACAATGTTTTGACAAATGCAAATGTGAATTGCATCTACATTTGAAATTCTAGGGTTTCGTTGAGATTAGGGTTTAGGGAATGAGAAATAGCGATATATGAGAGAGAGAGAGAGAGAGAGAGAGAGAGAGAGAGAGAGAGAGAGAGAGAGAGAGAGAGAGAGAGAGAGAGAGCTGAAAAAATTGTCCACCTTCCATAAAATTAAGGACCCCATATGGCAAGCTAAGTACATGGCAAACTTTCCATTTGTCAAGGTGTCTTTGGTATCACAATTGTAGTGGCACAAAATGTGGACAATGTTCATTCAAATGTGACTCAAAGCTTTTTTGTCCATGCCGTTATTGCTAGCTTTTTTTTGTGGGAAGAGTTGGGAACATGTAATTGAGCCAAATTTTCCATAATGACATCATACGTTAATATGGTCCAATAACCTCAAGGATCAAGTATAGGTCCACCTATTTAGATAGGCCCACATTGCTATATAAAAAGGGCATTCCACCTAGAAAGGACATTTGCTCGAGGGTGGTAGCCCTTGGGTGGAATGGCCCGAGGGGGCGTCCTTCTCTACCACAATTTTTGTTTTTACTTATTTTTTATGTTTTTTCTTTTTGCCATAATTTTCTATACACGCAATTTCCGATCAAAAGGTGCGTGTAAAAAAACAGTAAAGTTTTTTTAAAAAAAAATTGATAAAAAAAGGGGAGGCACATAAATTTCATGCAGAAAGGCACCTCCCTTTCTTTTGTAAAAAAAGCAAAAACTAAGATTATGTGTGTGGAGAAGGTAACTAAGATTATGTGTGGGGAGAAGGTAACTAGTTTAGTATATTATGAACACATGTACACTATATATAAAGAGTTCTCTGCGAGGAAGAGGAGCTAAGCCATTGTAAGGGGGCCAAAGCCTTAGTTACATAGAAGCTACATTTATAGACAAATTGGTCTATACGCAAAAGTTGGCACAATGTGCAGGGAGGCCTTTACATTGCAAAATTTTGACAAATATATTACATAACTAAGTCGTGCATGAGCAAGCTTGATGATTTTGAGGACTATTGTTATAAAGGTTTATCTTTGTTGAAGATGATTTGGTTCCTAGCATTGGAGTGAGTCATCTGCCTTTGAGGTTTGGTGCTCTCTAGAAATGACTATGTTAAGAAGGGTAGGTCGAGGGGCGGCATGGACAAGAGAAGAGGTTGAGAAATGAATATCACAACTACACATATGGCCATTTTGCTAAGCAAATCCGGTACTTAGCCAAAATTTTGACATTTCTCTTTTGCGTGGCTCTGCGACGCGTGGCACATCCACGCCAAATTACTCCAGGGACCCTACCGGTGAAATCCAGGCTGGTAGTGGGGTTCGACAATAAATTTTTTTGTTTTGCGTGGCACTGGCATGCATGGCGATGCCACACAAATTTTTTTAGAAACCAAATTTAAAAACTTGGATTTCTAAGTTAAATATTATTTCATTTTACAAGTATTTTTCACAGAAAACTATGAAATTATACTCTATATGTCATGAGTAAGAAGTTGAAAGAGCAATACTTAACCATTTTTTATTATGATTCTTTTTTCTCTCTCTAAACTCCTAGATGGCTGGGATATCTTTATCGAGGCACGTGGAAGTGCCACGCATGGCTGTTATTTAACCACCTTTCCCTTGAAGTGTAATTCACTGGAGATTTGCCACGCGTGGCACTATCGAGGCACGTGGAAGTGCCACGCATGGCTGTTATTTAACCACCTTTCCCTTGAAGTGTAATTTCCTGGAAATTTGCCATGCGTGGCACTGCCACGCGTGACAAATCTCCAGTGAATTACAAAAAGTTACACACGTCACATACAAACCTAAAAGAAAACATCCTCAAACATGCACACAAACACACAAACATACCACATGCATGAACAATATATTCACTTTGAACTGTGGGTCACCCGTTAATAGACATTTGCAAACACATGCATACAAAATATGCACACACACACACTCCCATACACACCTAAAACCAAATATTCACACACATGCATGTATGCACACACACACACACACACACACACACACACACACACATACACACATGCATGAACAACATATTACTTTAAATAGTAGGCCGCCCGTCAATGACAGGCTTAACATATTACTTTGAATAGTGGGCCACCCGTAAATGACCATCGGCTTTCCTCCTAAACCATCAGCCACCATCCAAATCATTCGTCGTCATCCAGATCATTGGTTGCCCATCAATGACGGGCATACCCACTTTCGACCCAAACCATTGACCTTCGACCCAATCCATCGGTCGTAACCAAAATTGTTAGCCACCCGTCATCGACCGACTTACCACCCACCATTTTAGACCGCATTAGGACCACCCGTCACCCAGATCGTCGGCCGCCCATCAATAAGGGGCATACCCACTATCGCCTGCTAATGGGTGACCTCTCGTGAGCATAGTTTTTATTATCTTAATCTTGTTAACTCTCATTAATTCCTAAATTATTTTTTATTTTCTATCATTTGAAGGCTCCTTTGTTGGGATTTATATCTTGTATGGTAGGCCAAAGTTGGGGATTCAAACTATTTATATCCTTGTCCATGTTATTTATCTCTACTTCATTGCATGTGGGATTTTTTTTTCTTGGTTTCTCTCTATCTTGATGGTGGACATTGTCCGTCAGGATTGAATGAAGTAGAGATAGATAGCATGTTCAACCTTCAAAAACACATACATGGCAAGATGGGAGACCTCTGATGAGCATGACTTTAATGTAATTAAATTTCTTATATATTTATCTTTTTCACTCTTCTTAATTCATAATTTATTTATTATTTGCTATATTCTCAAGATCATCTCAAGACACTCTTAATTGAATTTTTTGTCCTATAAGGTTGGTCAATGTTCAAATGGGCGACCTCAATAGGTGAATATTCTAATGCATACATCCTCTTCCAAGTTATTTATCTCCACTTATTTAGATGTGAAGATCATTATCCTTTCTTCTCTCTATCTGGTGAAATTTGCATATAATGTTGAAAGTACAGTACTAAGGACCATAAATGGATCTTTGAATGATCCACGAGGTTGATTGTGTGCTTGATTAACAATCTATCAGATACTAGTCAACCAAAAACAAGATCTAGTTTAGCAGCTTGATAGAAAACAAGTAGAGACAATCAAAACATTGATCAAAAACTTAATCCTTAGTTCACACGTGTGAAAAGCAAGTTGTTGTACGGCCTGTAGACAGATTTTGAAGATGTTCTTCAGTTGGTGCATCATGTAGTGACCTAGGGATGGGTCATGCCTACTTGGAGGTAGGTGGCATGGAGTGTACCTATGGTGGTACATATCCTGAGGGCATGGAGTGCATTACGGAGTGATGTGGATCTAGCATGCCCATGGTTGTGAGCCAGCATGGATGGAGATGGTTGCTCAGGGAGTGACAACCGATACTTTGGTGAGTGATCAGGTGAGGTGCATGGTTATATGCACAATGGTCTCCAAGTTGGCATCACATGATGTTTCTATCCATCATCTTTTGGTAAGCAGGATGCAGCTTTTGGTTAGATCCAGTTGAAGTCTAGTTGCACTACAGGTGGACAGATTCTTGGGGAGCTATCAACGGGTAGTGGATACTTGGTGATCAGATGGTACAGGGTACAGGGTTCTGGAGCTATCCTACCTAATATGCTATGGATCATGGGTGAGTTGTTCATCACGATAGTGGATCTAGTTTGCATTTGCTTTGGTTTGGATTAATATGATGGATGTGTTCGTGAGATAGGCTCCTTGGTGGGAGGCCTATGTACTGGTCAAATCAGAGTTGGCAATGTCAAGCATGGGAAGTTGAGCCTACATGAGATGTAGGAGAGGCAGATCATCATCAGTATCTCTGGGAGATAGGCGAGCTACTCAGATATAGCCTATGGTGAGGTTTGTGTACATTCATTCATTGAGTCCTTGGTAGACTCTTGTGCTTGGAGCATGGGGAATGAATGGGGATCAGCTTTCAGGACCTATTGGATAGATGTATATGCTTGGACGTGAGGGCATCTTGGTTACAGGTGCATGCCATGATCGAGAGGACTTGATTTGGAGACCAGTGGTGTAGCAGCGGATCTATAGGTGGCACATGTATTGGTACGATAGGATACCACTTATGGATAGGCCTTGGTCATGTATTTGACGCTTTATCATTCGTGTTGGTTTGCATGAGTGTGTGTGGGCTTGCATGTTGCCTTGACACGAGAGTCTAGATTTGAGTCGGAGTTTTATGTGGTTGTGCATTTGCTACAGTGAAACAAAGTAGTCATTTTTATGCTCATTGACTTGTCATTGTCTACTAGCTGTCTATCTAGTGAGGGTGCAATCTTATGGTGGCAGTAAGATTTCCTCAGGTTTGAGCCTTAGTCGCTCATTTATGTCAGCTTTACAGGTTTGTGCTTGTAAGTGTCTGATAGGATGTCAGCCTAGCTAGATGGAGGATGTAAGTCTCATGGTGGCAGTGGGATTTTCTCAGTTTGAGCCATGTCGCTCATGTGGTCCACTTGTGTTCAAGTCGGATTGGGGATGAGTCAGTTGGTCGAGAGTGTGGTAGACTCTCTATATGAGCATTGTGTTTACATGATACTTTGTGAGTCAAACCTGGTGGTTTGTTGGTGTGCTTGAGTGTGAGTATAACATCTTTTGGACACTCCAGACATTACTACAA
The DNA here is from genome assembly GCA_029204225.1 of Diphasiastrum complanatum. Classification (NCBI taxonomy): domain Eukaryota; kingdom Viridiplantae; phylum Streptophyta; class Lycopodiopsida; order Lycopodiales; family Lycopodiaceae; genus Diphasiastrum; species Diphasiastrum complanatum. Next base: position 47,073,962 of record CM055107.1, read on the forward strand.
ATTATTGTTTTTCACTCTTATCACATTTGAGTTTAAGGGAGAGAGTTAGAAATCAGTTTTGATCTGATTCATTAGTATAAGCTCTAAATGTGATGATGTAATTACTGTACAATTTATTTGGTTTACTGTATATGGTTGTGATCGGGACGTGACTTGTTAGGATATATTGATCGGGCACTGATCCCGTAGTCGACTACTTGGGTTAGCCGAGTAGCCACACATAGGAAGAATTAGCCTGTACAGAGTTATTTACAGTACTCGCTATACTTGGGGGCATGTCCCAAGTTTGTCGGTCGAATTTGGCCATATTGGGCCCGACCTTAGTTTGACAGGTGGTAGGCCAATTTTATTACACTTGCCTTTTCATGCAGTTTGTGTACTCTATATGTACAGTGTTTCTTTGTAATCTAATAACTTTTGTTGTGCCATCTTTGAGAGCTTGTGAGAAGTGGCTATGGTGATTGATTTATGTGATCTGCATACTGCACTAGATCCTGACAGGATTTCAATTGGACAAAAACACTAATTTATTTTGTGGGGAAGGTATATGTGAAAAAGCATGGTATGCAATACATGGAATATCAAACTTCATTTCACATGTACAAAGCTTCTTGTAAGCAAGGGACTAGGCAAGCAACACATGGAAACACATGGATAATACGACGAGCATGGGAACACATGGATATGGCCAAAGCGATTATCCAACACTATATGGACAACAATGCAGAGATTATGCCTCATAGGAGTCTCATACGAGTAGAACAACATTTGAGGGCAATAGGGACAATCAACTTGTTTTGGCAGGAGTTTCTAAGCAACAAGATATTTTGCATGAAGTCAACATCACATTGTCAAGCTTAGGATACAAAAGCATTTCACACTCTACACTTAGTAGACTTTGGAGAACTGTCTTTAAGCAAGCGTCACTTTGCAAATCTAGCACATTTTTGTTGGAATGCTAGAAGTTCCGAAGTCGAAAGGCTCGGATAGATACTAGAATGAATTCAAGTTCTAGTTCTTCTTTGATTGACAAGCTTGATGGAGAGAACTACATCTTTGGAAGTTCAAGATGAAGGTTATTCTACTAGCCAAAGAACTGTGGAACATAGTTGATGGTACTAAAATCAAGCCAGAGGCTGACGCAACTAACATCACCAAATGGAGACAAGGAGATGGCAAGGCAATTGTCCAAATCACTCTGAATATCAGAGACTCTCAAATCAGTCATATTCGATCTACACAGATTGCTAAGGATGTTTGGGACATCCTAGCAACTCTCTATGACATCAAAAATGTCACTTCTGAATTACATCTGAAGAAGAACTTCTTCACACTCAAAATGTCTGATGTAGACACCATTTCTAGCCATCTCAACACATTCAAAAACCTCATGGAGCAAATGACTACAACAAGATCGAACATTGAAAATTCAGATGCAGTAATGACTCTTTTATCAAGTCTCTCTGAAGCCTATGAAACATGGGTCATGGCTATTTTGACCCAACAACATCTCACTCTATCTAGAGTCATTCGATGCTATTACAAGAGGATATCAGAAGAAATGCAATCACCTTAGCTGATATATCAAGATTACAAAATTCCCGCCCCAGTTGATACATCAAAATAAACAAAATGTGACTCAACACTACCACATTTTTTAGATTCTTTCACCGCATTGAGGCCTTCATGTTTCTTTCTTGATTATGTTTGTCCTTGAAATGATGACACTTCTTAACAAATGTTTTTAGGAACCCGCTGTGGAACTCCATAGTTGGCCTAAGAAAACAAATGATCCCCACTTTCAACAATCATGTTTGTCCTTCAAGTATGGACTGACCAATAATCGACCACAATTATTTGATTTTAGAGCCTTGATAGTCTTGTTGAGTTGGTTTCTCAGCATATATTTGAAGTGAGTTGGTTTTAAAACACAAGTTTGAATCAAGCTATACAAAAGTAGTAGTATACTTGGCTTTTTAGAAGATACATACAAGTTGAGTCCAAGAAATCCATCAATAAATGGTAGTTTCTCACTCCAGCAAGACCTAGGAAGAGACCTTACTAATAAAATTATTTTAGCCACCATTAAAATGGATCCAAAAATCAATCAAAAGCAAAGAGTTGAGAGAGAGAGAGAGAGAGAGAGAGAGAGAGAGAGAGAGAGAGAGAGAGAGAGAGAGAGAGAGAGAGAGAGAGAGAGAGAGAGAGAGAGAGAGAGAGAGAGATCATGGAAGAGTTAAAGATAACCAACACTCCCAATTCTAGGAAGGTGTGTAGCCCTTGTTTTCTTCCGTTAAAGGCGTGGTTCAAATGTTTCTTGTTGGATGATAAGTTCCACAAGAAAGCCCAAACGTCGTAGGGAGGGAGCATGTGGTGACACTCTGGAATATGATATAATTGTACAGTTCGTTTTGATTAGCACTCTACTATGTTATTTCTTAGGCCCCTCTGAGGACGGTAACCCTCCATTTGTTAAGGAGCCTCAACCACCTGCCAATGGTGTTGTTGGTGATGAAGGAGAACTGGCGGAGGTGGTTGAGCAAAGCTACAAAGTGGTTGAAGAAGTAATTGTTCAAGATGGGACAACACCTCCAACAGACACAAGGGTTGGAAGGGCTACCACTCCAGGTGCAAATGATCTGGTTGAGAATTTTTGACTATGTGAAAATTTGAGAGTATGTAATTTGAGACTAGTTTATTTTGAATGAAATCTCTTTTATTCAAAAGGTTCTTGTACAAAATGTTTATTTATAAAATGTTTTTAATTATCTTTCTGGTGAATGATTTTATTGTTCAGTAATATTTGGTAGAAATTTAGCATTTCTTTTTTAATACTAGAATTGTTTAGTTTACTTAATTCCTAGATTCATTTTCTGAATTTAGAATTCAAAAAGCACTTGAATTTTAGAAAATTGTAAGTTCACAAAAAATAATTGGGTCTTGTGCCATTTCTCGTTTCAAAAGATTTCGTGTTCATAGCATATATTACCAAATGTTCTAAAATGATTCGTGGTTGGTTTTGGACTTGTCCATGCTTAGTGTGGAGCCTTGTTGTGGGCTGCTTTGGCACTTGCATAATTTTATAAATGACAAGCTCTTCATACAATTTTTTCCCAAAAGCTTGTTGCCATTTTTGCCAGGTTCAACATTGTCTCCATGAGAGCTTGATTCTTTTTCTCTACTATGCCATTCTACTGAGGTAAATAGTTAGTGATCAGTTGGTGAGTAATGCCATTAATTACAAGGTACTCATTCATTTTAGTAAAACAGAACTTTTCTTTGTGAGTCCCAAGTACATAAGTATTTTAGAGATTGTTCTTGAAGTTCCATTCTAAAAATTGAGCACTACCCTACCCATTGACTTGATGTGAGCTAGAATCTCCAAGGTAGATATTCTTGTTGTGAATTGAGGTGTCCAAAGTGGTGAACCAGTCTTGACTTGTGGTTATGTGTTGATATGCAATAGAGTTCAAGTCCCAACAATGTGTGTTAAATACCTTGTATAATCCACCATAAAGAACTTTTGAGAAAATATCTAAGTTGTCATCGTCATGCCATTCATGGCTTGGATCTATACAAGAAGTCAAATCTTGAAATAACAGTACCTTTTTATGAACCTAAACCACTGGGGGTAGACTTTATGGATTAAAATTAGATGCTAGATGCTCCTTGAAACTGCAGAGCCTAGCATGGCCTTGAAACAATGGAATGAGAGAGATTCATGTATAGTTGCCAAATCTTCAAATTACATGGAACTGTTTTATTTCTTACCTTGTTGATCACCTAGACGATGTTCACAACAAGGCTCATAAGGATTAAAGTCCTTTGCATTGAAGTATAGAAGGTTAGACTCTCAAATCTAGCTTTTAAAGCTAAAATCAGCTCATTTGTACATAATAAAAAAACCTACAGCTGTTTGTGAAACCACTGACTAGTGGGTAAATTTTAAAAGCTGGCTTGTATGTGTTTGAACTTTTGAATGCTATTCTCCATTTCATGAACAACAAAAATGACCTTGAAATTAAACCTTGATATTTGATAGTTATGGAAGGCGTAGAAACTTGACGAATTCAAGATCTAGCAACAAGAACCATAGTAAATTGAAGCGGATGTTAAGAACAATAATGTGCACATTCACACATGACTAAATAACTAGTTAAAGTGAGAGGGTCGTCAAATGTCACATGACGGTTGACCATCTCTCTCGCTATGTAATGGGCAGTTCGCGCTTCTTTCTGTTATCATTGAATAAGAATGTAGTTAACATATCTCTTCTGTCCTCTACTACACGAATTCTCTCTATCTCTTCTGTCCACTGTTATACGAATTCTCTGAAATATCATGGTATCAAAGCCCTGACAATGATCTACCTCCAGCGATCTCCTCCTTCTCAACCTCCATGATGTGATGTCTTTGTTAGATTTCTTATGCTCAGTCTTAAACAAATCGTTCAAGTAATGAGCATCCTGAAAACCGAAGGCCGACTACATGTTTTCGGACCTTCACATTTTTTCTCCTTTTTAAGATTCTTTTTGCCTTAACCATTTTTAGGCACCTTCGCCTTTTTCGTACTTTAGCGAAAAATTCGACACAGTGGCCAAGTGGCCAAAATGCCTTGGAAACCATTCCAAAAGCACCTTCATCTTTTTTGCCTTTTTCGTCGCTTTGCGAAAAATGCAACAAAGTGGTTAGAATGCCTTAAGAACAATTTTTAGGCACCTTTGGTTTTTTTTGGCATTTTCGCTATCTTAAATCTAAGGCAACTTCTGTTTTTCACTGCCTTTAGTCTAAGGCACCTTTGCCTTCTTCGTTGCCTTTAGTCTAAGGCACTTTTCAGCTCTTTCGCCTTTTTTGCTGTCTTAAATTTAAGGCAACTTTTATTTTTCGCTACCTTTAGTCTAAGGCACCTTCGCCTTCTTCGCTGCCTTTAGTCTACGACACTTTTTGGCTTTTTCATCTTTTTGCCTTCTTCACTGCCTTAAATAAAAGGGCACTTCTAATCTAAGGGCACCTTGAGGAATTGCTGACCTTCAGTCTAAGGGCACCTTCGGGTTTTTCGCCTTTTCGCGGTTTTGCTGCATTGGCAGACCGACGTCGCCAGCTCGTATTTGTAAATAGCATTAAAGGCTTGTAAGATATTTGTCTCTCGGCACTTGTAAATATTAATACTAGCTTAATCAAGCAAAGGAAGTGTTAATTGAAATTCCCTTTCATATCAGAGTTATCTGTAACCAGTGTTATCACACTCAGCAAGCTGAACTTATTACTTCAAGCCATTGTACTCATTGTTAATATTTTTATCACTGCGTCGTTCATTTGAGCAATCTGTATGAATTTTCTATTCGAGTATTTCTGCTGCTAACTGTTGCGTTTTTGTTCCTACACACCTAAGCTCTAAGCTTCGAGCTTCTGCTGCACTCACGCCCACTGTTTTGTGACATGGCATTAGAGCAGGAATTTCAGTAATTTGCATTTCTACTACGGATTATCAGTCTTGTTTCTATCAAGACAGATCTGATTGTTATTGAAATTGCATGTTTTTATACTTTTTATGAGAGAGAAAGGGAGAGAGAGAAAGAGTAAGCTATCTTCATTGTGGATCTAGTGTTAATGCTTAGGGTTAGTGGATGGTAGAGTTAGATGTGAATCTTCCATTCATGCTGAAATTTGAACTATGCTATCGCTCTCATGGGAACGAATCTACGCGTGACAACTAACTTCATCTCCTCGATACTAGATTGATTAGATCTTGGGTTGAGGATAGGCAAGGAAAGAAATCCACTACAATTTTGGCGCCGTTGCCAGGGAGCTACGCCAATTTTTCAATTTGCAGCATGTTTGTTGGATGGTCAGCTTGCATTAGGCATCTTGTCGTGGCATGAATAGTGTTAAATTTGCATTTAGGATTAGTTTGGGAGTGATTTTGCTTGATTTGAGTGGATTTGTTATTTTGAAATCTAATCTGATTGTGAAACATGAAAAGATACTCAGATCACCTATCTTAAGATCCATTTGGATCTGAGATATTAGAAAAAACAACAAAAATCGGTCAAATCTGCCAGATTTTGGTCAAAAGGAGGCAAAAGTCGTCATCAGAACTGATAACTTTTTGACCTCTTTCAAGAAACGTTCATCGAGTTGCAGGCACTTTCGGTTTTGATCATAGAACCTTCAGTTTGAAGGGAGAACAATCCTTCCCAACAGATTTACAGAAACATAAAAAAAACCATCAAAAAAACACCAAAAAATCATCAAAACACTAAAAATACAGAAAAAGAACCTTTGCTTGATTCACTATGCATAGGTGTGATTTAGATCTATCTACTGCCAGGTCAACGAAGAATTATATAAAAAATAGAAGGTTTTTCAGAGGATCAGTTGTCATATTGTCATATTTTTGTCTTTTTTTGTAAAAATACCAATATTACTCTTGATTCTTCGCCAGAACCTTCGCCGAGTTTCTCGATTATTCTATTTATAGTAATTTGTTATTTTTGAGTGCGGTGAACATTCATCCTATCCAAATCATAGAAAATCTCTATTTTTACCCTCGTCAAACTATAGAAACTGTGTTTTTGTATGCCAGAAACCTTCGCCAGTTCTACCCTAGCGTTATCTGTGTTAGATTATGAGTCTGAGAGTTCGACGAAGGTTATTTCCATAGAATTTGTCAGAAAAACCTGATTAGAGAGTTTTTTTTTTCAAAAATAGCACTACTGAACCTTCGCCGAGTGAATCTTTGCCTAGGGAACCTTTGTTAGTTTTATTTTTAGATTCTGATTTTCCAGATCAAGTCCTTGTCAAATTTTGGGTCAAAATTTGATACAGTCTGATTTTGATTCAGAGAATTTTTTCATTTTTGAGAAGTATTGATTGGTTGATTTTCAGAATCTTTTTCATGATATAGGAATCTGATTCTTGTCAATTGGAAGAGATCTAGTAGATCTGATCTGAGATAATTTTGATTAAAAATCTAGATCCAATCTCATTGTCTGCTTGATTTAATCTGTAAAGATGGCTGTCCTTAGAGGTGCTCCTCAGGAAGTCAATCCAATCATTGTTAGAAGAGCACCCTGTTTGGATCTACCCAAATACAATGGATTAACAAATCTAGTTAGACTTTTTCAGATCTATTCTGAATTTTGTGAAGTCTATGGCGAAGTTTTTTTCCAAGATAAACTTAGACTTTTTCCTATGGGCCTTAACAGGCATAGCACAAGATTGGTACTATAATCAAGATGAAACTGAACGTACAGATTGGGAGACTGTTAAACGATCCCTTATCGCACGGTTCAAACCTCGAAAGTTTATGGAAGACCCTTTTCTACTTTTAAGTAAAATTAAAATGGGAAAGCGGAAAATGGTTCGAGATTACATTGAATGGGTAAAACACCTCAGATCTGAGTGCAAACCTGAGCTGATTAACAAAAATGCCATGATTATGTGGTTTTTGTCAGAATTACCTAAAAGAATTAGACGTGAGTTGAAATGCCATAATGAGTACGCAATCTTGCAAAATGCTATGGATGATGCAATTCGAGAGGAGGATGAAGATTCAGACGATGAGCCGAATATCAGTATGTTGGCTCATATAGCAGGGCAGATCACTACAACATCCACCACTATTGCGTCAACGAATGTCAACATTACTGCATAAATGATGCTCAATGAGTTTGAGAAATTTGAAAAGAATCAGTAGAAACAGATGGAAAAGTTATAGTCGCAATTTGATGAAAAGATCAAAGCATTGGAAGATTTCCATGGACAAGCGAACAAGGAACTTGAGAAGTTTGCAAAGACTTTTTCTACCAAGGAAAATGTCTGGTGTTCTATTTTGTCCTCAATTGAAAAAATGAGTGGAAATCAGTATATGCCATTTGTGTAATTCGCCTGATCATGAAACTGCTTTTTGCAATTTCAATCCTCGGATAATTCAGCAACGATATGCCCAAATGGGATATCGAGGACCACATTTTGGAGGAAATCCGGTAGCTAGACCTCGTCAACGGTTAGCCTTACCTGCCCCACCAAAGCACCTCGCTCCACCTACCAATTTGATGGAACTAAGACCTTACAAAAGTGCCGAGCAATGGAACTATGGTAATGATCAACAAGGTGGATATTCAGAACAATATGCTATTTATGCTGCCGTGCAACAACAAGCATCTACAAACTGGACCAGAGTACCACTTGGATGCTTTGCACGTGGAGAAAATCACAGAGTTGTAGAATGTCCAAATAAAAAAAAATTTGTACCATTCTGTCATAACTGTGGTTATGGGCATTGCTATAAGGAATGTCTAGCAAGGTCAAATCCACCACCGGCTACAGCTCCTGTAAATTTGATAACAATCAAGCAAAGACCAGTAGCTTAGAATAAACCAAGTGTACTCTTGATGGTAATCACTAGAGCACAGAAGCAGAAAGAACCGGTAGCAAATCCAGTACCTGTTGATTCTATACTATTAACTGATATACCAACAGCATCTGGAGTCTATCCAAATCTTCATGCAGAAAAAAGAAGATATCAGGATATGAGGCAATTGATTAAACATCTGCAAGAAGAAGAGAAGCTTGAAGTTACTAAAGCAACATCCGAAGTTCGTTCTTCACCATTGCAGTCACCAAAAAATTCACATACAAATATGAATGCTCAATTGTATCATCATGAAGAACCCTTCAAAGATGACTAAACCGGAAGCACCACAAACAGAACTACTCATGAATATTTTGTCTAGTAAGATCAATATATCGTTGGGAGAGTTCCTGAAGTTGGTGCCAAAAGCAAAAGAAGTATTAGCGCAAAAGTTAACTCAAGCTGAACCAAAAGTCCATCAGGAGCCACTTTTTTGTGCTAGATTTGAAGAATCTAATGAAGTACTCCATGTCGGAGCAGCTTGGGAAAGTGAACAAAAAAATATCACCCTATCGATACAGCATAGACAATTTCCTAATGAAGCAGCTGTGATAGATGGCGGTTTGGGAGTTAACCTGATTTCTACAAAGCTATGTGCAAAATGGGACCTTACAAAGTTAAAACCTGCGATTTTTGCCATTAAGCTAGCTGATCAAACGATAGTTTGTCTACAAGGAATGATCGAAGATATACCTATCAGAATTGTCGGAGTACAGTTCATCATTACTTGTGTAGTAATGGACTTACCAGAAGCACCAAATGTCTACCAAGTCCTATTGGGACGCCCATGGTTACGAGTTGCGCAAGTAATCCATAATTGGGGTACCGAAAAAATCACTTTTGAAAATCATGAACGTGCAGTCAAGGTTGATCCTGCAACTTGGATTATCAAACCAGTGGTTCAAAAAGAGGATGATGATTCATCAACAATGGATCATACTTGTGACCGACCAATAGAAAATTTGGGAGTTCATTATGATTCTCAAACCGATACTGTCAACTGGAATAAAGCTCTTGCAACGATTGATTGTACAGTAGGATATATGTGTCAACAAGATAATTAGTCAGATTTGAGTGAGATTTCATTATTTGATCGAATCTTGGATATATCGATCACTTTTCCATTGAATGTGCTAAATGTAGCTTGGATATCAATGGAGCCTATACCAGATCCAATTGAAGATGAACTCATTCCTGTGAGTCATGCCTTGACTTATGATGATAATGTAGAGCTTATTGATGAGCAGATTCTAAATCATATGGATCCGACCAAATTTGGAGTGCGTAATATTCCTGATGAACCAACAATAAAACCGCCAAGAGTAGTTATATTGAAGGAAGACAGGATCACAGGGTCAATGACAAAGAAACAAGCCAAGCAACATTATAATACGGTCTTGAAATGGGAAAATCCTCCTCAAAAGATTGATTCAAAGAATGTGCCACCCTTACTGGATAAAGACAAAGGAAAAGTCAAGGATGATTCTACAAGTCAGAGTTCTAGCAAGAGATCATCGTCTAGGAGGTCTTCACCTTCGAAGAAGAGTTTATCTTCTCAGAAGTCATCACCTCCACGATCAATTCCTGCTAAGAAGGCTAAGTGAAGATCCAAGACAAGTCCTTTGACAAAGAACAAGCGGATGTAGTCCATCATGATATGCTCGAACATTTTAAATGCTATACACTAGATGATGTGGTTATCATGTTACCCAAAGCACATCGTGAACCCGAAGAACAGGTGCCAGAATCGAAAGATGTTTATGATGGCCCAGTTAGGACACAGCCTATGAATCTTGTTGAACCAGGAGGATCAGAAAAGATTGTACAAGTTTCAAGCGCTACGAGACGAAAAATGTTTTGATACTCCCATGAATGACAACCCATTACGCAAGTTTTGGCAGCTTGTTCTGCCAGTTCAGCAAGCATGATCCAAATGATTTTTATTTTGATTTGTTTTTCAATTTTCTTGTTTTCACTACTTAATTATTAATTTTGTTTGGAAAAGACAATAAAAAGAAATAGAGAAAAGAAGAAAAAATGAGAAAAGATTGATGAGCAAAAGTCAGAAAATTCATCAAAGTGAAAAAAGAGAAAGGAAAGTATTTTCAAAAGATAATTTTTTTTTTTTATGGAAAATGACTTATAAAATCATTGTTTCGGTCATATGTTGCCCATACAGTATTGGAAACCTTCGCTGAACTTTCAGATTATACATCCACTTCAGATATATCTATACTGAGTTGGGCAAAGGTTTTTTTTCAAGAAAAAGTACTTGTTTCCGAGTCAGGCGAATGATCAGCAATATGCCATTTTGAAAACCTTTGCCGAGAACCTTACTCTCCTCAGAAACCTTCGCCGACATGCTAGATGGACTTAAAATGTCAAAATTAGGTTGGCTATAGGTTCAGATCCTGAAAGGAGATGGTATGGATCAAGAGGATGATCAAGAATCTTCACTTGCTGGATTTTTCAAAGAGCCCAATCATCTTTTGTGAAAATCAATCAGCCCAAAGGTTGGCAACCAATCCTACCTTTCATGCTACGAGCAAGCATATTGAGGTGCAATATCACTTTGTAAGGGAGCAAGTCATTGCAAAGGAGGTGGAGCTTCAACATGTGTCCTCAAGGGAATGTGTAGCTGATATCTTCACCAAAGCATTGGGAAAGGACTTGCTCATGAAGCATAAGACTTCACTTGGAGTGTTATCAAAGTCTATGCTAAAACTAGTTGAAGAGAGAGTGTGAGAAATTCAACTAGTTTAATCATATTTGTTATATTTCTATATTTGGCAAATTGAGGCCAACTTTATATCAGACTTAGATTTTGACTTTTCAAAGTTAATTAGTTTAAATTTCATTTGAATAAACACTTTTGGAAAGTGTGGGAAAGTTAGAAGCCGAGTTTGAGTAGATTCAAATTTAAATGTTGGGTACATTGAATCTAGACCCAAAAATAGTAGGGTTTACATCAGTGGAGGGAAAGCCAAGTGGCAAATAGGGTTTGGACCTATTATAAAAGGATATAACTCGTGGAGAAGCAGATCTTCTCTCTTCTCTATCTCATTTCATGCTTATACATGGTTCTCTTGGGTTCTACTATCCATTGGTGCACTATACTTGTGATATCTTGCAATTCTATGTGTAGAATGATCTATATTTGTTATTTTCAGGTTCACACAATAGGGTACTCTTGTTGTATGGACAATATCTTTTATTTATGTTCTGATTCATGTTTGATCAAGTTCTATTAGAGTTTGCATTCTATTTTGTGTGTAGATGCTGATTTTTTCTACATTGGCAAGATTGGTGGAGTAGCTTGTTTTGTAACCAAAGATCTTTAGTAGATTTGGATTTGAATTGGTCCCAAATCTTTCACATCTTGTCTTTGTTGCATGCATCAAAAGGTGTCAAATTTGCATCTTTCACGCTTACTCCTGTGAATGTGCCATTCTGACTTGCTTTATATAGCGGCATTGGGTTCATATGAAATAGTCTTTTATGCCATAGGAAGTCAATTGACTCAGAAAGTGCCTTCTAATGTGTTACTCTAAGATTAGACATGAATTGACTTTGTGTGCTGATTGTAAATGCAATGTCAGGGCTACTACAAACCATGGCATACATTAAAGATCCAACAAGTGACTGAAATGCATTTGCTCTTTTTCAGCATTTGTTTGAGGGCACTATTCCCTATGTCACTAGTAGCTATGGCTCAAGATTGGTTTTTCAACTTGTGTGAGGAAGAAAAATCCACCTGGGAAGTGGTCAAAGTAGCTCTCATCACACGCTTTAAACCAAGGAAGTTCCTAGAAGACCCATTTCTCCTGCTCAGCAAAGTCAAGCTGGAAAAAAGAGAAAGGGTTAGGGACTATATTGAGCGGGTCAAACATCTACAATCTGAGTGCAGTGTAGCCCTAACTCCCAATCATGCGATGATCATGTGGTTCCTTGCAGGGTTACCATGTAGCATTAGGAGAGAACTAAAACGATGGGAGCAATATGCTACTCTACAAGAAGCTATGGAGGATGCCATCAGAGAAGAGGATGAGGGATCAGACGACAAATATCCAACCACCCATACTCCTACTCCCTCGATAGCATCATCATCATCAAATATTTTCACTCAATCCACAGAATTGCTGTTGGAACAGATGATAAAATTACACAAACAACAGATGGAACAACTTACGGCACAATTTGATCAGAAACTGAAAGCCTTATAAGGAGTTGTAGCAACAATGCCCAATCTACTAGTGTCCAGTCCTAAAGCAAAATCTGAGACTGACCCATAGATTTTGCCATTTGTGCAATGCAACATCACACGATACGGCCTTTGCCCATTTAACCCCCGAATTGTCCAACAGAAGAGAAGTCCTTATCAGACTTCTTATCCATATCATCAAGGGGCACCAAATGTGGCACCAAGGTATGGCGCACCGAATAATCAACAGCACATGGCCTTACCTGCGCCACTAGGGCCAGCCAATCAACAAGTGGCCCACGTAAACTTGACAGCAGCAGAACTAGAGAATTGTTGAATGTCCTTACAAGGGGCAATACACATCCTTCTGTTGGGACCTGGGACCAATGCGCCATTGAACTTCATTGCAGTACAATGAGCAATAGTTCCAGCGGGGATGCCACTGGAAAAGCAACAATTCCATGCCCCTGTGTTAGCCGTCACGTGAGCACAGAAGAGGAAGGAAGTGGCTCCCACACCACCACCATCAGTCTCCGATGACTAGCCCTCAACTTCAGCATCATATCCGAATGTAAGAGAAGAGAGGAGACAGTACTAGAAAATACAGCACTGAGTAAAAAGAGCACAAGCAGAGGAAAAAGAGCAAGAGAAGGCCAATCCTATGGAACCTCTTGCTGGTGAAGAACCGGAATCACAAATGGGCTCACCACTGCACACTAATCAAAACGATTGGTTGCATCATCATGAACCACACATGATGGAGCCCGAGGAACTGCACACTGAAATGCTCACAAGCCTGTTGGCGAGCCGTGTTATTTTAACCCTCAAAGAATTACTGCAAATTGCATCACAAGCTAAAAGCCTTTTGGCTGAATGGGCCAAAATAGAAGCGGAACCAGTAGCACCGGAGCCCATTTATTGTACGGGGGACTACGATGAGACAAGTAACATCCTCCACATCGAGACAACATGGGAGAGTGAGGAACACAACATCACCCTGCCAATCAAACACAAGAGATTCGAGCACGAGGCATCAGTAGTAGATGGAGGATCAGGTGTCAATTTAATCTCCACTACTTTGTATCAAAAGGGAGATTTGCAGGGATTGAAACCAGCAAAATTCACCATCAAGCTAGTGGATCAATCATGTGTAAAACCAAAGGGTGTGGTTGTCAATATCCTTGTAAAAATAACAGACATGCAGTTTGTGATCACTTTTGTATTAATGGACATACCTGAGTCCCCATCTACATATCGTGTTTTACTGAGAAGGCCATGGCTGAGGACTGCACAAGTAGTTTTCAACTGGGGTATGGGAAAACTCACCTTTGAAAATAGAAAACAGGCCGTGAAGGTAGATCCAACCACATGGGCGGTAAAACCTATTGCACCCAAGGCTGATGATGGATCATACGATAGATCGCCCAAGGCAAGCCAAGGGTGGTCACTACGATTCAGAGACGGATGATATGAGATGGACGGATGCATGAGCAATGATTGACTGTCAAGCATGTGTATATGAATCAGATCCTGAACCCAGCACATCTTCACCCAAGTGTTACACCATGGACACACCAATTACATTTGGAATGAATATGATCAACATAGCATGGTTGTCAGCAAAATTTATTGGAAACCCAGTGGATGATGATCTAGTCCCTTGGCAACATGCTCTGACTTACAACAAGGAGACTAAGCTGACTGATGAGCAAGTCCTATAACACATGGACACAGATCACTATAGAATTAAGAGAGTACCAGCTCAACTGCCACAAAAATATGCTATGGCAAAAGTTCAAGGATAGATCCACCAAAGGCACCTGCAAACAAGAAGAACCAATTGAAACAACGCTACAACCAGGTGATACAATGGAGTGCTCTACCCGAAGAAGCTATAGCTATAGTGGATGTTGATATTCGCAACCACGAGACAAATGTCACACCAGTTCCGAAAAAAGACAACAAGGATGAATCCACCCATATTATAAGAAGAGACAAGAATAAGGTATTGGATTCTTTGAAGTCAATCAGGATGAACTCTAATATAGCGTCATTCTCTTCTCAGATGACGGAGAATCAAAAGATGACCAATTGAGCTAAGATCAACATGTTGAAGGAGAAATCTAGACAAGCACCAGTTCACAAGATGCTTGAGACGTTCAAGAATTATACCTTGGATGATGTGGTAATTATGATGCCACAAGCTCAGCGAGAACCTGATCAAAGTCAGGCACCCGCGGAACAAGTCTTTGAGGGACCTGCGCGAACGTAACCCATGAACCTTGCCGAGCCAGGTGAAGAAAAAAAGATCGTATACGTGGGAGAGCAATTAACACCCACACAATTCAAAAGACTACGATCATTGTTGGTGGAGTATAATAATTGTTTTGTCTGGAATTACAGTGATCTGAAGGGCATCCCACCAACGGTAGTCCAACACACCATATATGCCCTTGGTGGATGGAGCAGTCCCCAAGGTAAGTCGTTATTATCGCTGCAACCCAAACTATACAGAACTGATCAAACAAGAGTTGCAGAAGCTGTTAGACACTGATTTCATCTATGAAATTGAGCACACAGAATGGGTGTCACCAATAGTTATAGTACCCAAGGAGAATGACAAAATGCGAATCTGTGTAAATCTGATGGTGCTAAACGCAGTCACCAAAAAGGATCATTTTCTCTACCCTTCACAGAAAGCGTCCTTGATAGAGTATCTGGGCTCAAAGCCTACAGTTTTTTGGATGGCTTCAATGGTTACAATCAAGTGAAGATAGCGCCACAAGACCACCATAAGACAACATTCACCATAGAATGAGGAACCTATGCCTATAAGGTGATGCCATTCAGACTTTGCAATGCCCCAAGCACTTTCCAGCAAGTCATGCAAGCGACATTCAAAGAGTATTTGCAGAAATTTCTAAAAATTTTCTTGGATGATCTATGCGTGCATGGACCAAACTCTGAACACTTATCCAATCTGGAGAAGGTGCTACAAAAATGCCGCGAATTCCAGATCTCCTTGAATCCAGAAAAATGTCAATTTTGGGTTACACATGGCTTGATTCTTGGCCATATAGTGTCTAGACACAGGATCGCCACAGACCTATCGAAAATCAGGATCATTGTTGATCTACCACCACCAAGAACGATCCGCGAAGTCTACATCTTTATGGGCCATGCTAACTATTACAGGATTTTCATTCTAGATTTTGCGGAATTAGCATGACCAAAACACAAACTCACAACAGATCTACATTGAAATAAGAAAGCCCTAAGGGCTTTCCAAAAACTTAAAGATGCATTGGTCTCAGCACCAATTCTACGTCTGCCCAATTGGTCCATTGAGTTTCGTGTGCATACGGACGTATCGAAGTATGTAGTTAGAGCAATCTTAACCTAGCCAAGAGAACACAAAAAGGATTTTTTGATCCGATTTGCAAGCCGACAGCTCAGTGATACATAAATAAATTATTCAGCCACAGAGAGGGAAGCTCTGGCAATGATATATGTGGCTAAGAAGTTTCGGCACTACCTGATGGCCACACACTTTGTCTTTTATACAGACCATTAACCCTTGCTCTATCTTGTTAACAAAACCTACAACACAAGGAGAATCACTCGATGGCTACTTTTGTTGTTGGAGTTTGATTTAAGGATAGTGGTTTGCAAGGGAAACAACAATACATGGCAGATCATGTATCACGTATCCAAGGGAAGGAGGCTGTTATCCAAACCGATCATGAGCTACTCGATGTTGTCTTATTTTATATTGATACAGTACCAGAATGGACTGTTGACATAGTTGAGTATCTAATGAGGGGCCAACCAAACAAATCACTATCAAAGATGGATCAACAAAAAATGATCTTGAAAGCTCAACCTTATCAGCTGATTTCTGGCCAATTGTACCGAAGAGGACCAGATGGGATTCTTTGGCGATGTAATCTCCCTCATGAGGCCACCCAAATCATTTCACTTTCACATGAAGGCATGGGTGGAGGTCATTTTGCATCCGACATTACAGCTCGCAAGATCCTACAATCAGGATGCTGGTGGTTGACGATTCATAAGGATACTGAGGAATACTTGAGAAAATGCGATGTGTGCCAAAGGGCAAGGAGACCAACGAGACTGAATTATGACCTTCTACACTCGGTCTTAGCCCAAGCACCATTTGAAAAGTGGAGATTGGATTATATTGGTCCAATCCATCCTGCAACAAGAAGTACCCAAGCCCGATATATAATCATGGCCACCGACTACCTCACCAAGTGGGTCGAAGCCAAGGTAGTAAGAGTAGCTGATGCTAGGACCACTGCCAAGTTTTTCTATGAAAACATCACTGTACGCTTAGGGTGTCCGGTGGAGATAGTTAGCGATCGCGGGAGTCATTTCATCAATGAGACCATCAAGGTCCTGGTGGAGGAATTTTTCGTGATCCATAGAACCAGTACGCCTTATTATCCTCGCGGTAATGGGCAAGCTGAGTTGTCCAATAAGATCCTGTGTAGCGTGCTCACAAAAACAGTTGAAGCTAGTAGATCGGATTGGGAACACAAGTTGCATGCTGCTCTGTGGGCATTCAGGACAGCATATAAGAGAAGCACTGATCAAACACCATTCCAATTGGTTTATGGTCAGGATGTTGTAATGCCAGTAGAGTTTTTAATCCCTTCATTAAGGATTGCTACAAAACAACGCCTTGATGAATTCAGGTCTCTACAATTACGCCATGAAGCTCTGCATAAAGTCTGTGAGACATGCTTACTAGTTGTACATGCATTGACAGCTAAAAAGGAAAGATGCAAAGCATGGCACAATCGTAGGTTACAAAGGATAGATCTTTGATCCCGAGATCTAGTCCTGATGCATAAAACCAAGGTGATCAAGGGAAAATTAAAATTCATTGGCGAAGGTCCTTATCGGATCAAAGAAATTCTTAATCATGGAGCCGTGAATTTGGAGAGGCTAAATGGGACATCTTTCGACACACCCATCAATGGTAGCCAGTTGCACAAATATTGGCCACCCCAGTGAGACAAATCCAGGTTGGTGGTGGCAGTTTACAAAAAGTTCATCTACAAGTCCATTACCACTAGATCTAGGAAGATCAATACTGATCAAGCTAAATCCAGCCAGATTTGGCAAGATCAGAGAAGATCCAACAAGATCCAAGAGGGATCCAGATCCAGATAGGACCAAGAGAGAAGCAGATCATCAGATTACACCAATAAGTCCCAATTTGCAGATCAGAGACCTCAATCTCAGAAACCGTGGCAAAATAAGGGCAAAAATCACCAAAACCGATGGATCGACTACCAAATATCTATCAGGATTTCCAGAGAGTTAGTTACAGTCAGATCTAACATGGATGTAATAGATTACTAGTTTACAAAAGTTAAGAATCAGAGAATCTCAAGATCTCGTCGAAAAAACACTCAAGAAGAGCACTTTTTTCATGATTTTTGGAGATCCCCTGGGAGATAGCTCTTGAAATTTGGGTTTCCACTAGATCTGACCCAGATGCATCTATGAAAATCTCTGCAAGAGTTATTGATGGAAAAAACATCATTTTTTAGTGTGTGTGTGAGGGTTCCAAGGGGTAGAATCTTCAGAACCCTCGCAGAGCATCAAGATCATCAAACCAACCTTTGCAAGGGCCATAAATAAAATTAGAACAGTGAAATTAGCCTTTCTACATGGTTTGATCTTGAAAATCCAACCATAGGAGCAAGTTGTGCGAGCATTCACTTCCTACGAGGGTTGAACCCTTGCAGAACCTTTGCAGGGCAGTCAAATCACCTTCTAAACTCTCGAAGGCTTCTCTGAGGTCTTATAATTTTGTGAAGAAGGTTTCTGCCAAATTTTGGGTGGAACTGAACAAGGGAAAGTGGATATCACCTAATACGCACTCTAAATTCCGCTATATAAGGGCTGAATTCGAGTCATTTGTCACCTTTCCTAGCGAAGCTCTGCTCAAATTTCGACCAAAATTTCCAAGTTCTCTGAATGCAACCAAACTTCATACAAGCCATCATCTGCATACTCTGAACCCAGATCTGTGCTCTGAACCATCGTTACTACCATTCAACTCTTGTTATCCATTGTTTTTCTCATTTCCATCACATTTTACCATTTCCACCGTTTTTCTATTTTTTGCACTTTAACTATCACTGCTAACATGGCCTCCTTATCTTCTGACGACTTTGGCACCAAGCAGGTGATTCAGCGAGAAATATCATTAGCCACCCAGATTTGGCCCTTGCCTTCTGATCTCTGATTAAACCATGGCTTCAGATTGCTGGCCCACTTCTTGAAACAATGGGGTTTTACTCAATGCTTTTCAACTCTAACATCAACATGGGCCTCGCCCTTTACACTTATGCCTAGCCATAGATTTCACATCTGCAACTTGGAATGCTTTTGCTTCGACCCACTTGGTCATATAATTTGTTGCAACGATGATGTATTTAAAGTTTGCACAACATTTGCATATTCTTCTCTAAGTCCATTAAGGACTACTTGAACAAGTTGACTGTTCTCTAGAGTATCTCCTATGCATGCTATCTCTCTGTGAAGATCTTTAACTCTCATTACAAAACTTGAAGCACTTTCATCAACTCTTTGGAAACTAGAAAAGGTCTGATTTCTATGAGTAAGAAGTCTTGATGTGATCTTTGCTTCAAAAAAGTTCTTAAGAGTTTCCCAAGTCTGCTTGGCTGAGGTACATGAACTTATTTCTCTCAACATCTGATCAGAGATGTTCAATTTGATGATATGAAGAGCAATTCTTGCTCTCTTCTTGAATCTCTGAGCCTTATTATGAGCTTTAGGTTCAACTTCAATTCCCAATACTATGTCCATTACACTATAAAGAATCAACAAAGACTCTATCCTATCCTTCCAAACTGAATAGTTGGAGGTGTTTAGTCTCTCACTAGCTTCAAAGAGAAAATCTCCTACAGATGTCATGTATGTGAAGACTTCTTGTAGATGGACAACAACATAGAATTGAGTGTGTTTCTTCTTTTTTTACAATAGGAACCAAAACAATTGGGTGTACTACCAAATCCTATGCAAAGTCTTGCAACAACATTTGATAGGTCTCAAATATTCCACCAAATCAAAACAAACAAGAGCAACCTCTCAACTTGAATTGGAGTATAGACAAATTTTGGTACTTTCTTCTTTTGGCATGTGTGAAATGCTTAAAGACACCACTATTGACTCAAATACACTCAAATTGTATGAAACAATGTTTTACATGACTCAAAATTTTGTCTAGATCTCAAGTTTGTTGAGCTAGTATACACAAAAGATGGATTTGAATGTGTTGCTTCTCTTTTACAATAGGGACCAAAAAAATTGGGTATTCTACCAAAGCCTATGCAAAACCTTGCAACAGTTATGTGAGTCCTTGCTCACAACAAAAAATCAATCACTTTGAATTTGGATCTAGCCTCTATCTTCTGATGAAGCACTTACAATTCTGATGTCAAATTTTACCACGAGTTTCAAATGAATGAAACACACTTTAGAAACACACATTCAACTCAAACACAACCCTTTGTGTGAAATGATGTGACTATGACAACATAATCTTGACTATCCAATTCTATCTCAGATTGATTACAAAAAACTGTGAATGATGAATCATTCATGCAATGTTATCAAATCAAAAAGAGACCACTCAGGTTCTGGGTCTCCCTACCCTTATTTAAGAGCTTATAACTCCTACTAGGATCATCAGAATGAATTAAAACCAATTGCAATGGAAAGAGGTTCTTCTAGCTTTCCGACAAGATATAATGTCAGAACCTTTGGACCTAGCACAAAGGAAATAGAGGCAAATGAAGTATTCTGATTTTCACACGTGTGAAATGTCAGAATTCTGTACATACTTTGTTCTGGACTGAAAATATCAGTTCTAATCTCATTCAACCAAAAAATGTTCAAGAATAGATAGCAAAAAAGTGCTAAACAGTTCCTAGCTTGAATTATCACAGAATTCTTCAAACACCTGATGTTAGTAGCATTCAAAGCATGGTATGGCTCTGATACCATGTGAAAAATCCAGCAAGTTCACACGTGTGGAGAACCACAAGAAATGTGTGAATGACCTTTACCATGCTTTGTGGTGGCACACAGATCACCTGTAGAGCAATCCTGCAATCTATCAACAGATCTATGGCTAGAGCACAATCTAGAATGCTACAGATCAAAGCTACATTAATTCCTCACAAATAGAGAAAGTACACAAGCTTGATCATGTATGAAGAAGACACAAAATCCGAGTTAGAGAGAGAGAGAGCAATTACAAGCAATATTGAATGAGATCCAAAATTTGATATTATGACATTACAAATGCTTGATTCTTCATCCAAATGATATGAACATATATAGAAGAGCCAAAATTCGTGGTACTCCTTGCATTCAATGCATATCCTACACCTATTCAAGTGCAAACTACCATTATCTTGACACCTAACTGCTTGCATGCACAGATTGCACCTAACTTCTACCTACTTTCTCCAAATGGCAATATCTCAACTAGCCATGTACAAAACTACATGCATGTGTCCATTAGAGTTTTTGCATGCTTTGCATGTTACAATGGAAACTTAGGACATAATGCATTTATTGTGGCTCGAGTTTCTACAAGGTCATAATTGACCAATTCCATGTGAATTTCTATATGCATGTCAAACTAGACATTGTCAACATCATTGCATGTCTTATTGCTCTCTCAAGAGTCATCGTAGGATACTTTGCCAATAGAGTCCACGTGGTTTGGAAGGATCTTGGCAAGGCACGTAATAGGTACATCAGTTGCTTCTCCAACAAGACGGCATGTTCCGTACCGGCATTGTGCAAAGAGAGAAGCAGGTTCTTTATGTTTTTGATAAATATTGTGAGGTCTTTGTCGTTCCAACGTAGGTAGGTGAGTTGGTCTTCCAAGTGCATGATTTGGCTGCACGATTTGGTCTCAAATCTTGACTTCAACGTGTCCCATAGTTCTCGTGCATTTGATATTGATGCAAGATCCAGTGTAATGTTGTCTTCGATGGAGGAGGATATGACAGCTACTGCTTTATCATTCTTTTCTTTCCATTCACGAAGTTCTTTTCCAGCATTGGCTGACATCTCTTTGGTTCCATCCACCCAGGGCCATAATGCTTCTCCTCTCAGGACAAGCGATGTCTTCACTTTCCAGGCCAAGTAATTTGGCCCATCTGATTGAAGAATTATGCAGATCTTTGACTAAATGCTACTGATGGATGCCACAATAGTTTTGATTGAATGAGGTTATTCAACTGTTATCGATCTGGTCTTAGAAACCTTACGGGTTCTAACTTGTCAGATTGAAGGTGGCTTTGATACCACTGTTGGAATTTTAACCATGATTAGAGAGTAGAGACTTTGTAATGAGAGAGACACATTCTGATTCGTCAACTATATTCTATCAGTGAGCAATGTTCTTGCTATGATTTAATTATTTGGAGTGTCCTATTCTCTAATAGATTTCTGATATATCTAGATAGAGTCAGATTTTTAATCGTAGCTACTATTGCTAATAGTTAGTATCTATTCTCTTCTAAGGTGTAGTCAAACACTACTGATGATCTACTGTTGATTTATTTATGATGAGCCTTTATGTGAAAAAATAAATAATAGTTGATCCTACATGAACATTCAATAAACATAATGTACTCAAGGATTATGTGTCATAGACAAGAGATAAAAAAAATATCTGCTTAATTACAATGATTCCTTGAGTGTTGTTTGGCATATCGCACAACGTGTTAATGTAAGAGAAACTATGTCTCTTACGAATAGAATTGATAAGTAAGTGCTTATTGGCAAATACTTCTATCTATATGTCTTTATGTTTGACCTTAAAGGTGCGATTGACAAAACTCATCTCACTTACTAGTGAACGGCTTTTCATTGTTGTCAACTTCATCTGTGGTGTTAGTTCGTTCTCTTGGTACTTCGTTGATCATGGGTCATAAAAGCACGCCAATTCAAGGCCTTCTTTGTAACCATAATCGAAGCCATTGCGGTTGGACTTGGTCATTGCTTGTGGACTGCATGAGTTGGCTTGCGGTTCCCTACGAATGTCTTTGTTTGTTTGTTCAAAGTTGCAGTTTGCAGTTTATTACGATCTGCGGTCCGTGAGACTCCGTCGTCATCATTCGTATATGTAACGATGCGGTTGCGGTGGTGGTGGATTGCGGTTTACAGTCCATAAGCTAACAATGCTTTGTGGGCAAAAACTTCAAGTTTCTTTAGTGCCTTCGTCCATGTCAACTTTGGGAGATGCTGAAACTGTATTTGCTTGTTGATTAAGTTGTTTGGCTGCATTCTTCGCTTTGAGAACTCTGCAATTCTGGATCTCATAGTTATTATGCTTGCAATACCTACAAAACATCTTCTTATTTGATTGTGGATTTGATGATTGTCCTTGACCTTGAGTTGGCTTCTGATTCGTCGATGTAGACTACTTGGAGCTTTTGTGCTTCTGTCGTTTTGAGCCTTTGTTGACATATAGATCGCTCTGATATCATGAAGATAATAGCATATTAAAGAATACGCTCTGATACCATGCTGGAAAGAGGTGATGAGATTAGAAAAAGCAATTCAACAAAGCCGAAGTAGGTAGACGACTTCATCGAGCGTAGAGGAATGAACCTTCTTTCTTGTGCATGACTACGCCTATCAATATTGAACAAAAGGTAGTGATAGAAATCATGTTCAGCCTTTAGCAACTAACTTTGAAATCGCTAGCAACTAAGTGATTACGTAGCCAAACATAAAGCATTGAATTATCAGAAAATTATTAGTTACAAAGTATTACAAAGAGGCATACATACTGTGAAAGATTTCAGATCCTTAAGATCCAATCTACTTGAATGATCTTTGGTTAGAAAGAGAAATACACTATCAATTTCACCAATGTAGAAAAATCAGCATCTACACACAATTTGAGATGCAAACACTAATAGAACTTGATCAAAGTTGAATGAAATGATTATGTACTGTTGCTGTCCATACAAAACCAGCAAGCTATTGTATTTCACACGTGTGGATCCAAAATAGCAAATATAGATCATTCTACACATAGAATTGCAAGCAATCACCAAGATAGTGCACCAATGGATAGTAGAACCCAAGAGAACCATGTATAAGCATGAAATGAGATAGAGAAGAGAGAAGATGACTCTCTCCATGAGTTACATTCTTTTATAGCAGGTCCAAACCCTATTTGGCCACTGGGCTTTCCCACCAAAATGCTAACCCTACCAATTTTGGGTCTAGATTTAATGTACCCAACTTATTTGAATTGAATCTACTCAAACTCGCATTCTATCTTTCCCACACTTTCAAAAAGTGTTTATTCAAATGAAATTTAGACTAATGAACTTTGAAAAGTCAACCTCTAAGTCTAAAACAAGTTTTGGCCTCAATATGCCAAATATGAAAATATTGCAAAATGTGATGAAACTAGTTGAATCTTTCACACTCCCTCTTCAACTAGTTTTAGCATAGACTTTGATAATACTCCAAGCGAAGTCCTATGCTTCATGAACAAGTTTTTTCCCAATGCTTTGGTGAAGATATCAGCTACACATTCCCTTGAAGACACATGTTGAAGCTCCCTCCTTTGCAATGACTCACTCCCTCACAAAATGATATTGTATCTCAATATGCTTGCTCCTAGCATAGTTTTTGACAATAGAACTTTGATCCATCATAAGAATGATCTTCTTTCTAAGAATAGACCTTCTTTCAATGATCATGTAATGCTCAAAATAGAAACAACCATAATTGATATAGAGAATAGTGTCCACTTGGAATGCTTCACTATTTTTTACATCAATTTTACATGTAAAAATGTGACTAGAACATGAAGAATCAAATAGAATGTAAGTGAGATGATTCCACCATGCTTCCAACTCTGAACTCTCTGGAAAAATACAGCAAACAAACAATAAATGTGAGTGATCAACTTTTGCTTGCATGTCTCCTCCTCCTTTGTCCTTTGTTGCCTTGTATCCACCATGATACTCCATGAATGAGCCTCCATCTTCATCTTGCCACAAGAAACCATCAAACCTTCAAAATCCATGAGTAGGTGAGTACATAAATGATGCAAATCCAGCACCACATGACTCCATAAACCAAGTAGTTTGCACTAGTCCATCTTCAAGATCTACTTGATACAAGAAAATGACCATGAATTCACCAAAAATTGACAATCTCCAAGTATTGGCACCAAGTAGCTCAACACTTGAGAACTTAGCCATTGATGAGTGACATAATGAACCTCCAATATCTTCATTTCCATCAGCAAAATCAGCCAAGAATGCTAGTACAAATCCAACATCAAAACAATGCTCACCAATGTAGCTAGTTTTGCCATATCTTGACAATTTGCACACATCCACATGAAATTGCTCAAACATGAGATAGAACAAGTAAAGTAAACTTGAACAACAATTCCTTGCTGCTCCTTTGACCTTAATTGAGTCTTCAATATGCTGCAAAAACAGATCCATAACACCTTTGCCAATTACCTCTCCTTTGATGTTCTTGACTAGCTCCAAATTGCCAACTTTCCTTTTGACTAGTTGAAGCGCTTTGAGATCAACCTCTTGATCTTCAAATTGACCATCAAAGTTATTGAACAAAATTTGTTTTCCAGATCCAATACTTGATTTTACAACAAGATAACATCCATCCACTTGCATAGCTCCATGTACACAAGAAGATCCTCCAAAAGATGTTTCACTCTTCATAAGAGCTTGATACTCGATCCATTGCTTGGATCCACTCCTCTTCTTTCCTTGCTTGATCTACACTTGTAGGCTCATCCAAAGAGGTTAGGAAAGCAACATAATTTCCAGAAACTACTTGCTTACCCTTTTGATCATATGTGAGCCTTGAAGGTACTTGTCTTTCTCTTGATGTTCTCCTTGGCTTTTGACTTGATGAAGGTCCATCATCACCACCATCCAGGATCCTTCTCATCAACAACAAGAATGTTAGAACCATCTACTTTATCATCAATCATGCTTGAAGACACCTTTGGAATGTTTCCCTCATCAAAAATGACATCTCTACCAACAATCACTTTGTTAGTAGAAGGAATGTAAACCTTGTAGGCTTTACTCACCTCACTATATCCAACAAAAATACCTCTTCTTGAAGATGTATCCTCCTTGGTCCTATCATCAAGAGTAATGTTGACATAGCATGTGCATCCAAAGGTTCTTAGAAAGTTGACACTCGGCCTCCTCTTGAATAGCATCTCAAAAGGTGTCCTTCCATCCAAAATAGCACTCGGCCACCTATTGCACAAGAAATTGGCACACAACAAAGCTTGATCCCAAAATGGTTTGTCAAGATTAGCACTTAACCTCATAGCTTTAGCACTTTCACATAAAGTCCTATTCTTCCTTTCAGCCACTCCATTTTGTTGTGGAGTCCTTGATGGTGTATACTCCCTCTTGATCCCATGCTCATCACAAAAGGCCTTGAACTTGTTAGATATGTACTCACCACCATTGTCACCTCTCAAGCACTTGATCTTTATGGAGAATTGGTTCTCCCTTGCATTCTTGAACTTGACAAAGACATCATACACTTCATCCTTGCTCTTTAGTAGATAGATCCAACAAAATCTACTAAAATCATCAATGAATGTTACATACATCTTAGCTCCACTATTGCTAATTGTAGTAAATCCATGAATATCCGAATGTACAAGTTGAAAAGGCTTTGTAGATCTAGAAATAGATCTAGTATAAGGTAGTCTATGTGACTTAGACAAAGCACAAGACTCACAAACATGCTTGTCATTACTTAAGGAACTTGGAAGACCAATCACAACCTTCTTCCTTGCCATTACCTCCAATGACTTGAAGTTGAGGTGTCCCAACCTTTTGTGCCAAACCTCTTGAATAGAAATTTGCTCCCTTGCAACACATACAACTTGGTTAGCAATAACACAAGCATCAAGTTTGAACACCTTCCCTTGCCTTTTACCTTTTCCAATCAAGACATCTTTCCTTTTGATCAAACAAGCATCTCCATCAAACTCCACCTTGAGGCCCTTACTTAGCATTTGACTCACACTAAGCAAATTCTTGGTAATAGATGGAATAAACAAGACATCCTCCAAATGAACATTCCTATTTGTAGAGAGAGAAATAGGAATTGTGCCAATCCCTTTGATTGCACACTCACCATCATTGGCCATGTAGATCACCCTCTTGTCATCTCCATATGCCAACAAAGAAGTGAAGTACTCTTTGTGAAAGGTCATGTGTGAACTTGCTCCACTATCAATACACCAAGGATCTAGATCTCCATCATTAGCAAGCATACATGAAGACATCACAAAAGCATCATCATTTGCATCTTGCACATCCAAACCATCCTCATCAAGAGTAAGATTACCTTGCTTGCCTCCTTGATCTCTCTTCTTCTTGTAGCACTCACTTGCAAAGTGTCCTTTGATGCCACAATAGAAGCACTTGAGCTTTGATCTATCCTTCTTTTTGCCACTTGAAGAAGCATCCACTTTATCTTGCCCTTTAGACCACTTGCTTTTGGTTTTGCCCTTGAATTTGCCCTTTGTGAACATAGCATCCTCTTGAAGTGTCGATGTAGATCCACCTCTTGCTTGAAGCCTATATTCCTCATTGATCAAGATCTCTTGAAGGTCCACCAAACTAGGCAAAGTCTTTTGAATAGCAATACTTTGAACAATGTTAGCATGAGCATCCAACAAGCCATTAAGAATCACTTGAATAAGTTCTCCTTCCTTAATGCTTTCATCTATGCAAGCTAACTCATCATTCAATGCTTTCATTCTCAAAACAAAAGTACTTGGACTTTCTTCATTCTTTTGCAAACAAGAAAAGATTTGCCTTCTTAGAGTCAACACTCTAGAAGTAGACTTGGATTCATAAAGCTTCTTCAATGAATTCCAAGCTTCCAAAGATCATGTGCACTTACCAACTTCCTTGAGAAGTTCATTGGTAACATTCATCTTTATCATGTGTAGAGCCTTCTTGGCCCTCTTGTCATACCTCAATTGATCTTGTTGTGTTGCTGGTCTCTCCTCCAAACCTACAACAATATCCAAAACATCATTCATCTCAAGAAGTGACTCCATCCTCACTTTCCATAATGAATAGTTACTTGAGTTAAGCCTATCATTGGCTTCCAACATGACTCCAATTGAGGTTGCCATGTAGCAATGACCCGATCTTCTCTTTCAACCTGCTTCAATGCACAAAGCACTCCTTTGAACAACAACAAATGCTTTCAAAAGAAATCACCAAGATTTGAAACTATCTCACAAATTCTCTTCTAGCACTTATCCAAGCAAATCAACACATAGAATCATGGAATCTTGATCAACCTATGATCTATCCTCAATCTAATGACTTTTGCCACTTCCTAAGATTGAAACACACTCAAATGAAGTCCAGCAACCTCACTATCTAGAGATCCAATCAAAATTAGGGTTTTGACAAAATCACAGAAAATTGACTATTCCAAATCTACATGCAAATGCTGAAAATTTGATATGCAATCTATAAGCCACCACTTAGGCTGAACCAATGATCCAAAAATCGGCCAAATCCAGCATGTGAACTCAAAAAACAAAATTGGACAAGTATGTTGATCTATTTAGTGTTTTGATCTACAAAAGATCCAATCTACAAAAGCAAAAAATCCGATTTTGGTGTAGAATCCTCTCTAGCATGCTCTAGACTTGATATCTTCACCAAATCATTGATAGATCTGATTTCCTCCTTCATAACCTGAAACACAAGCTCTGATACCATGTGAAAGATTTCAGATCCTTAAGATCCAATCTACTTGAATGATCTTTGGTTAGAAAGAGAAATACACTATCAATTTCACCAATGTAGAAAAATCAGCATCTACACACAATTTGAGATGCAAACACTAATAGAACTTGATCAAACTAATGAAATGATTATGTACTGTTGTTGTCCGTACAAAACCAGCAAGCTACTGTATTTCACACGTGTCGATCCAAAAATAACAAATATAGATCATTCTACACATAGAATTGCAAGCAATCACCAAGATAGTGCACCAATGGATAGCAGAACCCAAGAGAACCATGTATAAGCATGAAATGAAATAGAGAAGAGAGAAGATGACTCTCTCCACGAGTTACATCCTTTTATAGTAGGTCCAAACCCTATTTGGCCACTTGGCTTTCCCACCAAAATGCTAACCCTACCAATTTTGGGTCTAGATTCAATGTACCCAACTTATTCAAATTGAATCTACTCAAACTTGCATTCTATCTTTCCCACACTTTCAAAAAGTGTTTATTCAAATGAAATTTAGACTAATGAACTTTGAAAAGTCAACCTCTAAGTCTAAAACAAGTTTTGGCCTCAATATGCCAAATATGAAAATATTGCAAAATGTGATGAAACTAGTTGAATCTTTCACACATACTGACATATACTGAACGCAATAAGAAGATTGATTGATTCAATAAGAGAAATAAATTGGAGTGGAAATGAGCACAAGTAGATTGCGGATCAAAGCCGCATACTCTAAGCTATCTCTGAGTAACTGAGAATATGTCTGACTTAAGCACTTCTGCTAATAAGCAGTAACGCAATAGCTAACTCTAATTTGACTCTAAGAGTTGAGCTAGAATACTCAAGAGTGTCCAAGCTTGAAAGCTAGTTGAAAGAGATGCTAACTATTGCTTCAATTGATCTCTATGAACGTAGAAGTATGATTAGCTAGTTATACTAAGAAACTAATCAGGGATCTGGTTGAGAGAGACATGTTGAAGACCATGTTTGTTCCAACTAAGCAGATGGTAGCTGACATGTTCACAAAGCCTTTGGATAAGGCAATGTTTGAAATGTAGAGAGCAAGCCTGGGAATTACAAAAATACTTGTGCTGAGAGGGAGCTGAAGGAACTTAAGGTTTCTAATGTCAAAGCATTTGTATTTTGTGTTCCGCCGGCTCCGAAATCCTTTGGAAACCTTTCTTCGTCTTTCTCGCATTTTTCGGATTTTACACTGAAGTGAAAGTATGACAGTGCACATGTTTCCGGTCACTTTTCATGTAGTTCGCATTTTGCAAATTCTTTCATTGGCCAAAATACATCTGATGATGAATCCAAATCTATGGAGGAGTCGAAATGTCTTTTTAATTTGCCTGTATATTATATTAATGACAATGTATACTTTACTATTGCTGATTTATGTAAATTTTTTGACTATCGTGAGGACGAGTTCTATGTTTATTATCCGGCACAATTTTCAAATTCTTCGACTTTGTAGGTTTTGAAACAAATGACCTTGTTGCTTGTATTGATTTTGATGATGAGGAGGGACTTATGACCGGTGAAGAATGCCTGAATAAGACTTTATCAAATATAGCTGAGGATGGGCGAGGCAGACCATCCGATGAAGAATTCACAACATTTCAATCCTAGATGGGCTTCCCTCATCCATCATTAATGCATTTCACTAATGATTCCACTTCAGTACGTGGTCATTATATTGATCATCCTGATCTGGTTGCTGTTGATGATGAAGAATGTGTTAGTGTTTAATCTTCCTTGCATTTGAATGTTTTCAATCACTGAATGTGTTTTTGCTAGCATATTTCCTATTGCAGGATCCTCTCATAATAGACGATTTTGCTGCGAGATGAGGTGGTTTCAAACAACACGTATACAACACGTATCCTCATTCCATAGGGACAGTGGACTGGGCCACTATCTTAGGCATTTCCTAAAGAATGAGATCTGTATTACTCATTCCAAGCTGAGCCCAGTCTAGGAGAGTCTTATAATGGCAGTTAAAGCTTTATCATTTTACCTAGGAGGACATAAATTTGTTAAGACGAATAAGATCATTTTTGTCAAAAGATCTTATGTTTTGAACATTTTAGGCTTTATTGATGGGAATGTTCCTTTAAGGAGCTCCCATTATTCATTGTATTCCACTTATATTGAGCTTAGTGGAAATAAGGATCATGCACATTTATTCGATGCATACGCCAGCAGAGAATTTTTTCATGACAATACTGGCATAGAATCTGATACAAGATCTGATGATGAATAGTTGACACTTTGTATTTTGGTATAATACAGTCAATACATTTACATTGGGTATTTCTCCTCTCTTGTTCAATGAATTTGCAAAGCAATTCTGAACATGTCATGATTTGATGACAATGATGATTTTCTACTCATCAATCAATTTTCTCTTGTTGTATGAACTTGCATGCTTTTCTAAACTTGTTGTATTGTGTGGACTTTGTTGTATGTCAAATCTGAACTCTGCGGTAGAACCACTGAAACAATTGACAAATGTAGTTTCGTTTTTCATTGGTTCCTCCATGTTGTGTATTTCGATGAAATGCTGCTCGTGCTTGCCAGTGTGACTTCTCCATCCCTTGTGATGACCATACACTCAAGCTTCTATATGTATTTGCAAAAAATGCTATATAATCTCCTAGTATGTGATGCATATGTCAAAATCATAATGTTAGTCTTATGTTTGGATCTAAATATATATGAAAATTTGAAAGCATTTTGAAAATTTTATACTAACCATGTAATGAGTGATGTGATCTTCTCCCCATGCTTTTGATACTGCATTAACAAACTCGACACAAGTCCTTTGGACAGCTTTCTTATCAATATCAGAGTTTTTTTTTTCCCTCAAAATAGCAATCATACTATCAAGCTTTTTCCATGCATCAACTTTTAGTACTCTGGTTTTGCCGTCTTTCTCGAAGTCCTGAGTGGCAGCAATAATATATGTCCAGACTGAGTGTTGAATATTAGAAGCCTTACCAGTATGATTTGATAGAAAATGACATGCTTTTGCTCCTCCTATGCTTGGCTTAGTTGGCATCTTCCCATTCTTTCCTGAAAGCATTTCATCTTTTTGAATTTTGACATGTCCTTTATGGAGTCCCGCTTTTGATAGAACATCTTCTAATCGAGAGATAGCTTCCTTTGCTAATGATGTTGGCTTAGTATTCCAAGCAAAAACTATATAAAGATAAATGGTCTTTTCTATTAATCTAACTTCGGCATGAAGAGTGCAAACATGCACATTTTTTAAGGGGATAGGCAGCACAGGCTTCCAGTTTGGATCTGCATATTCTCTAGTAATTCCTGTACTCCTAGTTACATCTTTTTCCATTTTCATGTAGTACAAATAAGGGTGTTTTGATGTAGCACCATGAGAGACATTATACATACATTTCAATGTTTTCAAATCACCTGCTAAGTGCCATTCAACATTGAAGTCTCCAACTCCTGGAACATTGAGAAGTCCTCCATCCATATGGTCCTTGATGATCCTAGGATAAGATGCCCTTGAGAATATCCATGATAACATATCATGATCCTCTTTCAGCACCTGTCCAAAGAATTAATCAGACTTAGTTTACAATGTATTAATAATATTTAATGAATGTAATGTAATAATGAGGCTAGTTACCTGAAACGCTGCCAACCACCATATATCATTTTCTGACTAGACACTAAGTTTGAAATCTTCTTGGTTCTCTGTTTGTGATAGAGCACCATTCATGAGAGTTATACTAACCCTCTCCATCTTCTGCCCTTTCACAATTTCTGACTTATCTAACTTAAATACTATGATTATTTTTCCATTCACCTTTAGGTTATATCATAGAATGTGACAATGTATCTCAGCAAGTAATCTAGATCAACAAATAAATTGTTTGATGAATTATAGAAAATCGATCTTCCATCAGTTTCATACACCTCCTCAATATGAAATGGAGTTTTAGTGATCTTATGCATACCTATGTTTAATGTATCTCTCTCTCTCTTCAAGTGATATGTCCTAGGGATTGGGACTTTTCTAATTTGAACTTGCTTAAAAGCTTCTCTAATTAGTTTAAATATTGTTGCATATGCTTCCCTGCTAATACTTGCAAAATCATAAGCACCCTGAACTATAGTCTTATCTAAATTATTTTGAATGTCCACCATCAAAGACTCTACTATTTTACACTTTACATTTGAAATCCTATTGTTCATCATGATATGCTCAGTGGATTTGTAAGTCAATATTGTGCCCAATGACATTCCTAGAAGCATTGTCTTTAATATTCCGAGGAGCTACTAATGCAAATCTGCAAAAAAAACAAATAGTTAACAGAATATCACCATAGTTGAAATTAAATCCAAATGTCATTGAAAAACTTACAAAATTCAGAATATGCTTACTTGAATGCACGGATCCTTCTATTTCGATAATCTCCTTTTGAAAGCATTTGAATATCCTTGCAACTTTGTCGCTTTCGCTTCTTACTTTCAGCCTTCTTCTTTGCCAAATCCACATCCTTCAATAATTGTAAGTTTTCAATAAAAATAGACTATAAGACTGATTGCATTTGCTCTAGTTCTGGTTTGATATTGATTGTTATCTTTTGTAATGATTCATTATTTTTTTTAAGTTGTTCATTTTCTTCTAACGCCTTTTGGAGATGACAATCTCTATTCTGACAATGAGGATATCTGAATTAACTCACCTTCTAAAAAGTGAACTTTATTCATATAAAGTTGTTTTCCATGATTCTGCAATCTTTCACAATATCCTAGTAATCCACTATGCCCATTGCATATCCATGTAACTAATTGAGTTATTGAAGAGAATGTGGGATGTGTCAAAGTGCTTGGATCTTGTGGATATAATGTTCCATCTATCCATAAATCCAAGTTTTTTTTTCCTTCTACCCTGTAACGAGAACGATCCTCAACAGATATTTGAATTTCTTGGCCTCCTCTTCTCTGCAAAGGTGCCAAATCAATAGGGATATCCACATGTAGATGATATAATGTCATCATAAAAAAAATGATAGAGTAATTAGTTACATCAAAGTACTATGATCAGATTCTATGAAACAAAACAAAATACTCATCTTTGATTATATTATATACTGTGTACGATCAATCCAATCTCCATGCTTGTATGCTTGATTCAAATTTGGAAGTGCCGCTCATTTTTTCATTCCAATAGGTAGTTGGCGCTCATATTTCCATTCTCGTGGAAGGAATGCATATGTAAACATTTTGCAATTTTTTTTTATTCGAATTTAGAGATGGCGGTCATATTCTAGATCCAATGAAGATATTGCCCTTTTCGTAACCAATGGAGGGAATATTTTTGAATTTAGTCAAGTTATACTACAAACTGTTAACAGTTCTTAACTGTGACTATAGACACTATGGTTAGATCATTGGGAGTTAGGGAGGCCTTGGGAGTGGTGTGGGCAAGCAAATAAACAATATTTTTATTTTGATATTTTTCTATATCCTACATGGCATTCCTTAAAGGGTCTTTTTGATATTGAGAACTCCTCTAATGGTTTGATCTCTATCGCACTTTCGCACTCTGTGTATGTGTGTGCGTATGTGTGTTATGACACTCTATATATGTCTGACACTCGCTAACTCTTCAAATTGTTTAGATGTTTATCTAGCTATCAGAAGATCTTTTGGTTATTATAATTACAGTTTAAAAGATCATTAGTAGCCCGTGTACTTGATCCGTAAATCGATTATTTGTGCATCGTGAAGATGTGAAGAGGTACAACAAAAGGATCTCCTTCATACGCGTTAGGAGCATGAAAAAGTGGCGTCGTTTCGGTATCCTTCAGTTTGCTAAAGCATTGCAATGGACCATAGGCTGGAGTATTGCGGTTCATTGTGGTTGACTCCTTCCGCTGGTCTTCGTATGTGATCGTAAGTGATAACTTACGTTGTCTTGCAGTGCTTTTGATGGTGAGTTGTAGTCTTTGAGAATTTGCGATGTCTTGCAACTCGTTCATTGTAATACCCTAATACATGCATATTTTTTGTGAATTATTACTTTTTGATGCAAAACCCCAATGAACCTATTCAATTTATGAAGACAACCATTTTATATGAAAAAAAATCTAATGGAAGCGGCAATGACAAGGCTATTCAATGATACATTGAAGATAAAGACACGTACATAAATAAATCTAAAGGAAGGACTATGTCTCGAAGGGCAGTGATGAAACGACATAAACCTTAATAAGAAGGCTAACCCTAAGAGCAGAACATTCCAGAAGATTCATTTATTACGCCTCAAGCAAATGAGGATGCTTCTCTCCAAAGGATGCAAATAGAGTACAAATGGTGTCTTTTTATAAAATGGGGAAGGCCCTTGCCCCAAATCCTATTGGCTAATATTCACAATGATCCTAACCATTCATCTTGGACCCAACTTGATCCAAGGGTCCATAAAAAGTAAGTAGTCACAAGATTCCCAAGTCTATTATTTCTATTTACAATTAGCTCATGTGCTCATTGGGCCATGGACTTACATGCACAGTAAGCCATGCCTTCGCAACACATTTACTGACTCACTTTCTTTCTTCGCTCTATGTTGGGAATACCCCTAATGGGACCCACGGCCTGAAGTAGTGTCAGTCCCTCGGCACTCGGCTGGTTCAGTATAGAGAGCGCTTGGCTCGCCACTGGTTGATCAGGAACGTCGTGCCAATATTTTTCAAAGCTTTATTGGTGTGCAGGGACTTGTGGATGCCGGTGATCCATCATTGATCGATCCAAGCTTGAAAGCGGCTCTGACCCAGAAGGCTGGCTTGGTAATACACACGAGCGATTGATAGTTGATCCTCCACGTGATCTGAGGCCAATGCCTTATTAGGATAAAAAAAAATTGGTGGGAGAAAGTTATCCCACTTGGTCTCGATTACCATCAGATATTCCAAGTCCAGGGCGTAAGTTGCTGCCGCGCGGACTGTTGGATCTGGACAATTGACACACTCCATGGAAAATTTGCTGAGAGCCCTTTGGGCGTCTACAGCCATTGTCCAGCCATGCTCGGAGTTGATTTTTGGCCAATTGTAGTTGTTGAGCGTGATTTTGTCAATTGGGGTGCCGCATTCCGTCCATTTGGTTCGACGTAACATGGCAGGAAATGGGTGTTTACCCGAAGTTGTTGAGGACTTGTCACATAAACCCTGATGGCCGTAGGGTCATGTTCGAAGAGCTACTGACGCTACTCTGGTGGTGGTAAGAGGGCGGAGAGTGCCTACAGTTCGTTTCCCTTGATAGTTTGCGTTGAAAAAGACATCTGCCAACCGCCTCTTGAAGACTCGTGGGGATATTCGGATAAGAATTCATTGATTTTCTCCTCCACGGACTTGGGGCATCTGAAAGCCCACCGGCTGGCAGATATGGTGCATGAGCCTCTTGATGAGGAGGCTTGTCCTTCCCCGTGGCTATGGCTGGGACCCGTGTCTTGGCCTTGGTCCTGCGTCTCAGCTCCAGTATCGGAAGGCCCTTGGTTGTGTCCGTTGACCCCGATCCTGGCTTGTGTCCCCCGCTACCTGCTGGAAATAAAAAAATTTGGATCGTGCTTGTCTGGGCAGCATCAAAGAGAGGTGACATTGGAATTATCACCGGGGTTGGCTGAGCCTTTTGCTCCATAGATTTTTGACAAGCCTTGAGGGCTTGTTTGGCCTGGGCGAGCTCTTAAATTGCGCTGACCCAGTACTTGTCGAACTCCGCCTGGTAGTTGTTCAAAGTTTGACTATAGACCTACACCTGATGCCTGAAAAGATTCATCTCTGCTTGAGAGAGTGGCCTTGAGTCAGGTGCGGGTTGAGCTAACTAGACGAGTTTTTCGCTTTGTAGTGCTTGCACCTCCTCTCCTAGGCATGTGTTTTATGTTTCATATATCTGGAGTTGCACCTGGAGGGGGCCAAGCCATTGGAACACTTCAGACTGAAGCTCTTGTACCTTTGTGGAAGCATCTGTTAGCGCTTTGGAGAGGCTCTGAATATACTGATTGAGATCGTCCTCCTTTTGCTGTAGCTTCAGGATCTCCCGGTGCCCATCCTGCTCGTATTGTTGAGGATCATCAGCTCTTGCTGCAGCTTGGTGATTTCTGCTTGCAGCTAGGTGTTGTTGATTGCCAGATGCAGTACCCGGTTGTCCAATGAGGCTCTGGCTGCTACCGCATCCTGAATGAATGTTCCCAAGGCTTGGTAGGCCGTCGTTAGGTCCGTTGGAGCATCTGGTACATTTTCTCAGCCAGTATCGCCACCACGTAAACCTTTCTATCATTCTATGTCATAGTAGCCCTCTCTCGCGTGGTAGAGATATTCGGCCTCAATGGCTCGGACGAAGCAAACTGCTAGGTTGACTAGCTTTGTCACGCCATCCCATCCACAGACTGGGCCCTTTTCGTCTACAAAGATGTAGAAGACCTCGTCGTCCATGGTTGAGGGACATTAGGGTGCTACAAAGGAGCACTAGGCTTCTGATCCTAAAAGCAACTTTCTACCGAGCTATGAGGGAGGTCACATAGGATATGATCACTCATTTGCCCTATGCAGTGAAGTGGAATATCAACGCTTTGGAGGCACTTCATACTCTCAACATTCGGAATATCTAGATATAGTGATGGATAAGATTATATCTGATGTTGATGAAATTGATAAAGAATTGCATGTCAGACTCCCCAATGATCCGAAGGACACATTTCTTGATTCTGAAAGATACATTGATTTTCATATGTATATAGCCAAAACAATAGACTATCTTGGAGGAGAATTTTTGTTCTTTATAGATGATATTAATTTTAAAATGCATATCAAAGACAAGCATCGTAAGGAGCTAAAGGAGAAGATATCCTATATCTTTGATACAGTCATTGAAGTCAGGTGTGTATATTATGTACATAAATATACATATACAATCACCAAGGAGATTTGTGTTGTATCTCCATTTTTTGGGCATGTATTGCATCGAAAGAGTGATGGGACACAAAATGGATGTTCACAAGCCGCAACAGTCGTCGTCCCACCAAAGAAAAACAATGATGAAATAGTTGAAAAACTGATGAAGGATCTTGGACTACTTTAGAGACTAAGATGCATAGCAATTTTGATTTGTTTAGATGTCAAAGTAGGTGTCGTAGACAACCATGGAGAATGCGATTAATTTAGGCATCTGAGACAACCGTGCTATTATTTGTTTTTGACATATAAGTTCTGATAATAGAGGTAAGAGTGAGAGGCATTCAAACATTCAACATGAATACAACTGATATGAAAAATAGTGCTTCTGTATACCATGGTGTTGTAGTAACAACGATATCAGATCACGAAACAATCGCGCTGATAAGCACGTGATCCTACTTACAAAAGTTAATGAATGCTATCTTTTAGAATACTTTTTACTCTCTCTGAAATGATCACTAACTCTGAGGAGTCAGGTACTAGAAGATAATCATCCGAATCTATATATGTTACACTCTTGCAATATGACATTGCAAGAGATTCATCAAATGAGTTGCTGGTGCTGAGTAACTTTTTGCTTCAGGCCTTCAAGGAGAACAATGACACATTGTCACAGTGTCTGACAAGTGGATTCACACCAGCAACAAAGTTTTGAGATCCAAACAATCTATAACTCTAAAGCTAATACTAAAATCAACTTCATCTAGTCTAAAGCAAAAAGGAGTACCAATAGCATCTATAGCATCAGATATGTCTTTCTCAAATTTAAGATAATCATCCGAATCTATATATGTATAGAAATTTGGAGGAGGAGGTGGATTTGTAGTATCTACAACAATTGAAGGGGTATCCAAAATAGAGGTAGCTGTATTTACAACATTATCAACAGCAACGTTATCTACAATGGATTTCGGGTTAGGCTTCACAGAATCTGAAGGGTTAGGCTTCACTTTCTTAGGAGCACGCTTGGGGGCTGTCTGCTTCCTACGACACTTCGTAGGAAGATCAGTCCTATCTATAGGAGTTGGTCTTGGAGCAGCAGGCTGAGATACATGTAACCTATAGTATCTATCCCTCATCTTCATCAGGAGCTGAAAATCCTTGGGCATTATGGTAACCCTCTTGGAATGGATGGCAAGCAAAAAAGAATCCTAAAAAGACTAATGTAATCTTCAGCAGCCTCCTGAAGGCACTGAAGAGCACTGGATGTGAATCTAACCAACTGTCCGAGATCATTTCTTGTTATGTTTTGGATAGCACGGTAGAATGGAGCTCTTGGGATCAACAGAGCTATTGATCTCTGATACTTGCATATCTCAGAGCGCCACCTCCTGCGGTTGCGCGTTCTAGGTCTAGCGGGTGGTGTGATGGCAACCGCAGGGGATGAGGATGAGCCAAGAGAGAAGAAGTCCCTCCTTGTCAACTTTCTCCCATCCATGGATGTGTACTAGGTGATAGCGGGCCTGTGCGTGACGGTTAGGATGAGCAGGATGGCATGATAAAGAACTCGTAGAGGACCGATATGTACCGACAAAATGTATGGTATATCGGACCTGTGCGAGCCAAATATCAGAGAGGACGATATGGGGTGACACGTAGGCAGACGTATCGGACCTGTGCGCATGGAAGGCGGTAGGAGGAATTTCGATTGTGAAGGACGCGCACAAGTGCGATATGTGGAGCCTAAAAAAAAGTGCAAAAAATTCATCGAAGTTTGTGATTTTATATCGCGGTTCGCACATGCGAAAGAACGTCCTGTCACATGTGGGAGTTGTATAGACAAATGCGAGAGCGACACGTGTCACCCTGTCACATTACACATGTGGGATTTGTACGATCAAATGCGAGAGTGACATGTGTTGTCGAGCAAACGAATGAACACACGACACGTGTCCATGTATCATTCACACGTGTGCAGGTGTCACCTCACACGTGCCTGTGCCTGTAGTCCAATTGAAAGTTGACACATGTCCTAAGTCCGTTGACCACACATGCAAAAATTTAGTATAAATGGCACGAAAACCGATTAATTTTTTACCTTTTCCGTTCTCAAAATTCGTGGCATATTGCTCTTGTGCACGCTCATTGTTGTCCGTTTGCTTGCAACTGTACCTACTCGCGCACAAGTGCGATATTCAGTATCCGCCTGCCGTACATATCCCTCTTGTGCGCCATTTTGATAGTTAGTTTTGGTTCAGTTCTCCCTCGCGCACAAGTGCGATATTCACGTTATTGCCTGGCCTCTTCCTCATCATCCTCAGGCTTGAGTTCATTTCTTAGTGAATCTGGGATTACTGAAAACCTAGACTATTTCCACAGTTTATTAGGCCATATCCACATGTTTTCAGGACTACACAACCAAATTCTAACTTATTTTATGACCATTATGTCAGATTCAGAGATATACTTAGTAAGCCTATTTTCTCCATAGGTCCACTCCAGTACATGCATTACACTGATCTTGTTCATTTCTTCCCAGCTTTCAGACATAGACTGGATAGAATGTTCACCAAATTGTTTGATCTTTTCAAAAGCAGTTTAATGTGTCCGTTCTGCAACAAGAAATGTCGATTGGTTGAATTTTAGAGTGGTTTCGTACTTTTCCTGTTAGTTCAGATCCCAGATGATGATGAATTTTTTGTTGCTGACCCTCCTTTTGCACCATCCTCTGTTCAGTCAACTATTAAGGATATCAATCACTTTCTTATCGACACTCCTGATAAGTGAATTTATTGATGTAAATAGCGATATAACAGGAATCAGTCACAGCAAAAGCGCCATCAGATTCCATCAATGGTACCAAAGATTCCATCAGTGGTATCATAGCTAAAAGCGCTAAAGATTCTATCAGAACCTCTAGGACATTGGGCAGATACCCCATGTGAAAAATGTCAACTAGTTAAGTTGGTCCAATTGGCAATTTGGAGGCCAAAGTGAAATTTCAACTTAGAGACTTATTTTTTTATGTCAACAAGGCCTAAAAATAGTGTACTTACTATTTTTAGAAAGTATTCAAGTTGATAAGTCATATTTGGACCTATTCTAATTGGCTAATGTGGATACATTCTATCTACTCAAGTTAAACTAGGTGTTTGGTGAAGTACCTAGAAGTTACCATTTTAGGGCAAGTGGCCAAGTGACATTATGGTTGTTATAAGTAGCTATACTAGTATAGAGAACTGATCTTGATGTTCTCATTTTGTATGCATAACTTTTCTCTTTTGATTCTATGTCCATCTCTTTCATATTTCTCATGATATCTTGAGTTCTAATGTGTAGAATGTAATTTTTCTTGTCAATGTATTTGCATAGATCCATAAGTTAATCTTTCTAGGGTTATTCACACACCTATGACCAGCTTGTCTTGAATAATTTCATCAGAGGACAAAAATTGGCCAGTGAAACACCAAAATTGTCATTTTTAGTAAACAACGAAAGCTCTTAATCAAAACATTTGATTAATTTAGAAATTAATGGGAAAAAAAATAAGTGAGCAGAACTCAATCCTTTAACTTGTGCTTCTACTCATTGCCCTCCCAACTACTTGTTCTTCTCTCGTGCTCAATCCTTTCTTGCTTATTTTTCATCAGCTTTATTTATTGACTCCACTACAAACGCGAAATCTTTTGAAACGGGTCAAAATCCTAAAAAAGAGTAATCATATTTCAATTTTTTAATTTTTTTTCCCAAAAACATGCTTTTTCATGAAAAAATACTAGAAAATCACAAAAAAATTTCTTACAAGATATAAGCATTTTGGCCAAAATCATCAATACATCATGTCCAAAAAAAGCAATTTTTTTAAAAAAACTTTAATATTCAAAGTGAACAAAATATTGACAAACACTTATGATATTTTAATAGTCTAGATTGAATCTCATAAAATAACTCACATAATACATTTGAAGCCAACTACGCTAACTCCACAAATGTTGAAACACTGAAAATAACTTTCATATTGTTTTTTTGACAATTCAAATTCCAAGGAATTCTCACTAACTTCTCGTTTTGTAAGATAGATATTGTGGACTTTCGTAAATGGTTTGTCATTGTTAATTCAAAATTAAATGCAAGCACATCCACATTTTCAAGATTTATGTCATCGACTCTTGGTTGGTTCTCAGTGTTGCACGCTTCCGCTTGCCTCTTGGATCTAATTGCAACATTTCTAGCTCATACCTTCCCAAGAAAGCATTTGTTAAAACGGCATGCATCCAGTGCACACGTATAATCTTGGTGTCATTGCTCTGAATGAAGCCAATCACTTTAGCAATCCAAAATGGATGACTTTCGTTATTTTCCAACGTCAAAAGTGCAATGAGACTCCCAATCTTTAATTCATTGAGGTTACCAGACCATTTAGCCTTGGCAGCATTTATAGTTCGTCGACTTTTTCTTGAACCTAATTAAATTTCACGTTCTTCGTTGTGATGAAGGTTTAAAGACTCAGTCTGTTCTGGAACAACAGAGGAATCAACGACCATTGTTGGAATTGAAGATCTGGTTGGCCATTGAAATTCTTCAGACAAGTTTGAGTCTCCCAAATCAAGCAAACGTATTTTTTGCTCCTCAAAAAAATCCGTCCACCAATGTCGATCAAACTCGTCCAAAAATTGGTATGCTGCTTGAATGGTTGTTTCCAAAAAGTTTAACGCCGCAAATGGATCGACTGGCTGGTGTTCCCTTTGAGATTTTTGCTCCTCCAAGACAAAAGTTAGAGGACACAAAGGTGCAAACTTAACTTGAGAAGAAGGCACAAATTGTAAAAAACGGACTCCTTCAGAAGGTAGCCATGCCACTGAGTTAAAGAATTGCTTTCCTCACAATAATGTGATGCCACCAACATTATTAGCAATTTTGAATTGATGTTGGAAACTAATATCATTTATTGGTGAGATGCAATGTTCTTCCGACGTTTTGATGTAATCTCTAAAATCATATGCGCAATGCAATAAAACCACATTTGGTGCAGGGTGTACGAGTCCTTGATAATACTCTGTAAGATTGGTAAAAAAAAGGCTTTTTTGCGTCTTAGCTTTTTCAAGAAGCAACTGAACATTTGGTCAATTTGATCATGAGTGTGACCCACCAATAAAAATCCTATTTTGATTTTTTTGAAAATCTTCAGAGCGACTAACATTGATAAATATGCCAACAATGTTTGATTTTTATTTTCTCTAGCAGTATTATCAAGTTGCAAGTAGAGAATCTCAGAAAGACTATTACCAAATTCAAGTATTATTTTGTAAATTATGGTAATGGTCAAGTTTGGGTCATT
This sequence comes from Diphasiastrum complanatum, assembly GCA_029204225.1. Classification (NCBI taxonomy): domain Eukaryota; kingdom Viridiplantae; phylum Streptophyta; class Lycopodiopsida; order Lycopodiales; family Lycopodiaceae; genus Diphasiastrum; species Diphasiastrum complanatum. The sequence goes on from CM055107.1 coordinate 47,116,731, forward strand.
TCAAACGTTTGGATAGTTGAAATACACTTTAGATTGCAAAGTGTCATTGAATATAAGAGCACCAACCAAATGAACTTGAATAAAATCAGCTTCGTTTAAATTCTTTAGCACTGTTACAAAATGTGGCATTAGTGTTTTCTTTTGATCCATCTCGTCGATTATGAGACTTAAATACTTTTGAGGAAACTCCAAACACTTTTTCCGATGTTTTGCAAGCTTTTGTCTTTTTGTTGTTTGTTGCACTCTGTGGATTTGAAGTGACTTTGTAATGTCCGCTAAAACAATCACACACACAAAAAAATTAAACTTTTAAGTAATTGGAATCGCAAAAGAGACTTCAAATGAGTGAAACAAATTTAAATAACAAATAGCTTTTTCTTGGGACGTTTTTGCTTGTTCTCTGAGTGCTTTCAATTGCTCACAGATAGTACAAACAAACATTCAAGAATTTTTTGGAATTTTTACTAGACCAAAATCTCTCTTCCATAGCTTCACGAAATAGTTCTATCTGCCCTTCTACTCGTGTCCCTATTCTATTCGTCCATAGTGAATTTTCAAAATTACTATACGCAAAATTACTAGGTGTTGAAAGTGCAAGCAAAAAAATTTATCGTTTTTTACGTGGTCAAAGAAAAATTTGTAATAAACAAGAACGTCGTGGTATATCACAAAGGAATTGCAACAAATTTATTCATTAAAAGTAGTGATTGTCTAAGATTGGATGCAAGGTAACCTAGTTATTTTCAAATCCTAGTTGTCTTGGAACCACGACATAATGATTAGCATTTTTTTTTCTTATCTCAAGGATTGAATTGATATTGGTGCATGAGTAGTTTAGTATGACAACAATAATAAACATACGTGAAATGATTTTGTGAACTCAATAGGATACTTTTTATATGACTATCATTGTTGGTCCACCATGGAGGTTGAGAGCCTAGGGATGCATGCAAGAAAAAAAGATGGACATGAATTTTTTGCTTTAAGTAGTCCTTTAGAACCCAATTTGTACCCTAGATGAACATGTGCATGGTGTTGAGGCCTAACAACTCCACTGCCAGAAGAGCTTACTACTCTAGGCATATGCTTATTACTATTGGGAGATCATGATTAAAATCCCAAAGGATATCACTAAGTAGTTGCAAGTTTATAGGCTAATTTATTGGTTTGCGTGGAAAGCTACTGCCACGTATGCTAAATGAGAGTTGCAGTTTTGACTACACTAATTCACGATGCAAATGCCTGAGGTGAGGCTGTTTGGCAGGAAACAGTGCCTAGTGTCCAAGCTTTCAAAAGGTTGACCAAGTTGGGCAAAGGGGTTTCCTCTAAAAAAAGAGCTCGATCAGGTGCAACAAAGCTTCAATTTCTTTTGCCTCAAAAAGCATCTTCAAAGGTTGTCCACAACACGTAATGCCTTGTGCTCAGGTGTCCTTTGTATTTTGGGACCACCTCCAGGAGCATAATGTCCATCCAATTTTCTCTCTCCAAGGAACCTGTCATTCTCTCTCCTCTCTTCGATGGAATTCACTTTCTTTCTTCTCTCTCCGGTGGAATGCACGTTCTCTCTCCTCTCTCCGGTGGAATGCACGTTCTCTCCCCAGTGGAATGCACGTTCTCTCTCCTCTCTCCAGTGGAATGTGCATGTGCTATGTGGCAGCCCGTCATTGGCTGTCCACATCCACATTCCACCACAAACGTAAAAAAATTTGCGAAAAAAAAAACTGCAAAAAATTGAAAAAAAAAAAAAAACTAGTCCACACGTACGGTCGTACGGCCGTACCGTATGGCCAAAAAACGAAAAGAAAAAAAAAAAAAAAAACCTTCGCACAATGGCATTATGTAGGGAAAGGCCCGAAGCCCTCAGGCCTTCCCCCTCGGGCTCCCGCCCTCGGGCAAGGGCCCTCCCATCAAGGAAGGCCCTCAGGCAGGGCCTTCCCCCCCACAAAAGTAAGAAACCACATTAAATTCATAACATTGAGAAGACAAATGTAGAGAAAACAGGAATATTGCACTTGAGCGAGAGGACGATTGTTCGGTAGACCATGATAATTGGCTTTGTTAATGGATTCGTGGGGCAAAAATTGATTCTAAGCGTGGACAAAAATTCAATTGTAAATATTGGAAAATAATTTGTAAATAACAGATAATAGGAAATATGCTTGAAAATGGCGAATATAAGCCTAGCCTAAGAGCGATAGTTAATTAGCATAGAACATAATTGCAGCGAATCACGATTCGCTGCCCTGAATCGCTAACAGACCAGAATTTTTTTTTTTCATTTAACTTGGCCGCGGCAGCCCATTCCCGCGCACCAAGGAGAGAGGGAAAAAGTGCATATTGAGAGTAAATGATGGCGGAAAATTTGAGATTTTATAGGGGAAAACCGACAAGTAGAAGCATATCCCCTGTTAGTAGCCAGAATACTCCTTAAAAATACGCCTTAAGATATGAGATTTTTGAGGGAAAGTTTCCCGAACACTGACCAAAGGTCCTTCCCTTGGTGAAACTACCTTAGAGCGCGACATTTTTCGGGACCCTCCCCACAAAACGCCCCCCCCCCCCCCCTCCAAAAAAACAATCAAATTCAATAATCCACCATTGGCACAATAGTTTAAGCCTTAAGGTGAAAGTTGAAAGTGACGCGTTTGCACGACGTGAAGAATGGACGTGGTCACTGGTTAGTGTCTTGCTATTTTGCAGCTATGTGGGCTGATCGATCTTGAATTTCGACTCACGAAAACTACTGGGATCGTCGTGTTTCGTTTACCAAAGAACGTGCATCTGCGTGAGCTATTAAGGAAAGATGAATTAATTGCTTTCATGCTATAGCTGACGGCATCAACGATCATGCTACGACGACCCATTCATGTCCACCTCCAGAACTTGTAATCGCGGCGTTGTTTCTCCTTCAGAGGTACTCTATGTCGGATTCCCATTGCTTAATCTCGGCTTGTGATATGTCTGTATTCTAGTTACTAAAAATTATACATCACATTTTCGTCTGAAAGCCCCAAGATCTTCTGTTGAGCTCACCGTTAGTCTGGTTTCCTTTTGTCTGGTATCTTTTTCGTGCGACCGCGGCAAAATTTTGCATGGATATGTACCTCGGAATATAGTTTGTCTCATTATGCAATTGCGAATGCTGGAACGAAGATCTAAATAGATATATAAGGTAGATTGTCAATTTCAGGAATGTTTTTGTGCGCATTATATTCACATATAGCATTCTCGACAATATTGCATTCAATTTAATTGGTGCAGCCACGCTATTGATACTGTTCGTAAACGGAATCTGGTTAAGCTGTTACGTATTAAAAGTTCAGTGAGTGACTCTTGGGATAATGCTTGACTTGGCAGTAGGTGCTCGAAATTTTGAAAACGAAGGGCCGAACTGCTCGATTAATTTGAAGGAAAGGCGATTTGTAATCCTTAACGTGTCCAACTCTTATGATTTATGTTCTTCAGAATCAGAGTATCTGAATCAGCGGCCTTCAACTTACATCGTTCTGAAATTGCACTATACAGGTTTGAATATCTATGTCAGCAGGTAGCTTGTCAGTTTCAGATATATTGATGCGCATTAACACATATCGCAATGTCAACAATATCGCATTCGGTCACCGGTGTTGATTCAGTCGTGTCATTAAGATTGTTTTTGAATGGAATGAGGTTGAATTATACATATCAACAGATTCACTGATTTAACTAATGCTTAACTAATTTACACCAAGTGATTAATGAACGAGTGTTTTAGTTTTTTAATTTGATCTATGCCTCTTAATAATTATTAAAAGATTGAAAGTGAAGGGCCGACCTGTCAATGTAATTGAACAAAAGGCGATATGTAATCCTTCAGGCTTCTAGTATCGAAAGTATATGATCTTCATCGTTCAGAACAACAGTACATGAATCAGCCTTTGATTACGAAGGGGCATGTCTTATATCGCTGAAAATGGTTCACTATGCAGATTTTGCATCCGCATTTCCGATTTATCAAAAGCACGTCGTAGCAGTATCAGCACATAACCTTGGAACGATCGCGTAATTTTTCATCTGTGGCACTGTCCGCTCTTCTCCAGATGTTGGAGATGCATATTATATATGGTTTTGCGTAGGATGTTTGATGTTTGATGCAGAGTCTGTATACATTTTTTTACATCAGGCAAATGCAAATGAGTCAACCTCTCTAACACTGAATAGAACAATAGCGTGATATTTTTGCTTTGGAGTCTTCTGAGGAGGGGAATGTTAGATTGCTTTGACCAGACATTCCTCTCTATCAAAATGACCTTAATCTGTGCACAAGTTCATGCTTCATTTCGAGCCTAATTCACTTCGCGGTACGTATGCATCATTTGGAACAAGTCTTTTGGGAAATTATGAAACAAGAAACACAAGGATATTGAAAGATTGGTCTTCGGAGTTCCGAGGCCATGCCATGGTATAAAGAGATGAAGTAAAACAACATAAGGGAAAGATTATCCTTCAATGGCAGTTTATGAAGTCAATTCAATCATCTTGCAAATACGTTAATACGTAAAAGAGACTTTGCTTTCCGTTTATACATATCATCGATTCTGCTTCATACTATTCTCCCCATTTATGGCATAACACCCAAGATGTCTTCCGTTCTGATCTTCTTAGAACTCCGTGATATAGTGTTACTGCAGAGTCTTGATCGATGACGACTGAATTTAAAAAGGTGAAGATTCTCTAGTACATTACTTCTCTGTTCTGTAGACATCTTCTTCTACCACTACCGCAGTTGATACAGGAGCAAGTAACCACAAAAATCGTGGTTGCAAGAATTCTGGCCTCATGCAGTGACAGCAGCTTCATCATTACTAGTCCCAGCTACCGTTAGCTTATCTATCGGAGGTATCCGAGCTGACATGGTTTCGTAGAGCACGAATCAATGCAACGATTTCATTGGTAATGTTTTGTCTTTGTGCAGGTATTTCATTCTGCCAACAAGATGAGAGAGAGAGATTCAAAGTCCAGCTTATTTTTGGCCGACAAGAAACGACGGATATTTCCTTTGATCTTCATGGTCATATCTCTCTGCGGTCTGTCTTTCTACCTTGGTGGCGCATTTTGCTGGGAAAAATCAAGATTACTGGATGAAAATAAGGGGCAGAATGATGCTTCCAAAGTGATCACGCGACTTGGTTGCCAAAGTACTTTCAAGCAGGAGCCGTTTCCAGAATGCAACACTACTATGCAGGACTCGACACCTTGCACCGACCCTGAGGTACTTTGAATGTTATGCTGGGGTCTCCCAACTTAGACAACGTACGCATGAACTGGAGTTACATTGTGCTTACAGAATTTTCATATAATGGACTCAACTTAATGCAGCTTTAGTATTTGATTTCTAGCTAATAAGAAAGATTCCTTGCAATGCCCTGTCATCGTGCTTAAGTTATAACCTTTTAAGATAGTAGATACCAACGGTCACGTCAGCTTATACCTTATCATAATCAAGAAAAACTAACTAAAACATTACTGGTCTTCTATGGCAGAGATGGAAGAAGTATGACATACATCGCATGGCGTTCAGGGAGAGGCACTGCCCGCCTCAGTCTGAAAGGACAGAATGTTTGATCCCTCCTCCAGTTGGCTACAAAGTTCCTATCCCGTGGCCCAAGAGCAGAGATGAATGCTGGTACAGGTATTTGTTGTATTTTTGTGACCAATCATCACGAAACAGGAATCACACATTGCTAAGGCATACAGTAATTTAAATTAGAACTGGTTTCTGTCACATAAAGGGAGTACAGCTTCTTGCAGAATAGCTGGAAACTATCTCAGATGTAAAGAAATCCAGGGATTGTTTATGACTTTGTATATAAATTGTTCACCTTATATGCCTAACGATCCAGTTATTGTGCCAATTTCACTTTGTTTTTACCAAGTCAGTTGCAGGTGATGGCTGGGTTTAAAAGTAAAACATGATTAGCTTGAACGATGGAGTTTAGTTTCGACAGGTTCAAAAGTACCATCATAGGCTTTTTCTGATGGATTCCTTTGGGATGCAGAAATGTTCCTTATGATTGGATAAACACGCAGAAGGCCAATCAGAACTGGCTGAAGAAGAAAGGGGAAAAGTTCCTCTTTCCTGGTGGTGGAACAATGTTTCCGAATGGCGTTGGTGAATATCTGGATCAGATGCAGGAGCTTATTCCAGAAATGAAGGATGGACGCATTAGAACTGCTCTTGATACTGGTTGTGGGGTAAGCTGGCAAAATGTAGCCATGGAAGTAATGTTGCAACCAGGTCATCTAAGAGATGTACTTCTAGCTTTCTTATATGTTTCGGTATATTTCCATGCTTCTGATGTCTTTAAAAAATGAGAAAACTGGCAGGATATTTGTTTAGACCTTCAAGGCCTTTGGAATAATCTTTCATTTTCTTCTGGTCTATCCAGACTGTGGCAACTAAATATTGCTTCATCTACATCACAGGGCATATATTTCATAAAAATGAATGTGTACTACATCGCATTGTCTGAAACAAACTTTTGTTTCATGCTATTGAAGCCTTATTTCTCTAACCCTTCTAGGAAAAATGGTTGATGTAAGAATTTAGACTTCATACGATCATTGTGGATTTAGAACTTTTCTATTTAGGTCTATCTGGAATAATGCATAAAGTGTTTCAGCACTTAAAGCAACTGGTTCTGATAGTATGTAACTTTGCAGAACCTCTACCATCTTTTGTTCTCTAACTAGGTCACGATCCAAATCGGAATACATTCGGAACATCGTTTAATAACACACTCCATTTCAGAACGGGCAAATATGGGTGCAATTACCAATTTCAAAGAGCTCACATGATTTATATTCTGGAATAGCTAAGTATATCACAAGTGGCATGGAAGCACGTTGATTCCAAACTTGGGTTGCATTTTATCATGTACATTGGAATTATAAGTTTGATCAATCATTTGCCTTTCTAAGTGAGATGATGCACTTCAAGGTCTTGGCTTCACTTTGATTAATGACTGCAATAAAACGAGTTGTGTTTCAATTGTTCAGGTAGCTAGTTGGGGAGGGGGTCTTCTTGATCGAGGAATTTTGACGATGTCACTAGCTCCTAGGGACAATCACGAAGCTCAGGTGCAGTTTGCACTGGAACGAGGGATTCCTGCAATTCTGGGCATAATTTCCACACAGCGCTTGCCATATCCAGCCAATGCATTTGATATGGCTCACTGTTCAAGATGCCTTATTCCGTGGGCAGAATTTGGTAAGAAGTTCTTTATGCACATTTTATGTCCACACTTGTAGCTCAAGCTTAGATTTTCACCAGAGTTAGAATTCACTTGTCTGGGTTCTGTATATATTTTTTTGAATATGGAACTGGAAACCTGAATAAGGATTTCTAGAAAGCAATTATCAATAACAAATGGAGAGGTGCTCTTAGTTGGTAGAACCTTAAAGCTCTAGCCTGTGTCGGTGATTAGTTATGGCTCGGGCTTTATAACTATGCAACCAAACAGGTAATACTTTGAAGGCTTCAAGATTTAATCTTGTACAAATGTCAAATAGCTGATCCAACATTTGTTGATAATCAAGAGACATTTTATCTGTTTTTGTAAAAACAGGTGGTGTCTTGCTACTAGAAATAGACAGAGTGCTGCGACCTGGGGGTTTCTGGGTGCTTTCTGGACCTCCAATCAATTACCAAGTCCACTGGAAGGGTTGGGAAAGCACTGAAGAGACGCAGAAGGCTAATTTAGATGCCATTCAAGACCTACTTTCTCGAATGTGTTATAGCCAGTATGCGATGGAAGGTGATATTGCAGTGTGGCAGAAACCTGTGGAGAATAGCTGCTATGAAAACAGAGAACCTCTGACACTCCCACCAATATGCGATGATAGCATTGAACCAGACGCTGCATGGTAAGAGTCATTCCAAGAAAATCAGCTTTTCTGTACAGCCCTAATATCACGCATCAGTTTTATTAATGTAAAGATGCATGTTATTGCTAAGAAGTAGCTCTTCATGTTCAGTTAAACATTTTTAGAATTTTTTATGCTTCAGTTTGAAGGCCTATTACTTGGCACATGTAGCCACAAATGAGGCTGATACACTAAACGAGCATCCAACACCCCTTGCTTTTATAAACATGATGGCATGCATATTCTTGACTTATTTGAAAGAGCTTTATTTGTGGGACTGCAGGAACCTTTAGAAGGTAGAACTGCTCTCTGAAATTTTAGGAAGAATATTATTCCAAAGCAACGAAGTGCTTCAGCATTGTAGAAAAGTCTTCGCTTGAAAGCATGATATTGTTTGACATGGTAGAGCTTCTCTAAAGGATTTATGTGAATTCTTCTAGTCTCAAGAGAATCATGCATACTGTAACACTGAATCCTGTCTTTATATTTGTGCTTAGAGGTGTGCACAGGATGGGATGTGGGGCCGGAAGTTATGGTTAGATAATTTGGTAAGTAGTGAGTAGTAGGTTGCAAGCTATACATGCTAAAGTCTCAAGTGCACACCACAGTGTGTGGACAAAAGGTGCACAAAAATGTACGTGAGCAATCTTTCCAGGTCATTTGAATCTGCCTTTAGGGCTGGGACTGTAAAATCTTTTCCAACCTTGGGAAATTGCAAAATGTAGGAAACAAGTAAAACGTAGAAAATTGGGAATTCGGTTTCTTAAGCCAACGGTTGTTTAGTCGAAGCATAGTTAGTAAGGTCATGGGTGCTGTCACATTTTTCGTGATTGTAAAAATGTAAATATCAATGGTAAATGGCTATGTCACGAGTCTGTGAAGACAATTGTACTTTAGCCTAAGCTAAGATACAATTAAAAGAACTATTAAGTTGAATTTGTGAAGTAGGTTTACTTGACGATGGCAACACCAACAAGAAGGATAGTAGGCAAAAAGCAATGATTCTCTACGAAAAAGCTGGAAATAAGAACCATCGACTCCACCTTTCAATCCAACTACAAGCCTTGCTTTGATACCATTGAGACAATTCCCAAGGATCATGTTACGTACCCATAGTGTGGCGCGCCCTGCTGTGGTTTTTACAACATCAAAATAGACCTTCTGTAGTGCAAGATCCACACTTTTGTTGTTGAAACCTTAGCTTTCAAACCAGGCAGCCTTCTTGGCTATTTATCAGCCATTCTTGGATTTTATAGATGCAGCTGCTCACTTTCTTGAGGTTGCTCTACCTCAAGTTCTGCGAGCCAAGTTAAGGCTCATCATTTGGTGCTTTATCGACTGCACACAGTTTAATTTTCTTGAGAAATTTGCCAATTTCTCCAAGAAATCAGAAAAATGGCAAGCTTTCTCCTTCTTGCACCGAACTAAACCTTGTAAGCTGGCTTTTGCTTGCAAATTTCTCCTTCCAGATTCCCACACAACCTAACACCCTGAATCCATCGCACCAACGATGATGCTAGTGGCAACACAGGCTCTGATACCAAGTCACAAAATCGACAACGAAATCGACAGTTCACTATGGATTAACCGAATCACAGAAAGGAAACCACGAGGGCAACACTCCACACAAGCATCATATCAACTGTATAAAAGCAAATCCATGGTTACAAGCTAGGGTTTTGATTAGGTACTAGCCCTTCAGTCTAGTAGTCTATAGAGAGAGAGAGGAACTATAAGAAGATTAGAAGGTACGAACTGGAGGAGAGCGACCTAGAAAGTATGCCATTGGAAGTGCGACTGAACATTTCTAAGAACTTTTGCTCCAATAAAGAACGAAAGGTAATGACAAGATATCTCTGTAGAAGCCTCATTGCTTCTTTGATATATGTCATGTTCTGTCACAGCTGGGACATAGCTGTGGCAATTGGCAAGCTCAGCCAGTCCTTGGTAATCCCGGGGATAGAGCATTGGAGGGCAGCTAAACGAGTGTTAAGATACTTAAAGCGCACATCAAATTATGGACTGACATACCACGGTGACACTGCAAGCATTATTGGATATGCTGATTTAGACTTGGGGGGCAGGGGAGGTCATGGACAGGAAGTCCATGTGGCTATGTTTATCTCATGGGAGGGGGTGTAGTGAGATGGTCCAGCAAAAAGCAGAAGTCATCTTCAAAGTTGGGAGTTCGTGGGAGTGTGTGGGGGCATCAGAGGAGCATGTTCGGATAACAAACATGGGAAGAGAAATAGGGATGGATCTAACAGGCCTGCGACTCTACTCTCACAATCACGGGTGCATATTTCTTGGCAAGAATGGTGGGTTCCATAAAAATAGGGCTGCAGACCACTTTGTCGACAATTTAGTTTAAAGTGAGAAGGTTAATTTGCTGTACTGCCTGATTGAAAAAGAGATGCTGACTGATCTGCTTACAAAGGAGCTTACAAAAAAAAAGTTCAGCTACTTGAGACATAGGATGGAGTAGAAACATATCAGAGCATTTAAAGTTTTAATTGTGGGGAGGGAGTTGTAGGGAACAATCAAAACTTAGGACTGGGAAGTTAAACTGGGATTGGGAAGTTAAACTGACGGCCGTTCAGTCGAGGAGGCATACCCAAATTTTGATTATCTTGGCACGTTCTGCCAAAACAAAATATATGTACTAACTTTTTGATAATGAGGATATGATTTTTGCCTTGGTGTTTTATCTGTTGTTTTTCCAGTCAGAAGCTGTGTGAATTGCTTTCTCTTGCACTCTGAATGTTGCCATTGTTCTGGACTACAAGCATCAAAGTGTCTATCACAAAAACCTTTAAGATCTGGAAGGCTTCAATTCTTCTTCACATGAGACTAAGGATCGTGTTTCGTCATAGAGATATTATAATCATATTGCAGCCTCCTAAACTTTGAATCATGAAGGATTAGGGTATAGACATGAAGCTTTATTCATAAAATGTCTGCAGTGGTTGAGGGTCATCATGGGCTCTTTTTGTTTTTAATTGCAGGTATGTGCCAATCAGACCGTGCATTGTTCCTCGGCCTCCTGGAGTTCAGAACGTTGCGATTGAGCACATACCAAGATGGCCAGAAAGATTGTCTAGTCCACCAGAACGATTAAAATTTATATCTGGCGGCAATGGCGGTGCCTTTAGAACAGACACGACCCTTTGGAAGCAGCGTGTGAACTACTATAGAAGCTTGGTGCCTACACTTGGATCTAACAAAATACGAAATGTTATGGATATGAACACTTTGTATGGAGGTTTCGCTGCAGCACTGCTAAACGATCCTGTATGGGTGATGAATGTGGTTTCTTCCTACGCGGTCAATTCCCTGGGTGTGGTATATGATCGGGGCTTGATAGGCACCGTACATGATTGGTAAGCATCTTACTATCCTTTGTTGGACTGTTAGTATAAGGTACACCAGTATAATATTGCAAGACGAGCTTTTGTGATGTCCTAGTTCCAACAAATTTGCCAAACAGAATGATTGAAAATCAGCTCTCAATTAGTTGTCCTTTGATTGCTTCCAGGTGCGAAGCATTCTCCACTTATCCAAGGACGTATGACCTTCTTCATGCCGACGGTTTATTTGATGCCGAAAGTCACAGGTATGCAGTGCTCTCTTTTAGCCATACTCGAAATATTTCATGCCTAGAGTGCAAGATCTGCTTTCATGATAATTTAGAATGATTTCTTTATCTCGTTTGCTTGCTATGACAGGTGCGAAATGAAGTTTGTTATGTTGGAAATAGATCGTATTCTGAGGCCCACAGGGTATGCCATAATTCGAGACACTGCAAATTTTCTAGACAAAGCCCAGGTGGTCGGCGAAGCAATGAGGTGGAACTGCCACCGCAACGAGACCGAAAACGGTTCGGAGGACTCCAAGGCTTTACTAGTCTGCCAGAAGTCATTCTGGAATTCACCACAAATGGAGGACAGGGATGTTGACCAATAGACATAAACACTTAACTCGCAATGGCATGTCTCTCTTTTTTAGTAATGCGTCTTCAATCCCCAAAACTTTAGAAATAGTTTTGAGCAATCTGTCACAAATCAGGCATTTAGATTCCTTTTTCATATGTTTCCAAATCCCATCTTTTGAACGGATCGAATCCCAAGTCGTACACGGCACTGGTATTCTTTCAAACGCCGTAAATACGTAGGTAGGTGATGAGCCCTGCGATTTTGAATTTGTTAACGCAACTTTTCTTGATGGTTGACAGCGTTGAAATTGGAGTCTGGACAGGCAGTCTTGCCTTCGACATTTACAGTTTGTATGATTGGTGGATTTTGTATTCACTTAGCTTCAAACAATTTCTCATTCTAGTTCTCCTCTTTTTATATCTAGCCATGGCCAAATCTTTTTAATGTTCTGATGTGCACTTCATGTCGCATGAAGTCATTCCTTCATTTTGTTCAACAAGTGGCAATATTTGGAATAAACCTTTGCTAAATGATTCCATAAAGCCATCTATCTTCAAGGATCACCAAGTCGAATTGCACATTTTTCAATTGCTCCTAGTGATGTAGTTTCAAATTGATCAAGAGATGTGAATACTTTCTTAGAGTTACGGATTGGCCAAAACCGGTAGTGTTGTTTCTCCTGCCTTGCTTGCAAGTTTTCATTTCTCTATTGATGGGGGACTACTTTTAGAAGTCATGATTGAAGCTGGCAATGTAGCTTGTAGTTGATTTTCAAATCAATCAATGCTTGTTGCATTTGTTGAAACAACAATGCATATTGTGGAGCATCCTCAGGAGTTTGTGATTCAGCCATGGTCATTGATATAGCTACCTAGCGATGACAAAAATGCCAACATAAGGATATAGTCAATTTGAAAAACTAGTTGTCATAGATCGTTATTAAGTATTAGTAATGGTATATTGTGTTATTAAGCTTATTGAAAACCAAAAATCATTGAAATTTGACAACAAGCAAAGATTTAAAAAAAAAAACAACCATTAGTTAAATGATATTTGACTATTGCCATTGACTTTATTTATAGTACATAGTACAACATTAGTAATATCATTTCAACATTCAACAAAAATGGCTATTTGTCTATAAATAGTTATAGTTTGATAAATATAACTAATAAAAAAAAAATTGATGCTTTTTCTTCTTTTGTCACCATGAAGCCATATGACATGCATGCCAATTTTGTTAGGAGAACAAGAATAGTTTCTCTAGGTCACATCTGGTAAGGGTTAGTTAAATTTAGCCAATACTATCAATGTCGGACCCAATAACAAAGAAATGAGCTACTTCCTACTAGTATTGCAATATGGGCACACTCTAAATCACTTGTAACCATATTTCATAGCTCAAGTACATCCTTCAACAAATGCTCAAAGATAGTATCAATGATTATGAAGGCTCATAATGTCGGGTTAAGGAGTATATGTGATGCATGAAACAAAGATCTTCATTTTTTAGTTTTATTGCAAAAAATGACCTTTTTTATATGTAGTGATGGTGCAAGCTAGTGTTCAACCTAAACATCAAAATGACAACTTTCACTAGGACAATATGAGGCCAAAGAGATGTTGCAAATGTTGCTACAACAACATATGTGATAAAATGACTTCCATGAAGCGAAAATTTATGGCAAAACATCACTTTTTTAAACTACAAACTCATCTATTGATACTTTTGACTACATTCACCTATGTAGATCATGGTTGTTGTGAATTGCTAATACAAGTAGTGATCTGGTCTTCAAAAGATAACCGAAAAGTCACAATACTCTTAGTACAAGTTTGGAGCAAAAAAACTACACCCATAGCTCACATCTCCATGTGAGAAAGCGACCCTCCCACAAGGAAGTAAGCCGAACCACATAGTAGATTCTAACTCTCAACTAGAACAAGAGGAAATCAATGATAACCATAACCATAATTATATGCCTTAGGGTGCCCTATATATACTTACAAAGTGAGAACTTATCCCCTACCTTGTACTTTTTGTATTCCTACAACCCTCAGCATATTCCAAGTTCCTCCACTCTAAGTTAACCCCATCTTTCATTATTCAAAGTCATTCTTGGATCCAATATCTTGTTACAACTTAAAATTGACTAACAGAGTCCATAAGGCCCCTAAAATTCAATTGAAGTTCTCTAACCTATAGTTAGAGTTGGTCAACTGGCTCAATCAAGGACATAAAACATGGCATCTAAGTAAAATGTTGAGATTGAAAGCAATGACTCTAAATATTTGGACATTCTATTCAAGGTGTTTGGTTCCAAATCAAAAAATCCTTTAGGGCCAAAAATGCAACATCAAACGATTTGCATGGAGCAATAGAAGCAAGGGGATTTCACCCTAGTGCCAAATTAGTACAATAACCAATTTCCACTATAGATGAAGATAAAGGAAAGGAGGAAAGTGATTCATACACCTTGATGACAAAAAATTTTAATCCAAATAAATATGATTGGTATGCTAACTCGAGAGATTTGTCACACTTGAAATTACATAGAGAATGTTTTTCATCCTATGTGAATAAAGATGTCAACTGTAGGTCAGTGCTACGAGATAACAACACATAGGATATCAAAGAACATGTATGCATGACAATCCAACTTGATCATGGTGAGGAAGGTGTATTTCATAAAGCACTTTACATTTTGAGTTTGGTGAAGGATGAATTATCAATGTCACATATTTTTTATAATGATATGAAAGTGGAATTCTACAAGGATAGATTCTTATCAAAGGCATATAGAAAAAGTCTGATGTAATAGTAGGCCCGAATAAGGGTAAATGAAATACTCTACAATTGTGAAAAATGCTTCATCTAGGCCAAATATTGTTGTACATATGTAAACCCACACATATGGAGCCTATTTCCACGTGTGAAGAGTAGGCATAGACAGGCTCATGCATAATATCAAGAACCATGTAGATAAAACAACAAGTCTTGTAATTTCTGGCTTTTTCAAGATGGTGCAATTTCATTGGAAACGGATGAGGCACTATGTGAGGCAAACATCCAAGTACAATAACAACCTTGACAAATTTTATAGCAACATGGATCCTAATCAATCCTAAAAGTGATGGAGAATGCACCAATCAATGATCTAGATCCAAACTAGAAACTAGAATCAAGACTAGTTATGAAAACTAGCTTATCTTGACATTTAGCTCCACTTTAGGCAGATAGATTTGATGAAATTATTGAGGTAAAAGTACAGCAAGATTTCTTGAACTATAATCCAATTTAGTATCTTCCAATAAATGCCACAAATGCATAAGAACACTCAAAGATCAATGCTACAACTCGCCACTCAAAGACAATGTTGAAGGAAGTGCAAAAACTTGATTTTTCATCATCAAATTTTACTCTTCAATTGTATGTTACCTAACATCAAAGTCAGTACCCTAAAATAGGTCATCAATGTTGATTTTCACACGTGTGGACTGTCCACTACATGTACTTGTGATCTCCTAAGGTGTGTAGATGCACCAAGATCAAGACTAGATTGAGATTCAAGATCAATCTTGAATCCTATGGCAAAAACACACTACTACATGCATTCAATCACTTCCAACTCTCACTCACACGTGTGGGAAGTATTCAAAAAATAATCTAAGTAAAAACAAGCTGCTCTCCTCGGGTAGAGAGAGAAAATGCATCAAGAGCTCTCGGGTAGAGAGAGATAGCTAGAAATCCAAAAACTCACAAAATCCATGAAATCACCAAATCAATTGATTTCAAAATGAGGAGTACAATGATACTAGTAGGTCCACGAGCTACCACTATGCTTAACTATGATTGGACCACATTTTTTCACCTCTTGATCCTATTGGATCATTGATCTATGCACCTCTTAATTCTATTGGACTATATTCAAGCACACCTCAATTTCCTATTGGACCTCACAAGGTTCCACCTCTATATCCTATTGGACTTCATCAAACAAAAACTTTACACTTGTTTACACTCTAATTAGAAAGTGTTTAGCCTCTTACTCTATTTTGGCTCAATAGTGGCATTACAAGTGGAAATGCATAATTTGCCATCTATGCCAAATTTATTCCTATCAACATCCTACACCTAGATGCTTGATGTAAAAAACATAAGACCCCTATATCTAACATAGATAATCTTTTTCAATTCTTCACACTCCTCCTAAAAAATTATCTATGAAGATTTGAGAATTGATCTTGATATAACTCCAAGATTAGATCTATGCTTGATGAAAGCACTTTTGCTCAAAGGCTTGGTGAGTAGATCGGCAATACAAGAGGACGAGTTGACATGCTCCAAATAGATTTCTCCTCCAATAAGGTTTTCTCTCACAAAATGGTGTGCCACTTCTATGTTCTTGCTTCTTGCATGAAATATGGGATTATTGGCAAGAGCTTGGGCCGAGATGTTATCACACTTGATCATTGGTAGATCATCCTCCTTGATGCACTTTAGTTCCACTAATAACCTCTTGATTCAAAGCACTTCTTTGGTAGTTGTAGTGAGTGCTTTGTACTCGGCCTCACATGAAGAGAGAGATATAGTATCTTGCTTTTTGGAAAGCCAAGATATTAGATTGCCTCCAAGAAAGATAGTGTATGCACTAATAAACTTTCGATCCATTTTGTCACTTGCAAAGTCCGAATCCGAGTAGCCAATAATGGATAGATCTTCACTTTTATAGAGTAGACCATAATCACAAGATGAAGATACATATCTTAAAATCCTCTTGGCCATCTTCCAATGATGGATCTTAGGTTCTTGCATAAATTGACTCAATTTGTGCACACAAAAACTAAGATCG
This sequence comes from Diphasiastrum complanatum, assembly GCA_029204225.1. Classification (NCBI taxonomy): domain Eukaryota; kingdom Viridiplantae; phylum Streptophyta; class Lycopodiopsida; order Lycopodiales; family Lycopodiaceae; genus Diphasiastrum; species Diphasiastrum complanatum. Next base: position 47,133,421 of record CM055107.1, read on the forward strand.
GGCCTAGTAATGGTAAGCCAAATCAAGGAGCCTACAAGACTCCTAAAAAGTGTGATGTCCTCAAAGGATCTTTCATCACCTTTATTAGGATCTTTTACAATTTGCTCCATTGGAGTATCTATGCTCTTAGAATTTTCCATATAGAATTTTTTCAACATAGAGTGAGCATATCTAGATTGGCATATAAAGACATGATTTTCATAAAAATCAATTTCTAGGCCTAGGATGTAATGTATCTCTCCTAGATCTTGCATTTTAAACTCACATCCAAGTGCTAGCTTGGTTTCATCAACTAGCTTGATACAACTTCCACAAAGAATAATGTCATCAACATAAATTAGAAGAATGACAATATTGCTATCAACAAACTTTAGATACATGGAAGGATCATAGTCACTAAGAGTAAATCCTAGTGAGATAAGGAAAGAGTTAAGTCTTGAATACCATGATCTTGGTGCTTGCTTGAGTCCATAAAGACTTTTGAAGAGCAAGCACACTTTGGACTCATCCTTGATGAATCCTTGAGGTTGTTCCATATAGATCTCCTCCTCAAGATAATCATTTAGAAAAGCATTGGATACATCTAATTGGAACACCTTCCACTTGAAAAAACAAGCAAGAGAAATAAGAATTCTTATTGTCACCATCTTTGCAACGAGTGCAAAGGTCTCCTCATAATCAAGACCATGGATTTGAGCAAATCCTTCGGCACATAATCTTGCTTTATGCTTGTTGATGGTGCCATCATGATTGAACTTGATCCGAAATACCCACTTGCAACCAATCACATGCTTGTTGGAAGGAGGATCCACAAGCTCCCAAGTATTGTTGGTGATCAATGCATCATAGTCTTGCTTCATGGCATCATACCACTCCTTGGTATTGAGTGCCTCTTGTACATTCTTTGGCTCTTCATGAGAGACATAAAAAACATAATTAGTGGAATCAAGATCCACTTGTTTGCCTTTGTCAACATATGAGAGCCTCTTAGGCTCGGATCTATCTCTCATGGATCTTCTTGGTGAAAAAATCCGAGGAGAGTCTTCTTCAAATCTCGACCCCATCACATCATGATTGTCTTCAAAATCAATAATTGATGATGCATCCATAGATTTCTTGATCTCGGCCTCTTCAAATGATGAGTGTTGATCTTCATGAAAGACAACATCTCTACTTTCAATAACTTGAGAAGTAGAGAGTATAAAGACTCTATAGGCCTTCTTGGTGGATGAGTATCCAACCATGATCCCTTTGCATGCACTAGGATCTTCCTTCTTCCTTGTTTCCAAGGGAATATGGACAAAGCATAAGCATCCAAAAACTCTAAGGTGATCGACCTTAGGCTTCTTCAAAAATAAGATTTCATATGGTGACTTTCCTCCAAGAGCTATATGTGGGAGCCTATTGCAAAGATAATTTGCACAATTAATGGCTTCTCCCCAAAAATCTTTGGGCAAAGATGCCTCAATTCTCATAGATTTTGCACATTCACATAGAGATCTATTCTTTCTCTCGGCCACTCCATTTTGAGATGGAGAGTAGGCACAAGAAAACTCTCTTTTAATGCCTTCAAGCTCACAAAAGTCTTGAAATTTATTGGAGATATATTCACCACCTCCATCACTTCTAAGAGCTTTAATCTTGAATGAGAATTGCTTCTCTACATAAGCTTTGAAAATAAGGAAATGATCAAACACCATAGATTTTGAAGCAAGAAGATATATCCAAGTGAATCTTGTGTAATTATCAATGAAAGTAACAAAACAAGTGGCTCCTCCCTTGCTTGTAGTTGATGAGAAATGCACATCCGAGTGGATTAACTCCAAAGGATGCTTGCTTTTGATAGAAGATCTTGTAAATGGCTTTTTGTGAGATTTAGCAATAGCACAAGCCTCACAAGGCTTGATCTTCTTGGAGAATGACTTTGGCAAGCCAATAGCTTTGAATTCTTTGATCATAGAGAGCATGGATTTGTAGTTGGGATGTCCCAACCTCCTATGCCATAATTCCTCCATAGAGGGCTTGTTCACAAGAACAACATTACAAGCATTCACATACTCATTTGGATCTAGTTTATAGATGCCACCAAATCTAGATCCTAATGCAAGTATCTCATCATTCTTCTTGATAGTGCAAGTATCAACATTGAATTTTACATCAAGGCCATTATCAAGCAATTGGCCAACACTAATAAGATTCTTGGTAAGCTTAGGTACATAAAGAACTCTAGAGAGAGAAAGAACTTTAGAGGATGCAACCTTCAAGGGAATGTTCCTTATGCCTTCAATAGGACATTCAAAATCATTTGCAGTGTATATTGATTTCTTCACTCCATCATAAGGTGCAATAGAAGAGAAAGAGTCCTTGGAGCTACACATGTGTGAAGAGGCTCCACTATCAATATACCATAGGCCGTCCTTCTTGAAAGGAGTAGATGAGAAACTAGAGACCATAAGAGATCCCTCTCCATCACTTGCAATAGTGTCTTCCTTCTCATTGGTAATATTGGCTTGCTTGAGTTGATTCTTCTTTTTGAAGCAATTGGTGGCATAATGACCTTTCTTGCCACAATAAAAGCACTTGATCTTCTTCTTCTTCTTGAGCTTGGATGATGAAGCATTAGAGGAATCATCTTCCTCCTCATCTTTGTCTTTGGATTTGACTTTGTCCTTTCTTGAGGATTGTTGATGTTGGTTCTTGCTCCTCTCTTTGTGCTTATCCTTGGCAAAGAGAGCTTTGCCATCATTATGAGTGAGAGAAAGCTTGTCCATCCTCAAGAGCTTATACTCTTGTCTTGATTCTTCTGAAATTAGCACACTTTGGAGAGCCTCCAAACTTGGTAGCTCCTCCTTAATGGCATAGGATTGGACAAGATTATCAAATTCACTTCTCAAGCCATTGAGAATGACTTGAACTAGCTCATTTTGATTGATGGAATCACCAATACAAGCAAGCTCTCTATGAATATCTTTTACTCTCAAAACATAACTAGATGCACTCTCATCACTCTTTTGGCTACTTTGAAAGATTTGATTCCTAAGAGTGAGAAGCCTAGAGGTATTCTTAGCCTCATAGATAGTCTTGAGACAATCCCAAGCTTCTTTGGCTATTGTACAAGTACCTATCTCCCTCAATATCTCATTAGAAACATTCATCTTAATGTAGTGGAGAGCCATCCTAGATCTCTTTTTGTATTTTTGAACCTCTTGAAGAACTTGTGGTTCTTCTTCAAGGCCAAGAACTATGTCCATCACGTCTTGAAGGATCAAGATGGACTCCATCCTCATTTTCCAAATTGAATAATTTGAAGTGGTCAATCTTTCACTTGGTTCCAACAAGGATGAACCCATTGAAGACATTTGAAGTGAAGAAAACTCAGATGATGAACAATAAATGCTATTACACACTTTCAATAGGATCCAATAATTGAGTACTATCTCCTCCTATGAAAGATCTTACAACAATTTGTGAATTGATTCTCACTAGCTACACAAATCTCTCTAAAACAAGATCTATTTCACATCAAATGATGGAGTATAGGCAAAGTTAGGATCCAACACTCTTAGCACATGTGAAATACACTAAGAAACCAAATTTGACTCAAATACAATGATATTGCATGAAACAAAATGGCTAAGATCTCAAAACAGTGCCTAGATCACATATAGATGAGATTGGCAAGCATACAACTGTGATTTTGGATCAACCAAGCAATCTATTGACCAAACCAAATGTGTCCACCCAGGTCTAGGTGCCCTACCTAACCCTCTTCAAAAGCTTATAACTTTTGATTGGCTCAACCAAATGGAATGAAACTGATTGCAACAAAAACTAGACAAAAATAGCTTCAAAACAAGCTATCAAGCAAGATAAATGGACCAAACATGAGAGAGAACTTCCAAACTGAAATTGGATGTTCCTCACATGTGTCTGAGCACCTGATTCCGTACAGTACCAGGTCAGACCCAATCAATGTCCTTTTGATCTCTTTTGATCCAAGATTGAACAAGATAGCTAGGAAAATGGGCCTTGACAATTTCTAGCCCAAGATTGATGAAAATTTTTCACTTAGATGGATCAAAATGCATGGTAACCTTAGGTAGGCTCTGATACCATGTTGATTTTCACACGTGTGGACTGTCCACTACATGTACTTGTGATCTCCTAAGGTGTGTAGATGCACCAAGATCAAGACTAGATTGAGATTCAAGATCAATCTTGAATCCTATGGCAAAAACACACTACTACATGCATTCAATCACTTCCAACTCTCACTCACACGTGTGGGAAGTATTCAAAAAATAATCTAAGTAAAAACAAGCTGCTCTCCTCGGGTAGAGAGAGAAAATGCATCAAGAGCTCTCGGGTAGAGAGAGATAGCTAGAAATCCAAAAACTCACAAAATCCATGAAATCACCAAATCAATTGATTTCAAAATGAGGAGTACAATGATACTAGTAGGTCCACGAGCTACCACTATGCTTAACTATGATTGGACCACATTTTGTCACCTCTTGATCCTATTGGATCATTGATCTATGCACCTCTTAATTCTATTGGACTATATTCAAGCACACCTCAATTTCCTATTGGACCTCACAAGGTTCCACCTCTATATCCTATTGGACCTCTTGGAATTCATCAAACAAAAACTTTACACTTGTTTACACTCTAATTAGCAAGTGTTTAGCCTCTTACTCTATTTTGGCTCAATAGTGGCATTACAAGTGGAAATGCATAATTTGCCATCTATGCCAAATTTATTCCTATCAACATCCTACACCTAGATGCTTGATGTAAAAAACATAAGACCCCTATATCTAACATAGATAATCTTTTTCAATTCTTCACAATCAAGCCTAGAATTAATTTCATGATCTCGAGATCCATCAACAAGGCAAAATTGCTAAAAAGAGTCCTACATTATGGCTGAGATCTACCATCTTGAATTCTTTGGATAAATCTAGTTCAGTTTTCTCAATCCCTTCTAAGTTATCTCCACTAAGTATGATATTATCAACACATAAAGCAATAAAAGTACAATGTCTTTTTTGCTAAATATTATGTACAAAGTGGAATCATACTCACTAGGAGTAAATCCAATAGAGATAAGAAAAGTATTGAGCCTTGTATTCCAAGATCTAGAAGCTTGTTTCAAACCATACAAGCTCCTCTTGAGATGGAACACTTTGTCTTCCAGCCCTTTTTTGGATGATTCACTAGCACAATGTTTACTGGTTCTATTGATACTGTTTACAAATTTCCTATCAACCTACAGCCCACAAGAGCTCTACTTCTCTTCTCAATCCTATAGTTTGCAGTATAATGGTGATGTGCCCCGCCTGTCAGATTGGCACATCTACGGCCTGCTGATCTCGATCCTTAACTGATAATGGAAGCTCAACTTAAATTTGTGATCTATCAGGACTTAGATATCTACGTTCTATAGCCTGTTCAAATCTTCTTTGGTTTCTTACAGAATGTAGATTATTACTAATCTAAAGTAAGCAAGAAACAATGAATAAGAATGAATCTATTCCTATTGACCACCATATCAACAAAATTGAATCTAACTAAGAACTCCAAAATCCTACAAGGTGTTTATTACAAATATCACTCAACATTTGTAATAAAAAATCCTCAACATCAAATCTGATTGGTTATGATCAGCCACTAAGCCTTGCACATCTACCTATATTAATCACAAATCCAAACCTAAAAAAAGGAAGAATCAACAAGCACATTCATACACAAGTACATCCCTCATGATGGAATGGAATCTGAGAGACAAGCTAGCCAAACCTACTTGTCAGCTTCGAATGGTTCATCAAAGTGTGGTCCGACCTACCGGTTTCCTTCCGCACGTGCTGATCAAACTAGGAGGTCTCAAATTTTCTGTTGACCTTATAGTACTTGATATTCCCAATAATGCCTATTCTTATGTATTACTACTTGGTCGTCTGTGGCTCACCAATGCACGAGTCATTCATGACTGGAGCAAAGGCCGAGTCACTTTTGGTAATCGTGACAATTCTGTCACAATTGACTCAACGGGTAAACTCAAACCTGCACGCATACATGACGAGGGATCCTCAACCACCAATTCAGTATTTGAGCCATACCAGTACAGCCACGAAAAAGGTCATTATGTTAAATCTACTGATATCATAAACTGGAGTCACAATCTAGCTACCATTGATTGTGTGAATGCCGATTACTGTGCTCAACATCAGGATAATTGTACCTCTTTACACTCGATCGATCATGACCAATTACATGATTTGGATACACCAATCATCAATATCAATTTTGTTGATATTCTTCCACACCATGATGAGCTGCTAAATGTTGCATGGCTACCTACTAATGAATCAGATGATTTATTCATTGATGACGAGAACGTCTTACGAATTCAGAATTGTCCTAAAGATATGGACATTTTTTATATTTAGATCCTCAACTATATGGAAGCACTTCCCCGGAAGACCTATCCGTAACATGCTTCCAAGGTGGAATCCGTTGCCAAGGTTGCAAGTGGAAAACCTAAGACAAAATTCTACTATCCCAAACAACCACACTATCCATGGGATCTCTGTGAGGAGGAGACTATCTTTCAAATTGATGACGAGATCCTCTATGACATACCAACTGTCTCTCCACCACCAAAACCTCAACCATGTGGTCATACTATGAAAGAGAAAATGAAAAAACCACTTCAAATTCAACCGCTGGGTGACCTCACAACTGTTCAGGAAGTTCTTGAGATTGCCACTAGACATATCTTTGTCTGGACCTATAAAGACATGAAAGGCGTCTCACCCCAAGTAGCTGTGCATCGTATCCCACTTAAACTGGGTGCGAGGCCCACTGTGAGTCATCCGTACAAATGCAATCCCATCTATAAGGTCAAGATCAAAGAAGAATTACAATGCCTTTTAGATGCGGGATTTATATATGAAATTGAGCATACTGAGTGGGTCTCCCCAATTGTCATTGTCCCAAGAAAAATGGAAAACTCCGGATCTGTGTTGATTTTAAGAAACTTAACGCCGTCACTGAACGTGATCATTTTCCACTACCTTTCGGAGAATCCATCTTAGAAAATCTAGCAGGAGATGAGGCCTACTCCTTCTTAGATGGCTTTAGCGGATATAATATGATCCAAATCGCTGAAGAAGATCAACACAAAACCGCCTTTGCCATAGAATGGGGAACCTTCTGCTGGAAAGTCATGCCTTTTGGGCTCTGCAATGCTCCTAGCACCTTCCAACATGTTATGCAAGTGGCCTTTTCTCAACAGATGGGCGATACCTTAGAAGTTTACTTGGACGATTTAGGAGCACATTCCAAAGAAATACGTCATCTGTCTGTGCTCGAAAATTTTTTATCCAATGTCAACGCTTCGATATCTCTCTTAATCCTGAAAAATGCCAGATTTGGGTAACCCATGGTATTGTGTTAGGACATATTATCTCACGAAATGGCATTGCCACTGACCCTGAAAAGATCCTTATCATTCAAAATCTACAGGAACCTCGTACGATACGTGAAGTTTACTCCTTGGCCACGCCAACTACTATCGGTGCTTTATTTTCGATTTCACTAACAAAGCACGCTTAAACTACAAAGTAGTTGTAGTTCCCAAATGGACGGATGGACAACGCATCGACTTCAATCAACTCAAAAAAGCCCTTACCAAAGCACCCATCCTCCGGGCTCCTGATTATTCTAAAAAATTCCATGTGCATACCGATGCATCCAAGTATGCCATTGGAGCAGTGCTCACCCAACCGGGAGAATTCAAAAAGGATTACCCAATTCGTTTTCTTAGTCGACAATTGATACCTGCTGAAGTCAATTATACCCCTACCGAACGCGAAGCCTTGGCAATGGTATATGCGGTTCAGAAGTTTTGCCATTATTTTCTAGGAAAAATCTTTGCGTTCTTCACTGATCATCAAGCACTGTTGTATCTCATCAACAAGACCTGCACCACAGGTCGTATTACTAGATGGATCCTATTATTAAGAGGATTTGAGTTTAGGATCGTGGTTCGTAAGGGAATTCATCATTTTTTAGCAGATTATCTTTCCCGAATCCCTAACCTTCCTACCCCTGATCAAGGCGTCAACGATGATTTACTAAATGCAATCCTTTTCCAAGTTGACTCTACACCTATATGGGCTAAGGAAATTACCGAATATTTAACTTCAGGGTAGATGGATCCTTCCTTCTCTAAACCCGAACAACGAGCATTGGTCCTCAAAACTAAACCTTATACGTTAATTGCAAGACAACTCTACAAGCAAGGGTTAGATAGAATTATCCAACGATGTCTTACTGAAGGAGAAATATCCTTTGTAATTGCCCTCACTCATGAAGGTATTGGTGCCGACCATTTCTCTTCTGAAACAACTACTAAGAAAATCCTCTTGGCCGGTTTCTGGTAGCCAACACTCTTCAAGGATACACACAATTACACTAAGGCTTGTGATGTTTGCCAACGCACAAAACACTTTCAAAAACAGACTACATGCCTTTACACCCTGTAACCATTGATCAAGCTTTTCAGAAATGTGGAATTGATTATGTCGGAGCTATTAGTCCTGCTGCTCGACACACACAATCTCGTTACATCATAGTAGCTACGGACTAGTGCACCAAATGGGCTGAAGCAAGAGCTGTTCGCAATGCTGACGCTTGTTCCACCGTCAAATTTCTCTATGAACAGGTTATAGCTCGATTTGGATGTCTTCTAGAGCTTATCAGTGATAGGGGTACACATTTTCTAAACTCTGTCATAGTAGATCTTCTTTCCAAATTTTTTGTAGTACATGGAAAAAGTTCTCCATACTATCCACGTTGCAATGGCCAAGCAAAATCCACCAATAAAATCCTATGTGGCATTCTCACTAAAACCGTCGAATCCAGCCGATCTGATTGGAAACTCAAACTCCATGCTGCTCTCTGGGCTTATCGCACTACCCCAAAGCGAGCTACAGGCTTAACCCCCTTCCAGCTCACATATGGTCAAGAAGCCGTTATGCATGTGGAATTCCATATTCCCTCCCTTCGAGTAGCCTACAACCTTGAGCTCGATAATCCTCAGAATCTAGCAAATAGGTTATTCCATCTGGAGCAACTCTGTGAAACACGACGGATCAGCATCCATGCTTAACAAGTCCACAAACGATGACAAAAAGCATGGCATGATCGATCATTGAAACTTAGAGATTTCCAGGTGGGCGATAAGGTCCTGCTATACCAAGCCAAAGCCTTCAAAGGCAAACTGAAATTTTCGGGCCAAGGACCTTACGTCATAAAAAAAATCTTTGCCTCTAGATATGTCCAACTCCAAACTCCTCAAGGCCTCGACACTGTGGTCAATGGGAGTCAACTGAGAAAATACAACGAACCCTGCTTCTATCTTTATATGTATTAGCTATTTTTTCTCTACTGTTTATTTTTTCTTCTCTCTTTTTATTGTTTGTATGCCATTTCGACAACATTTTTTGCTGTGATTTGTTGTTCCACCCATCAAGATACTATCAAATCAGGTATACCAACAGTCTTCTCTGAGAAAACCACAAAAGTCAATACTTTCAGACAAAATGTTTTCACAGCATCTCAAATAGAATTCGCTTGACCTCTTTTTCACAGAGAACGATTCATTTTTGGCCTCCATGAATTTTGTCTCAAAAGAAAAATGTCAAAAAAATCAAAAAATGGAGTTTTCTTCATCAGATATCCATGTTCAGAATTCGCGGACAATTCGCTGGAGCTCAAATTGATCCTCACGATTTCTCTATTACCTCCGCAAATTTTGATCAGATATATTTTTGCACTATCAGAGATTTTCTCTCTTTTGGAAACACAAATCACTTACAAGAATTCGCGGGCCCTCAGAATGATGCCTCAAAATTTATGACCATCATTACCAAATCGTGGACACTGAGGACGATTTCTGGGTGAAGTTACGAATTCCTGTCCAAAAAAGTCTATATATAGGTCTCCACCCTCTCTCCACGATTTCATTTTAGATTGCTGCTCTCGAGTTCATGCCAAATTTTTTCAAAATTTTCAAAATTCTCAGAGAACTCTAAAATCACTGCTGCCATGGCTTCCCGTGATTCCTCACTGAGCTTGCATCGCCGTAAACCCCCTCGTCCTTATTCAGGGGATATAATAATGATCTCTCTTAAGAATTGCATCGAGCAGCTCACACTAGCCAAGGATATCCTCACCAACCTTGGCTTTGATCTGACACTTTTTTGGGACCAGTAGAGCGAGAGCCTCATCCGAGCAGCCTACTCGACCTATTCGGATGAGTTCCAAACTTTTCGGATTACATCCAAGACTGGCAGTTATTCTATTATCAAGGTCTCTCCGGGGGATCTTTAGAGTGTCAGCTTTTCTAATCTCGGAGAGACAATCCATGGCAAGGGCACCAGCTATGATGCCAAGTACTTCACCAAGTTTCTGACAGATGACGGCAAAACCATTGCCTGAACCAGCGACGAGATTGCTATCCGACTCATCACGGATCCCCATCTACGGGCCGCCTCAGAGATCCTCGTCACCATGGCCGCAGTACATGCCACCAAGATGGATCGCAACCCACCAAGCGATCTCTTCTCTCTAACCCTCACCATGGACGACCCCACTCAAAATTATAAGTGGGCTGAGAAGGTAGCGGAGAAGCTGTGTAGAGCCCTGAAAGCCCGCAAATCAACTACCAAATGTGGGTATCTCCTCCACATGTTGGTCACCAAGCAATTGGGTTCTAAGGCGGCTGTTGCCATCAAGGAGCTGGATGCGGTTTATCCTAGCACAAAAAAGCGAGCCACACCCCAACCAGCTCCAACTGAAGGTATCCAACATGCAGCAAACCATCGATACGCAATTTTTCCCATTGTGGTAAAAATTGCAGACTAAATTGTGGAAACAAATTTTTGCAATTTTTAGGCCATGGCAGAAATTGCGAAAAATGTTTCAGCAACAGAAATTGCATAAAAAGCTATAGAAAGTTTTTCGCAATTTTTCTCATCGTGGTAAAAATTGCAGACAAAATTGCGGATTTTTTTTTTTGCAATTTTTAGGTCGTGGCAGAAATTGCGGATAACCTTCCGCGGTTGAAATTGCAAAAAAAATTGCAAAAAGTTTTCCGCAATTTCTCCCGTTTTGGTATTTTTAGACGGCATAAATTGAGAAAATTATTGCATATTGCGGACAAAATTGCGAAAAATTGCGGACAAAATTGCGGAAAACTTCCGCAATTTTTGCCATCATGGCAAGAATTGCAGAAAAGAATTTCTGCAATTTTTTGGCTAGCGTCGATTATCAGAACTTGGTAGACGCTATGGTCGATGCTAGTAGCGTTGACCATAGCGTCTACTAAGTTCTGGTAATCGACGCTATAGTCAACGCTGCTAGCGTCGACCATAGAGTCAATTACCGGAAGCCAAATTGCTTGGCGCATCACGGTTTCTTTTCATTTCGATTTTTGATTTTTGAGCGTGAAGAGGAGGATATTTTTGCGCCTAGCAATGGTGCTGCTCTCTATGGCTCTTCTAATGATGCTTGATCTTTCTTATGCTTTTTTGTCACAGCCAAGCTCTTTTCACCATAGCCAGGGCTTGGAGAAAAAGTGAAGCATTGGACAAAAAGGTGAACACCATAGCCAACATTCAAAAATTCACTTGTTTTTCTTTGATACATTTGTGTTTATTGTTGTTTATGTTCTTTTTCACGGCCAAAGCTCTTTACCTTCTTACCATAGCCAAGGCTTGAGCAAAAAGTTAAGCATTGGACACAAAGGTAAGCACCATAGCCAACATTCAAAATTTTATTTGTTTTGCTTTGTTACATTTGTGTTTATTGTTGTTTATGTTCTTTTCTCTCTCTCATTGACACTTTTTTTTTTTTCATCAGAGTTAAAGCTTTCAAAAGCTTGAGGTAAAGCTATTTAAAAGCTTGTAAACCTTTTCAAAGAGAGCATAAGAGAGCTTCTCAAAAGGAGTAAAGCTATTTAAAAGGGTGTAAAGCTTGGAGTAGGGCTTGGAGTAAAGTAAGTTTTTTGAAAATCTTGATGACTCTTTATCCTTTTATCTCTCTCATTGACACTCTTTTGTTTCTCTTTCATTAGAGTTAAAGTAATTTGAGTAAAGCTTGCTCTCCCTCTCCCTCTTTGTCTCTGTCTATCTCTCTCTCTCTCATTGACACTCTTTTTTCTCAGTTTTATCACAGTATCCTCAGTTTGGAGTAAAGTTTCCTGGGGTAAAGCTTTTGAAAGAAAGTTTTTATAGACAAGGTGAGCATTGTTTATTGTGAATCTTGTTTCTTTGTTTTGTTGAAATATTGTTGTTTTGTTTTATTAAAATCTTGTTGCTTTGTTTCTGGGTATTTTCTTTCAATTGAAACTTTCTAAAATAATGTGAAGAGCATATGCCACAACTTGATAAAGATAAACGTTTTAAAATCATGAAAACAAGTAAGACAGTTGAAAAGGGCTTTAGTGTTTAGAGTTTAGATTAAAGGATTTATAGAAAGAGTATACATGAGGACATGATATAAGAGATTTAGGATTAAAAAATTTTAATTAAAGATTTAGAAACAGTGGATCAAAGGTAAGAATTATCAGAGAGAAATTGAATAAAAAGAAAATAAAGTTTATGTTTAGATTTGTGGTTATAGTTAATTTTATGTTTTATGTTCATCATTGTTATCTTAATCGTAGTTCATTTCTAATATGCAGATGTCTGACCCTCCATCTCTTGGGTCTCCGTCTCATGAAGAGTGTATGAACTGGTTAAGAAGTGTATCTGCTAGGCAGAGAGAACAAATGGATGTTGTTCTCCAACAGTATAGGTCCATGTTAAACTCTCCAGCAGCCTCACAACAAGGTAGTCCTCAGAGGCCCCCTACTAGTGCACATGCGTGACGCACCACCACCTGGTTACAATGCCCCACTTGCTAGAGCCGATCCGATATTATACTATGACATTGATACGTCAGGGGCTATTGTTGAGGATGTTAACGGGAAGGAGGTCCTAGCTTATATGAGAGAGCTTTGTCATGGGGCGTTTGATAGGAATATGTTCAGAGACTGGAGGGTTGTCCCTATCACTGAGAAGCGTCGGGTCATAGATGATTTAAAGAGACAATTCTCTAATCCCCTTGAATACACCTTCAATGATAAAGTAATGATAGATAAGACATACATGCTCATGTTGATGAAGGCCAAGTTGGATCTACATTATCCAACAATTAGAGATGTACCAAAGGTGCAAATCGAGGCAATTCGTCAAGCATTGTTGGTACTACTCTACTTTTATTTGAATCTCATGTAGATCGTGTGTGTGTGTGTGTGTGTGTGTGTGTGTGTGTGTGTGTGTGTGTGTGTGTGTGAGTTTCAAGTGAAAAAGAGGGTGTGTGTGTGTGTGTGTGTGTGTGTCAGAGAGAGAGAGAGAGAGAGAGAGAGAGAGAGAGAGAGAGAGAGAGAGAGAGAGAGAGAGAGAGAGAGAGAGAGAGAGAGAGAGAGAGAGAGAGAGAGAGAGAGAGTTTGATGAGTTTTATTTCATATCACAGGCAGAATATGATTGCCAGTTTTCATCACAGTACTTCAAGGACAAATTGTCATCAAGTTTTTGTTCATTGAGATAGAGACTCAAGAACAACATTGATAAAGTAGAGGCAGAAAATTTAAAGCCCAAAATGTCCTGAGTGGATGGAAAAGGAGAGATGCCAGCTTCTACGTCAATATTTAAAAAGCAAAACTTTCCAAGTTGTATTCCACTTTTTTGTTTTATCTATGTATTTTGAAACCAAAATTTGACTTGAATGCTTGGTCATCTCTAGTTAGTGCATGATTTATTTATCTGATACTGACTTATTATTCATTTTCTTGATGTGCGTACAATAATTTGCTTAGAAATTGAGTCAACAAAACAAAATCAACAGATCAAAACAACAAAAGATGTCGAATGTTGGTCGAGCTGGATATGCGAACATCAATATGAGACTGGTATGTGTGTATACAACAAAACTTGCATTTGTATACTCTGATATACGAAACCTCTTTTTTCATGATGTCATTTATTTTTGTCTATTGTTGAGTGCCAAATTTCAGACACAAGAAAAGAATAGGGCTCCAACTGTTGCCGAGATCTATGTGGATGCTCATACTAGTAAAGGTTTTGGCAAAGTAAAAACAGACGAGTTGGATCCTGACCTGTGGCTGAGACTTTGAAGGTAACACCCAACATGAGATATAATAACATATATTTTTTGAAATTATATTAAATGCATTTAATTTTATAAAATACAATAATGAACATGTATATGATTTTGCATGTAAATTTGATTAGCTATGTTTTTTTTTTTGTGTAGAACAAAAATTTTAATTAATTATATGTCAGGAACAAACCCCGACGACAAAGTAATGAAGATTTTAGAAGAAAATAGTTGGGGACGAAAGAGAGTAAGAGGCCTAAGTGTCTATAGAAAAGAGATGCAGTATTCTTCCCAAGTAGATGAAATGAGGAAGGAGATAGAGAGACAAAGTGAAAAAATGGAAGAACTCTAAAAGACTGTACAAATGTAGATGAAGATGATAAAAAGTTTATCCCAGGTTAGTTCGCTTTCTCATTTCTTCTTTCTCTCTCTCTCCATCTCTTTCTTTTGAAACTTGATACGGTCCTAGCTATCTACATAAAGAGAGGGAGAGGGAGAGAGACAAAGAGAGAGAAAGAGAAAATGAGAAAGAGAGAGAGAATGAGATATATTCCTTATTTCAGTTTTGATCATGCATCATGTTGCTGTAGAGGAGGATCCAATGCTACAACAGTTGGGTTCAGCTCAGCCTTTATCTACAGTTAAAGAGAGTTAACCTTACTTCTTTCTAAGAGTCTAATTATTACACATGTACTTTGAGACACAAGACAATGCATGGGATGTCATACTCTAAATTGTGAAAGCCTTATAAAAAGTATGGACCTCATTAGAGAGATAGAGATAAGTTTTCTAACAATTTCATAATTTTTTTCGTATGTCATGTAGCGTGCAACTATAGAGAAGGATCCGAAGCCACGACAGTCATGTTTAGCTCAGCCGTTATCTGAGGTAAAGAACTTGCTATCGAGGTTTAGGGTTTAGGGTTGGTGATATGTTTTGCAATTTTAGCCAACAAATTGCAGGTATTTATTCGTAATTTTTTTGGCAAAAATTGCCAAAACAATTGCGGAAATTCATTTCCACAATTTTTTTCATAGTGTATAAAAATTGCGAAAAATAGATATCAAGTCTAGAGCATGCTAGAGAGGATTCAGTTAGAATTAAAGTTAGAATCACTGTGTTACTGTACTGTGGGTCCTATCAGTGGATAAGGATCAGTTGGCCTCGCCACGAGGCAAGTCGACGGGACACGCGTCCCGCCAACGGCAACCTGGGTCATGCATGGGTTGCCTGAGTGAATAACTATATGTACAATGTAATTTCATTTTGAGAAATACAGTTGCTATGTGAGCTTGCTGAGGAGAGTGAATTTCTGTCTGTGTTACTGTGTAGCATGATCTGTGTTCCTGTGCAAAGCAAATTCTAAGTTGGTATCAGAGCCGTACAGGGAGTGTACACAGTACAGTGTCGCCGTTGAAGAGAGCTTTAGGAGAATTGTCGTCTGAGAGTTCGAGGTTTTACGGCGGCGTGAAGACAGAAAGAGAACCACTGGTGCACGGTTTCTAATTTATAGAGGCTTGCTAAGCTCAGTAGAGGGATTATTAGCCTATGCATAGCATCAGACAGGGAAAAATTTGGTGAAAAATTGACAATTTCGAAGCTAGCTGAAAATTGAAACCGGACTTGGAGTTACGGTTTTTATACATAACTGGTGATTTCTTCGCTGTTTGTGACCGTTTTGGATGCCATAAGGACCAGAAGGAAGCTAATCACATTGTCAATGAGCCTTGGAGAGATTTTGAGGTTTGTGTCAGAGATTTGTCTCCAGACAGTTAACCTAGCAGATTTGCGGTAAAAAGGTGAAAAAGCCACTTTGTCAAGTTGAGCTAAAATCACCGTTTCTCCACGGAATTTCCTGACTGAACACTCTACAATCATGGATTCAGTAGGGCGACCCTGCTCCAGACCTCAGATCGTGTTCAAAACGATCTACAGGAGAGGTTGATCCAACAATTTTCAGGGAAGGAAGGTGCGGCCGCAGGTAGGGAAGTCGCGGGCTGTTCGCGCGCCCAACGCAACACTCAGCATAGTGTATCGAAGACCATAGAGTTTGCAAGAGTTTAGTTCGATGCCCAGATGAACTTTGAACCTGTGGATGAGGTGTCAAATGAATCAACGGTCCAGCACCTGTGATTGGAGAGAAATGTGAGCCACAAGATCTGGTTCAGCCATTGGATGAGCTTTAAACAGGGTCCTGAAGAATTGAAGTGCATTCTGGCCTTCAACTTCATTAAAAATTTTCATACTGAAAGTTGAGCTGGGTCCCTTCACAAGTGAAGACTGAAGTTTCTTCAAAGTGAAGAAACAGTTCAAAAGCTAGAAAAGTCCCTATTTTTGGGTCCTTTGCCCATTTTGACCCAGACGAAAGGCTATAACCTCCAAATGAAGGGCACCGGGCTGTACCTGCAAGTATGGTACAACAAAACAGAGCGGTTGCAGCGGAGAAAGTGTTCGGAGTACGCCAGAAGTAGTTTCACCATTCCACTGGGCGCGTTGTTGGGAGTTGATGACTAAGTGCATTTCGGAAGGCGACGCCGATTTGGCTTTAAAATTGGTGGAAAAGCGGCGAGTGGCCTGGTAAGAAAAAAAAGTGCAGGTCATTATTCTCAACTTCTGACATCACTGTTGGCCTTGACATATTGTTCTTAGCCTAAGGCAGAAGTTTTAAGCAGTTTTGCGATGGCAAACATGGGAGAGTCTATTTTGAGTGAAAGTAGCAAATTGGATGGGATTTCCAACTATGCAGTGTGGAAATTCAAAATGAAAAACATACTGATGGAGAAAGATGTGTGGGAAGTCATCGCAGGTGATGAGAGAAGGCCGCCAAATGAAACAGACATCAAAGTGTTTGACAAAAAGATGAGGAAAGCTTGACTTCAGAAACATGATTCTTGACGGATTTGACGTCTCGAACTGCTCCTTTAGCACATCCCATGCCTGTCTGGGTGTAATAGCATCACAAATGTGGGTAATGATGTGATCCTTCACTGACAAGTTAATGAAGGTCAAAGTTGAATAGTGCTCGCATGGAACAAGGAGAGCACATTCAGACGTACATGACCAGAATCAAGACAATGAGAGATGAACTGCATTCTATTGGAGAGCGCATACGTGATGTGGAACTGGTGCATAATGCATTATGTGGCATTGTAGAACCCCTATCAGATGTTTGTGAGCGGAATAGCATCAAGAGAAAGATTGCCAAGCTTTGACGAGCTCACAGGAATCTTGATGCAAGAAGAACAACGACGAGAAATGGTGAAAGCTAGACGTCAAAATACTCATGATCAGGCACTTGCAACAGGCCAAAAACAGGGCAAGGGCAAGGGCAAGAAGAAGACTAAACAGCAATTTGCCAAGTCTCAGGAGGATGAGGGATCTTCCAGCAAAACTAAAAAGAAAGGCAAGTGCTTCCATTGTGGTAAAAAGGGCCACTGGAAGAGTGAATGTCGCAAATTCCTGGCGGAACAAGACAAGGGGAAACCAAAACAAGCAGGTAACCTTGTCGATGAAGGTGAGATTGAAGACTCTAGCATCTTCATATCTGCATTGTCATCTAATCAAGATGATCAAGCATGGTATATTGACTCAGGAGCCACAAGACACATGACAGGTAACAAGAACTGGTTCAGTAGTTTGAAGGCATTGGATAATGGGACATATGTTTCACAAGAAAATGGTGAAGTGTGCATGATCAAGGGAATAGGCACAGTTTCAATCCAACTGCCTGATGGCGAAAGCAGGATGATAAAATCTATTTTCTGTTGGAGTCATTACTGATCAAAAGTTGAAAGTAGAATTTGCCCATGATCGTTGCTTTGTGAAGGATGCGAACCAAAAGTTCAAAGTTATTGCGAATGGTGTAAGAGAGGCCAATACAAAATTGTACAGGTTGAATGCTACAATCAAGGGGCAACATGGACTTATATCATCCGTTCCTTCGCAAACTGAGTTGTGGCACAAGAGGCTTGGTCACTTGAACTTGGGAAGTCTCAATGATGAGAAAATTGGAGATGGTAACAGGACTGCCTACAATAGAAGATCACTTGAAATCGATGTGCGAATCTTGTATATATGGGAAGCAGCATCAAGAGAAGTTCAATAAAGGGGGTGTTGCAAGAGCAAAGAACATCCTGGATTTAATCCACACAGATTTATGCGGGCCTATGAGGACCATGTCCTTAGGAAAAGCCTTCTATTTCATGACCTTTATTGATGATATGTCACGTAAGACATGGATCTACTTCTTGAAGAAGAAATCAAATGCTTTTGATAACTTCAAGAACTTCAAAAACTTGGTCAAAAATCAGACAGGTAAGAAGATCAAAGTCCTAAGATCAGATAGTGGAGGCGAGTATAAGTCTAATGACTTCAATGATCTTTGTGATCAATGTGGGATTAAAAGACAATATACGCAAGCTCATACTCCTGCTCTCAATGGTGTAGCTGAGCGCAAAAATCGTACGATTGTGGAAAGTGCCAAATCTATGCTAGCTGAGATGAAATTACCAAAAGATTTTTGGTCAGAAGCATGTAGCACGGCAGTGTATCTTCAAAATAGAAGTCCTACCATTGCCATACCAAAAATCACACCTGAGGAAGCATTCACAAAGAAAACGCCAAAGGTGAACCACTTGCGAATCTTTGGATGTAAGGCCTTTGTACATATTCCTAAGGAAGAAAGACATAAACTTGATGTAAAAGCTATCAAGTGCATATTCCTAGGATATGATGATCGCGTGAAGGGCTATAGATGTTTTGATCTAGTCGAAAACAAAATCCATATAAGCCGAGATGTTATCTTTGATGAATCCAAGATGTATGAAGACGAAGATGCTGAGAAGATAGACACATCCAGTAGGAAAAATGGTATAGTGAGGATACCACCTGATGATGATCCATTCATTGACCTTCCGAGTGATGACATGAGGATACATCTCAAGATACTACTACTCAACCTCATGAAACAGGTTGGAGAGGTAGGGACAAACCTTTTGGTGCAAGAAGGATTGAAATTGCAGGTGACAAACGCAAGGAGAAGAATGTATTGTGGGATACATTTTCACCAGGAAGCCGATCACCTGATAGAAATCTCCCTAAGTGGTTTGAGAGATTGATGGAGAGCCGCGATATAGATGACTTTCCAGGATCATCTAACCAGGGAGAGCTACAAAGATCAACAAGAGAGAAGATACTACCTGAAAGGTATGAAACAAATTATGCTCTGTTATCCAGCATTATTCAAAGCAAAGAACCTTCGACTTATGGTGAAGCGAAGGATGATGACATTTGGATCAAAGCCATGGGAGAGGAGATGGAGTCAATTGCTAAGCATAGCACATGGGACTTAGTAGAACCACCAGTTGGCAAGAAACCCATTGGTTGCAAATGGGTATATAGAACTAAGTACCATGTAGATGGAAGCATAGCAAAGCACAAAGCAAGATTAGTAATCAAAGGGTACGCACAAAATAAAGGCATTGACTATGAGGAGACCTTTGCGCCGGTGTGTAAGTGGAATACTCTACGTCTACTTATTGCTTTAGCTTCACATTTTGGTTGGCCTTTGCATCAGATGGATGTGAAATCTACTTTTCTTAATGGTGAGTTAGAAGAAGAAGTGTTCATGGATCAACCTGAAGGCTTTGTAACGAAAGGATAGGAAAATAAAGTATGTCGCTTGAAGAAAGCGCTTTATGGTCTTAAACAAGCACCACGTGCGTGGTATAGCAGGATTGATGTCTGCTTTCGTTCAAAGGGGATGGTAAGAACACATTCTGATCCAAATCTATATGTCTTATGCTTTGATGGTATGGTTGCTTTGATTGCTCTTTATGTTGATGACTTGATTATTATGGGAAATAATCAAGAGATGATAGACATGATCAAGAAAGACCTCATGGAACAATTTGAGATGACGGATCTCAGCCTGATGCATTACTGCCTTGGAGTAGAAGTATGGCAAAAAGGATATGAAGTCGGTTTAACACAGGTGAAATATGTCAAAGAGTTGCTGCACAGGTTTAGGTTGCAGGATTGCAAACCCATAAACACTCCTATTGAACCAGGTAAAAAGCTTTCTAAGTTTGATGAATCACAGTCATTTGATGCTATGCTATATAGACAGTTAGTAGGGAGCTTGATTTACCTTACCACAACTAGACCAGATATATGCTATGTTGTTGGCATTGTAAGTCAGTTTATGGCAGCACCTACGGAAACGCATTGGAAAGCAACTAAACGCATTTTGCGTTATGTGAAAGGCACTTCAAAGTATGGCTTGATTAACAGGAAGCATGATGGTTTACTTGAGTTGTGTGGCTATGTGGATGCGGACTGGGGTGGTGACTATGATGATCGTAGATCCACCACAAGATATATATTCCAGTTTTGTGGTAATTGCTTTTCCTGGTCTAGTAAAAAGCAAAGTACAATTGCTCTTTCCACCACATAAGCAGAGTATAAGGCAATGTGTAGTGCTGCACAAGAAGCTATATGGTTGAGACAAATCTTGGAAGAAATTGACATAAAGCAAAAAAATCTCGCAACTTTATATAGTGACAGTCAGAGTGGCATTCAGCTAGCAAAGATTCCAGTGTTCCATGCGAGAATTAAACACATTGAGATTCAATATCACTTCATACGTGAGAGGCTGCTGAGTCGTGAAATTCATGTTGTTCATTGTAGCACAGAAGGACAACTAGCTGATATTTTCACTAAGCCACTTATTGGAGAAAAGTTTGATAAATTTAGATCAAAACTTTCTGTATTTAAAGTTTGTTGACTTTAAAGCTATGTATATGACTGTATAAAAAGTGACTCTACTTTAAGGGAGAGAGTTAGAATTAAAGTTAGAATCACTGTGTTACTGTACTGTGGGTCCTATCAATGGATAAGGATCAGTTGGCCTCGCCACGAGGCAAGTCGACGGCACACGCGTCCCGCCAACGGCAACCTGGGTCATGCATGGGTTGCCTGAGTGAACAACTATATGTATAGTGTAATTTCATTTTGAGAAATACAGTTGCTATGTGAGCTTGCTGAGGAGAGTGATTTTCTGTCTGTGTTACTGTGTAGCATGATCTGTGTTCCTGTGCAAAGCAAATTCTAAGTGATTCTACACCAAAATCGAGTTTTTTGCTTTTGTAGATTGGATCTTTTGTAGATCCAAACACTATATAGGTCAATGTACTTGATCAATTTCGATTTTTGAATTCACATACTGGATTTGGCCGATTTTTGGATCATTGGATCAGCCTAAGTGGTTGCTTATAGATTGCATATCAAATTTTCAACATTTGCATGTAGATTTGGAATAGTCAATTTTTTGTGATTTTGTCAAATCTCTAGATAGTGAGGTTGCTGGACTTCATCTGAGTGTGTTTCAATCTTAGGAAGTGGCAAAAGTCATTAGATTGAGAATAGATCATAGGTTGATCAAGATTCCATGATTCTATGTGTTGATTTGCTTGGATAAGTGCTAGAAGAGAATTTGTGAGATAGTTTCAAATCTTGGTGATTTCTTTTGAAAGCATTTGTTGTTGTTCAAAGGAGTGCTTTGTGCATTGAAACAAGTTGAAAGAGAATATCAAGTCATTGCTACATGGCAACCTCAATTGGAGTCATGTTGGAAGCCAATGATAGGCTTACCCTCAAGTAACTATTCATTGTGGAAAGTGAGGATGGAGTCACTTCTTTAAATGAATGATGTTTTGGATATTATTGTAGGTTTGGAGGAGAGACCAGCAACACAACAAGATGAATTGAGGTATGACAAGAAGGCCAAGAAGGCTCTACACATGATAAAGATGAATGTTACCAATGAACTTCTCAAGGAAGTTGGTAAGTGCACATCATCTTTGGAAGCTTGGAATTCATTGAAGAAGCTTTATGAATCCAAGTCTACTTCTAGAGTGTTGACTCTAAGAAGGCAAATATTTTCTTATTTGCAAAAGAATGAAGAGACTCCAAGTACTTTTGTTTTGAGAATGAAATCATTGAATGATGAGTTGGCTTGCATTGATGAAAGCATTAAGGAAGGAGAGCTTATTCAAGTAATTATTAATGGATTGTTGAATTTCCATGCTAACATTGTTCAAAGTATTGCTATTCAAAAGACTTTGCCAAGTTTGATGGATCTTCAAGAGATCTTGATCAATGATGAATATAGGCTTCAAGCAAGAAGTGGATCTACATCGACACTTCAAGAGGATGCTATGTTCACAAAGGGCAAATTCAAGGGCAAAACCGAAAGTAAGTGGTCTAAAGGGCAAGATCAAGTGGATGCTTCTTCAAGTGGCAAAAAGAAAGATAGATCAAAGCTCAAGTGCTTCTATTGTGGTATCAAAGGACACTTTTCAAGTGAGTGCTACAAGAAGAAGAGAGATCAAGTAGACAGGCAAGGTAATCTTACTCTTGATGAGGATGGTTTGGATGTTCAAGATGCAAATGATGATGCTTTTGTGATGTCTTCATGTATGCTTGCTAATGATGGAGATCTAGATCCTTGGTGGATTGATAGTGGAGCAAGTTCACACATGACACTTCACTTATTTGTTGGCATATGAAGATGACAAGAGGATGATTTACACGGCCAATGATGGTGAGTGTGCAATCAAAGAGATTGGCACAATTCCTATTTCTCTCTCTACAAATAGGAATGTTCATTTGGAGGATGTCGAGTTTATTCCTTCTATTACCAAGAATTTACTTAGTGTGAGCCAAATGCTAAGTAAAGGCCTCAAGGTGGAGCCTGATGGAGATTCTTGTTTGATAAAAAGGAAGGATGTCTTGATTGGAAAAGGTAAAAGGCAAGGAAAGTTGTTCAAACTAGATGCTTGTGTTATTGCTAACCAAGTTGAATGTGTTTCAAGGGTGCAAATTTCAATTTAAGAGATTTGGCACAAAAGGATGGGACACCTCAACTTCAAGTCATTGGAGGTAATGGCAAGGAAGAATGTTGTGATTGGTCTTCCAAGCTCCTTAAGTGATGTTAAGCATGTTTGTGAGTCTTGTGCTTTGTCTAAGTTACATAGACTACCTTATACTAGATCTTGTACATTCGGATATTCATGGATTTACTACAATTAGCAATAGTGGAGCTAAGATGTATGTAACATTCATTGATGATTTTAGTAGATTTTGTTGGATCTATCTACTAAAGAGCAAGGATGAAGTGTATGATGTCTTTTTCAAGTTCAAGAATGCAAGGGAGAACCAATTTTCCACAAAGATCAAGTGCTTGAGAGGTGACAATGGTGGTGAGTACATATCTAACAAGTTCAAGGCCTTGTGTGGTGAGCATGGAATCAAGAGGAGTATACAACATCAAAATGGAGTGGCTGAAAGGAAGAATAGGACTTTATGTGAAAGTGCTAAAGCTATGAGATTAAGTGCTAATCTTGACAAACCATTTTGGGATCAAGCTTTGTTGTGTGCCGATTTCTTGTGCAATAGGTGGCTGAGTGCTATTTTGGATGGAAGGACACCTTTTGAGATGCTATTCAAGAGGAGACCGAGTGTCAACTTTCTAAGAACCTTTGGATGTACGTGCTATGTCAACATTCCTATTGATGATAGGACCAAGGAGGATCCATCTTCAAGAAGAGGTATTCTTGTTGGATATAGTGAGGTGAGTAAAGCCTACAAGGTTTACATTCCTTCAACTAACAAAGTGATTGTTGGTAGAGATGTCATTTTTTATGAGGGGAACATTCCAAAAGTGTCTTCAAGCATGATTGATGGTAGCGTGGATGGATCTAACATTCTTGATGTTGATGAGAAGGATCCTACTTTGGATGATGGTGATGATGGACCTTCATCAAGTCAAAAGCCAAGGAGAACATCAAGAGAAAGACAAGTATCTTCAAGGTTCACATATGATCAAAAGGGTAAGCAAGTAGTTTTTGGAAATTATGTTGCTTTCCTAACCTTTTTGGATGAGCCTACAAGTGTAGATCAAGCAAGGAAAGAAGAGGAGTGGATCCAAGCAATGGATCTTGAGTATCAAGCTCACTACAAGAAAAGGTGGCAAAAATTGCGAAAAAAGAATGGCAAAAATTGTGAAAATTTTTGCACTTTTTGCCATTTTTTGCCCAAAAAAATTGCGGAAATGGATTTCGCA
Source organism: Diphasiastrum complanatum (assembly GCA_029204225.1). Classification (NCBI taxonomy): domain Eukaryota; kingdom Viridiplantae; phylum Streptophyta; class Lycopodiopsida; order Lycopodiales; family Lycopodiaceae; genus Diphasiastrum; species Diphasiastrum complanatum. Next base: position 47,157,776 of record CM055107.1, read on the forward strand.
ATTCTTTTTACAAATCCGCAATTTCAGTCCCGCAATTTTTTTGGCTAATTTAATTAACAATAAAAAAATTGCGGAAACCCACTTGCAATTTTTTGGCATAATAATTGCGGAATCCGTTTCCACCATTTGTTTGGCTGATATTTTTTGCCAGATTTTTTGGGCAAAAATTGTCAAAAAAATTGAGGAAATTCATTTCCACAATTGTTGTGGCAAAAATTGCGGATATTTTTTCGCAATTTTTTGTGCAAAAAATGCAAAAATTCATTTTTGTAATGTTTTTTAAAATAGTGTCAAAAATTTGTGGAAAATAAAATCGCAATAGAATATAAATTGCAAATTTATTTAATCTACTTGAATGATCTTTGGTTAGAAAGAGAAATACACTACCAATCTCACCAATGTAGAAAAATTTGCATCTACACACAAAATGAGATGCAAACACCAATAGAACTTGATCAAACTTGAATGAAATGAAAAAGTACTATTGCTGTCCATACAAAACCAGCAAGCTACTGTATTTCACACGTGTGGATCCAGAAATAACAAATATAAATCATTCTACACATAGAATTGCAAGCAATTACCAAGATAGTGCACCAATGGATAGTAGAACCCAAGAGAACCGTGTATAAGCATGAAATGAGATAGAGATGAGAGAAGATCACTCTCTCCACGAGTTACATCCTTTTATAGCAGGTCCAAATCCTATTTGGCCACTTGGCTTTCCCACCAAAATGCTAACCCTACTAATTTTGGGTCTAGATTTGTTGGAAGTATTTCTAGTGTGTGCAGTGGCTAGATCTACTATGGGTGTAGTATAGGGATGTAGAGATTCGTCCACTTTTTAAGTTTCTACAACAAGCTTCAACGGAAATATGGAAAGAATCAACAGGAATGAGAGCACTAAGGCTTACCCAACTAGTGCCTGAAACGCAAATAAAGCTAATTAGTAACAACAATAAAAATCCTTGCTAAGGCAGACCCAACTAGCAAGATTGCTAAATCCTACTTAACACCCAAAGGGAGATAATAAGAATTGCGGCTAAACTAAGCAATAAACAAATCAAACCATGCCACAATTAAAGGCCAATGAAAGGAGGCAAGAGGAGGCCCGAGCACCTTCCCTCAAGCTATGCACCTTCCAATAAGAACACAATGAAATGCAAGATAATCACAATAGTAATTTTTCCTTAATCACAAAGTGTTGTTTACAATGCAAATACCTCTCCTTTTATGGCAAGGAGGGTCTTCCATAAGTGTCTATTAACTTATGGGACTAATCTGTTTCTAGCCTTTCTAGAACTTCTAACTTAGGATTTAGAACTTCAAAGTTTCTTAACTTATGAAAATTTAAGATTAAATATTTCTAATCTTAAGTTTCCTAAGTCTAAGTTCTAAATCTAAGTTTAAGATATTTTATTATTATTTAAGCTTCTACTCATGGGCTTACAAAACACATGCCATGGTTGAAGTTTATTGACAGATACTCATACGTGGACTTACAAAACACATGCCACAAAGTTTTATTTCTTTCTTTTTTTATTTTTTCTGTGTTAGCACAGTTGCTATCATTATCCCCCTCCTTATTGGATTGGTGGTCCCACACCAATCGACGCCTTTTTGTCCTAGATCTTTTGTGCTTCTTGGAGGCGAGATTGTTGCTGTCGGGAGTGGTAGATTGTCGTGCCGATGCCCTCCATCATTTGCCACTGTAATTTGTTCAGGAAGGGCATGGGTTTGTAATAATGGAGCATACATACCCTATAGAAAATTATGAGTTTTTCATAGCTCCACCATATCAATGTGCAGGGCGGAAGTGAGTGTAACACGATAATAGAGCCTTGCTACGTTGGTATGGTCATCTTGCGTTCGCAGGGGTTTATTGATATCAAGGGCGATTGGGGGTAGCCCTCAATTCCAAAAACATCTGAGTTCTACCAGAAATGCCACCAGGTTGCAATTATCCGCAAAATATCTGACGTCGCGATCAGGATTGCCATGGTGCTTCTGGTAGAATACTCGGTAGTTGGTGACCATGTCTTCGACTAAGTTGCCGGTATCGACGCCTGTGAGCTTGGGCCAAAATATTCTATTCTTGACTTTAGTGAAAGGAAACGGTTCTCGCCTCGCTACTAGATAGTAATAAGGATTTGTGCGCATGTAGGAGGGAGTTTCGATATACCGTGCCATTGAGGTCTTACTCTGCAGGAAGAGCTGATGACACCAAAGAGGTTGTGGATCCAGGAGTTTGACTACTTCTTTATGTGTTTTACTCTGGTCCAGATCTGGCAGATGTAGCCACCTCGCTCTTTTGTTGTTGGATATTTCTTGGCAAACTCCTGAGAGGCACGCAACTCCTTGTTCGGTTCTATAGGCATGATTTTGTACCGGATGGTTGGTGCTTCAGAGGCAACCTCGTGTTGAATTTGTGGATCGGGTTCAGGAGAGAGAGGAGGCGAGGGGCTAGTTTCAGCAATTCTTTGTGACTCAAGAGAAAATTGTCGTGGAATAAATTGGGGGTTAGTGGTGTCGAGAGGATTAGAAGCGGTGGAAGGAAAAAGATAGTGTTGGGAGCTGGTACCCCTAGAGCCTGATGGATTGGTTGGCGCTTGAGCTCCTTGCCCCAAGGGTTGGCCTTGAAATGAGGACCCTTGAGTTGCAGGAGGAGTCTGCTGGAATCCTGCGCCATATCCACCATCTGATCCATCAAAGTGGTGTCCCGAATCATGGAATTGGGTGTGCTCTGTATGAACTGACGGTGTCGACTGGATAGCGGCCTTTAAGCGTTCTTACAGGGTCGCTATGTGCTGTTTCGGGGCCTCGACGAAAGCAAGGTATGATTGTTGTAATTTTGAGTGCTACTCCGTCATGGCTTTCAACTTTTGGACCAGCGTTTGATAGGCCACCACTGGAATGGCAGTTCCCTCAGGAAAAGCTGGTGGTGCGAAGTCATTGAAGTCCACTAATTCCAACTGTTCTTTCATAGCAGAACGTGCTGCTTGTGCATCTGCTATAGCCTTATCCTTTTTGGCTTTGAGGGTATCGATGGTTTGCTGCATGTTGGATACCTTCAGTTGGAGCTGGTTCTGGAGGTGGAGTAGCATCTGCTGCTGTTGTTGATTGTAGTTGGTGAGGTTCTGGATCTGCAGCTGTTGTTGTTTGTTTTCCTCCTCCAACCTTGCTAGGGTGCCGAATAGATTGTATTGGAGCTCATTCACCAACCATACCGCTTTTTGGACTGCAAGGGGTAGCTGCTCCCAAGGACCAATGTCAGAGAGGGTGCGTGTGTAGTTAGGATACGACACTGGGTTAAAGGGTAGAAAATCAGGAGCAGGGCTAGATGGATGTGTATGAAAGGCAGGTGGAGGTGATTGTGGATTGATGGTTACAAGAGGTGGCGGAGATGTTTGGATTGGGTTAGTGGTGATGGTGGTTGATGGAAGTGTGTTTAGTAATTGTAATGCAAAATCATCTACGTTGACTGTGGAGTCAAGTAGGGTGGAGATTTGTACAGGTGAGGGCTTTGGTGGAATTGTGGAAGTGAAGCCTGTGTTGAGAGTTAGTGATGGTGTGGAGGTGGCAGTAAATGGTGGGGGTGGTGGTGGGAGTGTGAGAGCAAGTGAGGGAGAGGAGGTTGTCTGTGTGGACGAATCATGCGCATAGGATCAGAGCCTGAAGTGTCTGTCATCACTGAGCTGTCTGTTGCTGCCGCTACTGTTTGCCTGCATTGCTGGGCCTGGTGAAGTAAGGCCATCTGCTGCTCTAGGACCTCCTTTGGGACCTGAGATAGTTTAAGGTTCCCTCTGGATTCAGCATATTCCATCCCAATGTCGCTGGATAGAAGGTCGTGAGGGACATCGACTTCTTTGTTGATCGCCTTCCCTATCTACTTCTTAGTAGGTGGGGCTGGTGAGACCGGTTCTACTATCTGTTTGGGGGTGGCTCGTTTTTTTGTGCTTGGATATAGATCATCCAGTTCCTTGATGGCAGCAGCCGCCCTAGACCCCAATTGTTTTGTGACCAACATGTGGAAGAGATACCCACAGTTGGTTTTCTGGCTTTCAGAGCTCTGCACGGCTTCTCTGCTACCTTCTCAGCCCACTTGTAATTTTGAGTGGGTTCGTCCATGGTGAGGTTCCAAGAAAACAGGTCGCTTGGTGGTATGCGATCCATTTGGCGGTATGCACTTCGACCATGGTGACGAGGCTTTCTGAGATGGCCCGTAGATGGGGATTCGTGATGGGACGGTTGGCGAACCCGTCGTTGGTTTGGACAATGGTTTTTCCGTCCTCTGTTAGAAACTTTGTGAAGTACTTGGCATCATAGCTGGTGCCCTTTCCATGGATTGTCTCTCCAAGATTAGAGAAGCCAATGCTCTGGAGATCCCCAGGAGAGACGTTGATGATGGTATAGCTGCCACTCTTGGATGTAATCAGGAAAGTTTGGAATTCATCCGAATGGGTGGAGTAGGCTGCTCGGATGAGGCTCTCGCTCTGCTGGTCCCGGAAAAGTGTCAAATCAAAGCCAAGGTTTGCGAAGATATCCTTGGCCAAGGTGAGTTGCTCGGCGTAATTCTTGATACAGATCATAAAAATATCCCCTGAATAAGGACAAGGGGGTTTACAACGATGCATACTGAGCAAGGAATCGCGGGAAGCCATGATAGCAGTGATTTTAGATTGCTCTGAGAATTTTGAAAAATTTGAAAAACTTTGGCATGAACTCGGGAGCAGCAATCTAAAATGAACTCGTGGAGAGAAGGGGGGAGGACTATATATAGACTTTTTTTGCAGGAATTCGCAACTTCACTCAGAAATTGTCCTCAGTGTCCACGATTTGGTAATGATGGTCGAGGATTTTGAGGCAACGTTTTGAGGGTCCACGAATTCTTGTAAGTGACTTTTGTATGCCAAAAGAGAAAAAATGACTAACAGTGCAAAACTGTGTCTGATCAGAATTCTTAGAGATGACAGAGAAATCATGGCAAACATTTTGAGCTCTAGCAAACTGTCTGTGAATTCTGAAAATGGATATCTGATGAAAAAACTACATTTTCTTATTTTTTAGCAAAAAGTTTCTCTGAGACAAAATTTGCGGAGGCCAAAAATGAATCGTGCTCTGTAAAAAAGTGGTCAGGCGAATTCTATTTAAGATGGTGTGAAACAATTCTTCTGAAACTAATGGATTTTGTGGTTTTCTCAGAGAAGACTTTTGATATACCTGATCTGATAGTATCTTGATGGTTTGAACAAGAAAGCACAGCAAAAATGTTGTCAAAATGACAAGCAGACAATAAAAAAATAAAGAACAAAATAGTAGGAAAGAAAACAACTAATACATATCAAGATAAAAACAGGGTTCATTGTACTTTCTCAGTCGGCTCCCATTGACCACAGTGTCGAGGATATCGCCTTGAAGGGTTTGGAGTTGTACATATCTAGAGGCAAAGATTTTTTTAATGATGTAAGGTCCTTGGCCAGAAAATTTCAGTTTTCCTTTGAAAGCTTTGGCCTGGTATAGCAGGACCTTATCTCCAATCTAGAAGTCTCTAAGTTTCAATGATCGATCATGCCATGCTTTTTGTCGTCGTTTGTGGACTTGTTGAGCATGGATGTTGATCCGTCATGTTTCACAGAGTTGCTCCAAATGGAATAACCTATTTGCTAGATTCTGGTGAGTATCAATCTCAAGGTTATAGGCTACTCGAAGGGAGGGGATATGGAATTTCACAGGCATAACGGCTTCTTGGCCATATGTGAGCTGGAAAGGGGTTAAGCGTGTAGCTTGCTTCGGGGTGGTGCGATAAGCCTAGAGAGCAGCATGGAGTTTGAGTTCCCAATCAGATCGGCTGGATTCAACGGTTTTGGTGAGAATTCCACATAGAATTTTATTTGTGGATTCCGCCTGGCCATTGCAGCATGGATAGTATGGGAAACTTTTGCGATGTACCACAAAATTTTAATGAAAGGAGATCTGCTATGACCGAGTTAAGGAAATGTGTACCCCTATCACTGATAAGCGCTAGAGGACATCTGAAACAAACTATAATCTGTTCATAGAAAAATTTAGCGGTAGAACGAGCGTCAACATTGCAAACAGCTCTTGCTTCAGCCCATTTGGTGCAATAGTCCGCAGCTACTATGATGTAACGAGATTGTGTGTGTTGAGCATCAGGACTAATAGGTCCGACATAATCAATTTCCCATTTCTGGAAAGCTTGATCAGTGGGTACAGGGTGTAAAGGCATGTAGTTTATTTTTTGAAAGTGTTTTCTGCGTTGGTAGACATCACAAGCCTTAGTGTAATTATGCATATCCTTGAAGAGTGTTGGCCACCAAAAATCGGCCAAGAAGATTTTCTTAGCAGTTGTTTCAGAAGAGAAATGTCCTACACCAATGCCTTCATGAGTGAGGGAAATGACAGAGGGTATTTCACCTTCAGTAAGACATCATCGGATGATTCCATCTAACCCTTGCTTGTAGAGTTGTCTTGCAATTAACGTATACGGTTTAGATTTGAGGACCAACGCACGTTGTTCAAGACTAGAGAAGGAAGGATTCATCTGTCCTAAAGTTAAATATTCTGTAATTTCCTTAGCCCATATAGGTGTAGAGTCAACTTGGAAAAGGATTGCATTTGGTAAATCATTGTTGATGTCTTGATCAGGGGTAGGAAGGCTAGGAATTCGGATAGATGGTCTACTAGAAAATGTTGAACTCCCTTACGAACCACAATCCTAAACTCAAATTCTCATAGTAATAGGATCCATCTAGTAACACGGCCTATGGTGCAGGTCTTGTTGATGAGATACAACAATGCTTGATGATCAGTGAAGAACGCAAAAACTTTGTTAGCGAAATCGAAAATAAAGCACCGATAGTAGCTGGTGTGGCCAAGGAAAGAGTAAACTTCACGTATCGTACGCGGTTCCGGAAGATTTTGAATGATAAGGATCTTTTCAGGGTCAGTGGCAATGCCATTTTGTGAGATAATATGGCCTACACAATACCATGGGCTACCCAAATCTGGCATTTTTCAGGATTAAGAGAGATCCCAAAGCGTTGACATTGGATAAAAAAAATTTGAGCACAAACAGATGGCGTGTTTCTTCGGAATGTGCTCCTAAAACATCCAAGTAAACCTCTAAGGTATCGCCCATCTGCTGAGAAAAGGTCGCTTGCATAACACGTTGGAAGGTGCTAGGAGCGTTGCAAAGACCAAAGGACATGACTTTCCAGTAGAAGGTTCCCCATTCTGTGGCAAAAGCGATTTTATGTTGATCTTCTTCAGCGATTTGGATCATATTGTATCCACTAAAAGGAGTAAGCCTCATCTCCTGCTAGATTTTCTAAGATGGATTCTCCGAAAGGTAATGGAAAATGATCACGTTCGGTGACGGCATTAAGTTTCTTAAAGTCGACACAGATTCGGAGTTTTCCAATTTTCTTGGGAACAATGACAATTGGGGAGACCCACTCAGTATGCTCGATTTCGTAGATAAATCCTGCATCTAAGAGGCATTGTAATTCTTCTTTGATCTTGGCCTTATAGATGGGATTGCATCTGTATGGACGACTAGCAGTGGGCCTCGCACCCGGTTTAAGCGGGATACGATGCACAGCTACTTGGGGTGAGACGCCTTTCATGTCTTAATAGGTCCAGACAAAGACATGTCGATATTTTCACAGGAGCTTTTCAAGCTGTCTGTGTTGTTCGCGATTGAGATGAGCTCTTATGTGGACAAGATATTTGTTGGTTTCATTTGGCTCACTCAGAAAAAGAGTTATGGTTTGTGTAGGGCCTTCGTAGGGTGAATTACCCATTGGCTCACGTTGAGCTTGGGGTAATTGAATTGTGACATCCTCGATCGTATAGTCCTTAAAGTATGCAGGAACATCATGGGCTGGAGATTCAAGGGAAGCCTCGCCTTTCTCTTGTCGGGATGGTGATTGGGAATGTTCGAGGGCTGGTGTAGGAATAGAGGCAATCTCAGGAACTTCCCTAACAATGGTGAGGTCACCCGGTGGTTGAATTTGAAGCGGTTTTTTCATTTTCTCTTTCATAGTATGACCACGTGGTTGAGGCTTTGGTGGTGGAGAGGTGTGTGGATGAGAGACGGTTGGTCTCCTCTTCACAGAGATCCCATGGATAGTGTGGGCATTTGGGACGTTAGAATTTTGTCTCAGGCTTTTCAATTGCAACCTTGGCAACTGGTTCCACCTTGGAAGCATGTTGTGGATATGTCCTAAGTGGGAGTGCCTCCATATAATTGAGAATCTGAATATCAAAAATGTCCAACTCTTCTGGGCAATTCTGAATTTGTAAGACATTCTCGTCATCAATAAATAAATCATCGGTTTCATTAGTAGGTAGCCATGCAACATTTAGCAGTTCATCATGGTGTGGAAGAATATCAATAAAATTGATATTGATGATAGGTGTATCCAGATCAAGTAATTGGTCGTGATCGATCGGGAGTGGAGAGGTACAATTATCCTGATGCTGAGCATAGTAATCAACATTCACACAATCAATGGTAGCTAGACTGTGACTCTAGTTTATGATATCAGTAGATTTAACATAATGACCTTTTTTCGTGGCTGGATTGGTATGGCTCAAATACTGAGTTGGTGGTTGAGGACCCTTCATCATGGATGCGTGCATGTTTGAGTTTACCCGTTGAATCAATGGTGACAGAACTGTCACGATTACCAAAAGTGACTCGCCCTTTGCTCAGTCATGAACGACTCGTGCATTGGTGAGCCACGGACGACCGAGTAGTAATTTATAGGAACAGGCATTATTGGGAATATCAAGTACTACGAGATCGACAGAAAACTTGAGACCTCCTAGTTTGATTAGCATGTGCGAAAGGAAACCGGTAGGTCGGACCACACTTTGATCAGCCATCCGAAGCTGACAAGTGGGTTTGGCTAGCTTGTCTCTCAGATTCCATTCTATCATGAGGGATGTGGAAATGATATTAACACCAGAGCCACCATCGAGTACTGCTAAAACTTCACGGGATTGATGATGTGTAGCTGGGATTTTGATGTTGCCTCGTTCGCTAAGTGGATTGGTTAGATTTAAGGGCATTTCAGGCAACTCGTCGGTAGTGGTGGTGTTATTGGATTGGATCTGTTGTTTCCACTGGCTAGCATGCTTCCAGAGTACATGGAAGGGAAGAGTGACATTGGCTTGTAATAAATCTCCCCAAACTTCGGTACCTTCAAGGGTTTTGCTGTCAAAGGGCTTGTGAGGTACTTTATGAGAAGTGGAAGATTGTTGGTCGGCATTGCAGATTTGTTGGCGATACTGATGATGCAGCCGAATTTCTTCAGATGGGTGAGGGTAAACTATCAGGATTGAATCTTCACTTGGAGGAACAGCTTGCAGTTGAGTTTTGTTGGGTGCAAGTGTAGGGGCTTGGCGTTGGATTTGTGCCCGAGTCAAGACCCAAGCATGATGAGTTTAGATGAGTAAGGTTTCTACTTGCACTGAACAGACAAGAGCAGCGGGCTTAGATCGGGATGGGCAGTCCTTTACGTGATGTTCAATACCACAATTTTCACAAACTGGAGGAAAACGAAGTTTATCTGGGCAGCGAATAATAGGAAGTTTACCTGCACAGATAAAACATTCTCGTATTGCGGGTAGTTGATGTGCGACAAAGACGGCTTGGTTTGGATTGTAAGCTTGGGCATTGGGATCCACTGTTTGAGCATTAGAATCATAAGTATATTTTTAGCTCATTGGAATCAAACTAATTCTTGCAGACACTTATGTGTCCTAGTCTCACCGAGATGGAACTTTCAAATTCTCTACGAGGGTTCTTGACCACTGGAACTAAAAATTTAGTGTTTGCGAGAGTTCTTCAGTATTTTTCATCTTTTTTCCACTAGGAACTCTCGCACATGCACTTAAATAGTGAACTAACTCTCGCAAGCTTCCTGTGTCCTGGTCTCACTAGATGGAACTTCAGGGTGGTCTGCGAGAGTTCTTGTAAAGATTTGAATTTTTTTTATTTTTTACAAGGATTTTTTGAATTTTTATGATTTTTTCTCTGATTGTTGCAATCTGCTTGGAACTAACTCTCGTAGGCTTCTATGCAGGTCTGGGACAGTACCCTGGAGCTGTTGCCAATCATGCGAGAGTTATCTCTCACTGGTTTTGGAGAAAACACAATCTAATGAAAAATTTGGCTCTTTTCCCTCCAAAATGCGAATTGGTGTGTTTTTCTGGATTTTATCAGGTTTTGGTTTGGATGTCAAGCCCTTAGAGACTGTTCAGGGCCTCCTCTACCCTCTCACACCTCCTCCGCTAGCTGGGAACAGTCCAAACATAAGAAAATGCAGAAAACTAACTCTCCCTACCCCAAAATCCACCTAAAACTACTCTAAAAAACAAGAATTAACTAAAATGCAGCTATACTAGTTAGTATAAACATATCCCTGGCATCGGTGCCACTGTAGGGTCGAAGTCCTCACATCGTGGTAGCCCTCTTGCCTGTCAACAAGGGTTAGAACACTGGATAGGTGCCTAACTATGAATAGATGCTCCTTTTAGTTAGTGCTCTACTTTTTTCCTAACACTAGCACCACTAACACTACTCACCCCTAACTCTACTCCAATAAACTAACATTCATCATGATTTTTATGAAAGGGAAGAGAGAGTAGAAATGAGAGAGGGGGAGAGAGAAAGAGAGAAAGGGAGAGGGAGAATTGAGATGGAGGTTAGCTCAAATGCTCAATGTCATTGCTTAGGGAGAAACTTTAACTAGCATAGACAAAAAGCATGGAAAATGGAAATAATAAGCAATCCACAACAATGGCATAAGCAAGAGTGATTAGCAAATGAGGATGTTTGAGCTCCCAAAATGGTAGAATCTTCTCCTCTCTATTAAGCATCCAAATAGAGTACAATTGGTGTCTTTTTATAAATGGGAAAGGCCCTTGCTCCAAAATCCTATTGGCTAATATTCACATTGATCCTATCCATTCATCTTGGACCCAACTTGATCCAAGGGTCCACAAAAAGTACATTAGTATTCACAAGATTCATGTGAGTCCAAAGTTGGACCCAACTCTAAAAAAATAAACTTCTAAGTTTAAAATGACTTTGGGCCTCAAGTTTTATTTTAATTACAAAGGGCCCAAGACCATTATTTCTATTTACATTCGCCTTGCATGCTCCTTGGGTCATGGACTGCGCAGGAAGCCATGCCCTCACAACACATTTATTGACTCACTTTCTTTATTCGCTCTATGTTGGGAGTACCCCCGACATGCATACAAGGTGATGTTGCTTGTCCTTGAGTTCGTATCCCTCTGGCTACATCATATAGATTTCCTTTTCGATGGTTCCATTGAGGAAAGCGGTCTGGACATCCATTTGGTGGACTTTAAGATCGGTTGCGGCTGCAAAGGAGAGAAGTAGGCAAATTGAAGCATGTTTGACAACTGGACTGAAGGTTTCTAAATAGTCCAGATCTGGAATCTGGTTGTAGCCTTTGTCGACTAGCTTGGCTTTATAGCGATTGAGCTTTTTTCAACATCATACTTTGCCTTGAATATCCATTTGCACATAATCGAATTTTGGTCTTTTGGCAGCTCCGTGACTGTCCATGTTTGATTCTCTATCAGAGAATCGAATTTGATGTCCATCGCTGTTTTCCACTGGTCAGCATCAGGAGTAGACATAGCCTCAGAAACGGTGGTTGGTTCTTGAACAAATACATAAATCTGGATGGAGGCTGTCTAGACCTGTTCGACCTTCTGGGCTGAACTTCAATCCTCTAATGTCGGTTGACTCGTTGAGGTTCTAACTCATTGTCTAAGTCAGTGTCGATATTCTGTAGTTGAATCCCTAGATCGAAATTTGGTTGCTTGATTCTTGGGTCAGATTTTGTTGGATTATTCTCCTTCTTACTAATCGACTAATCGATTTTAATCTTCATCCATTGTTTATCCAGTTTTGCGGATTTCTCTGTGTCTTTATATAGTCTACAAAATTACAAGTGTTTTTACAGTCTGCAAAAATACACAGAGTTTGATTTCGCATTTTTTGCTTGTCAAGAATTACTTGTAAAAATGCAGTGTGTCATCTTTTTCGCATTTTTCGCCTGTTAGAAATTACGAGCAAAAATGCAGTGTCGTCTTTTTTGTATTTTTCGCCTGTCAGAAATTACGAGTAAAAATGCAATGTCGCATTTTTCAACTATGGCAATTTATGTGAATGTATGCAGAATGACTATTTACGTTCATTTATGCAGACAGACTGTTTACGACCAATTGTCGTCACTCATTAACAACTAACTTCTGAGAAGAACTCGATGACTGCCAGCGGACTCCAGCCAACTAGCAATCTCATTTGACGACTTAATTACTTAGTATAAATCAGCTATTCATACATCTCATTATCAATGATCAAGTAGAATGATTAATCAACACTATGAATTGTGAAAGAGTTGAGTGTTATTACACGATGCTTCTTGCATTCTAATCAAGCATATCGTTCACAATCAAAAAGTATTGTTGTTAGCTCTCTATCAAGCTTTCAAGCTTGAACTCTCTTGAGCATTCTAGCTCAGTCTTTTAGAGATTTATTTTAGAGTTGCTATTGCGCTACTGCTTATCAGCAAAGTTGCTTATTTCAGACTTATTCTCAGTTACTCAGAGACAACTTTAGAGTGCGCAGTTTCTATCCGCTATTGTCTTGCACTCATTAGCATCTGATCTTGTTTTTCTGAATCAATACTAATTTCTTTGTTGCGTTCAGTTTTGTGTCAGAGTGCATGCATCTCTGTATTGTTTTTATAACTGATAAAAATTGTCTGAGAACTCAATACTTTATGTTTGACTACATAATCACTTAGTATCTAGCGAAAGTTAGTTGCTAAAGTTTGGATGTGATTTTCATCACTACTGTTTTATTCAGTAGTTGATAGGCGTAGTCATGCATTGGAAGTAGGAAATTTTTGCATTCTATTACTCACCTATTTTCGACATGGTATCAGAACGTACCTACATAGTATCAGAGCTGTGATCTCTATCAGGGCCTATAAGAGCGACAAGCTCTAATACTTGATATCTTTTGCGATGTCAAATTGATATCATATTCTTTAGTTCCTTTCATCCTTTCAATATCAGAGAATTGATTTCCTGTTGTTGGCATCTTTACATCTTAGCGTCATCGATACAATCGACAGACTAAGTTCCAGATGGATTCTCAAAGTAAAGTTGGTCTTATCGCAGACAATCTGAATGGATCCAATTATCATTTGTGGAAATTTAAGATGAAGACCTTGCTAATCGCCAACAAGTTATAAGTTGTTGTTACAAGTATCGAAGTAAAACCTGAAGACGACACAGATGACTCAAAATGGAAATCGAAGGATGGTAAAGCTTTCACGCTTATTATTCTCAATATATCAAATACTCAAATTGGCCACAACGGCTGAAACTAAAACTTCGAAAGAAGTTTGGGACATCTTGAGCTCACTATATGATGTGAGAGACGTAACAACTAAGTTGCATCTTCGAAGGAAATTCTTCACACTCAAGATGTCAAATGGTGATTCTCTTTAGAGTCACATTAACCAATTTAAGAATCTCTTGCAATAGATGGCCGTTGTTGGATCAGTCATAGACGATCAAGATGCAATCATGACATTGCTTTCAAGCTTGCCGTCTACATATGAGAACTGGCTAATGATCATCACGACACACTCAGATTTAACTCTTAACAGAGTTATCACTATGTTGCTGCAAGAAGATAATCGAAGAAGACAAGACACTTCGTCTACCTCTTCGTCTCATGCTCTATATGTCAACAAGGGCTCGAAACGACAGAAGCAGAAAAGCTCCAAGCAGTTTGATAAAAATCCAGCAAGTTCACACGTGTGGGGAACCAACCCAAGAGTGTGAATGATCTTTGTTAAGCTTTGTGTTTAGCACATAAACTGATTCTAGATTGAGTATCAAGATCTAGTTCAAGAATTTATGACCAAAGCACAATCTAGCATGCTAGTAATCAAAGAATGGTTACTTTCACAAAGAATGGAAAAAGTAGCGACAAATTAATGCATTAGCATAGCCTTCTACTCGAGTTAGAGAGAGAAAGAGAGAGCAAAATTCAAGCATGCAATGCGATAGATCCAAAATGACATAAATTAGCTTCAAAGCTTGGTTCTTCATCAAAGATTATGAGAGAGTTGACATACTTTTATGGAGATTGGAATAGCTCGAGTCGCAATGGTGAGTCATGTTTTGAGTTGCTCCAGAATCTAGATACCATGAATCGATATACTGTTGTTCTCCGACTTTGGTCATGAAAGCTGCTTCAGCTTCTTCTTCTTGTTGCTGATTTGAGTGACTCGGCTGTAGCACTATGTGCTTGTTGTTGGAATTGCTTCTTCTTTACGTTGTTGTACTTCAAAGTTCGGTAGTCCTTGATTTTGTGGCCAATCCTCTTACAATATCTGCAGAATAGCTTCTACACTAGTCGGAATGATGAAGAATTTGAATTCGATCCTGAACCGGAATTTGGTCCAGACTACATGTTGCTCTTCTTGTTAGTATAACTTGACTTTGTAGATCTCTTGGATCTAAACTTCTGATTTTTCGAATATAGAGCTTGAGGATCCGATCCTGAGCCTGAGGAGGATGCTAATCTTCTGATCTCCTCTTGTAGGAGCCGAAATTACTCTTGGCAAAGTGCTCCTAGGTAGAAATTGCCATTACCCAATTTTCGTAGGCTTCAGGTAGACTCGATAATAGAGTCATGAGTCATGAGTGCATCGGAATCTTCTACGACTGAGCCAGTTGCAGTCATCTGCTCCATAAGATTTTTGAACGTGTTGAGATGACTTGAAACACTTTCTCCAGAGATGGTAGTTATCTCCATCGAGTTTGTGAATGAGAGATGGACTAGATGATGGATTCATTCTGGTTGAAGGAGATCATTGGTAGAAACAACGATTGTCAGAATACTGTTGGCTGCACGTTTGCTAGAGAGAAGTCTTGGTAGAAATAAGACTAATAATCCATAGTAAACTTACATCACAAGGATATAGAGAGAGAATACCACAAATTTCACATAGTCCCTCTTGACAAGTCAAGACCAAACCTTTTGAGTCCTTTTGTCTTATAGCATAACATATTTACACAAAGATGTATAAGAACTTATTGTAGAGAGTACCATAAAGTGAAGCAAGTTTTAGGAAACTCATCTGTTACTTGCTACTATCCACCAAACAAAACCGCACGAGTTAGTATATTGTGGAAGACATGTGTCATAGCTGAGCATAAGTTGTTATCCATGTCCGAAACAACATTCACTACCAGCTTACCTGAAACGTATCATAATTAGTCCAATTTTCCCTACCATTATCTTACCATGTCATAGGTCTTGCCCTAGTATTATTGTATCAGGGCATCCGCCATACTGATCAGTTTTAGGCAAATAATTCTATTATTACACTACCGCACAACATCCTAGAAGCAACCATAATCAATCACTAAAATGGAAAAGGTCTTGTTTGGACATAGAAATCGATATCAGGGCACATCCGTGCCATACTTTACCAATTGGTACCATGAACAAACTTGGTAGCCAATGGAATCTATGAAGCACTACTTGGACAAATCCATGCCATTCAAGTTCACCTAACCCAAGACCGATTCAAACTTAACAAATGCACAACTCCGCAGACCATTATGCTATTATAGCCCAGTAACATATCGCTTTGTAACAAGTAGGGTGTGATCGTCCTCGTCGGCATCAGGGTAAATCCATATCATCTTGACCCATAAGACTGTCAAACCGTCTTTTACGAGCATGGAACAGTCTGAGCTTACAACCCACCTCACTTGTAATCAAGTGGAGAAACAACTTACTTCTATGTTCTACAAGTATATGATTCTTAATGTCCAAACGTTGCATATAGAACAATTTCTATAAATTTATCCAATGTAGCCTAATTTTCATTATGCTAGTGAAAATGGTTGTTTATAAAGTTAGTAACGCATTCTATAAGTAAAGAGTCTTACTAGGTTAAAAAATATGAAGAATGTCTAAGAACAGATTGGGAGTTACTGGGTTATTAGTAACAGACCAGCTCTTCAATTTATAAACATAGTAGCATACGTATCAAGGGGTATGTGTAGTACGATTTTTGATTACGTGCTAAAGATTCTTCCTGAGAGGTAGTCATGATCGTCTTTCTAATGTGATAGACAACAAACCCTTCCAGTATTGGTACCGAAGAGCAACATATCATGTTAATGTCATAATAAACCTTATAGTAATGGTTTTGAAAGGAAACCTGACAAACCTTAACACCATAGTCCAAACTCACATGTATTTGTCCTAAACCTCGTCTTTTGATTGTAGTGTCCTAAAATGATTTTAACAACAACACACAAACAGATTCTATTTTGTCTAACCATTGATAAAACAAGCTTTATTGGACAACATGCCAAGTAATATGTTTGTGAACAATGATTCCAATACCCAAACTATCAAGGTTGGGCCAAAAATAATGAAAAAGGTCATTCATGTTCAACACAACATTATTACGCCACTGTAGCTTTTACCAAACTATTGCCATATCCCCTTGCCCTCCACAAGCAAGACCAAAGATGTACACAAAGCTAAGGAATCCTTCACTTAATGGTAAATTGCGAATGAGTAACATCGGAAGACGATCCATTTTTCTTGGGGAGTCTTGAATTTACAGTTATGAATAAGCGTGTTTTGTTAAATTTGAAACTTTACGTTGTTAACCATAAGTATTGTTTTGTGTGACATTCTAAGTAAGCTATGTGTTACCTAGTAGCTGAATTCAAACTATGGCCTTCAAAATGGTTCAAAACTTAGATACAAGTTCTACAGATGTTTTTGAAAATTATTCACGCATAAAGATATTATTATGTCTAATTTATAGAATCATATCTAACATGTGCATAAGCTTCATATGGCATCGAAGAACTTAAGTATCATTTCAAAAATGCTTGATATAACTATCAAATATAACATTTAACAATTTGAAACTCTTTAATTGACTCCCAAAATTGTCTTTGACGCCCGTTATGCCATCAAACTACAATTATGAGCCGTCATTGTCAATTGAGTTTCCCTAATAGCCACATGCTGCAACCTCCATTCTCCATGCTTTTCCATTTGTGAAGGACGACTTTCCAAAATCTCATAAGAGCTTCATGGAGGGGCCATATCAGTATTAAGGGTGGGAAAAGTTGGTGGATTATTGAGAGCACCTATTAAGCAACCATCACAACCAAGGAAAGTGAAAAAGGAAGCGGAGGTATAGGCACATGGAGTGGTTAACAATGGGGCCACTTTCATCCAAGGGTTCGGGGAGAGTTGGTGCCAGGTGGGTGCTCGAGAGCTCGAGAGCAGCTTTGAAGCAGACGCTACTCATGGATGATCGATCATGACGGCACATGGCAGTCATAGTTGCCTATTTGCGAAGCAGAAAAAGATGGGAATCGGGATGTTGTGGGGCGAAAAAGAGGAAGGGTCTGGTGGGCTCCACGGGCCTGACATTGCTTTCAGCATCAGGATGGCGTGGAGCCCACCATTGCTTTCAGCTTCAGGATGATACAGCTACATCCCACTTTACACAACTTTGCAGACTGTTATTCCTGAATCCTGATTGATTTTATTTACTATTATGAATTTTGAATTAGTGTCCCAGTCTCATCGTCATCCAGCTTTTGGCACCGGTGGGCACGATACTACGATTTCACAACAACAGGCTGTATAATTACAACCACTTTTAAGCTTGTGTAATAATACTTTTGAATTTCATAATCTGGTACCTTAATATTTTATAAACAACTGTCTCAAAATGTATGTGCAGGAAAATTGAAATTCATGTATTCAGGTGCGGGAATACGAGTGTATCATAATTTGATCAGGCATATCGAGCTCTGCTGGATTTAATGCTATTCTACAATACAAATAAATTTTCCAATTATACCATTTTCTAATAAATATAAAGTTACTCTCAAAACCTGAAGATTCTTTTTAAAGAGAAATATGTTTTCTTTGTGAGCACTCAGCAGTGTCAGCACTGCTACCTACTAGATTAGTTAACAGCTCTGGCCTTCCAGAATCCATTTATTTTGTTAGTTCACTAAAGAATGGACAAAGACGACAGTTACAACATGTTTCTCAGAGACACGATACAGAAATGGCTGGAGCATTACTCTCGCTGCTTCCACATAGCTGCCTCGCTAAGTCTTTTACAGTCCTATCCGCCAGTTGCTGTGGTCCTGCGTGATTTCCAATTAACTCGTATATGGGTCTCTCGTAAATAGATCGTAGTACAATATCAAAGTAGCTTTCGGAGTGCACTGTGTGGCCCCAACTTTCTGCAGCTCCATTGTTCTCTTGGCTTTTTGTAACACTATTTGATGCTAATGGTTTGGTTTGTGATCCAGACTGTTTGTTATTCATCATGGAGCTCCTGCCTCTAAATGAGACCTCACTCGCCAGAATTTCTTTTGTTGTCTCTTTTGTTTGCAGAAGCTTACAAATCCAGATTCTTGAGTACGCCTTTTCTTTATTCTGTGAACGAAGCAAATCTTGGATCCAGATTTGGCTAATTGAATTTAAGTTGCAATTCCAAAGTCAAGCTCAAAATTTCTTGGTACCTCCAGGCCTTAAGGGCAGGGCAGTGCTTCAAATTTTCGTTCGTTCTCACTTTCCACCTCGTGACAAGCATTGATCATACTTGAAGCTCATCATAGCTAGTAGCTACTGCATTCAATCCACTTACCTCATTTATGACTGATCTATGGTGGATTCTGAGCACATCGATGTTTCTGAGTTTCGTAATACGATAGTGTTTGACACCGTGAACTTGTCCGGACAGTGAGTACGGCTTCTTGGTTTGACGAGATTTTTTTGAGCTATTTTTCTTTGGGTCTATAGTCATTCAAGTTTGAGTTGATTTTTTTGAGCTGATTTTCTTTGAATCTATACTCATATTCAAGATCTCCAATGTAGCCGCGACTTAGACATGTATCCGACAGATCCCGTTCTGTTTTCTCTCTTCGTCAGCAGATTTGCTCATCACTTATGCCAACTGCGAAACATACCTTGAGCTATAGTAATATTTTGTGTATGAACGCTGAACAGCATTTGTGCTTCTAGAAAATGCATTCAGTCACCTCAGCTGCGCTACAAGTTTTCTAATTGATCCAATCAGTCAACTAAGGAAACTCAGTCGCTCTAAAGCTCGACTTTGCTCTCTAACATAGACTGGAGTGCTTACGCTATGCTGGCCAAGCCTTTTAGTATAGATCGGTATTAAACTAAGATTGGCCGACTTTGTGCAAATTACCTAATCGAGAACCAAATTAATGGGTTCGAATGTTGCACCCTGCTTTAGGAAGATATCAGATGTGTGGAGTTTGCAGATCAAATATCAGAACGTCGCTCACATTCAGAAAGAAAAGACTGTAAAATATTAAATGCTTGTTACTGGAGCCGATGTAGGTTTCCATGACTAGATTGGAATTGGACGTTTAAATTTTGTGGGTCTACCCTGCTAGGCTTGCCATTTCTCGCTGTGTAACTTTCCGGCAACGAGAATGACAGACGCTCACGGTCGGAAGCATCATGGTCTTCAGATCAAAGAAAAGCCTTCCAAAGCAGGAAGTTTTACAGGCCTGCTTTTGAAGTTGTTCAATTGGAATGGGTGGCTTCTCCGAAAAGGCGTTCCCAAAAAACTGCCCTCAGCAGGTAATAATTGTTCAAGCTCTTAAGTGTTTCAATCTGCTGGATGTTACAAGCCACGAAGCCTTGCCGTCAAGAATCCGCCGCGAACTTCAAGCTAAAAATCATGCAAGGCACTCTGCCCTATTCTATATGCTCATTTCTCACGTTAAAGACTTTCTCAAGCAGAAATTCTTATGCAAGTCTATTTCATCTGATTTTATAGGCTTTTCAAAACTTCCAGAGTCACCTTTTTTACTTTTATATTACCAAGTAGGGCTTCCGGATAGCCACATTCCACATTACACTATGCCTGTCATAGATCTCATGTAAGCCTGCGTGCTATGACCTTGAAGACCAGTCATGCATATCAAATATCAACCTTTTGACAACAAAGACTTGATTTACATGGACTAAGCAGTACCTGAATTGAACCAAATGCACGTCAAATTAACTACCACAAATTCAGCTTAATTCATTTCCTTTCTCTATCAGGAGCTGTCTCTTCAAAGCATGTGGGGTTTGAGCTCGCCACCATTGGGTTTCGCACAAAGCCTTGAGATTTTGGCATTTGCCATGTAACATCCAATTTGTGTCAGCCAAACCCAGCTGAGGTCATGCTCTATTCATGGGAGATCATTTGCTAAAAATTTGCCCCAGCAGAGTCTGTCATAAAAACAATAAACAAGTGCCTTACAGGTTTTCAAAGTTACCACTTCTTCCGGAAGATCTTGCTAATCCAGATGCTATACAGATGATTATTACCCCAGGTCTATCAATCGATGAATTATGCACTTTCAAGGGGCTACATGATATCATTCAAAAACTACAGCGATGCTTACTGCTTTTATGTTTCAAATGCAGCTTCATTATGTACATCAAGCCAGATGTTAAGAGTTCTTTCAGTCTGTTAAATGGATTTTCAAAAAACTGTCTAGTAATTCATGAACTATTTTGAAAATTGCAATATACTTGCATTTCAAACTGATAGGATAAAAGGGTGTACTATGTAGCTTTATGAATCGCTCCCACAAGTTTCTGTAGACACATTAAACCTTTCATGCTACAAAACCAGATTTTGAAAGCTCTTAGTGACGAGAAATAACTTTCCCACCCAAATTTCTGCAGGCACATAAAATCTTTCATGGCACAAGACCAGACTATGAAAGTTCTCACATGATCTTAAAGAGACATAGTCAGCCTTACAAACACATTCACATGCTAATCATTTCATGTAGAGGTTTTAATATGATATTGTGCATTTTTTGCTTCACCTTCTGCTTGAAATCTCACATTATTTATTTCTTTTGCAACCATTTAACAGAGCGGCCCCAGGATTCAAAAAATTGCAGCAAGGATGAGATACTACCAATGCCAACACTCCTACTGGTGAGACCATGGGCAACTGCAAACTCTTAATCTGTTTTTGTATTAACCTTTTTCTTCAAATGGATTGCTAACAGACCACAGAAGCTGCAAGTAGACAAGTCAGATGTCTTCATTCCTATTTTTAATCAGAATGTCACATTAGATTTTAACCGAGGTGACACAGTGGCTTGTCTGTCAATCATCAAGTTGTCAGTATTTGTCCTCTGTTTCTGAAGGCAGGCAATGCAAACAACAACGAGTACTAGAGTTACCATAGATAAAGTTCCTCATACTATCGAGCATCTAACAACTCAATTCTGTACTCCTAGACTCCAGCATTTTGCTAAACTCCCATACTCCTGCACAATCTTATAATTTTGTTCTCCTAAACTTCTGTTTTTCCTCTTTTCAAAAAATTTCTCGTCTGATAATCAGCATTGAGATCTAGAATAAGCACCTAATCTTTCAGATGCCTTTCATTTCACTAAGATATAACAAGAGCTACGATGGATGGTTCTCCTAGCACAATTTGATGTTCATAACTGTCGAATATAGGGATTATATGAATTCTAGAAACAAACCATCACAACAGACATTTACAGATGAGGAGAGTCTCATGTAACAGTTCTTCCTTGAAACGCGTGATCTGGATAAAGCACTCCATAATTGTACTCTAATTTCTATAGCAAGTATTTGCATATGGTAGGTACATTTGCCCGAGTTTCAAACTTGTTGAGGTAGCCAGTTAGTTTTGCCTGTGTATATCTAGATGCAGAGGCTGGTCAATTTGGGTAGTCTTGTTGTTAGGTAACAATCAATGAACACACGTAGAACATAAAGGCGACAAACGATGAATATAACACTCCCTGCACCATGTCAAGGAGTGCATTTATGGCTGAGAAGTAAGGAAAAATTTATAGTACGGCACCAGTGCACTCCCTGATATGGTGGAAGGAGTGCACAGGGTGTTGAAACTAAGCGGAAGCGGAATAATAGTTGCAGATCTCTTACAAAGGGCTGTTGTAGAGCCTCCTACAAAGGACTTGAACCAAATCAATCTGCTATCATATGAGTAGTATAGCTCCTCCTGTACTGTCTAGGGACCATTTAGAATGTAGCATAAAGGTTCCATTAGGCAATTGGAATGAATCAAAACTTTTTACTGGGAATTGGAATTATTGAGTTATAGTTTATGAGTTTTGAGATGATTCTCAGAGTCATTTTTTTGTCTCTAGTTTTATGAATAGTTGTCAGATTTCAGTTTTAGTGGCTTATCTGGACTCCCTCTTCATTTCACAGAAGGCAAGCTATTACATTTGAAAGCAGTAGACAGTAGGGTGCCCACAAACGAAGTTCGCGCCTTCCAAATTTCACGATTTTCACATTCTTTTGTGGATTTAGTGACATATTTGTATATCAGTGTTCTTCATACAGTTTTTGATACTTTACTTTGAACCATAGTTTCTCAGAAACGCGATTCTGGTACAGAATCTCAATTTTTTTTTTTTTTCGGAAAAATTGCTTATGGCTGAAATTTTTTAGGGGAGCAATGGCCAAACCAACGTTTTGCTTCCCAAAAGTGAAGTAGTAGATAGGGCAAAAATAGATCTTATTTTCAGTAGCTATTTGGTTGTTATTTGTTCTAGTTCTCAAGTAATTGTTAATGCTACATTTTGAGCTATCAACTCTATGGATGCAATCATTTCACTGAAGATGTGAGTGCAATGTGCATACAATTGGGGGCATAAATATTGGGCCCTTATTGGCGCGCATTTGGACCCCCAGTTTTATCTTAGGGGGGTGTAGGGGGGGGCAGCGCCCTCCCTGCTATTGTCGCCAGGGCCCCCCTTGGAGGGGGGATCGAAGGGCAGCACCCCCTGAAGCAAAAAGCGAGGTACAATTGCTCTACAATTCTCTGTCTCTGTCTCACTGGAACCATCTGTGATCGTAACGAACATGCTAGAGGTTAGTTTTGAATTTTTATCCTTGACAAAATCCAACATGGATTAATGCACTTAAACTTGACCGAATTGTATTAGAAATGCTCGTCAACCCACATAAAAATAATGGTCTTAATTTAGGCTTTGATTTGATACCCATATTGGCCATACAAATACATATTAAGCCAATTTACTTGTATAGATACAATCATACATATGATCCAAACTATACATATGTAATGCTCTTAATTAGAGCTATCATATGATATCCATATTGCCCACAAAAAAAAAAAACATATTTGTGAGAAACGCTAGCAAAATCCAGAAAAGTTTTGGACCGCGTTTCTGAACACCTTTCCGGAATCGGAGTGCAACGATGCTTTGAACTAGGAATTATTGTGTTGACTCTTTAAGTATGTAATATGTATTGGTGAATGTATGCTATCTGGTTTTTGGAGTATGGTCCAAACTTTACGATGAAGTCAACACTGAAGTCTAGGGTTTTGACATTATGCGAGTAAATTTTTGGTGAGTTTCTTCTACCCATGATCCAACAAAATCGTAGCTACTCTTTTTATGCCACTACATGATTTTTTAAAAACAAGAACTGTGGTTTGATGCATACTTAAAAATTTGACTATCCATCAAATTCTAAGTAGGTCCATCACAAAATAATTTGTTACTCTATAAAAATAGGGTTACTTTTATTTTTGTTGAATGATGGTAAGAAAGAAACTCGCAAACTCGTGTTTATCTACCATATTTGTTCATACATCTTCCATTCACAGGTGAATTCTTGATATCATTATTAAATAGCACTGTACAATTTCCACATGTCCATCCATGTTACTCATTGTTGAAACATCTTCCATGTTACTCTAATTGTTGAAACATCTTCCATTTTTCCACATATGTGTCTCGGTCACCTTCTTGTAACTCATCTTTAAAACTTTATTTTACAGCCACTTTTTCAGTTTTCAATCTTAGGTTCTACTATACTTTTACATGCTTAGTCTTCCATTTAATTTCTTGGGTGTCTATCATTGTTCATGCACTTGCCATTTTTCTTCTACATGTTCCTCCGTTTTATCTTAGTTTAGACCCCACACTTTGTAGATAAACCTTCCTGCGTTTGCCTAGTCTTTTTTCACGTTTATCCTCTTTCTCCCATACTAAAAAATGAACTCCTATATAATTTTCCTTTCTTATGTAAATCCCTCATATACAACATAGTTTTGTCTCCCATTGTCTCATTAACTATTATTATTTACTTTGACGTCATTATCATTATTTCCTCCGTTTTATCTTAGTTTAGATCTTCTATCACCCCACACTTTGTAGATAAACCTTCCTGCGTGTGCCTTGTCTTTTTTCACGTTTATCCACTTTCTCCCATACTAAAAAATGAACTCTATATTTTTCCTTTCTTATGTAAATCCCTCATATACAACATAGTTTTGTCTCCCATTGTCTCATTAACTATTATTATTTACTTTGACGTCATTATCATTATTTCATCTTTGACGTCATTAAATATCCACTAAAATGGTAGGCACTATGATAGAACTTAAATCCTGCATCACCATTTCCGTTGTTTCCAGCTTCTGTTCTTCGATCATTCTTTGTTGCTCCTAACATAGCACTTCTAATAGTGATGCAATAACGTCTACATAAATGCTCTATTTATAGTTGTTTCTTTACTCATGAGCTAAGCCACCATGGATCAATTTGCAAATCCATACAAAGGGTTTACACTGCTACGTTGGGCTTTATCTTTGTGTGTTGAGCCATTTATTGTTGCTTCTCCATCACAAGTTTGGTCTCTACAACAGACTTCAGCTCTATAGGTATATTTTAGATTGTCTATTGCTGTTTCCAATTGGTGTTCGGTAGAAAGGATCGCTGGAGATCTTTCTGCATCCTTTGTGTTGTCTATTGTCGCTATTCTCTAGCATTCATGGTCACATATGTATCTTGGGATCTCTTTGTTCCAAACCACTTTATGCAGCTTCAACTTGGCGTTCCTGATCGTTTGGAGTAGGCTTGGACAATCTTTATCGATATTGTGCCGTTTATTGTGGTATCCATGTGACAGTCATAGATGCCCGTTCCGAACAGTATGGTTCAGAACGTACCGTTCCGTACGTTCTGAATTTATTTAAAAAAATTTAAAGTACATCCTTAAGTACATGGGCTAGATAGCAAAGCGAATTTGGGATGGAAAATAACGAAAATCGACCCAAACTAAAGGGCAAGGATTGCCATCAGTGTCTATCTGGGCAAGGATCCTCACACTTGCCACATGTGCAGTTGCAGCGCATATGCAGCAATGGCCGTTTTGTTCTTCAAGAGGTGAAAAGCCCCCCTCAATCAGCCTTCCAGCCAATCAGATCACAGGGCCGATTGGTTCTGCAATTGATCCATCAAACTGGTCCGATCCTGCCAGTCACAGATCCAAACGCAGACAGACCTGATCTTTTCCCCAAAGGGCATATGGGCTCTGGAGAACCCACTGAGCCTTTGAACTCAAATTCAAAGCAAGAATTCTCAAGCAAATTTGAGGAAGCAGTAGGAGCTGTGTCAGATTGGCAAGAAGAAACCATGCCCTCAAAGATGCCTAGATAGGATCAAAGCATAGATGCCCGCACTATTTAAAAAAAAAATAAGACAATGCATGTTTCGAATTTTTTTTTATTTTTAGCCACGTTCTGAAACGGAACGCGCCTTCCGTACGCTTTCCATTTCAGGACGGGCATCTATGTATAAAGACTGCGAGTATGTGGTGTACAACACAGACAGAAGAGCATAAGGCCATCTCTCCTGCGTGTGTGGGCAAGAAATAGAATCTCCATCCAGAATGTAGTGTGTTAATGCTCCTTATTGTATGCACATTGCAGGTCCCTTGTTCTCACCCAAACCCTGCTATATTAACAATCTATGTTTGTGACCAGGCTGTCAAGAACCAGTGGCCATGTTCACCAGTACACAAGTCCACTACAAGATCAATTTCCTTCTAGACACCGTATTGCACTATGGTAGGTCTAGTGCTTCCTATGTCCCTATTAATCTCTTTACCAACTCCCTGTCAAAAGTGAAATTTCCATTCTTAATCTGTTGTGCTATCGGTGCAAGCCATTCTACTACATTAATATGTGAGATGCAATTGTACTCTTTTGATGCAATTACAAAGTAAAGACTCATAATCATTATGCCTGATGGAATGTAATCATTATGCCTGATTCATAATAGGTATGTCTTGTAATCCCAATAGAAAAGACTCATAGTCAGTTCAGCTTGTAAATTAGCATTGTTTTTATTCACATGCAAGAGAATGTTTTACAACTAGCATGATGTGCCAAAGTAGGACGAAATTCATCACCTTTTGTCATCCTTCAACTTCCTTCACTCTTGAAAAATAAGATGATACGGAGCAGCATGTGGACAGGCCACACTTCTACTCTATTATACATTGATTATGGTTGCTAAAAAATTGCAGATTCCTAATGAAAGAAGTGCGAGTTCTGCAACCATTTCTAGGACAGATGATCCATATGGTGCTGTGCAAACCACACCAGCTGAAGATGGAATACACCTGCGAAAACCAGGAGTTGTTGCTAGACTAATGGGTCTAGACTATATTCCCTGTTCTCAATCTAAAAAGGAAAACACAGATGCTCATCAACAAGCCATCCTGGCTGCGCGAACAGGCAAAAGGCAATACTTCAAGTCAAAGGAAGCAAATTTGACCGCAAAGACTTTTGACAATAGCTCTAAAAAAGTGAATGTGAATCAGCACCTTCAACAAAGACAATTAGCACGTTCTCTTGACATAAATCTGCAGAAGATCAGCAAAAATTCTTTTCTAAATGCATCAAAGCCTGTGTGCCAGCAGGAAGACATTCAAAAAATCTATATCTCAAGACAAGTTTCATCTCATCATTCACATAGCAATTCTCCACCTTCAAAATCATCCGGTAAACTCAGATCAACACAAAAGAATACTGGAAGCAAGAGAGCAACACTGCTTCTGGAGGCTGCAGTTAAGACCCTTGAACCAAATTTTCAATCTGGCGACCATGATCGCCCTGTTCTGGTGCAGGCTTTAGCATCCAGGACTGCTCATCCAAAAATCAGTGAAAAAAGGATCAACCTAGAAAGGAGAGATGATGGGCGAAATTGTCACAATGACAACATAGGAGTTCCAAGAAAAGGTTCTGCTATCAACTCAACCGCTAATTTGCCATCTCATACAAAGTTCTGTTGCAGCCAGGAAGAGAGAGGGGCTTGGCAGATGAGTCCACTTGCATCCCACCAAGAGAGTCAGAAACTGAGAACTTCTATAATTCAAGCACGCCACTATTGCTCAGACCAACATCAATCAAACAAAGTGGGTGTTGAAGGTGTTATGAAAAAAGGGCATCATGGACAATTGCACGTTGGCACTAACGAGCACATATCAGAATCAAAGCCAAAGATTGTGAAAGAAATGTTTGCAACAAGCCAACAACCAGACAGAAAAATTGTTCACAAGGAGTTCGAAGAGGCGACTGTCAAAACCAATGACAGATTGCATAAGACTGGGTGTAGGAAGACACCAATGCTTACAGCTAAAGATCCCACCAATTCCACCAAGAGCAAAAAGTTAAACACAAAGCAATATCCACTTAAACATGAAGACGATGAACTATCAGTTCGACTCATCAACCCATGTGCTGAAACCAATGTGGAAAACGAGCCCAAAATGACTGAAGTTTCTCATACTGAGAAGATGTCGACCTCTTCAAGAAATAGCAGGCCAGGTAGGGATCGGAGGTCTGGGCAAATACACAAGGAAATCCTGGCTTGGAACGAAGAAGAGGCTGATATAAAAGGAGCAAGCCAGGCATCACAGGAGAAAACTCTTCCGACAAGAAGGGCACTGGCTGATTTTTCTCTGCAAAGGAATCAAAACGATTCAAATACTAAGCACAAGAGCCTGTCAAACACATCTGCAGGAAGATGTTTCCAAAAGTCGCGTGACTCAAAATCATCTTCTAGAGGGACAGAGGACAGAGGGAAAGAGGAACTAGGAGTCACTCTGGCATCATGTACGGAAAAAAGCAAGTCCCAGACATACAGCCAACTAACTGCAGTCAATCAAGAATTGGTTCTAGAAATAGATGGTCCACATTTATCAACTGAGTCAGAAAAGTGCCCGGAGGAGTATGCAGTAAATGAAACAACAAAGCGAGACCGTCCTTTAGATGCAAGTTATGGAGGAAATTACGCCGATGATTTGGACAATGTTGATTTACTGCCCTTCGACCGAAAGTATCTGGTGAGTAGACATTGTGAAGCCTTATTCCTCGAGAAGACTAAAGAAAAATCACCTCAAAAAAATCAGATATCAAAAACTGAAATCGACATACGCACACAAGATAAGCTGTGCGCAGACCATCCAGGTGACGAGTTACAGAATGAAAAGGACGCCAGAGAGTGTTCTTTAAAGGATCATGATCTGGAAGAAATTTTGAAAGGCATGTTATCTATGACCATTGCAAGCGATTCTTCGAACGAAAAAGACTACAAAAAGGACATCTGTTTCTTGTCACAGGACTGTTCAGAAGCATGCAACGACAAGCTTGAAGGACAATCTCAGGTCAGAAAGAAAGATATCTGATCGTCACTGTGATATACCTTTCCTTTCAAATTATGATGTATAGGCTTACTACACTTCTTTGCTCACTACCGTGGGTTGATTAATACCTGAATTGTTCTATATTATTCATAAACTTATTAGGTTCACACACACTCACAAGCTTGCTGTCAATTGCAGTCTCCCTTACAAGACGAACCTCGAGCTACAAGCGTAACTTTGGAAATTAGATCGCCTCCAGCACCTGAAAGTACAGTTAGCACCCCAAGGTGTGCCGAGAGCGTTTCCAAGCCTGATAACATAGAGGACTGTGGCCAGCCTAGTCCAGTATCCGTACTTGAATTACCATTTGAAGATGAGGACGTATGCTCATGGAATGGAGAAGGTTGTTGTTTGGCACTTTTAAGCTTCTGTTGGCACAAAAATTAAGATAGTATTCATGTATATGTTATATAACAGCCAGATAAACTTAACGAAAGCATAATCTGTCTTCCCTCACTAATATAGAATCATGTGAAATTGAAAACAGGGGTAGTACACATTCTTTGCGTGAAATTTTATCGTCTAAGAAAGGTGGCCTTAAATTGCACTGACATACATCGTTGCATCTGTGTTCAGCTTGTACAGAAAAACTCATGGATGCACTCCATTCGCGTCCAGCATTAGCACCAAAGGGGAATCCGATCTCTCAAAGCACATGTAATATCAATCTTTTGGGGAATCCGAAAAGCCGCAACAGGGAAATGATTCAAGAAGCCATTCTGTATAACCTAAAGCAGCATTTTCTTGATTTGCTTAGATATGAATCGACGGATAGCAATGACATGGATTGCATAGAGTATAAAGTAGATGACACCAAAGCTAAAAATCTGCTCTTGATTCAAGACTGCGATATTACTTCTTGTTCCAATAAGATCAGGAGACTGCAATGCCAACAGCTGCATCGATTTGCGACGACTGAAAACACATGCGCCAGCAAACAAGGATATTCGTCTAGAAGATCCGAGGCTTCAAATTTCCATGATAAGCTTTTGTCCGACTGTGCCAAGGAAGCATTGAGGCCTAAGCTGTCAAACTTTAGATATGACGACTTATGGTGCCAACCTTCGTTCGTCGAACTCACAGCCATTGGAAGACAAATTGTTCACGAGGCTTGCAAACAGATACTCGTATGGAGTCAGCTCAATCTAAGCACAATAAATGATTTGGTCGACAGGGATTTGAGCCTTCCTGCTGAAAATTGGACCGATTCTCACAAAGTAGACGAAATAGGAGCCAAAATCGAAAGCGCCATATTCGATGCAATATTGGAAGAACTCGTATATGACTTGTCAACCTCAGACCAAACTACGGCTAGTTGAATTGTGCATTTACTATACACGGCCATTACTGAAAGTTGATCCAAGAAGCAAGTTATGAACAAAAAATACACATACCTGAAATAGATTGGATAGAGAAAGAGAAAAGGTTGCCATAGCTGCCTGTAAATTGTAAATCAACTCATCACACTAACCCTGATTTTACATTAGGTTGCAACTTTTTGCTCTAGCCAAACTTATCAATCTGCTTTCGAAACACGGCTTCGAATACAACATTCTTTTTAGCATTAGTAGCTTGAATTTCTAGAAAATGCATCATGTTTCACAAATTATTTATTTCATCTTATTTTGAGGAATTTAGTGCATGACATTCATATTATGATCGTATGTATGTGTGTGGCATTGCCTATACGCAAGTTATTAGCCATAATGAAGAAACCTTGACGAGGTTGTCTTTTGTTTTATGTGTCAACCATATGTATGAGCTCTGATTTTCTGTGTCTCTCCGCACTGCTATTTTGACAATGTAATAAATAAGAAAACTTAGTAGCATTTGATATGCACTAGCTTCAACACGCACAATATTTACAGAGTACATCCACTTACAGACTATGCCAACGTCGGAGGAGGAGGCTAATAAGCATCCCTTTTTCACAGCGATCCAGATTCGAGCTTGAGTCTTCAAGGACGTAAACAGCTACTCTTATCAAATTAGGCTACAGAAAACATAATATTAAGTAACTTACAGCTTAGTGTAGACTCACTTGTTTTTCTAAGTTAGTTCTCTTTCGAGGCTGAAAATATTTACATCGTGGCTGCAATACAAGAAAAGTCGTCTAGCATGGAGCGCTGAGACATCTTCATTTTCTGCTGCACGCCTGTCTTTGCTTCCCTCCACGATGCTTGTAACTCCCTTCTCACATTCTTCTCAGAAATAATTTCATTGCTGCTGGGCTTTCCAGATCCATGTTCTAGTGTAGCATCGAAGGAATGTTCTCAGCAGTCAGTGCAAGGTTGCATACATGTCCTATCAAGATCGTAATTCAACTTGGAACACACTTTGTAAATGAAATGATCAAGTGTATGTTGGAAGACTTTTTAGTTAGTACACCGTATTATCCGAGGACAAGCAAAATTTTCCAATAAGACTTTCTACAATATTATGACAAAAACAATTGAAGCAAGTCGTTTTGATTGGAAACATAAACCTCATGCAGCGTTTTGGGCATTCAGAACAGCTTACAAAGTTAGCACTAATCAAACTTTAACTTGTAAGCTGTTATCTCGTGCCAACTCTAGCTTGTGCTGCATCTGAGCCAAAAACTCTACAGCACTAGGTACCCTATGTGGAATTCCTATGATTGCAGGACTCAGTGGCCTGAAACCATAATTGAGCTCAAATGGACTCAATCCAATGGCCGCATGTCTCTTATCATTGTACGCACGAGGATAAAATCAAGATTGTGACTGAGTGGCCAATTCCGGAAACTGTGAGGCAGGTAAAGTCTTTTTTAGGTTTCACACTTTTATTCAAGAGATTTATTGAGGATAATGCTAAGTTAGCAGCACTGCTTAATAATCTGACAAAAGGAATTGTTAATAAAAAGAAAAAGAGAAATCAACGTAGTCCACCTGTTGTTTGGAACGAGAAATTGAATCAGTGTTTTGAGAAACTTAAAACAATGATTGTTTCAGCTCCCGTGTTACAAAAGCATGAATATTATAATATAGGTTTAGATCTTGAAATTTTTCATTAAATGCAGTATCTAGGCGAAGGATGCTCTTAGGCGAGAGTTGTGAACCCTCGCCAAACCTCCAGAACCTTTGCCGAACTACACCAGTGGTCAAAAACCTTCATCGAGATTTCTAGAAGACTTTCTTTTTATAGTATTTTCCATGCCTACAAATTTTTGTCCAAAACTGATGAGCCAAACTAGTACTTTGTCTAATGGACTCTCAAAATTAGCCTATAAAAGGGCTGAATTCGATTTCATTTCTCACTTGTGCTAGCGAAGCTCTTGCAAATTTTTTCCTGCCAGCGAACTTTTCCAAAACTTTTATACATCCTTCTGATACACTTTTGAGTATTTTTTACTTTCAGTTTCTACCTTTTGCCATCATGTCTTCCAACGATACCAATAATTCACCGCGCTTTGTTGTTAAACGTGATGTTCCAATTGTAACGGACATCATGTCGCTTCCTAGCACAAACAAGGTGGCTGAATGGATGAACTTTGTTGAGCCCTTGGTCACAAAAATGGGGATCCATGAGCGTACCTTTTCCAATAAAATGAATATGAAATCTATTACTATGGCTTTTAGTACTTGGAATGAGGATAAGTTGGATTTGCTATTTGTTGGATTTGATGCTTATTGTGATTGATCATTCTTATGCTTTTTGTGAGAGAGAGAGAGAGAGAGAGAGAGAGAGAGAGAGAGAGAGAGAGAGAGAGAGAGAGAGAGAAGAGTGAGTTTCTATCATTGTGGATTAGTGTTAAAGGATGTAGTGTTAATGCTTAGTGTTAGTGAATCATTTGCACATGCTTGATTACGATCTATGATATCACTCTCATGGGAATTAACCTCCACGTGACAACTAGCTTCATCTCCTTGATGCTTTTGTGCTTGGATCTAGGGTTGAGGGTAGGATAGGAAATGCCCACTACATGGAGGGCATACTCCTAGGTCATAGAATATTGGAATGAGGGATTGGACAAAGATAAAGCGAAGATAATACAAAATTTGAAAGAACCAACCAACTTACGTGAACTTCAAGGATTCCTCATATGTGTTGGATATCATAGGAGGTTTATTCAAGACCATGCATGTCTAGCATCGCCACTTACACAACTATTGAGAAAAAACACTGAATACGAATGGTGTGCTGACTGACAATGATCATTCGCCCTATTGAAGTAGAAACTCATAAACATCTGAATTTTACAGCCCCCTGATTAAGTAAGAACCTTTCATGTTTTTCAATTGGAGTTACACTTAGTCAAAAGAACGATGAGAAGAAATATTATCCTATATATTATGTAGGGCATTAATTGAATGCATTAGAAAACAACTATTTGATGACAAAATGTGAAGGACTAGAAATGGTCTTTATAGTCAAAACATTTCGACATCATCTATTGGGCTATCATTTTTATCTTTCATGTCGACCATTATGCGCTTGAAATTTGGTAAATAAGCCAGATCTTTCAAGATAAATAGCCTATTGGGTGATGTTGCCTCAAGAATTTGATTATCAAGGTGAGGTACGACAAGTGAAGTATCACACCAATGCAGATTACTTATCGTGCTTAAGTGCTAGGTCTGTTACTGAGAACTTAAGTGGCAAATTTTTTGATGAGCAAATCATTATGATATCATCTGACAATTTATTATATGATGAGATTATTGATTATCGAAAAAACTAGAACTACCATGTTGGGTACGATTTAGAACAAAGAACAGTCTTCCAATATAAGATTGGACCGTATATGATAAGGAACAATGTACTATATAAATTGGGAGTAGATGAAGAACTTCGACGTTGTCTTGAACAATTGGACATCCAGAAAGTCACTCAGGCTCTAGATTCGGAAGATGTCAGTGGACATTATGTAGTAAATATAAATACCGTTAAGAAAATATTGAATGCAAAATATTGGTGGTCGACCATGTATAAAGACATTGCAGCTTTTACATAAACTTGTTGCCAATAGGTCAGAATTTCCACATCTTCAATGTACTGGCCAATAGCCCTAATTCTTCCAGTTGCACCATTTGAAAAATGGGGTATCAACTTTGTTGGACCAATCAAGCCAATCACCCGATGATATACAAGGTAAAGCTATATTCTAATAGCAACAAATCATGCCTCAAAGATTGTTGAAGCAGAAGCCACAAAGAGAAATGATGCTAAAATGGTTGCATTGTTTCTGTTTCGAAATATTATAACCGTATATGGTTGTCCTTTTGAGCTTGTAATCGATAGAGAGATGCACTTTCTTGGGTTGGAGAAGACTACACTGAGCAAATCGAAAGGCAATTTCTTCAAGGCAATGGGAGATCTCATTGTTGAGCTTACTCAAGTTTGTTATGGACTCAAAAGAGCTAGATTTATTAGGTTTGATACTCATCTTCACCTACTCTACTTCATGTTGGATGGAAAGTTTGGAATCTATCTTTTGATTTATGATGGTGGCATTGTTTTCACTAACCTTTGTGGAAATTCGAGATCAAGCATTGATGAGATCTTGTTGGATCTAGATCGTATGTTTGAGAGGGAATATTTCCAGAGGTTCAGGTCTGAAGATATTCATATCTTTGATATCTTTGATGATCAAGAGAAAGGTAAGCAAGTGGAAGTGATGCACTTTGCTTTACTCACATGTTTTGGAGAATCTTCTTGTGTAGATGATGCTATGCAAGTGGATATTGGTTCTCATAGTTTTCATGCTATAAAATCAACTAATGGATCTGGAGAAGAGGTCTTAGTCAATGGCTTTGATGGTCAAGTGGAAGATTAAGAGGTTGATCTCAATGGGCTTCAACAACACAAAAGGGAAAGTGACAATTTGGAGCTAGTCAAGGGCATCAAAGGAAGTTCATTTGGCAAAGATGTTTTGGATCTATTTTTTTAGGTGTTTGAAGACTCAAGTAAGGTTAAAGGAACATCAAGAAAGTGTTGTTCAAGGTTTACTTTACTTCTTCTATCCCATGTTTGAACTATTTCATGTGGATGTGTGCAAATTGTCAAGATATGGTAAAACTGGCTACATTGATTTGCATCATTTTAATGTTAGAGCTGTACTAACATTCTTGGATGGTTTTGCTGATGGAAATAAAGCTATTGGAGATTCATTATGTCACTCATTCATGGCCAATCATCACTTGTTGATGATATCTTGTAGCAAAATGGCAACGGAGGCTCATTCATGAAGTTTTATGGTGGAGACATATGAATGCAAAGATGTAGAACAGTAGTGAATTTGTATAATAATGTCATAAAAACAACAATCAAACCACAATACAACTACGCTGATAAGCGCTTGGTCCTACTTATAGACTCAAATCAATTGCTAAAGTTCTGAGTCTCTCTCTCTCTCTCTCTCTCTCTCTCTCTCTCTCTCTCTCTCTCTCTCTCTCTCTCTCTCTCTCTCTCTCATCACTAAGTCTGAGGAGTCAACTACTAGAAGACCCATTCTGGTCATTTTATCTTTGTCTGGTCATCATCGATAATCGATTCAATCGCTTATTTACATATATAGCAACTGGAAGATCTTGCATTATTCTAGCTTTACATCTACAAGATCGCTAAACAGTTGATTAACTGACTAATTAGAACAATTGTTATTGGAGCATGAAGACGTAGATAGTCTGTACTTGGAATCCTATGTATTTTTGCAAAGTGTCACATTTTTTGCGTATGTGGAATTCCGTGTAAAACTGCAGTGTCGCATTTTTTGCATTTTTCTCGAAGCAGTGTCGCATTTTTGGAAGTGTCTAAAATGGCCGGAAAACTAAGTTAGCACAAGTGTCGCAAAACACTTAGTGGCTCAGGATGACCCGAAGGTGAAAAGGCGATAGTGTCGGGTTTTTCGCCTGTCAGATAGAGTGCCCTATTGGAGCTTGGACACACCTATAAGGGAAGTGATGATGCTTTAGTCGAAGAAAGTGTGACTTATTGTTTATCTATAGCCTTTCTCGTGACATTGGATTGCTACTGGGATAAAGGGTTATCACCCGTAAGATTGGACGTCAATCAACCCTTGCAATGCTATAGTTAAAATTAGAAGCTTCTTCTTCATAAATGCAAATGTTTTGCAAGCTTTAATATGTTCCATGATTTTGATCTACCTCAACCATTTTTTATCCAACCATATTCATGGGTTGATCAATGTTGAAATTGAAGACTCATTCAACATACCATATATCATCGAGATTTAGCAAATATCAAACAATGATTCCTAATGTTGCTTAGGTAAGGAAGAGCAATGAAAGCAAATCTTATTACAATATTAAAAAAGAGAAAAGAATGACCACCATTCAACCAAGCATAGAGGTCACCATATTCATGGCTTGATAGATGTTGAAATCGAAGACTCATTCAACCCAACATATCATATATCATCGAGATTTGGCAAAGATCAAAGAAAATATCAAATAATGATTCTTAAGGTTGCCTATGTTGCTCATTGAGTTGAGGAAATGAAATAAAATCTTATTACTATATGGAAAAAACAAAAGAACCACCACCATTCAAATAAACGTGAACATATGAGGACATTTGCATAGAGCTATTTGATAGGTCAAACTAGAAATCTTTTAAGCCCCTTTACATCATTAGAGTGGCTATGTTAAGGCCTATAGTTTAATTCAAGCTAGATAAGCTACTAAAATTATTGACTGCAAACTATAGTAATCAACTACTCTTATGGCCACATATAGCCAATACATGACATAGTTCCAAAAAAAATCACTAAATACCATTGTCTCCCAATACACGAATAGGCTATGCAAGAGCAACTACCTTAGCCTAAACTCAATTTGAAGGAGTACATCTCCATCTATGGGTGCCATGTTTGGTCTCATTACGGGATCCATCTATGCAATTCGAGGCATAGCGTCAATTCTAATGCAGGGTTCTTGTGTTCTGGGTGCGCAAAAATTCATTTTATGCATTATCATTATCAGCCACTTCTTGCAAAGAAAACCATACATGTCCTTTACAAGCTCATATTTATGTTATCACAAGAGGGAGTTCTTATGTTTTAAGTATGCGCAAGTTCATTTCATATATTCATCATGAAGGCTTTATAACATGTCCTTGCGAGTGCATATCATGTTCTCACAATAGGTGATTTCAATGCTATTGATGTGTTACATAATTTATTTTTTTCATTAATCATGGTCACAATCTTACAACTCTGCATATTAACTTTAAATCCATGGTCATGAATGGGTGTAAGGTACGTCTTTTGTATTTCCACTCCGTTCTCTCCTAAACAATCTGTGTTTAACCAACTTGGTTCATATGAGTCTACAACTCGTATACCTCCTCATATTGATACCCGACTAGCATTAGATTTGTGAAAAAATTGCAATACATGGACCCAACTAGTAAAATAAAATTAGATACCTGCCCAACACTACTACTAACCAACAACATCACTAACATACATAAAGAGGAGGCTTTATATATTATAGATAGGTATATAACAAAAAGTACCTCGTTGCTCTCTCTCTCTCTCTCTCTCTCTCTCTCTCTCTCTCTTAGCACTTTACTCACACTATTTCTTTCCATTGATGTAGCACTCATGTTCATATTAAGACTACTAGTAATATTTTGCTAGGGTCATAGCTATGCTTAGTGCTTCTATTGCTATCATCCGATTGTTTAGGTTAATAACTGTCTCATCCAAGAACCGTGAAGTCATTCTCGGGACCCTCTTGAGAATTTTTACCAAATATCATCCACAATGTGTTGATAGATCAAGATCTTGATGTGTCCAAGCTTGTTGTTCAAGCAAAAATCAAACGGGTACCGCTCAAAACGAATATCGCAATATTTCTGATAAATAACAAGCTATCAATTCTATGAACGAAAGCTAAGATTCCGTACAAAACCCATTTTCCTACAGCTGTGTTTCTTCTGTTCGAAGAGGCACGTGAAGTGATCAGCCAAGCGCTCTGAATGCATAGAAATTCAATACAGCATTCACTATGGAATCTGAAATATTTTCAAGAGATCGCTGCTACAAAGGAGCTTGAAAAAAGCACAAAATCGGTATCAGAAAACTATCAAGGATCGTTGAGAAAACAGCAATGAAAATGCGAGGAAACTGTCAAAAAAGATCAGAAAAAATTGAAACTAATGAAGTGCTGCATTGAATACATTCCATAAATGAAGAAGACAGAAAATGTGATGTGCTGCTACCTGGAATTGAATGGAGAGTGAAGCAGATCGATGATGGAGAATTGGTATTCCTTCCTCTGTCTCTGTTGAGGAGGAAGTTGGAAGGGTTCGTCTTTGGTTTGCAAAAGACGAAGCCCATGTCACATGAGACGCAGTCACTTTAAGCCCACTTGGATGTCAGCCGCGTGTCCCTATACCCCTCCAATCCTTCGAAGAGGTTGTTGGCTCACGTGTATCCAACGGTGGCGGGTACGTGTGTTTCGTGGACGTTCAAGAATAGGCATCATAACTTTTTTTTGGCCTTTCTTTAAAAAAAGGTGTTTGTTTGGCAACTCCATGTGATCCATCTCTAGTTTAAAGCTTTTCTACATTTTTGTTTTGCCCCTTCCCATGTCAAGAATTTAAAGCTTTTTTGCCCCTTTCCCATGTCAATCATCGAGGTAGCTTTTCTATAGAGACACATTATTGTGCTAAGAATCACTAGGCGATTATAACTGACGCAATTTAATACATGATGTGCATTATCTCAAAACTCACAAATGGACTAGCAATATTGAGTAAGAGACCACCACTACCTATAGTAATAAGACCTAATTCTTTCCTATAAATTTGATATGCTATACTTTATCGACTTAAATAAAAGCAACCAATACTATGCGTTGAGGTTGGCCAATGGAGTTTGGAAGAAAGTCAATGTTAAACGATGATGTGTGGTGGTGGTCTAAACTTTTAAGTCTTGGACTTTGGTTGAGGACTAAACTATCCTGCATTTATTGCCATTTCCAATTCGTACGAAGGCATGCAAATAGTGCATGGTTGGACATTCTCATCCTATCATTGATGCCTGTCAATAGATCTTCATTGGTTGGAAAATGATGGAATCTAACGATGCGGGAAAAACGAAATAGTGCATGGTTGGACATTGTTATCCTATCATTGATGCATGTCAATAGATCTTCATTGGTTGGAAAATGATGGAATCTGCGGGAAAAATGAAATGAGCAGGTGTCGGACTATCTGAATCTACTGATTGAGTGTCAGATAATGCGCTTTCTTTCCTGATTCCTATTTTACCTAGATAGAGTCGAGCTCTTAAGTGCGGCTACTGCTGCATCTCTAAGATCTGTCCTCTTCAGACACTACTGACGTACTACTGATTTATAAGCAGTAAGATAAATGAGCCTTAGTGCGGAATGAAAGATGAAAGCTAAATGACATTATCTAAATACAATTCTACGACACAAATATAGGGGCCAAAACAAGATACAAAAACACTCATATTAACAACCCACAAATCGATAGAACATGGACACCTATATGATGGTTTGTCAATGAAATACAAACTGGAAACAATCATCTGAACATCATCACTAGAAAACAATCTCCAATCCAATTGTCCCCAACACGAATAATACATCATGTGAAGGACTAACCATGGACAAACTCGCATTCAATCCAAAAGGTATTAAAGCGCATGGTCTAACTTATACAACACTTTCAAGAATCAAAGACACTAATAATAGTATACCTCCTACAACCATTGCAAGCAGAAAACTTCATCGTTGACAAACTTAGTAAAGCAAGAAATGCAAAAGCACACACCTCATCATACACTCTTTGAACACGATATACTTAGAAAAATACCATGATGACCTAAAATCTAACGACCACATAATGAATTTCGATATACTTTGCTTACAAGAAACACGTC
Organism: Diphasiastrum complanatum; assembly: GCA_029204225.1. Classification (NCBI taxonomy): domain Eukaryota; kingdom Viridiplantae; phylum Streptophyta; class Lycopodiopsida; order Lycopodiales; family Lycopodiaceae; genus Diphasiastrum; species Diphasiastrum complanatum. The sequence goes on from CM055107.1 coordinate 47,197,402, forward strand.
AAAAACAAACAAGCAACTCCACACATATTTCAAGCCACAATAACCTTTCATTTACTGGAAATGCAATATTTTACAAGCCAACACAAATACTCCACAAAGCCACAACATTCAACACCAATAACATTGAAATAACACATGCGATATTCAACAAAGACACACGATTCCACATGCACATAATCGCTACGTACAAGCATCCAAAGGCAAATATGAAATCACTACTGCAAATTTTCCACAACGTACTGCAAACAATACCCACAAATGCTCCTATCACAATAATAGGTGACGTAAACATTCACAATCATCTGATATGAGTGATGTTTGCTTTCATTTTTCTTATGGTGATGCCAGAATTGAAGATATTTGTTTAGCTCTGCTTTCCTTAAGTGAGCTTTAATGTTGGGCATCTATATAGAGTTGTGTAGCTGTGGTATAGGATGTGAATGCTTTCATACCAACTTTGATCTTGTCGAGCAAGCTAGTATAAAAATATGTCGATATGGCCTTTGAGAGAATGGATGGATCACAATTAACAATTCTTCTAGTGTATTCTCAAATAGTTTCATCGGTAAATAGAAATACTTGAGCGTTATAGCCTAACTTTTCGATTCCAAAGAAGCTACCTAACTTTTGTTAGTTTAGGGTAACTATGGACCTCCAATTCAAACCTACTCACTTGGTAATTTTAAACTAACAAACATTTCTTTTTAAGACTCTTGGGTAAGCCATTACATTCATAATCTCGAAGAGCATTTGTGGGCTATACCTCCCTCGCTCCACCTCATGCCTATCTCTCACAAAAGAAAGAAAATTTTGCATGCATGTGGATTTTAGATTATTACCCGTTTTGGTGATCATTAAGGAAACCATTTCCAGAAAGTTTGTTGCACAAAGGGATGCGCGTCCCATCCTTGGAATTCCAGAAAAGCTAAGGCTTTCCATGCAGCAGATAGCTTACCAACATAGCTATAAATACAAAAAATAGCAAAAAACATCTATGTCTTCCACTCACTGCATTGGCAATTCGCATGTTCACAAATAGCTACTTTTGCTGCTTTGGGCTTATCACCATCATCTATGTAATACCTGGGTGGGTTGCTTTGAGCAACCAAAACATTAGTGATCGCAACAATCAGCAAAAAAGTGGTTGATCTTGAGATTACTAGCGCAGCTCGTGGCTATGGCAGCGATTGCTGCTGCAATACGGATGCTGTGGATGCAGGCGCTGTTGGTATGGTTCTTGCAGCTTCGGATCTGCTGTGCAGCTCCCTCTTTCAATCCGGCATGCCCTTCGGCTCTCATAAGCCTCGGAGACTCGTCCGCTGACACAGGCAATGCAGAGATCGTCTTTCCATTGGTCATGCCTGCACAGTATCCACCCTATGGGATGACTTACTTTCATCGTCCAGCTAATAGGTTCTCTGATGGGCGCCTCGTTATTGATTTTATGGGTATTGTTTTTATCGATTTGCATGAGTTGATTAGGCTTCACAAATATTGGTTTTGTTGTTGGTAATTTATATCATGTAGATGACTCGAAATTGTTAAAGACAGTGTTAGTTTTGTGATGATGAACGTAGCTCAAGCGTTGAACCTTCCTTTGCTGGAGCCTGATCTTGGACAAAGCAGTACCGCAACACTTTCCAGGGGCATCAATTTCGCTGTCGCTGGGGCTGTGGCAATTGGGGGTTCTGAGTCGCAACTTTCATTCTCAGCCCAAATTGAACGATTTCATACACTCGTAAACTCTGAAGCCAACCGAGGCAATCGTGTATTTTCTGGTAGTTTCTATGATCCCAGTAACACTTCCAAGGTTTGAGCGTATGAGAAATTTGTTCAGAATCTTTTGAATACTGTGTCCTTGGTTGGTTACTGATAGCGGATGAACCTGTATATGGCTTGCGGCCTTTTCTGTGATGTTTTTCTATATGATGAAGATGGGTGCATCGTGATTGGAGATACTAGGATGATTTTCTATTTACCAATTGTAACCTCTGTAATTTTTGTATTCGAATAATAATGATCAAAATAGATAAGTTGTTCATTAGCCATGTCCTATTTTCCAAGTTTATAGAGTTAGAACTGAGTTATTTTCTATTTCAGGTGCTCTGTATGTCATCTCCATTGGCACGAACGATTTCTACAATTCACTTGCCGTTGAGAAGATGAGTGAAGAAGATGTGCGTGGTTTAATAGCACCCCAAGTTATTGATGCAATTGCAAATGCAGTGAGGGTAAGCAGCTTACCTTTTTCATTAAGTATATGCTGAATTTTACAAGTGTTGATCTCAAAAGTAAAATGGAGGTCTAGAAAGGTTTCTTTATAAAATTTGCTTTTGGATTTGCAAAAATTTGAGTCATATTCCAAATGGATGCTCCTTCAACAAGCTCTCATGGTTTTTATATTGCCTTTTATGATCTTATGATGGTACAGAACATATACAATCAAGGTGGCAGGAATTTTGTCGTTGTTAATGTATATGCCCAAGGATGTACTCCTGCAACATTAACACTAGTGGATCCTTTGAATGTTGATGCGCACGACCAATTGGGGTGTTTGCCTTCATACAACCAAGTGATTGAAGACTATAACAAACAACTTAAACAAACAGTTTATAATCTGATTGCGGAGTTGGAAGGTGTAAACATTGCCTACGCTGATGTCTATCAAGCACTCATGAATATGTTGTCAAATCCACAACAATATGGTAAGCCATCTATACGTAATTGTTTGTACATTCCTTAATGGTTGTATTCAAGAACATGTACAATGTTTGGTAGATTGATAAACCACTTGTTCTACATGCAAATGTCTCTTCAAATCATTCAACATTTTCCAACATTCAATCATACGTCATTTTTCAGGATTCCAAGATGCTACAAAGTTGGACGCTTGTTGTGGTAGTGGAGGAACTCACAACTATGATGCCACAAAAATATGTGGTGAGATTGCAAATATATGTAGCAATCCTTCAAGCTACATATCTTGGGATGGGATTCATCTTACAGAGGCTGCATATAGAGTGATTGCCAGAGGAGTTATCACTGGGCAATATTTGGATCCACCAGTTAACTCGAGCTCAACTTGTCATCGACCATGAGCTATCTTTGAATGGCTACAAATTTACCACTGGGCAACCCCTATCTTCTAGCATTTTAAAAGTAGTTAGTAAGTAAATTGATACAACCATTGGCATTTTGATCTATGGAGTCTATGTCAAGCATATTGCTCACAAATAATAAATTTTTTATAAGTGGTCACCTCGAAACATGTATTTGACACATGTTCCGAAGTGTATATTCAGATACACATGGATACATCAACATTATTATCTCAAATACTTGATATTTTGTACGTGCTCCTCAAATTTCAAAACGGGAAATTCAATGGGAGTCATGCGGAGTTTAACTAAAGTTTGCATCGTTTTATAGCTTAACTCTCATATCGGAACTTCATTAGTGTGGATGTGTTTTATCATTATTTTCTATTTGAACACTTTTTTATGAATTTTGTCTCATATTTTTGTTCTATCGTTTTGCAATATTGCATGTCAAATTATGAAATTGGCACTTTTGTATATGTAGATTCTGCTGAAATTAATGAGAATATTTTTTGGTAGATTTTCGGTATAGTATATATGAGACATGATTTTCCTACCTTGAATCTTGGTACCAAGATATTTTCATATTAACACTAGCAACGTATTTGTCCAAATTTGTTGGCACAAATCAGAAGCATACATAAATATTTGTGGACTTCTTGGACCCAACAAGGGACTCTTGATTAGTACAAATATTCAACTTGATTGGTGTGAACTTCAAGCGAAGGTTTTTTACTTTGATTTTGACCCACAAAGTGAAGGTTTTTTACTTTGATTTTGACCCACAGTGTAAACTTGGCTCGCATGCAAATCTATTCATAAATTCTACTCCATTCACATGAACTTCTGAGGGATTAATATGGGGAACCTCCCAAAAAAAACTAATTCTCAAAGGAAAATCTTTAGTATGCAAGATCGATTGGCAAAAGCCAATTACATATACATGATCATGGTGTTTATGCTTCTTGAGGAAGTAAATGACAACCTTTGTTCTATTCAAATAGCAAGTCACAATTCTATACTATAAAAACAATGGAAAACTAATCACATAGGCATTGGTTATGCATATATGCAAGGGTAAAAAAACTCGGAGTGGCGTGCAAGAAGAATGGAGTGGAGATTAGGTTCGTGCAATAGTTTTGGCAAGAATTGTGAATTTAACATTAAAGGCTTTGGAATATGGTAATGCATGCATGCAACTATTATTGTTGGGTTTTTTTTATCTAATAGAGAAGATTTTGGTTACGAGAGCGTATGGGAGTGAATCTAGATTGATAGTGGGCCAAATGTATGAGCGAGGGGGTTGATCTTAAGGGTATTTGATGATGGAGAATGAGTTGTAGAGGGTTGAGTGGGTGGGAGAGAAAGAAAGAGAATGGTATGGGAGAAAGGGAGTGAGAAATTATGGGGGTGGTAAAGAGGGAAAGAAAGTGAGGAATGGTGAATGTGGAGAGAGAGAGAGAGAGAGAGAGAGAGAGAGAGAGAGAGAGAGAGAGAGAGAGAGAGAGAGAGAGAGAGAGAGAGAGAGAGAGAGAGAGAGAGAGAGAGAGAGAGAGAGAGATTGTTGAAGAAGATGACTCTGACATAGACATAGTTTTCTTATGCCATAGCTCTAAGCTCCCTTGTTGAAGAAAGGGAGTGAGAAATTATGGGGATGGCAAAGAGGGAAAGAAAGTGAGGAATGGTGAATGTGGAGAGAGAGAGAGAGAGAGAGAGAGAGAGAGAGAGAGAGAGAGAGAGAGAGAGAGAGAGAGAGAGAGAGAGAGAGAGAGAGAGAGAGAGAGAGAGAGAGAGAGAGAGAGAGATTGTTGAAGAAGATGAATCTGACATAGACATAGTTTTCTTATGCCACAGCTCTAAGCTCCTTCTCCAGAGCACCTACATACAAAAGCAAGCAAGCTAGGCATCATTGAGTATAATAGACTTGGTAGGAGGGCACACTCCTTTTCATAGAGAATTGGAAAACTTGCGAAAGGGCGTGAGATGTGGAGAAATGAAGCGGTGAGGAAGAACTGTGAAGGGTAGAGCGAGAGAGAAGGGCGCACTTTCCTAGGTGTTCAAGAGTTCCCAAACCATGTGGCAAGGTAGGTATGTTATCTTAGTTGGCTTAACATTTAACGTTAGACAAGCTAGATTTTCTTTGTCAATTGCCCCAAGTGCAATCTTTCTATGGGAGAGGTTTGGTATATATGTCTAGATTCTTATTTTGCATAATAGTCATTAATTGATAGACCTTGTTTTCTAGTGGTTACTCATCTCCAATCATGGATGTTCAATCCACCAACCTTTGGATTTCCTACTCTGTTTTGGTCAAAAAACATCATGGCTGAAAGGGAGACTAGAGACTTTGTTTCTTGGACTATTCAAGATACCAACACTACACACACACATTCATTGTAAGATGCTATGACAAAATCCTCTGAGATATCATGCCTTTAACTAAACTTTTTTATAGCCTCCAACGTTTGCCTCAAAGGTTGGTGGTCCTTTGTGTTCTCATTGGCATGGCAAGAAGTAAAGACATAATCGCATTACTTCATGTATGATATGTTTCACAATTTTTACCTTTTAAGAATAGCCTAATTATTCTTTCACATATGACGCATGTCAAGTTTGCCTTGTATATACTTCCACTTGCACTATACATTATACTCATTTGATTTTCCTTATGGATTATTAATTAACATGAGCCACAAGAGCATGTGCATGCATGATTTTTGCATAACTTGGGCATGATTTATGCAGAAAACTTGTACACATGAAATGGTATGCAAGGGAAAGGTACATGTGCCTTATGTACTTCAATTTGACCAGTGATTATTGGGGGGACTGGAAAGAACATTGCATGCAAAGATGCAGTGAGAGAAAGATCAAAAAGGTCAGATCGATGGATTCTGTGGAATGAGAGTTTTCCCTCGATGCCTGAACTAAATCTATCATATTAGAATCAGAATGGTGAGTCGAATGACTTGGTTGATTCTACTTGATTCTAACTTCGAAGTCATCAGAATTGATTACTTAGACAAACACAAAGTCATTAAAAAAAATTAGCAGTTCTATACAAGAGCAGTATTAGATAGAATATTTAATTAGAGAAGCATACATTCATATTGGCATAAATCTGAATGCAATAAGACAATGGATTAATTCAAAAAGTAACAAGTACAACTTTGCTGAAATGGCAAGCATAAAGCAATCGCGGTGATAATTGCATACTCGAAACTAACGCTAGTTCTATGGTAGCTTTGATAATTCAAGGATCATTCAGTAGCTTACGCTGACTCTCTGTTTGAATCTAATCGATGTAATAACATCAACTATATTTTCTTCAATTCAATTCAAAATGCTTCGATTGATTGACTTGCTTGACAACCATGCTGCTTGATTGTACATTTATTTAAAAATATACAGGTGTATAGACTTGAGCTATGTTATTTGATACGGATTTTGACAGCGAACGTGGCTGTCACTTTCAAGGTAGGCAACTATCGCTATCTAGACAAGTGGCGATCGTGGTTGTTGTCATTGTCAAACTAGTTGCACAATGTTAAACTTATTTAAATACATGTAACTAGCTTCAGTAGGAATGGTACTATGCTAATTAGACAGTCGACAATTGTCAATTCGAGCTGGAGCCAAATTAGTTGGAGTTCAGATTGACAAAGGTTCGAATGCTTGATTCAATAGTTGTTCAAATCAAACATTCGAACTTCTATCAATAGTCGATAGCCGACACTCGATACTCCTTCGATAGTTGACAATTCACACTCGATACTCTTTCGATAGTTTGACTGTCGTTCGATTGTCATGTAGATACTTGTTTTTTATTATCGTGTATTATTACAAACTGTGCAAAATGCGAGTAAAAATGCAATAACATGAATGAATCTAGATTAACTATGGAATTAACTATGAATGCCTTGATCTTTAGCTAAGCAATGCACAAAATCTGTTGTGTGCATAAATATATCTGCTATCATGTGTGCCTTGATAAATTGCATTCGACAATACTCTAAGCTTGCCTCTTTGTTGAGAATTTTACTCTTAGAATGAAATCTAGGGTTGCCCAATAAGTCAATTGCACTTTGATTATCACACAAGACAATTGTTGCAGCATGTTGTTTCAGAAAAATGTTTGATAATAGATTTCTCAACCATATTGCTTCTTTAATAGCTTGAGAAGTAACAATATACTCTATTTTTGTAGAAGAAAGGGCTACAAAGATTTGCTTATGACTATTCCAGGAGATATGACTGTCATTAGGGAAAAATGTCAATCATGATGTGGATTTATGAGTGGCTACATTGCTTACCCAACTTGCATATGTATATCCACTAATAATGTGAGATATATGTTTCTAACATATTCGCGAACTATTTGACATCTTTAACCATGACTGGACTTTAATTGTTGAGGACTTCTGTCTAGAACACAACAGTTCAAAAATAAGATTAAGTATTTGCCTGTTCGTACACGTCTACATCAAATATAACACAAATCCTTATTGACAATTTAATCAGCCAGAGTGTAGTTCATTTGTGCTAGAGTCTGATAGCATTTCACTTGTAGAACGCTTTTCATTCGGTTCGATAGAGGAAGACTGTTGTTCTGAATTTGTCATCATCACACACCCACAACAAAAGTATTCCTGGTTACTTATTAAATGTAAGTTGACAACCAGATTAACACACAACTCCATTTCATTCAAATTAAGTCAGGACTGTACCAATTATATCGCTTTTAAGTGCTATCTCCTTGGAGAACGACATAAATACTACACAAATCTAGCAATTCTATGTTGGTATATTACGACATATGCCAATTTCGGCGCCATTGTCGAGGATAGCCAAAAAAAACTTGATACAAACTGACAACTCCATCTCCATCCCTAGTGTATGTCAGGTAGAGCTGCTCCACTAGAAAGATATCAGAAACTTTGAGACGATTTTTTCAAAAGTCTTCAGGAATCTTTACAAAGAGGAGATTCACCTTTCTATAATTTTAATGAAACTTTCTTTGATAATCTTCTTAATCCTAAAAATTTACCTGAAACCTTTGTCCTGAAGCTTCTGTTGTAGCTGAACCAGATTTTGAAGTTACAAATCCAGTTCTTGATCCGATCTGTGAACGCACCGAAAAGACACAATCCACCAAAATTTGTTGGTCCTGCAATCAGGTCTACCAGTTCAACGAAACCTGTTTCAGAAAATTGCTATAACTATGGTGAACCTAGACATTTTTCACTTGACTGTCCGTAGCCGTGAAAACCGATCGGATATATACCTTTATGTTCGAACTGCAAAGAACTTGGCCACAAGTATCCGGACTGTCCACAACCGTAGAAGCCGCATTCAAAGTACCAGTATGTTGTTACACATGTGCTGCTGCTAATTCAAAAGTAAAACTTTCAGCGCGGACGCTGTTGTGCAGAAGGTTGATGTCATCGAAGCCAAACAGACAAAGACAGTTGACCAATCTTGGCCAAGCAATGTCAAGAAGTTATTTAAAATGACTATGAGAAGCAAAAGCTCCTCAAAATCTGACACAGAAGTATCTTCAAAGAAGCGGAGAAATTCTTCGAAAAAGAAATCTTCAAACAAGTCTATAACGAAGGAAGATCTTAAAGCAAATCTTGATTACGATCGTGATGCAGCCAAGTTATTCTCGAAGGATATTTTTGCGGAAGCGAAAGAAATTATGAATTTCGAATTATAGACAACCATTGTAGAGAGAGTCACATTTTAGAAAGGAGATGTGGAAATCACAAAGACAAAAATTTCGGAGGCCACTATTGACAAGCCTATCTCAAAAGCGAAGACGAAAGATTGTGACATTGTAACCAATATTGGTTCTCTTCATCCAAATATAACCTTCGAGCAATTATTGGTAGATAACAATTATTATCGCAAATAGTTAAAAGGTCTCTCTGTCCCTAAGAAGAAGAAACGAATTTCTTTGCCAGACATTGGCATATTATCTATTGATCTAGGAGACCTTGGCGCACCATAAATCGACGTCACAATTGTCGGATGCTTAATCGAAATATGACTTAGGTTCGAGTGTCAACATAATAACTGAAGACACTGCTCATGCCTTGGGTTTGACTAATATTCAACCAACCCAAAGAAATGTGAAACTGGCTGATTCGACACGAAGAAAACTTGTTGGCAAATTGAAGGACGTGACTGTATATATTCAAGCCAAGGCTTTTACAATGAACTTTATTGTTATCAAACCACTTAGTTTGTCATCTTATTCTGTTTTAATTGGATGACTTTGGCTTTATTAGTCTAACGCAAGTGTATATAGGAAGTCCAGAGAACTAAGATTCCAAACTGGCGAGACAACTAATCATGGAAATCCAGAAGAACAGATTATCACCTGGAAATGTGACAAATATGAATGTGAAACTCCTATGTCCTTTCACTTCAGAAGATTCTTCTTATGCCCTTAATATATTCTCTAATGCATCAGACTTCAAATAAATTATTTTGAATGCTCTGAGAATAATGATTCATTGAATGACGAAGAAGAATTTTTCGATGTCTGCAATACAGATGCTGATATAATTATAAATGAATCAAAAGGTGTAGCCATGAATTTTGAGGATTCTGATCAAGACACAGATGACGAATTTGACGAATCCGAACAAGAATTTGGTAATAAACATCTGGCTAATGACAAGGATAAATCCATGGAGTCAGCCATGCACGAAATTCATGGCCATACCAAGTCCAGTAATATTGCTGGATTCTATAGAGCTAATTGAACTTGCACCTGGAAAATTTGTGCATGTTTCTATTCGGATCATCAACCATTGTTGAATCTTGTGAATATGCAATACAGACTGCATTGTGAGATGGTTACTATTGTTATTAGAGTTTGGTTTTTGTGTGGTCCTACGAAAAGGCAAACAAAATTATATAGTGGATAATGTTTCAAGGATTCAATCAGCACCTTTCAATACCGAAGTAGATGATGAACTTCTAGATGCATCGTTATTCTATGTGGAAGCAGTACTTGAATGGGCAGCTAATATTATTGAATACCTGATGCATGGACAACCAAGTGACTCTTTGACAAAGGTTTAACAACATAGTTGAATTTGAAGGTAGGTCAACTGTATCACAAAGGTGGAAGACATTCTACAAAGATGCATTTTGCCACATGAAGTACTAGATCTTATCATGTTATTGATCACATGACAGAATGAGGAGGCTTTTTTGTAGATGATATCATGATTCATAAAATTTTACAATCTGAATGTTGGTGGCCTACCATCTATAAGGATACAAAAAAGCATACTCAATCATGCGATATTTGTCAATGTGCATGGTGACCTACTAAACAGCATTATGAGCCATTGCATCTAGTTGTAGCACAAGTACCATTTGAAAAATGGAGATTGAATTATGTTGGCCCAAAAAAATCTAGCTGCATGTTATATAATTGTGGCTACTAATTATATGGCAAAATGGGTTGAAGCAAGAACTGTGCGGGTTGCTAGGTCATACAAGTAGATTTCCAAAAATTTCTACAAGTCTTTTTTGAAGACAAATTGCATAACTTGTTGGAATGTACTTGGTGCATTGCATAACCCAAAAAAACATGACTTTGTATGCGTAGGTTTCGCATTTAGCAGCAAATGCAGTTTTATGTTGATCTTCGGTTGCAATATTGACTTGATTGTATCCACTAAAGCCATCTAGAAAACTTGTATGCTTCAGCTCCAACAATGGGATACAATACACTATTAGTGAAAGGTAAAGGAAAGTGATCCTTTTTGGTACTGCATTCAAAGCTTTCAGATTAACACAAATTCTCATCTTGCCATTCTTCTTTGGTATAATCACGATTGGTGATGTCCATTCAATATGCTTGATCTCATAAATGAAATTAGCATCCAATAATCTTTGTAACTCCTTGATCAATTCTTTGTAATTTGGACTGCATCGCTAAATCGACTTACTTTAGGAACAAACTGCATCTGGTACTACTAACTTGGAATTGTATGTTGTACAACGGAAGTAGGAATACCCTTGAGATTTATATAGGACCAAGCAAAATAATCTATGTATTCAACCATCAACTTTCTCAACTCTAATAATTGAGATGGAGTTAGTTGTGCCCCCACTTGAATTATCATTGCTTCTTCACTTGGTCCAGTAAGATTCATTGGTTGAGTGCGAGCTGGGTCTATCATAAAGTTTTTTCATATCTGACACAACTTCTTCAGGTTCACGATGAGCTTTTGGCAACATGATTACCACATCATCCAATGTATAACTTTTAGAATGCTTTGACATATCATGATGGACTTCATCTTCCTTTTCTTGTTTCAAAGGGTTAGTCTTGGTTTTATTTTTTGATTTCTTAGCCACTGGATATTTTGATTTCAAATATTTTTTACTCAAGGAATCATGATCACTCCAAAGTATGGTTCGAACACCTATTTTGCTTGTGTGTTGATTTTGTGGAATAGTTTATGAAACTAGATTGATGAGTGCTTGTGCTAAATATTATTCATGATTGTGATAGCTTCATTAACAACAACAAACAAGCATTCATCATCCATATAAGGATCACACACATTAAAAAATGGAGGGCCTTTGCAAGCAAAAGATAGGAAGGAGGAGATTCTCTCTGTCTCTCTCTCTCTCTCTCTCTCTCTCTCTCTCTCTCTCTCTCTCTCTCTCTCTCTCTCTCTCTCTCTCTCTCTCTCTCTCTCTCTCTCTCTCTCTCTCTCTCTCTCTCTCTCTCTCTCTCTCTCTCTCTCTCTCTCTCTCTCTCTCTCAACTCTATTCTCTTCAAATGAAAAAGGTGCTAAAAAATGGTATCACATACCCTTATATAGACATTCGTAGGGTTAGGATTTTTGGTTCACCCAAAACCATGTGCCATAACAACTTGACTTTAAAAAGTTTTTAAAACCAAATTGCATTTTTGGCCCATCTGAAAGTGAATCTATCTCTAATTCTCGTGCAATATAGTACCTGATTCGTTATATTTGATTTTAAACTGGTGCTGAAAGCTAATATCATTAATATTCCACACGTGTGGAGCTGGATTATACTAATTGATCAAGGCTTTGATTGTCTCTACTTGTTTCCTATCAAGCTACTAAACTAGATCTTGTTTTCTGATGACTAGTTTATAATAGATTGTTTAACAAGCATACAATCACCTTGTGGATCATTCAAAGATCCATTTTTGGTCCTTAGTACTGTACTTTTCACATGATATCAGAGCCAAGTACAAGGCCATGGATCTCTCTTTGAATCTAATCCAGTTTTAGCAGGTTTTGGTGCAAAAAGCTAGTATTGGAAGGGCGACCTGGTATCCAGGTTTTGGTGAGGGAATTTGATCCCAAACTTTTTCAGGATCAAAATCCATACTGTTTACACATGTGGGCATCTCTGAACCAGCATTTAATAACCCATATTCATTGGATCATAGAAAATTCATCTGGTGTCAGTTTGATGTAATTTTTGGTGCAAATCCTAGAATAAGCTACCAAGATCACTTGGCATTGATTAGTTTTGAATTTGTTTCATGAAAACTAATTAATCTAGGCTGATCTCAGACCTTCTTAAAGTGGAAACCAAGTCTTGAAAGTACATCAAAGTGAATGAGAGAGAAAGAGTCAGTTTTTGTCCAAGAATAGCCAAGATTGGCAAGATTTGCTTGAGAGTAGTTTTCATCTCATCTTATCTTCATTCCAGCTTTGTGAGGGAGTGATAGAACTGTGATTACAAATCCATTTGTTGGATTAGAAGTCTTATTTATTGTTTCTTTTTTATGTTTTTTGTCTCCTATGCTAAGTATAACTTTTTCTTTATTTAATTATTTCTTTTTGATACTTTAACTCTTCTATTCTATTTTATATTTTATGTCTCCCATGCTAAGCATAGCTTTTTCTTTTTCAGTCTCCCGAAGATAAGAAAAACAAAGTCCTTCTAGAGCAATTCAAGAGACATATTTTGAAGGCAAAAGCAAAAAAAAAAGGACAGAGAGAGATTAGCACGGGGTGAGACCATTGCGGAGGAGGATCCATTAGAGACCTACCTTCCCAAAAGTGTCGATGATCAACCATGCTTTTACTCAGTTGAGGAGGGCGATTGTAGAGAAATTTTTAGAAAAAGGCCTTATACACTCTGCATTGCCGATATACCATATGGATTTCAGATGAAGGAATCATTAAATGACGATTCTCTCCTCAAATTCACTGAAATCCATAGTTTTATGCAGGGTTTTCTCGAAGTCACAACTTCTCCAATTTGGAGAGTTGTTATTTTTCATTCTTCTTGGCAGTCAGTTTCAATACATAAAGCTCTACTAACTTTCTGTAATACGGGAATAGAAAATGTTGTGTGGTAAGTTTTTAAGTTCTTGAATTATTAATTCGTATTTTGATTCATAATCATATTTTAATTTTTTTATTTATTTTAGTTGTAATGTTCCATGTCAGATACAAGCCCAATGTTAGGAACTCGGGAGGAGCACGACTTTGTAATGAAATAGAATACATAGCCATCGGTTATTATTCTTTGGATGACAAACGTTCGATGCTTCATTACAATACTTCCGGACTGACAAGTTTTGGAAACTTGTTTCAATATTCAGCCGTGACGAAGAAACTAAAGAATCCAATGATGGTTCTGTGGCTTGTCCCTACGAAAAACCACAACAATTAATATTTTTTCTCACCCAACTGATTGGATTTTGGATTTATTTAGTGGTAGCGACACTACGAACGCATGTGCTATTCAGAAAGGCAGACATGTTGCTGCAGTAGATTTAGATTCTAATTTTGATTTTGTAAAATTGAGAATGAAATTTCTTTCAATTTTGTCAGATGAACTATCTGAGGTGGAGTTTAGATAGCGAGGATTTAGTAATTCCCTTGTCCAAGGAACCTCAGCCTCCTACTAGTGAAAAAGTAGGCGATACAGGAGAATTTGCTGATGTCTTGGTTCAAGATTATAATGTGGTTACGGTAGTCGAGGAAACTGTAGATAATGTGCCACTTCAAACTACAGTAGCTACTCAAGAAAAAGAAAAAGATGTAAATGATCTCGTTGATTTTTGGGAATAAAAATTTCTCTTTTGTTTCAAAAAATAATTGCGTTTATATTTTTTGATGTATTGTGTTTTGAAATCTTTTTTATTAATTTAATATTTTTAAATTTATTTTTTAATTATTTAAAATTAAAAATTTGAAATATTTTAAAAATTTAACATTGATAATCATTATAAAAAATTCAAATTGTAACAATTTGTCAAGTTTATAATATTTTGATTTTGGATGTGTTTTTATGATATTTTTTGTGAGAAAAATATTGTTAAGAATTTAAAAAAATGAAAAGATGTTTTTCAGAGTGATTTAAATATTTTCACAAATCATTTTATCTCGATTGTTGTAAAGTAATTTCATTTGCGTTTATTTAATGTTTGAATATTCAATGAACTTATATAGGTCTAAGTAAAGATTTAAAACTTTAAAAAATATTGATTAATATCATAATTTAAAAAATATTTTTTTCAATACAAGAATTGTAATTTTAAAAACTTTTAAAATTCCAAAAAAAAAATTATAACTTTTGTTTTAAATATGCAAAAAATATTTTTAGTTATTTTAGTGGTTGTGTATCTAATGATTTTATTTTGAATAGTATTATTATTTCATATGAGCTAATTTAAAGTTATTTATGAAAATCTATTTACCAAATTTTTGTAGCTTGAATTATTTTCTTGCAAAATACAATATTTTATTATCTAGTTTTGAAAGAGATGAATGGATTGCACCAGATGTTACAGTTTCAGAATCATTTCGTTGCAAGATATATAATGATGTAAAAAATTCATTAAAAATGAGCACGAGATAAAAAATAGTCAGATTGAGTTGGTTTATTTCCTTGAATATATTTGTGGATTTCTTTTCAAGTGTCAATGTACACAACCCCAACGATGTTTGTATGCAAAAATTTATCAGACAGTTTATTATCTAAACTTATGGATGAAGGCTGGGACAAAAGATCAGATGGAGAAATAGAATGTAGAATTAAAATGTCTTCCATGTGCTTCCGTTATCAAATTGAAAAAATAAATGCTGAGCTTATGCTTCCATTATCAAAGATGGAAAAAAAATAAAGGTAAATGGGTGCCCCTCGATCAAGACTTGGAAGCCAGCGGACATTCAAAACGAAAAAATATTGAAACTATATACAATGATGCCGTTTTGACATGTGTTGAGGTGGAAGAAGATTGGAGTTTAAACTACATCCGGCGGGAACTATTGCTCCTACAAGATGATGTACTTTCAGACTTCAGATTCATTTTCAATGGTAAACTCGTAAGTAACTGTAAAAACTCAATCTTTTATGAATAGTTTCAATCAAAACTTTCTATTACAAACTCTGTACTAATTCTAACTAACTTTGTAGTTTTATGCAGGTACGTAAAAGACATGAGCTCGAGATCAAATGTAGAGATATTGGCGAAACAATCCAACTTATGGAAGAACATTGAGATTCACTATCAGCAAATACATGCCAATCATCATGTTTCTTTTATCATTATATAAAAATTGCATTCTAGTATTAGACTATGGACACAAGCTGATTGTAAGAATCTATTGTGATATCAATAAAAAAAACCCATAAACGGGTTGTTTACAAGTAAAATGATTGTATCTTTTTTTTTTGATGTCTCTCTATTTACAAATAGATCTCTATTCAATAAGTTTTTCTATATTTTCTATATCAGTATCAGGAATTGATAAGGCAACAGCTCCTTCTATAATCTCGCCCTCCTTTGTTTCGGGAAGGGCCTCAATGCCTTTTAAGGCAAGAGGAATATCTGCTACAAAAATGCCTTTCTATGTATTAGAAAGGACTTTTATTCCTTTTTGATCATATAAAATAAGATCTGCATCCTGAGCAACCTGAAAGGTTGTTAAGGCAGGAGTAGCTTTCTTTTGAGGGCCCTCGATTACAGCTACAATTCTTACACCGTACTGGACATAGGTTCTGATCAACTCTTGCCGAAATCTATATACATCACCAGGAGTATACGACTCAAGAGTGAACTGTCATCACAAAACACGAGAATCATCAAATTACAAACAATGATAGTAATAAAATATGAATAAGAATGAAATGAACTTCAAATGAATAAAATATTACCTCTTCAATATCTACATCCGTTTGTAAATTATACCGTTCAAAAAATAGCTTCGTATTGTACAGGACGAACCATGCACAACTAAAAGCGTCTTGTTGTTGTACACACTGCATATATAGAACAAAAATTAGTAATATAATGATAAAAAATTTATTTATGCTATGACGATACATTTGAATTAAAAAAGAAATACATGCGTATCAGAGATGAATTTAATATACCTTGAGAGATTTAATGGTTATATCTCCAATTGAAGTTGCCGTTGTCGATATTTTTTGAACAACATCATGAAGTAGAGAATCAAATTCTCGTTGTATATTTGTAGCCGACTTTAATTTTACACAAAGAAAATTTGATACTCTCTCCTTATTTATCTTTAAAAAAAGAATGTTCAAGCTCCAATGCCAACTGCAAGAACCAAAATACAAATATCGATAAATTCATATTTATGAAAAAATTTCGTTTTTATTAAAGCAATGAAGCATGCAACAATCCATATTAAAACAACAAAAACAAAAGAGCAATCCTTACTTATTTTCATATGGAATCAAATAGAATTTTGCCATAGGACTGCACTCGATAAAATAGACAACCTTCTCAAAATTGGCTTCTTTCACCTAACCGCTCCCATGAAAAATGGACTAACTACAAAAA
This sequence comes from Diphasiastrum complanatum, assembly GCA_029204225.1. Lineage (NCBI taxonomy): Eukaryota > Viridiplantae > Streptophyta > Lycopodiopsida > Lycopodiales > Lycopodiaceae > Diphasiastrum > Diphasiastrum complanatum. Next base: position 47,214,337 of record CM055107.1, read on the forward strand.
TTGTACCATGGGAATCGAGACTAATACTATTCTGCAAAAAAGAAACTTCGGCCTCTACTATTGCATCTGAAATTTTTGAGGTCTTATCTTTTAGCTCGGCACAAAATTTGGAACCTAATCTAAAGCTTATATGTGTACCTAGAAGAAAAAAATCAAAAAAGTTGCCGAGAAAATCAATTTCATTAGCTAGGTAGGTCTCGTATTGATTATAATGGTCAGAATAAAAACAAACCCGGGCTGGATCGTATGGAATTCTCACAAAAAGATTATGTATAGGAGCTAAAACAGAAGGGGAAACAATATTTACAGATTTCTCTGTTATTTTGTCTAGCTCCTCTTGAGTAATCAACACTTTTGGTAATGAAACCTGTTGAGGAGCTAGATGATATATCGGTTTCGAACGCACTCATAGTATTCACAATAGTATATAATAAGCAAATCAACAGAAAGTTGAAATGAATAAATAACAAATTTAGTGATTATGAATGAATTAAAAAGTTCAAGCAATATTCAATACCAACTAAGCTATAATTTACTTGAATGCACAGATTTGTCTTTTTCTATGACCTCCTCTGGATGATAGATCACATATATCCTTGTTTACCAGTCTCTTTCTCTTATTGCTTCGGACCTTTCTGTTGAGCACATCCATATCTTTAACAAGAGACAAATATGAGATACGCATGATTGAAATGCAATTTTTATCTCATCATTACTAGTTGTATAATGATGCAAAGAAGATTTCAACCTTCGAATCTCCTCCTTGAGCATCTCATTTTCATCCAAACAAGTTTTCATCTTTGTAGATTTTTCTTCGCACTCCTTTGATATTTTCCTTGATTCCACTTCCAAATAATGTATTCTTTGCATTGAATGTGCATTCCCATAGAGCATCAAATTCTCACGGTAACTCAAAAGGCCATTTTTACCACGACACATATAAATTATTAACTGACTCACCGAACGAAAATATGGATGTTGCAATGAACATGGATCAATAGGATACAATGTTCCTGATGACCATAAATCTACATGTTCTAGCTTTTCTTCCCTATATTGGACCATATCAGAAGCTGAAAATTTGGGTTGCTTTGAATTTCTCGTCCTGAGCGGAGCATATTCTGGTGACAGATCCACATGAAGATGATAAAGCTTTGTCACCAGTACAGTATTATAGTAACAAACAACACAATGACAATAAGAAAGCTGGAGATGGCGCTAACGACTCTGCTGGAGATAGATATGGCGTAGACTTTTTTAAGAAATGTCACTCCTAATTCAAATTTTTGAGTGTTCCCAACTATGGGGAGAGAATATTTCAGCATTTTGAAAAATTATATTTTAACTGTGGTTAAACACCAGTGAAGTTTGATGTGACTAAACTAAGGTGCATTCATTTACATGGAAAGTAGTGCGGGCAGATGCGTAAAGAAGTTAGAAAATGATATTATAATTACTTTATAGTTATTTTTCTCTCTCCTACATGGCATTTCTTATAGGGCCCTCTTTGGGCCCATATTTTCTCTAATGAATCATTCATCATCTCCTGGAAAGTGGCATGGCACATTCCTTAGCCAAATGGCGTGCTTTGTTGCAATTGAAACATAATCCTTGCTTGAAGCGTCTCTTACAGATGTCTTAGGTTTTTTTCTTAATTTTCTTTCTAGTCTTGGGTTTTCAATAAACCATGGCTGCTATTTGTTCAAAATTTCCTTTTGTATCAGAAATGTATATTGATTTATAAAAAAAAATCCCACTATCAGCGATATTGCAACTGTCCAATATTAGTGTGAATAACATCTAACACACCTGCTAAAGATCCACTCGGCTCTCATTCATTTATGTTGGATGGATATAAATTTGCAAGAGAAAAATGATCAGATTGGCAAGTTTACTATCAGATATTTATGAATGACAAAAATCAAAGTAAAAACATATCAATACTCACAGTTGTTTTTTTTGTGATCCTGACGGTTGAATCCTTGCACATTTATCTCTGAATGCATATATACATGTTAGACTAGAATTTCAAAAATAGATTTTCCTCCTGATTATGTTCTGAAATCCAAAATTCTGGCCTTCCAATAAGATCGAAATGATAGTTTTGACTTTTTCCTTTTTCGAAATGCTCCTTTTAATGATGGATGCATCAAAACCCAAGAGTTTTTTGAATATTTTCTTGGCACTCATAATCCATTATCATCTGTCTCGTTGAATAGAAGCACAGAGTCGATTGAGGAGCATGGCTTCCTTGATGGCGCCATTCGTAATTTGCATGCAAAAATCTAAAACAATGAACTATGAATATGAAAATTTGCATAAACAAAAAACCATGAATTTGAGAAAAAGTGTTGGCGAAAATTTGAAACACTGATTTATTTGGCGCCACAAATTAACTCTGGTTAACCCTGTTAATTATGGTTTGACAATGCATACACATTAATGGTACATCGATTTTCTCATCTCAACCATCTGTCATATTCATTTTCAATATTTTTGGGTCTCTTCGGGCAGTGATGAGCTGGAAGGGCAGGCCTCATCAACCAATAGCATTTTCACATGCTGCCCGACGAAACAACAATATATTAAAAAAAAAAATTATTTTATTATATTTGAGAAATTCTACGTTACTTAGAACCCTGAAGCTAAGGTTTCAATTGGTCCACATGGCAACAAAATAAGAAAAATAAATAAAAAAACATCTTTTTCAAAGGCCCTCGTCGGGCTCTAAGTTTCTCTAATGTATTTTGTCTATATATGGGAAAGTTTCTTGTTGTGTTTTTGGATGATATTCTCATCTATAGTAAAACACTCAAAGATCATAATAAGCATCTCCGTACTTTCTTGAGGATATTGAGACAAGAGAGCTTTATGCTAAAGATTCAAAGTGCGAATTCTATAACTGTTATATCTTGGTCATTTCATATCCTGGAAAGGGATTATGATCGTTCGAGAAAAGATAAAGACGGTTCTTGAATGGCCAATTCCTAAGGCAGCAAGAGAACTTAAATTAATTTTTGAGATCTATTGTTTTCTTCCGTAGATTTATTCTGGATTATTTAAAGATTGTTGCTCCTCTTAATAGTGCATTGAAGGGGATTATTACTCGTAAAAGTAGGCCTAGTGCACCCCTTAAGTGGAATGAGACTTTGGATGCAAGTTTTAATAATCTTAAGAAACTAATTGTCTCAACACCAGTACTAGTCATAATGGATCCTGATAAACTTTACGTAGTTAAAGTGGATGCTAGTGATTATGCGATTGGTGCAGTTCTGTGGTACATGCGTTGAAGATGTGGAGACACTATTTGTATGGTAGTCAATTTATGGTGTGCTCAGATCACCAACCATTGAAGTATTTCTGTAGTCGAAAAGCTCGATGGGCTGAGCTGATGCAAGAATTCGACTGCGTTTTTAAAAAGTACTCAAGATATAGTGAGAGAGATTAATGTACAGGGTTTCAAGATTGGAATCTAGGAAACTTGTTTCTTGGGAAGCATGGCACGAATCATAAGTTTATCTTCTTCATGCACAGGGCACTCTGTATCCACTCTACGTCCATAGTAGCAAATGGATGAGCTGTATGTTAGTTATGTGTTCAAGTTTTTGACTACTTCCAAAGCAATGAAAAATGCAAGCATGCTTCGTTGATACTGGTTGCATGCGATTTCATATTCCAAAGTTTTTATTATAGCCTCGGTCTTATCTTCGTCAAAAAATAGCAATACTTTTTGAGATGGGTGTAGATTTCTTCTTGCAAGCACATAGGTAGTTGTAAAATCCACTCCTTAAGCTTAGCATTTGATAAATACACATTGCAAAGACATGTGACAACATATGATACATAAATGTATAGAAAGGAATGAATTTGTAATGTAAAAGCATTTCACAATCAATAGACCCCTCAAGAGACATCAATTCACGTTTGCCAAAACCTATTCCAAGTCATGTTTTTTTTTTAAAATTTGCAAGCTACCGGTCTTTTGCAAACTAATTTAGAAATGATAATGCCTCTAAAATTTTGCCAAGTCAATATTATTCTATATGATGATTGTGGAATTTGTTACAATCTAGTTGGGATTCAGACCAGCTGTCTACAACTTTAACTCTGGAAAAACTATTTTCTGGGCAAGAATTTGGCCGAGGTAAAGGCTTTGAATTTCGAACTAATCATTTTGTAGAAACAAAGCTTATGGCATCTAAATAGATGGAATGTGCTAAGTTATGGCAGATCCTTGTTTAACATTAACATAGATTTTGGGTTCTTTCTTTTTAGGCATATCACTATTGTGGGTTTAATCCATCTGGTCGATGTCAGGCATGAACCCATCATTTGACAAATTGACTCGGCAAGTGATCGTGTGCGTGAGTGCATGTGCGTGTGTGCGCACGAGTAAGTGCTTAGAGTAGTAGTCTCATGGCTAGCAAAGGCAATGTTCTTTGTCACCAACATATACCCCCCCCCCCCCCCCCCCCCCCCCCCCCCCCCCCCCCCCCATGCAGTGGCGGACAAGTGGTATGGTCCTTTATCAACCCTGCATCTACACCGTTCTATTCTGGTTGGACAAAATCCAACGGTGGCAGCGTTAGGGCAACATATTACACTTTCTTTTTGGGTTTGGACATGATGGATGGAGGGTTTCATCAGAGCACTGATTTCCGCAGCGCAGCTATGGCAGCGAGATCATCGTGGATGGAAGAGCGGCTTCCAGATTAGAGCATTCCCAGCTGTGTTGCTGCTTCATCTGTTTGTAGATCTTGTTAAGTAGTTGTAAGTTTGAGATGGAAATGATGGTATTAGTAAAAGGTCTGAGCAGCCGATTGAGCGTATGATGGACATAACAACAGGGTGCGATGAAATTGAGACATGAGAGTGCCCTAGCATGTACTCGAGCAATAGTACATCTGCTGTCGCAAGTTCTCTTATAATAAAGAATAATGGTAGAAGAAAGGCGATGGCTGAGGACATGGATGGTATTTTCAGCTAGACTTCTTCCATACAGTAATACTCTTCTTTGTCCCCTCCTGTTTTTGAGGTCCTTTTCTCTGGCTGCCTTGACTTCTCATCCTTGCACTGATCCTTCTCATACTATGTTATTCTTGTATAGGAAGTGGTATTTTTTTTTGGCTTGTTCTAGTTGTGATTTGTATAATTCAGTTTTTAGAATGTCTTTTTCTTGCTCTGTGTTGCTATTAATTGCTTTGTTCTCATTGATAGAGATTATACATCATGATGTACCTCCAATGGGTGGAAAATAATGTGCTTATAGGGTTCAGAGTTTCTATATTTTTAGAATTTCTGAGTCGCACCTAGTCTTGCTATTTATAAATTGAACTATGTATGTCATTCTAAGTAGATCCGAGTGTCCGAGGGAGGGCTTCATAAAGTTACAAGTTTCTAGGTCATTTCAATGTCTTCGTGTTAGGCTGTTGTTAATATCATGCAAAATTTCAGCCTTCTCGTTACATGGAATGCCTTTCTTTCAGTCGTGGTATTTTCATCAGCTTTTTTATGCGTGTATATAGCCTTGCTGCAAACGATTTCCCGCAAAGTAGCTTTTTTTTTTCTGCTTATTGCCTTTATGGTAGCTGTTGGAGGGTTACTTCATTATGTTTTTGAGCAGTTCTTAAGATGTTCATTGGGTATCTTTTCAAAACCAAATCATGTACGTTGTTGATCGTCCTTCGGGTTTAATCTCATGTTCGATCAATGACAGAAAGGCCAATCACCATTCTCCTCAGCTATACCATGTGTCAGTAGTTCAACATGCTTCAAGATTCCAAGGTTTAGCTAATATGCTTACGTGGACACTCTTGTACAACCATCTGTTTGAACGTTTGACACTTATGAGAATTTGTGGGTAGGTCTATGAAAGAGCTTCTATGCTGGAATTACCGGCCAAGAGTTTCTACTCTTATTATTATGCTACTACTATTGAGGTTGGGCTAAATGCATGTTGGAGCTGTGTGGCATTCTGGTAGAGGGAGACGCAGTCCCACACACCCAGCCCGCCCTTCACCCTCTGTCAAGTGTGAGGAGAGTGTGCTTGGAAGCTGTCAATATGTGAGTTTGAGGCTATGGAGGTCAGCTACGTATGCATATAGCTCAAACATAGCGTGCATCCAGGACCTAGTTGGCTTTATCAGTCAAGGCTGCCCTAAATTCTAATCATTTTCCCTCACATCAGATGGTACTTGCTACTTACCCCTACGTGGCCTGTGTGACACAAATGGATTGGCAACATGGGGTAACTGCACTTACTAGGGAAGGGCCGGCCTTATATACGTTCACTTGTTACCAAGCCAGTGGTGGGACCAACTTCCAAGGGCCCAGTCCCACTTTCCTAGGGCCCATGAATGCCATGGCTTGATTACCCAAATTTGAATTTGGGACACTTCCAGTTGCCTTGAAAAATAGGGCGTATGTGAAAGTCCTATACTCCTTTTAATGTGGGGGTAAGCGAGGGGAGCACCTCCATTGTCTATAATGGCCGACAGCAGTTTCAAGTTAGGGCTCAAGGTGAAAGGCTAAATGGATTTGAAATGTTAGTGCAGGCTCTTGATGAAGTGTAACTCCAGCCTTCGCAAGTTGTCAGCTTCAACAGGTTATGCAGTTTATCTCTTATCTGATTTTTATTCCTACACTATATATTTTCCAGCCGTGCATTTTTCCTATACTGTAGAACCTCCAGCCAGACTGGTCTTCAGTGGGGGGCATATGGTATTGTGCACAGCTTGGCGTCTTTACCTGTAGGGGGCAACAATGATGTAATTATATTCATTGGTCTATGAAGATTTTTAAAATTGGAATTACCGCCTGAGGGAGACAACTCTTATGCTGATTATTGCTATCTGAGACCTTGTTTCTTGCTGTATCTGCTAGAGTTGTCCTGACTGAAATCAGAATGGTCTGTTTTAAAGTATTGACCCTCATCAGTTTTTATCACTTGCTCTGTGAAGGGATATTTTTTCCTGGAAGAGAGTTTTTATGCTGAATACTGCTTTGAGGCCCATTCCTTGCTCTATATTCACTTGCTCACTTGCTCTGTGTTTGGTACTTCATAATAGTCAAAGGTTGTATGTTTTAAAATTTTCATTTGTTGGCTGGGGATATGGGTTCAGGGCTCTTATGTTGACATTCAACAGTCAATAGCTTATTTCACATTACTAGAGAGACACCAGTTCCAAGTTAGGGCTTAAGGTGAAAGGCTGAATTGAATTGAAATGTTAGTGCAAGCTCTTGACGAAGTGTAACTCAAACTAATTCTGCACAGACTGATTCTTTGAGTTTTGGTTCGGTGAGTTTTTCGTTTTTGATTACATTCAAAGTGTTAGATCTAAGAATCAGTTGAATTGCAATTGGAATTGGTTTGGAAGCTGGTATGGACCGGTGCATAGCAGAAACAACCATTAAAGGCATTCTGAAAATATAATATTCACATGTATATGACAACAAAAAGATATTAATAGCTAGAATGATTGGTTTGGATTTCTGGATATTTAGAAATTTGGAGCTGAGCAGAATGCCTTTCAGGGTTGAAGGATTCAACAATGAGAGGGAGTGATCCATTGGATGGATGGCTTTTATGATCTCATTATAACATGTTACTTTCTCAGGACTACAATTTTTCAACAGGTAAGAGAATACTAGGGTTACATGGAAAGCTTATTGGATTGTATCATTTGAACCCGCTCACTTATTACTTCATTCCAGGTGAGGGATGGAAAGGCGCCTTTCGTATGTGTAGTCCAAGTGACTTCATGATTTATTAACATTTTCGTAATCATTATCATTGGCCTTGAGATTGTTGTTGCTAACTTGCTTGGGTCGAGTGGTATGGATCTTGCATGCAGTGATTCATAATTGCTAGAGTCATGCTTGAATCTCTCATTGAAAGAGAGCCAGAAATGTTTATTTTAAATAATGTTTTGGCAAAGTAAATTGGTAAGTACTATAATTGGGTATTGTCTATGTTGGTAGTTTGGTATGAGTATTATAAGTGGCTTGTCAAATTGGTATTCACTTTGACAAATAGTTTAGAATCATAAATGCAATTTGGTCATATGCTAGTGTGAAAGCTACCAAAATTGGCACATAGATGCGATTGTTACAAATAGACAATTTAGTTAATAAATTATGGTTTTTGATTAAGAGCTGAAAGAAGTGATGCCCATCCCTAAACTTTAGGCTATTCAGATGTGTTTGTTACAAACTGACAGTTTAGTTAGTAAATTATTGTTTTTGATTAAGAGGCAAAAAAGTGATGCCATGATTCATGGGCCTTGATTTAGGGCATGACGACAATACATTTAAGGTTAGGTTAGTTGTTGTAAACCTTAATACTAAGTTGGACTTGGGGAAGCTTATATGATGAATTTACACCAATGATGCAAGGATTAAACCATAGTTCATGGCATAGATGCCCAGAAACATGTTTCTGGGAGGACGTGTTTCTAAAACCGCATTTCTGAGAAACGCATTTCTATATCTAGAATTGTTAAAAAAATTATTTTTTGGAAAAATAGCTTATGGCTGAAATTTTTTTAGGAGATCGATGGTTAAACCAGCGTTTTGCCTCTCAGAATTGCAGTAGATGGGGCACAAACAGATCTTATTTTCAATAGCTATTTGGTTGTTATTTGCTCTGGCTTTTCAATAAATGCTCAGGAGGTTCGGGGGGCGGTAGCCCTTCGAGAAACAGGGGGTCAGGGGGGCGGTAGCCCCCCGGTGGGGGGTTTGGGGGGCAATGCCCCCCAATGGCCTCTTCATGATTTGGCCTCTCAACTCCCTGAGCGAAAACACACTTACTGGGACCTTTAGTGATCGTAACAAACAGGCTAGAGGTTAGTTTTGAATTTTTATCCTTGATAGAACCCAACATGGATTAATGCACCCGAATTGGACCATCCTGCACCCGAAACAGTCGGCATATTACACAGTAATAATGCTCTTAATTAGAGCTTTCATCTGATACCCATATTGCCCCAAAAAAAACTAAAAAAAAAAGAAAAAAACTTTATGAAAAAAATTTTAAAAATTTTTGAAACGCGTTTTTGAATCGCATGGATATTATGATTGATTGAATAAATATGTAGCTAGGTTAGCTGCTGTGAAGTTTTACATTTGAGTGCAATTTCACAAGTAGATTTTACGTTGATCGCGATGTTGTCATGGAGCTAGAAAACTAGCTAGCCTTGAAAAATCCGGGTTCTTTTGTATCTATTACAATCTCCACCACTTAGATCCTTGTATTTAAAAGTTACTTGATATTATTTATGTGATGTTTATTAATCTGCACTTTTGGATCTTGCGTCCACCTCATCACACAAATAATTTAAATAAAAAATTTACACCAATTAGCTTTCTTGTAAAGAGTATTGTCAAAGGATGCTTCAATATCTCTTAAAGCTGCTTCACAATTTGCCTTCAAAGGAGTTGCATATTTATAATGTATCAAATATAGAAAGTTGGTCAATCGTCTTTTGTCCATACGTGTAGAAAAGATGTTAAAAGTAAAAGATGTTAAAGGTGCTCGTCACGCGTTAGCGGGGCAGCGTTAGTGCTGCCCCACTAAAGTTCTATATTATATAGATTTATATAAAGTTGCAAGAGAGATAATGATTTGAATTGTTATTATTTTTAATGTGGGTGCAAAGGGTTTTTCATAGTCAATCCCATACCTTTGAGCATAGTCCTCTGCCACCAACTTTGCCTTGTAGATTTATCTTGGGCATGGCCTTTGCCAAGAACCTTGGTGCTCTCATATTTATTATGCTTTAGTATGTAGATTCATTTGAATCAAGCTTCTTCCTTGTTTTAAGGAAGTTTTACAAGATTTCAAGCATGATTCTTCGACAAAATATTATGCGACATTTATACAATCATACCATTTTTTTAATATGCATCTTTATAGAAAAGACTTAATTATTTCAAAAATAAAAGACATCAAAGCTCTCAATCACTTGCATATCTTTTTGAGCACAACCTTGCTTGCCCTTAATGACCTTTATACAATAGGTGTGAAAGAAACTAGTTTTCTCAATCAGTTGCATATTCTTTTGAGCATAATTATATCTACTTAGAATCTTTCTTATCCTTGATGCTTTCATAATATCTTAAGGAAAAGTTGACAGGTCATTTTTACCAATAATTTGATCAATAACAAAAGCAATATGATATACATTTGTTCCATTTAAAAATAATATTTCATTTAACACCAAAGTAATAAATCAAGATCACATTTTTTCGACAAATTTTTTTTAGAAGGAATATACACTATTTTTTTACGATTGTATTGAACAAGTATGATCTTTTGTTGCCTTAGAATTGTCCTTAGATTTATTTTTAAAAAAACATGAGCATAGCATGTCCCCCAAAAAATTTAAGTTCTTAGCATTAGTTTTTTTGTAAGGTGACTTATTATCAAGTGGAACATTTGGTAATCTATTTTGAAGATAGTTAGCATAATTGATTGCATCATTTTAAATTGTCAAAAGGAAGAGATGTATCTAGCTTTAGAGCCTTAGAACATTTTCAAAATATTATATTTTTCCTTTGGATTGTCTCATTTTGTTGTGCATCACAAAATTTAATGAGAGCATTGGAAATATATTCATTTCTATTAGTACTACAATACATTGATCCTCTTGTTAAATTGGGGTTCCACCATATATTTTAATTTTAAGTATTCTTTGTAATTTGTATGCAACTTTGATTATCACAAAATATGTTAGTGGCTTTTAAGATAATTACGACTCGAATATGAGTCTTTTCAACCAAATAAATCCACATAACGTAAATTCACTCAAGTCATCTTCAATTTTAACTAAACAAATTGCAATAGTAGTTTTCTTTTTGCTCTTTCATGAGAGATAGTAAAGCTTCCCAACATAAATACATGACTTGTGTTGTTCAAAGCAAGAGTAATCTGTTTTGTATTCTTATGAAGACCCAAGTAGAGTCAAATGTCAACAAATGAGTATCCATATCTTACTTTGTTTTATTTTTGTATTTGGAAAAACTAATGGCATAAATATAAAATTTGCAATTTGTTATAAAACAATAATAATTTCTATGTATCCTTTGGTTTGTTGAAATTGACGGAATGTTTTATTGCTAATCTTAATAATGCATGGCAAGCATCAAAAGCTTTAACTTATTTTTCATTCAATTTCACATGTGCAACGTATGGAAGTTTTTCAAAAAATGATGAAAGTTCAAGCTCATGCATATTGTGCTGTGTTGCATTAAACCAATGTTAGATGTAATATGGTGAACCAAACAAATCAGACTCATACAAATGGTTTCACACGTGTGCTGCTATTTATAGAGATATGAGAGAAACATGTTGAAAGTCACATCTTATCTTTGTGTTGACATTTTGTCTATATCATCTTATAAAATTGGCATAAATGGTGATGAAACATGCAATTTGGACTCCATTCATTTTGAGAATTATGCTATATCTTATTTATGTTTATCATGTGATTTTAGAGTAAAGACATTTAAGAGGTCCACAATTCTTGTTAGAGAACATACTAAATTTGTGATTGAGAAGGAGTTAGAAATGTAAATACAATTGGTCATGTTGTGTGAATACTATTGTTTATGATGACATGAATCAAGGAGCCACAATTTAATGCACTAAGTTGGGAACTTGGTTACCACTCATACATGTAAGCTTGGAAAAAAATTGTGTTAGAATTGCAATTTAACCTTCAAGTCTTTGATCATTTGCTTCAATTTGTGAATATAAGTGTACTATTCAGGCTTTTAATTATGCATTCATAATCAATTACTATATAAATGATGCAAATCATATACTATTTAAGAGGTCCACAATTCTTGTTAAATAACATACCAAATTTGTGATTGAGAGGGAGAGTTGGAAATGTAAATACAGTTGCCAGGTTCTGTGAATACTATTGTTTATGATGACATGAATCAATGAGCCACGATTTAATGCACTAAGTTGGGAACTTGGTTACCACTCGTACATGATGTGAGCTTGGAAAAAAATTGTGTTAGAATTGCAAGTTAAATCTTCAAGTCTTTGATCATTTGCATCAATTTATGAATATAAGTGAACTATTTAGGCTTTCAATTATGCATTCATAATCAATTACTATATTAATGATTTTTTTTTTAACTATGAAATATAGATATAGAAGAGAAGAACTCTTTGTAACTAACCATGGGTTCAATTCTACACTAGATGACATAAATCTTGAGGACATTATAAGTGAATTCTCATAGTTTCATCAAAGGTGAAATTACTTTTTTTATCATCAATTTTTTAATTTCTCTTTTTGTTGAAGTGCTCATTCGCAAAATGACTAAATGGAACAGATGATGGCGCAATTTGATCAGAAGTTCAAATCATCTGAAGTTGTCATCACTAACCAACCAAAATCACTTCCACTACAGTTTCCTAAGTGGGAGAATGTATGGCGCTCAATACGTGTTGGAAACTATACGGTTTTAAAAAATATTGATCGATGAAAGAGAGACTAGCCACTCTCATCTATATAATGTTTCATCACATAAAACGACATATTGTACATTCAATCCATGAGTTATCCAGTTGATGAGAGCTTCATATGAATTCCATCAAGGATGTCACAACGACAAGAAGCGGGGTTTTCGACATGCACCTCCAACTAATTTCGAAAAAATTAAACTCTGTCGAAATCTGACACATCGTAATCCGACAGGCCTTTCCAAACGACACTGAGCATGAAATGATTTTTAAATTAGTTGTCAGATTTTGACAGATAAATTGGTTGTCGAAAATCAATATCCAATGTGGCAATCACATGGTAGCCGTTTTGCGAGGTGGTATCTAACATGGATGTCAAAATCTGACGGATATAGTTATATATCAGATTTCGACATCCACGTCAGTGATCCACGGCCCCGGTGATTTGACGTGTGTACTTATTGCCAAGGATATTTTCATTTCTCTCTCCCTCGAAGCTCATTTTCATATTCACTTTGCAGTTTTTGTTTGGCGACTTGGGGAGTGACTTCTTGAGCGATTGTGGTGTCTTCTTGGAACACTCACCTTGCCTTCAGCTCTTCTTGTCTACCACTCTCCTTGCAGGTTGCTGTATCTTCTGAATTTTTGTTTTTTGGTTTTGTTTTGATTTTTTTGGTTTAGAAATATTGTGATTAAGCAAAGAATGAAATACGACTTCTTGAGCGATTGTGGTGTCTTCTTGCAACACTCACCTTGCCTTCAACTTTCCTTGTCAGCCACTGTCCTTGCAGGTTGCTGTATCTTTTGATTTTTTGTTTGTCTCTGGTTTTGTTTTGATTTTTTTGGTTTAGAGATATTGGGATTAAGCAAAGAATGAAATACGACTAAAAGCAATTGTGAAAAGAGGAAGTTATGGTTTGGTTTTGAGAAATTGTGTGAGAGAAAAAGATATGGATCTTGGTTTTTTAAAATATGGATCTTGGTGAGAGAGAAAGATATGGAATGAGAGGTAAGTAAAAGAGATGTATTGTTGCCCACCTCCAGTTAGTTTTACCAATTACATGTTGAAGCTTCGCCTCCTTTGTCATGACTTGTTCTCTCACAGAATGATAAGCCACTTTAATATGCTTGCTCCTTGCATGAAAAATAGGATTGCTTGCCAATCTTTGGGCTGAAAAGTTATCACAACAGATGATTGGACTCTCTAAAAAATCCAGCAAGTGAAAATCCATTACCATCCTTTTGTTCCAAATTATCTGCTTTGTGCATGAAGTCAAGGCTTTGTACTCGGCCTCACTAGAAAATCTCCATCACCTATGAAAATAACATGTGCACTTATGGATTTTCTATCCATTTTATTTCCAACAAAGTTTGAATATGAAAAGTGAATGATCATACTCACTCATCTTGAAATTTGAGAAAGTAGAAAGATGTTAAGCTTAGCATACCAACTCCTTGGTGCTTGCTTAAGTCCATACAAACTCTTTTGTTGGAAAACACACGTGATTAGGGTTGCCATGTAAAATGAAGCCCTCGAGTTGCTCCATAAACACCTCCTCCTCAAAATCACCATTCAAGAAAATGCATTTGTGATATCCAATTGCCATAGATCACATCCAAAAAGTGTTGCAAGAGATATGATGATCCGAATGCTTATCATCTTTGCCACGGGTGCAAAGGTCTCATCATAGTCAATTCCATACTCTTGTGCATCTCCTTTTGCCACCAACCTTGCTTTGTACTTGTTGATTGATCCATCTTGGTTTGTCTTCACTTTGAAGATCCACTTGCATCCAATAGCCTTCTTGTCCTTTGGAAGTTCCACCAATCTCCATGTGTCATTCTTCATAGGAGCTTGATACTCAAGATCCATTGGTCGGATCCACTCCTCTTTTTGTCTTGCTTCATCTACAAATGTAGGTTCATCACAAGAGTTTAGGAAAGCCTAGTTTGTACCACCAACAACTTGCTTACCTTTTTCATCATAAGTGAGCCTCAAAGGTTGTTGCCTTTGCCTTGATGTCCTTCTTGGCTTTTGATTTAAAGTAGAGTCTTCAACATCAACATCCAAAGTATCATCAATGTCATCTAATAAAAATATCACCTCCAACTTGATGTACCTTGTAGATCTCAAGTTAATTGATCTTGATAGGATCTCACACGTGTGGAGTCTGTCCCCACATGTGAAAGAATGTACATAAGTCACTTTTATAAAGTTAGATTGATTTTAGCTTGATCTACACTAGTGTGAAATTGACCTTTGAGTAGAATCTTGAAAATGGTCAAATTGGTCAAACTTTGTGTAAATAGATTGGACTTCCATGTGAATGAGTTATTACTCACACATGTGTAGATAAACTTCTAGAAGATAAGATAGGAAGATTTCATTAGATCCTATTTTATAGAAAATATTCCTATAAATGTGAAAGACTAGTTCTTTGTTTTCTAGCCAAAGAGAATAGTCAACTTTGGGAAATGAGCACATATGGCTCCCATTGTGGATCTGGATGACTAGGCACTCTTCACACGTGTGAAGACTTGCTGGACAATACACAGCTCGTGGATGTACTTGATCTATAGAGGGATCAACCACATCAATAAGAAGTTGATGTGACATTGGCAAATTCTAATTTTGTTGTGATTTCCACATTTGTCTTGAGATTTTATGATTAAAATGCATTTGTAAGCTGATGTACTTTACTCTCTGTAGACAGGCCGTACTGGTACTGTCCTCCACACGTGTGAGGCCACCCATCCATGTTTTTGATCATTTGATCCATTGCTCTTGCTTAAATCATAGTGTAAAGCATCTAGATCAAGATCTAACACCTAGAACTTGATAGATCTTTGGATTAAACAACCAATAACTCTTAATGATTGATAGTGCAATCATATTTGTCCTTTTTCTTTGAAAATCGACATGGTATCAGAGCCAAGTCTAAGAGTGATCTAAATGATTAATAGTACTTGTGAAATCATTGACAATTTGTTGTTTTTGAGTTCTAATTGAGAGGGCGAGTTCAAGGAGAGAGGTATCATCAGTGTTTTTGGTCAAGATCGATTTGTGGGCTGCTGAAGTACTGTCCACACGTGTGAACCGTACAACAACCTTCAAATTAACTTCCATTAGTGTTTTTGATCCAAAAAAGTGCATACTAGTCCACAATTCAAGGATTTTAGTGCATTGTCTAGATCTAGGTTCACTTTATTGAATGCTAATGATCAAATAGTGATTTGAGTCATTGAAGCAATTCATTTTGAAGCATTAGATCAAATCTTTAAGGCTGATTTGTTCGAATCTTAAGTGTGTGTGAAATATCAAACCAAAATTAAAGTAGAATCAATTTTTTTGAGGAGTGATTTGCTAGGATATTTGTAGTTGATCTATTATACCATCATTCAAGTTGAACTAGAATTGATTGAGCCGAGATTAGAAGATTTTTAGATCACAAGTTTGGAGAGATACAATGCAAGTAGAGTTTGATGCTTTGATAGGTAATCAAACTTGGAATCTTGTACACTTTCCATATGGAAAGAAGCCACTTGCATGTAAGTGGATCTATAGATTAAAGTACAATCAAGATGGATCTATAAGTAAGTACAAAGTTAGATTGGTTGCTAAGGGGTTTCTTCAAAGTAGAGGCATAGATTATGAAAAAACATTTGCTCCTGTAGCAAAACTTGTAACCATTGATTGATCATTTGTATTGCTACTTTATTCAAGTGGAATCTCTATCAAATGGATGTGACATATGCTTTCTTGAATGGCTACTTGGAGGAGAAAATATACATGTTGCAACCCGAGGGCTTCATCAAGGATGGTGAGGAGGACAAGGTTTGCCACTTAAGGAAGAGCCTATATGGCTTGAAGCAAGCACCTAGAGCTTGGTACTCTAGGTTGCATGATTGTCTCTACTCTCTTGGCTTTGTGATTAGCTCTTATGAGCCTTCTTTGTACATCAAATGTAATGATGGAAAGATCATCATTTTAGTACTTTATGTTAATGATATCATATTGACAGGAAATGGTAGTGAAAGCATAAGAAATGTTAAAGTTTCCTTGTCTAGTGAATTCCAGATGGTAGATCTAGGACTTCTTAAGTTCATGCTTGGAATAGAAGTTACTAGACGTAGTGATTTAACTTCTATAAGTCAATCAAACGATGTTACTTACATTCTTGCCAATAGAGTGCTTAGATATGTCTCTTCTACTAGATTTTTTGGCATTTTCTATCAAGGATCTAACTTGTACTTGAGAGCAGTTTCGGATTCAGATTTTGCAGGAGACAAGATAGATAGAAGATCCATAAGTGCATTTGTCACTTTTCTTTGTGGAGGAGTGATATCTTGGCTTTCCAAGAAGCAAGATACAATTTCTCTTTCCTCTTGTGAAGCCGAGTACAAGGCATTGACTTCAACAACCAAAGAACTCCTATGGCTAAGAAGACTTTTAGTGGAGCTTCAAGTGCTAAAAGCCGAGGAGGTCCCTTGCATCTATTGTGACAATCAAGCTTCTCAACAAATTGCTACCAATCCGATCTTCCATGCTAGAACAAATCATATTGAGATAGCTCATCACTTTGTGAGAGAGAAGGTGCAATCCAAGGAGGTTCAACTTCGTCATGTGCCTTCATCCGAGTGCATAACTGATATCTTAACCAAACCTTTGGCTAAAGATTCATTTTTCAAGTTAAGAGATGCTCTTGGAGTTGTAGATAGATGTACATTAGACTTGCCAAATTAGAAGTGAGGAGGAGTGTTAAAATATCACTTCCAACTTGATGTACCTTGCAGATCTCAAGTTAATTGATCTTGATAGGATCTCACACGTGTGGAGTCTATTCCCACGTGCAAAAGAATGTACATAAGTCACTTTTATAAAGTTAGATTGATTTTAGCTTGATCTACACTAGGGTGAAATTGACCTTTGAGTAGAATCTTGAAAATGTTCCAAATTGGTCAAACTTTATGTAAATAGATTGGACTTCCATGTGAATGAGTTATTACTCACACATGTCAAGATAGAATTCATACGTTTGGATAAGCTTCTAGAAGATAAGATAAGAAGATTCCATTAGATCCTCTTTTATAGGGAATATTCCTATAAATGTGGAAGACTAGTTTTTTGTTTTCTAGCCAAAGAGAATAGTCGACTTTGGGAAATGAGCACATATGGCTCCCATTGGTGGATCTGGACGACTAGGAACTCTTCACACTCGTGAAGTATTGCTGGACAGTACACAGCTCATGAATGTACTTGATCTATAAAGGGATCAACCAAATCAATAACAAGTTGATGTGACATTGGCAAATTCTAGTTTTGTTGTGATTTCCACATTTGTCTTGAGTTTTTATGATTAAAATGCGTTTGTAAGCTAATGTACTTTACTCTCTGTAAACAGGCCATACTGGTATTGTCCTCCACACGTGTGAGGCCGCCCATCCATGTTTTTGATCATTTGATCCATTGCTCTTGCTTATATCATAGTGTAAAGCATCTAGATCAAGATCTAACACCTAGAACTTGATAGATCTTTGGATTAAACAACCGATAACTCTTAATGATTGATAGTACAATCATATTTGTCCTTTTTCTCTAAAAATTGACATCATCAACATCAAGAATGTTAGATCCAACGTCCACACCACCATTTGAAGAAAGTTTTGGAAAGTTTTCCTCATCAAAAATGACATCTCTTCCAATGACCACTTTCTTAGTTAAAGGAATAAAAACTTTGTAAGCCTTGCTCACCTCACTATAACCAATAAATATACCTTTTCTTGAAGATGAATCCTCCTTTGTCCTATCATCAAGAGTGATGTTGATATAGCAAATGCATCCAAAAAATTTGAAAAACTTGACACTCGGCCGGCCTTCTACCAAACAAGACCTAAAAGAAGAGGTTTTCCCATCCAATGCCATACTCGACCATCTATTGCATCGAAAAGTAGCACACAACAAAGCTTGATCCCAAAAGGATTTAGGAAGATTTTCACCTAACCTCATGCCTTTGGCACCTTCACATAAGGTTCTATTCTTTCTCTCGGCCACTCCAATTTGTTGTGGTGTCCTTGGGCCTATGTACTCTCTCTTAATCCCATTTGCAACACAAAATGCTTTGAACTTGGTAGAAATGTACTCACCACCATTGTCACTCCTCAAGCACTTGATCTTTGTAAAAAAATGGACCTCCCTTGCATTTTTGAGCCTAAAAAAGATATCAAACACCTCATCTTTGCTCTTTAGTAGATAAACCCAACAAAATCTACTAAAATCATCAATAAAAGTCACATATATTTTAGCACCTCCATTTCTAATTGTAGTACCACCATGATTATCCGAATGCGCAAGTTGAAAATGCTTACTTGACCTTGATGTAGATCTCTTATAAGGTAACCTATGTGACTTTGATAAAGCACATTGCCCTCAAACATTATTCAAGCTTGTTAAAGAGTTGGGAAAACCAGAAACAACTTGCCTCTTTTCCTATCAACGGTTCAACCGAACACAGGAAAAGGATAGAATGTCGTTACGACGTATTTTGGCCGAGATGCCATTTGAGAAATGGGGCATTGAATATGTCAGCCCTATTCGTCCAATAGTGCATGGCTCCCAAGCTCGTTATATCATCGTAGCCACCGACCAAATGGGTAGAAGCCAAGGAAGTGAGGAAGGCTGACGCCAACTCCAATACTAAATTCCAAACCATCCTCATCAAGAGTAAGATTACCTTGCTTGTCTCCTTGATCTCTCTTCTTCTTGTAGCACTCACTTGCAAAGTATCATTTGATGCCACAATAGAGGCACTTGAGCTTTGATCGATCCTTCTTTTTCCCTTCTTTTTGCCACTTGAAGAAGCATCCACTTGATCTTTCCATTTAGACCACTTACTTTTGGTTTTGCCCTGAATTTGTCCCTTGTGAACATAGCATCCTCTTGAAGTGTCGATGTAGATCCACCTCTTGCTTGAAGCCATATTCTTCATTGATCAAGATCTCTTGGAGATCCATCAAATTTGTCAAAGTCTTTTGAATAGCAATACTTTGAACAATGTAAGCATAAGCATCCAACAAACCATTAAGAATCACTTGAACAAGCTCTCCTTCCTTAATGCTTTCATTAACGCAAGCCAACTCATCATTCAATGCTTTCATCCTCAAAACAAAAGTACTTGGACTTTTTTCATTCTTTTGCAAACAAAAAGAGATTTGCCTTCTTAAAGTCAATACTCTAGAAGTAGACTTAGATTCATAAAGCTTCTTCAGTGAATTCCAAGCATCCATAGATGAAGTACACTTACCAACTTCCTTGAGAAGCTCATTGGTAACATTCATCTTGATCATGTGTAGAGCCTTATTGGCCCTCTTATCATACCTCACTTGATCTTGTTGTGTTGCTGGTCTCTCCTCCAGACCTACAACAATATCCAAAACATCATTCATCTCAAAAAGTGATTCCATTTCCACTTTTCCCAATGAATATTTACTTGAGCAATGACTTGATCTTTTCTTTCAACCTGTTTCAATGCAGAAAGCACTTCTTTGTACAACAACAAATGTTTTCAAAATAAATCACAAAGATTTGAAACTATCTCAACAATCCTCTTCTAGCACTTATACCAAGCAAATCAACACATAGAATCATGAAATCTTGATCAACCTATGATCTATTCTCAATCTAATGACTTTTGCCACTTATTAAGATTGAAACACACTCAAATGAAGTCCATCAACCTCACTATCTAGAGATCCAATCAAAACTAGGGATTTGACAAAATCACAAAAAATTGCCTATTCCAAATCTACATGCAAGTGTTGAAAATTTGATATGCAATCTATTAGCCACCACTTAGGCTGATCCAATGATCCAAAAATTGGCCAAATCCAGTATGTGAAATCAAAAATTGGAATTGATCAAGTTTAAAGACCTATATAGGGTTTTGATCGACAAAAGATCCAATCTACAAAAGCAAAAAACTCGATTTTGGTGTAGAATCCCCTCTAACATGCTCTAGCCTTGATATCTTCACCAAATCATTGATAGATGTGATTTCCTCTAGCATGCTCTAGCCTTGATATCTTCACCAAATCATTGATAGATGTGATTTCCTCCTTCATAACTTGAAACACACGTTCTGATGCCATGTGAAAAATTTCAGATCATTAATGATCCAATCTACCAAAAAGATCTTGGATTACAAAAGAAGATATCCTCAA
Source organism: Diphasiastrum complanatum (assembly GCA_029204225.1). Taxonomy (NCBI): domain Eukaryota; kingdom Viridiplantae; phylum Streptophyta; class Lycopodiopsida; order Lycopodiales; family Lycopodiaceae; genus Diphasiastrum; species Diphasiastrum complanatum. The sequence goes on from CM055107.1 coordinate 47,235,032, forward strand.
TGTCACCAATGTAGAAAAATCAGCATCTACACACAAAATGAGATGCAAACTCTAATAAAACTTGATCAAACATAAATCAAATGATAATGTATTGTTGCTTTCCATACAAAACCAGCAAGCTACTGTATTTCACACGTGTGGATCCAAAAATAACAAATATAGATCATTCTACACAGAATTGCAAGCAATCACAAGTATAGTGCACCAATGGATAGTAGAACCCAAGAGAACCATGTATAAGCATGAAATGAGATAGAGAAGAGAGAAGATGTGTCTTTCCACGAGTTTCCTCCTTTTATAGCAAGTCCAAAACCTATTTGGCCACTTGGCTTTCCCTCCAAAATGCTAACACTACTATTTTTGGGTCTAGATTCAAAGTACCCAACATTTAAATTTGAATCTACTCAAAATCGCATTCTCCCACACTTTCAAAAAGTGTTTATTCAAATGAAATTTAGACTAATGAACTTTGAAAAGTCAATCTCTAAGTCTAAAAACAAAGTTGGCCTCAACATGCCAAATATATATAGCAAATATGATTTAACTAGTTGAATCTTTCACAAATCTTGTCAAATTTCAAAGAAAATGACTTATTTTGATCCACACATGATCAATAAGAGTGATTTTTTGGTAGCTTGGGATCTTGATTTATATCAAGACTAGCATCCAATTCTAGCTTCTACTTGACAATTTCTAGTGATTCAAGTAAGAACAATAAAAAAAGATGATCCAAAGTCTTCACACGTGTGAAATATTGTCACTATACGGCCTGCTAAAAGAAAATATGTTTACTCAAGAAATACAGAGCATTCATTCACAAAGAGTTAGCCTAAGAGAGTGAAAACACAATGATAGCTCCCAAATCAATGTTTCTCAAGATTAACCTCACAATGGATCCATGATGGATCAAGTACACAATCATCATAATCTCTCTCTAGACTGCTTCCAGCACGTGTGGGACAACTCATTGTACTCATCCATATCCACTTTGGATAAGATCTATCTAATTTGCCACATCATCCATTGGTGGTTTGTGTTGACCTTCCAGATTCCTACAATCTAGGAGAACTCCTACAATTTAGGAGATTCCACATTTGACTCAAATAAAATCTAAGTACAATGGATTTGAAAATTACAAGTGTTATTTCACACATGTGGACAGGTCCTTAAACCATCTGAAAATTGCTAAAATCTAACAGTCCTCCTCAATTTTTACATGATACATCTATGGTACATCTATCTACAACTCCAAAGGTTGATCTTAACTTGATAAATGAAGTCTTTGGCAAGGCTTTAGTGACTAGATCAACAAGACAATATGAAGAAAATACATGACGTAGCTTGATCTCCTTTGCTGAACCTTTTCCCTCACAAACTGGTGAGCAATCTCTATGTGCTTACTCCTTGCATGGAATGTGGGATTAGTTGCTAATGCTTGGCTTGATTGGTTGTCACAATATATGATTCGAAGCCTCCATGACTTGTAACTCCACCAAAATCCTCTTCAACCACAAAATCTCCTTGATTGTTGATGTTAATGCCTTGTATTCCGACTCGGTTGAAGATAGAAGAATTGTGTCTTGCTTTTTGGAAAGCCAAGACATTATGCCATTGCAAAGAAAGGTAACAAAAGCACTTGTAGACCTCCTATCCACCTTATCACCTGAAAAATCAACATCCAAATATGCCCTCAAAGCAAGGTTAGATCATGATACAAAATGCCAAAGTTCTTGGTGGCCGAGATGTACCTCAACACCCTTTTTGAATATTTCCAATGACAAACCAATGGATTTTGCATAGATTGGCTTGGCTTACCTACACTATAACTTAGATTAGATCTAGTTATAGTAAGATAGATTAGGGAGCCTACAAGTATTCTATATAGTGTGATTGTAGGACTCGGATACAAAGTGCCCCTTCTTTCCACAAAAGAAGCACTTTAGTTTGGCCTTGTTCTTCTTTCCACCTTTAGAGCTTGATGCTTGATCATCACTCTTGGTCTCCTTTTGTTGGATCTTCCTCTTGGACTTTGCCTTGCCTTTGCTTGAGAAGTTGGCCTTCTCATCTCCATCATGTAACTTCAAGGAACCAATTCTTTGCTTGACATGAAGGATTCTACTCTCCTCGGCCACAAGCACACTATGGACCTTGTCAATAGAAGGTAGAGAATCTTGAATTGCAAAGCTTTGTACTAGATTATAGAACTCATCTCCAAGACCATTTACGATGATTTGCAACAAGCTCATCATCTTGAATACTCACTTATGATGGCAAATTCTTTATTGCGAGATTTTATTCTCAAGACATACTCTTGAGCACTCTCATCACTACCTCTAATGCCTTGAAAAACTCTATTCCTTAGCATAAGCACTCTAGAGGTATTTTTGGATTCATAGATCCCCTTTAAGGAGTTCCAAACCTCCTTGGCCAAGGTACAAGATGCAACTTCTTTTAGAAGTTCATTACTAACATTCATTTTAAGGCAATGTAATGCTAGCCTAGATTTTTTCTTGTACTTCACTAGATCTTGTCCTCCTTGAGGCTCTACCTCTTCTCCAAGGACAAGATCATACAAATCTTGGAGTACTAGAAGTGACTCCATTCTTACTTTCCATATTAAATAATTACTTGAATTTAGCCTCTCACTAGTTTCAAGAAGATAGGCTCCAATTGAACCCATTTGTAACTAGTAACAAGTACAACAAATGTACTATTCAAGACTTTCCCTATTCACTTTTCAAAATTTAGCCTCAAGGCTCCTCTCTTGAATCTGTCTCAACTCAAGAAGCAAGACCTACAATGATCTTAAACTCAAAGGAACATGGGAATCAAATTCTACACAAACTATTTAATTGAGATACTCCAATTCGGCTCTTGGAAGTGCCAATGCCTTCCTATGGTATTATGAATGGATTTTAGTTTCACTCTTAAACTAAAAACATAAGCCTCAAAACTCACTCTCAATGATTTGGAGGTTTAACAAACATCTAACACCATTCCACATCAAATCTACAATGAGATCAAAGGATTTTCACAAAGCAAATTACTAGTTTAACTCTTCACAACCTAAAAATCACTAAGGTATGGTGAAAGTACAACTCCAATAGCCTCTCACACATGTGAGAAGTACACTTGAACTTTGCACACTAATTTGAACTTTAACTTCTCACCCTCCTTCAAATTGATTCTAGCACCAATGCTTTTAGCAAAATGAAGAGATTTGACTCTGATAGCATGTCAAATTTCAGATAAAAGGACTTATTTTGATCCACAAATGATCAATAAGAGTGATTGGTACTTGAGATCTTGATCTATATCAAGACTAGCATCCAATTCTAGCTTCTACTTGACAATTTCTAGTGATCCAAGCATGAACAATAAAAAAAGATCATTCAAAGGCTTCACATGTGTGAAGTACTATAACCGTACAGCGGCCTGCTAACAGAAAATATGTTTACTCAAGAAATACAAAGCATTCATTCACAAAGAATTAGTTTAAGAGAGTGAAAACACAATGATAGCTCCCAAATCAATGTTTCTCAAGATTAACCTCACAATGGATCCATCATAGATCAAGTATACAATCATCATAATCTCTCTCTAGGTAGCTTCCAGCACGTGTGGGACAGCTCACTGTACTCATCCATATCCACTTTGGATAAGATCTATCTAATTTGCCACATCATCTATTGGTGGTTTGTGTGACCTTCTAGATTCCTACAATCTAGGAGATAACTCCTACAGTTTAGGAGATTTCACATTTGACTCAAATAAAATCTAAGTACAATGGATCTGAATATTACAAGTGTTATTTCACACGTGTGGACAAGTCTACACACGTAGATACCAAACAAATTGCTTAAACCATGGCAAAATTGCTAAAATCTAATAAATCTAAGCTAGGCAGGTAGTTTAAGTTTGAAGTTTAGGTAAATTAGGCTTACGATTAGAATGATCCAATTACATTAGATGAAGGCCCCATAGCATAATTTAGCCATCGTTGTAGAATAAATCTATTAGGCATAGGATAGGTAAAAGTTAGATTAGATCTAGTTAGGTAGGTTAGACGTGGTGCCGACAGACCCTTGAATATGGAATTCCCACCTTGTACAAACTGCCCTCACCCATGTATAAATCTCCGACCTACCCCAGTTTTTCCCATTTCTCCTTATAAAAATATCCCAAAAATGTCCTGAACGATCTGAAAAGAGCAATATTGTTATTTTTAGCATCTCCTGCCCCTTCCATTATTGTCCTCAGTTGTAGATACACGCAGGTCAAGTCTGTTGTAGATACACGTCGATCAAGTCTATCCAGAAAAATTGCAGCCTGGCTACAAGTTAGACTCGGTTTTTGATAAAACTGCCATTTTTATAAACAACAGAAGTTTTTTATTAGAAAATCTCACAAATCTGGCAGCCAAAACGGACTGTGCACAGTGCAAACACTGATGATTTGGCATTGATAGGACCAACTTCTAAAAATAACCCTATAGAAAGATGCGAGTAATCCAAAATCCTTACTTTTTGTTTACTCGTCCTAACTCGCCCTAGCTCACCATTTACTCGCGTTTACTCGTCGACCTCGTTTTCTCGCATTTAGACATCTGGATTTACTCGCCATCAAACCCACACCTTCCTCACTTCATTCCTTGAACTTTTTCATTTACTCGTGTTTACTCGTCCTCATAGCCTTTTACTTGCCATTCTCCATTTACTTCCGATTGTGTTTTCTCGCCCATCCTCCACCCACTTTACTCGCCATCAGACCAGCAGACTGCTGAATCCATTTTCTACCAAATCCCTTTACTTGCCATCAAACCCATTACTCGCTGTTACTCACCACCAGCTCTTTTCCACGCCATCAACCTCCCAATCCTTCCTCTTACTTCTTACCTCGAAATCATCGCCCGATCGCCAACCCAAGCTAATATACTCATTTATCCCTATTGCTCATTGGAAACTCTACATTTATGAGGAGTAAATGTTGTCTGAGCTTCAATGGCCACTCATTATGTTATTTATAAACCATGACATGCCATTCTTGTGTGTGTGTGTGTGTGTGTGTGTGTGTGTGTGTGTGTGTGTGTGTGTGTGTGAGAGAGAGAGAGAGAGAGAGAGAGAGAGAGAGAGAGAGAGAGAGAGAGAGAGAGAGAGAGAGAGAGAGAGAGAGAGATGTCAATAATCAGATCAAGCATTCACCATAAGCAATAACCACAAGAAGTCAGAGGAAGTACTAATAGACTAGCCTACAGCTAATTACAGCTGGTAACAACTATCAACATTAATGTACATCGTAAATTATAACAATGAAGTTTATCAATGATTTTTAACACTCTCCCTCAATGATAAATTTACTTTCTTCTATTCTTAATAGAGTATGAGACTTCTCTGCCACTTGATCTTCAGATTTACAAAAAACAAGATCAATGGCTCCATAAAAAAATTTTACTCGAACAAAATGATAATGTATTTCGATGTGCTTGGTTTGAGCATGTAGAACTGGATTTTTGGCAAGGTGAATGCAACTTTGATTGTCACAAGATATAGTAGTAGCATCCACCTGTGTTTGTCCTAAATCCACAAGTAATCTTCATAATCATACCGCTTCTTGTGTAGATTTGCTAAGTGCTCAATATTTTGCCTCCATCGAGAATAAGGCTACTGTAGGTTGCTTTTTGCTGCTCCATGAAATTGTAGTTGTACCATAACTGAATGTATGACCACTGGTAGATCTTTTGTCATCAATGTTACCTGCCCAATCGACATCTGTGTAACCTACCAACATTGGCGCTTCATGCTAATCATACTTTGAACCAAAATTCAATGTCCCTCGAATGTATCTAAGCATACGTTTAGCAGACTTCCAGTGTGCTTGACTAAGATCTTGCATAAATTGGCTAACAACACCAATAGCATAAGAAATATCAGGTCGCGTGTGTGTCAAATAAATCAAACTACCCACCAGCTGTATGTATAAATAAGCATCCACTTTCTCAGATTCATCATATGCGGTAAGCTTCGTGTTGACATCCATAGGTGTACTCAAAGGCTTACAATCCTGCATATTGAACTTATAAAGCAAATCTCGTACATATTTGTTTTGTGTAAGAAAGATGTCTTTCTTTTGCCATACTTCAATGTTAAGACAATAATGCATCAGTTCTAGATCATGTGAGAGATTTCAACTAGTTTAGTCTAGTTTAGTCATATTTTGGTAAATTGTCAATAAGAGGCCAAAACTTATTTTAGACTTAGATATAAACCTTTTGAAGTTATATTAGTATAAAAGACATTCAATAAACACTTTTTGAAAGTGTGAGAAAGTTGGTAGTCGAGTTTGAGAGAGATTCAAATCTGAACTGTGGTACGGACAGCAACCATATTTTATGTTTTGGTTCATGTTTGATCAGTATCTCTTAGAGTTTGCATCTCATTTTGTATGTAGATGCTAATTTTTTTACATTGGCAAAATTTTGGTTTGCTCCTTATTGTAACCAAAGATCAGGGACATGGATTGGATCTTGAATGATCTGAAATCCTTCACATGGTATCAGAGCTATTGTGTTTCAGGTTATGAAAGAATCAGCCATCTTTAGCAAGGATTTGGAGGAGTTACCAATGCTAGAGCATGTTAGATTGATTTCTACTCAAAAATCAGCATTTTTGCATATGTAGATTGGACCTTTTGTATGTACTCATGTTAAATGCTTTGGTCAATAAGCGTGGCATAGAATAGTGGCCTTAATAGACCATAGAAGTGAGGCATCCTTCATGACTATTGCCATTGAATCTCATTAAAGTTTTGCTATGGCAATGGTTAGTGATGATTTTCTCATATACTCAATTAAGTATTCAAGTGAAATTCTCGATCAATAAGCTTACCATAGAAGAGTGGCCAAACCATTTCAATTCACATTGTTCTCAATAATCATCCTTCAACGTTTCCATTTTTGAGAGAATATTTTGTTGCATTTTTCTTTAGCATTTTATTCTGGCTCCTCAACTTTTAAACATCTTCACTAGGGGACACCATTTTTTTTTAAACAGATTTGGGAGTTGAGCATAAATTTGGCAGTAATTTAATTGGGCCTCACATACTATTTAAGGGAGTTCTTTAGGCCATAGACATTTAATTGAGGACATTAGACTCTATAAATGTCATCCTGAGGTACTAGAGTGACCTAAAGAAAAGGTTTGGGATTAATTAAATCAAATTTGGGATTTCAGAAAAAGTTGCAAGCCTTATTTGATAGAGGAAATCATTCACGAGGTAAGTTGAGGATAGCTGATTTCATTTTCATTGCAGAGCATTTGATAGAATAGATGTGTGAGCATCAATCTGATCAAAAACGTCGCTAGAATCATCCTTTGTTTCAATGGAAAGCTCGTGCTCGTACGCCATAGCTGCTGGTGATGTCGCGCATTTGGCAGAGAAAGGTCTGCGGAAAAGAGAGATCGAAGAAGAGGAAGACAAAGCAAAGAAGGAAGAGGAAGGTGAGAGAAAGAAGCGCGGCAAGCGAACTGCATCGATGCTGATTTCTTTAAAGTTTTACAATAAAATAGCGATGTTTGCCCACCCAGTGGGCGGGCAAACGTTTTTGAACAGAGCGGGAGTAGGAGGCCAGGAAAGCGCGAGGGGAGGGGGGTGGTCCCACGCTTCGATCTTCCAGATTCATAGCAGATTGCTCTTACTTAAGGATCTCCAAACCGAAGCCTCTGCTTACACAAACCTCTTATGGAAGCCTAAAGAATCTAGACATCTTATCAAGGATCTTTATCACCTAGCTCATTTTTCCCCTTTCACAATTTGTAGCTAAATTTGCAAACAAATTAGCAAAATGAGCATCAAGCGCTTGAAATGCCAATACCTGTGATCAAAACCAGAGAAGTCTAAGCATATCCCTGTTGAATCTTCTGCAGAAAACAAGCATCCCCATGCGAATTCCGCAACTATACAATCCTCAGCTATCATGCACCATTTTCAGCCGATTCTGCATCATTCTCACCCGATTCTGCATCATTTTAAGATTTACAAAAACCAGAAAGCAAATCCGATCAGCAGGAAGCGTGATTTGGCCTCTGCCACCTCCGATCATCAGTGCTGGGATCGAGCACCATAGCTTAGGCTGAAGCGCATGCGAGCTTGCTCGCGAGCAGCTGGCATTTCTGAGGAAGAAGAGAAGCGAGATGGCGGGGTTAAAAGATTTAAGACGTAGATAAGATGAAAACCGGAAGAATTTCATGTTTGTTAAAAGTACAGTAGAGAGAGAAGATGCCGCTCAAAAAATCACAGATGCAACCAACATGCAAGATTTCATTCATGGTGCCCAGTTCCTCAAAGCTGTCATTCGCATGAGGGATTCCACGGGATCGCGCTGGCTCCATGCTCCTGGCATAGATTGATCAACACTCAAATGGAAGCATTCCAGGCCTGACCGTGCAAGCAAAGATGTCGTCTCGTTTGAAACACCTCCCGCTTCTACCACGATCCAAGTCAAAGGGCCAGGCACAGACATCAGGGTGTGCATGAGCCAATTTCTGCCTCGGAAATGTGAACACGTATATATATACACATATGTGTGTGTATATATATATATCTCTCTCTCTCTGTGTATATATATATATATATATATATATATATATATAGAGAGAGAGAGAGAGAGAGAGAGAGTGAGTGAGTTGTGAGGTGTGTGTTAATGCTTTTTATGCTTCAAGCTTGCTTTTTTATTATGCATGTATGATGCTTAGATCACCAGACGTGTGTAGTATTTCTCTTTTGTTTTTGTAGATTTGTGTAGTATTTCTCTTTTGTTTTTGTAGATTTGTGGTAGGATGCGATGTAGGTTGAATTTGAGCTATGGATTTGCTTATAAGAAGATCGGCTTCCATGCTTAGCTAGTCTCCCTCTCTCCCCTCCTCTCTTTGTTGCAGCACAAACATAAGTGTTAGATCATTACTGAGGGCTCTAGACCAACGTAGTTAGTTTTCCCTTCCATTAAGCCTTGGAACCCAAAGAGGCCAAGAGCTATGAAGGGTATGGCGCCCACAAGTAGCCAAAAAGTAGGATTAGAAATAATTTAGATCTTCTCTTGCATTTTCTAGGTTTGTTTATAGTTTAAATTCTCTGATCGAGTGCAGCATAGGTTTTGAAAGAGGCAGTTGGTGAAAAACGGCTCCTCCTCCAATCGTAGAGACATAGTTTCTACCTTTAAATCACATCTTCCACGTAGTATAGATTCCTGACCTCCCTATATTACAACGGAGTTGATTCTTCCTTTCCACTTGCCCATAGCACTCTAACAAAGATAGATTTGTATGAGCGATGGCAAATAACTTAGGATTGGCCTAGTAGCAATTTATAAAAGGTGATAGTTCTTGTAAATCGACTTTGCCGCAATTATCATGTGCTTCATTTTGATCTAATATAAAATGCCCAATATTGCTTAGAGAAACTTGTCCACCAAGAAGGTGCTCCAAATCATGAGTCCTAAAGGTCAAGGCAACAGAAATTTGGAGTAATGAAACATAGTTGGTGAGTTTGAAAAAATGGCTTAAAGTGACCTAAGAGAAGCATATATGTAGGCAACAATCTTAGCAATTAGGCAACTTGGCAAATTGGTAATTTGGTAACTTGGGTGACTTGCAAAACTTGGAAATCAAGAATTGAAGTTAAATGACACATGACATAATGACTAAAGAACTTTCAACTACCTTTAGGAAAAAGAGAATGTCAAATTTCATAGGCCCACCAATGATACTTGCAATTGACACTACACCAACTTGTAGGAGCTTGATTGACTACTGATTATTCAAGTTCATCAAAATTAAGATGTCCATTCAATTTAACTTCATTCCATACCCCAAAGCATCACTGACCACATACAAAGATTGGATAAAATATGACAACTCCAAATTTTGTCCTTATTATGTACTTTTGGTGTTTTGTCCTTCGTTTTCACCTTCCCTTTTGTATTTTCTAACCTATCAAATAATAATAATGTGGTTCTAGTATCATGTAAAACATTTCCTAAATTGCACATCGATAATAGAGAAATTCATGTAGCACACACTTGATTGAAATATAAGAAAGCTCAGAATTGCTTATATCACACACATGTGCAACACATTATAAAAGTTCAAGTTTTCAAATTGTAATCACCCTCTCCAAACACATGTACATGTGCATCCTCTCTTCTACAATGTTATACAACAATGTATGTCAAGAATATGCAATCATATACTAGAACATTGGTCAAGTGATATCTTAAATTATTTCCATTTTTATGCTACGACAAGTCCTTTTCCCTTAATTACATTGGCATTCAACAACCAATGGCTAGTAAACTTGGGAGGGTCGAATAATGATTGGTAGACCTAGCTTCTAAAATTATTGTAATAGATTTATACCAACCTAGACTTCGCCTAATTTATTTTCTCTTGTACTATGGACTATGGACTATTTACCAAAAACTGTGTTGCCTTGGTACTACAACAAATGGTCATCATAGGTTGTAATCATATGTTACTTATAGCCCTAAGCCTTGAACATGTGGCCTTAGCTACCACATAGTCTAAGCAAAGAATAGTCATCATCAAGTCAAATATAAGTACAAACAATCACCACTAGTTTGTGTAGTCACCATTGGGCTGAAGTGGAACATGACACAATTCTAGAACAAACTTTGGCATAAGGTCTACATTTATATATGTGTGTTCCATTTGAACCTTGGATCTTCCACTTAGAAACTAAGGTACTCTCAGTTAGCCTTTGTTGAAATTTGACAAGTGTTTTGCATATCAAAGCCTATTTTGAAAGTATTTGAAGGGCAATAGAATACTCAAAATTTTCAACACCAAAGAGAAATATTTGTCCAAAGCTTTATTTTGATCAGTAGTATGAAAAGTGCATGTCAACTAATATTAAGAGCTATGGAAAGCATTCTATGAAATGAGATTGTTTGTAGAATAAAGTGAAGCCAAACAAACTTCAAATTGAATAATGAAGCAAATTGAATAATAAATGATATTTGAATTGTTTTTGTTATTCAGTAACTCTATTTTGGAATTGGGTACAAATTTTACATGTCAAAATTTAGAAGGAGTATGTGTAATGAAAATCAATTTTATGAAAGACGCCATGCCAACCAAATTTGCATGGTAGGCAACCCCAAACATCAAATTTCAACACTATCTTTGAATAAACTACCAAGAGAGACATTGAAATTTCTAGGTATGAGTATTCTCACATGGAAACCTCTACTGTGGCTTTAACGCAAGGAGTTCATATTGCATAATAGATTACGTACTAGAAGAACAACAAAGAAACTAGTTAGTCACCTAGGTTAGATGGCTTCCATACTATGTTAGGATACCCTCTATATGTATCATAACAATGCAAGAGATAAGACCTTCAGGGAGAAAAACATCTCTAAATAAATGTTGGCATCAATAGAAACAACTAGATATAAATTAAATCAAAGAGCATCAAGTAAATATGCCCTCTAATATGGTATCAATAAGGGGAAAAAACTCAGACAAACATGTTTGCTTCTATTGTGAGGTGGAGAGATCTTGCTAAAAACAATATCTAATTGTTTTTAGTCTATATTAATATATAAAAATGTTGTCTTCTGTATATGACAAACAATAAGCAAATAATAAATATTAGTAAGTGTTAGGAGAAAATCAAACCTAATCTCTTATTCTCTTCTAATTCATTTCCCCTTGATAAGGCAATATTATATGGCAAGATTAGAGCACTATGTATTCTTCCTCTTTTGAAGGTCATTGCCTAGGCTTTGTGACCATGCACTATAGCTTTTGTATCATATGTTTTGATTACCAAGCTTCATGGTCCCTCATTACAAAGATAATGATCATCATAATTTCTACTGATTGTAAAGTTCAAATCATTGTGTGTACTTTTGATTGCTTGATCTGGTAAGGGGTGTTCAATAAGTTCTAGTTGATACAACAATAGTAATGGGTCAAACAAGTAAGACTTGAGAGTTGTGCATCATAGGTTGAAAAACAATTGTAGTATAGAGGTAGAGATGGATCAAACATTGTGTGAGAAAGAGGGAGAGATGTATTATGCAACATTGGAGCATCCATTTTGTGAGGGGTTGAGAATAAATGTAGGCCAATGTGTGTTGTGCATTGTTGAGAGTTTAGGGTGGAGCTTCAAGGTTTCGTTGAGTTTAGAGCAATTAAAGAGTGTTCTTGTAGAGCTTTTGAGCTCAAAGAATATGGTGTTGGATATTCGTGTTATAGATCTATTCAATTTGAATAAGATTGTTTATAATTGCTATTATAATGTTGGTATTATGCTATGATATCAATGATGTATATCTTTAGTGTCTACTATGCAAGGTTCTTAGTGCCATAGTTTCAACTATTACACTCATATGTTCACATTTCTAGCACAAGTAATGGTGGTGCTAACATGTTTGTAGCTAGTGAACATGTTGTCTTTCCTAACTGGTACTACTTTTGGTCCTCTTGATGAGTTGCTTGTTGGTATGATGTCAACTTTGACATTATGAATATTTAGTTTGCTCTCTAATTGTATGCTTTGCATTGTGTCCCTAATATTACACTCAAGGACTTCTAATTGGACATTCAATGTGTGTATGATTTTCAAAACAATATGCATGTGAAAAACTAGTCTATTTCGGCAATTATCAACTTGAGGCCAACAAAGAGAAACGTAAATTCTTTGAATCCATATCAAAGTGTGCCTATCCACACATGTGGGATATGATGGATAAGACTAGAAAAACTTTTCTCTCCTTTGTTTAATCATATTTTCCACTTCTAGCATAAACTAGTGGCTAGTTCTAAAGCTAGTAAATCTAGACCATTCATTTGATGGATGATGGAGATATAGGGCTTAAACCTACTTCTGTAACTTTCCAAATTGGTACTAATACAACTATTGATAGCTAAACACTTCACCATTTTAAGAGTTGTGAACTTTTGCTAATGTATGTATTTTATACATCTAGTAATTGCATACATTTAGAGTAGCATATCTGATCAGATAGACTAAACAATCTATAACTAATCATGGATTACAAGAGTGGTGGGTTAGGCACGTCCTAACGCTCTTTCGTTGACATCATCATATCATATCAGGGTTTTGTACTTCATGGTACTTGTATAATCTTCTTGATCCTTTGGAGCATGAAGGTTGAAAAGTGTCACAAAGAATTTCGTGTCGCTTTGAGTCGTTTGACTTTCGTGTTGTCTAACTTTCTCCTGTTGTATCACGAATATTTTTCTTTCGCAAATATTTCATGTTCGTGTCTTTTCGTCAGGATGTTTGCAAACATTTTTGCTTCGTGTCTTTTCATCAAACTGAGAGCTAAAAGCTAGCAAAGCTTTGGTAATAGAAACATTTTGTTTCTTCAGCTCCCTATTAAAGCGTGGTAGCTTGATGACTCCAAGACTGCTCCTCTGTTTCTCGAACAGACCTTTGTCTAAGGCCTTTGTGAAAATGTCAGCCACCATATCCTTTGTTCCACTGAAAATAGTCTGCAACATCTTCTTCCCGATCAGATCCCTTATCAAGTAATACTTGATTGTGATGTGTTTCATCCTCGAGTGAAACACAGATCCTTTGTCAGATGTATTGCAGATGTATTGTCCATATACAAAATCAAAGGCTCATTCCTTGTTTCGTCCAGTTCATCAAGGAACTGTTTGAGCCAAATGATTTCATTGGCCGTCTTTCTTGTTGTTGCGTACTCTGCTTCGTAGGATGATTGAGCCACAATGGTTAGCTTCTTGTTGACCCAGAGAATTGCTGCTCCTGATGCGATGGTGCAACCTCCTAAGACACTTTTGCAGTCGTCCTTGAGAGATGCCCAGCTAGCATCACTATAAGAAAGCATTTGGAACCCTATATCATGAGAATAACACAATTCAAAATCTTTTGTTAATTGAAGGTATTGTAAAATTCGTTTCACAATCTTCCAATGAGTCATCATATTGAATTGGCTCATTATGAACACGACATAAGCAATGTCAGGACGTATGTTATCTGCAAGGTACATCAGTGATTTGATCAGCTTCCTGTATGGTGTATGTTGTTGTATCAATTCTCTTTCTTCTTCAGTCTTCGAGCAGTCTTCATTTGTCAAGACTGTTCTTGCAAGCATTATTGGAGTATTTGCTCCTTTGCAACTCAACATCTCGAAATCTCCTAAGATCTTTAGAGTATATCTGGACTGATGAGGGTACAATTTACGTCCCTCATAGTCCATGTCAATCTGTATGCCAAGATAACATCTGGTTTCTCCCAGGTCTGCAATCTTCACCTCAGCAATAAGCTCTTCACTTTTGCATAGTATCAAAGTGTCATCCACATATACAGCTACAATAATGATCTTCCCATCTGTAATTCTTACATAAACATTGGAATCAACTATGAGTGGCTTGAATCCTAAGGATTTCAGGGCTTGATCTTTCTTCTTATACCATTGCCACGCTGATTGCTTCAGACTATAGATACTCCTATGCATTCTGCATGCATAAGTAGCCTAGAGGTTGATCCATGTAGACTTCTTCATCTAGCTCGCTATGCAAGAACGTTGTATTTTCATCCACGATGTGAATCCTGAGATCATAAGCAGCTGCATATGCAAACAATAAACATAGGGACGAATTTTTCACGACAGGAGAAAAGGTCTCAGCATAGTCAATACCGTATCTCTGAGAAAACCCCTTCGCTACAAGTCTGGGTTTGTACTTTGAAATGTCTCCATTCGGTACATACTTCAACTTGTATACCCACTTGCATTTTACAGTCTTTCGCTTATCTGGTAGTGGCTGCAACGTCCATACCTGATTCTTCCATCTCCTCATTCATGGCTTGGATCCATTTGTTTTTCTCTAGACATTCAATTGCTTCCTCGAATGTTTGTGGTTCTCCACTAAATCCACAAAACTCTTTTGATGTAGAAGCTGAGCTGTCTGGCACAAATCTTGCTGGTGCTCTTCGTTCTCTTGTCAATCTTCTTGGAGATCCTTCTGGAACTGCAATGCTCTTGTCTTTATCTAATCTGCTAGGTCCAAAACCATTTTGGTTTATAGGTATTGTAGCAGTAGGCTAGCTTGTGAATCTTTCTTTGTCTGATTCATCACTAGAATGAGGTGCGACTCGAATATCTTTGTCTGAGTGTTCCTCCTTTGTTCCCTCTGTCACAGTTGGTAGAACATAGTACTATCTTCTAAGGACTTCATAATGGACAGGATCATCGTTGGCCATCATTCTGCTCTCATCGAATTTGACATCTCTGACTATCTTCACTATGTTTTTCTCTGGCATATAGACTCTGTAGTATGACGAATGATTGTCATATCCTACAAGATATCCTTGTTCTGCTTTCTCATCAAGCTTCTTTCGAAGCTTATCAGGAACATGTCCATATGCTGCACAGCCAAAGATTCGAATATGAGTCAGATTGGCTTTTCTACCCCACCATAATTTGTGTGGTGTCGTGTGAGGAACACCAGATTTTCCTGTCCTGTTCTGAATGTAAGTAGCTGTAGCTGCTGCTTCATTCCACGGCACTCTTGGAGCCTTTGAATAGGCCATCATGCACCTAGCAGCTTCCATTAGAGTCTTGTTCTTTCTTTCAGCAACATCGTTGTGCTGTGGTGTGTAAGATGCAGTTCTTCTGTGAATGATTCCACGATCATTGCAAAAATTAGTGAATTAGTTTGAGATGTATTCTCCACCACAATCTGTTTTGATCTACTTCACTTTATTTCCAGTGCATTTTTCTGCCCAATTCACATACTCTGTGAAGTTGTCAAATGCTTCTAATTTATTGTGAATGAAGTAGACTCTGGCAAACTTACTGTAATCATCAATGAAGGTGATATAATATTTTGAGTCTCCTACTGAGATCGCGTTGAAAGGTCCACAGATGTCTGAATGTACAAGCTCAAGAATCTTTGTAGTTTTGTAGGAGTCTTTGACAAAAGGAGTACATGACATCTTACCATTCATACATGCATCACAAGTCATCGAATTGGTTGCGTTCGAGATGCTCACTCCTGTGATTGCTCCATGATGGCTTGCTTGATATAGTGCCATTGAATTTATATGGCATAGTCTCATGTGCCATAGAGTATCAGGCAAATCATCATGAATCTGATGCACTTGATCTTCAGGTAGGCATACCTTCAAGTGATACATGTTGTCTTTTCTTCTGCCTTGAGTGATAACTGTACTGGTACTTGCATCAATAACATTGCATGCTTCATTTGAGAATGTTATATGCATCTCTGCATCAGCTATTCCACTAATAGTAAGTCCTACTATAGTGTAGGCACGAATAGAACATCTTCAAGTCATCTGTCTTTACCGTTTGTGTTGAGCCATAGTGAGCCAATACCATTCATTTGATACTTTGAGCCATCTCCAAGAACGATAAATCTTGATGGATCTGCATTTCAAAAATCAGACATGATCCGTCTTGATGTGACAAAGTGCGAGGTAGCTCTTGAATCAAGGATTACCCCTTGTGTGTCAGGTGTTGATACTGCACACATGTCTGCACAAATGTAGGCGGTCGAATTTCCGTGATTCGATCTTTCTTCGGCCATATTTGAGCTCTTTGGCTCCTCGACATATGACAAACTATTATTGTTCTCCTATATGCTTTGAGCTTGTTTGTTTCTTGGATTCTGGTGACAGTCCATGGCTGCATGACCCTTCTTACGACAGCGGATACACTCAATCTTCAGATTAAGCCACACAAATCAACATTATGTCCTTCACGTTTGCATCCCACGCACATCTTCTTGTCTCCACTCTGCTATTTCGGCTTTTCCTTGTTTCTCCATTTGCCTTTGTTGGCTCCTTCTGCTTGCTGATCTCGATCCTGCCTTTGATCTAACTCCCTCTTAGGCTTGAATTGCTTCTTTGCTTTTTCCTTGTTGTTGTAGAGGATTTGGTCAGAAACATCCTTGTGATCAAGATGCTCTCGAGCTTCAACTTCTTCTCAAATCTCGACAACAGCCTTTTTGAGTGTCAGAGTAGGATCCTTTGCTAGCAGTGTTCTGGTTGTCTGGAAGGACCTTGGTAAAGCTCTCAATAGATAAGTAAGTTGCTTCTCTGCTAATACTGTATTTTTTGCTCCAGAATTGTGTTGTGAAAGGAATAGATCCTTCATCTTCCTAATAAAAGAAGTGAAGTCCTTACCATCCCATTGTAGGTTTGTCAGCTGATCTTCGAGCACCATGATCTGACTGCTTGATTTCGTCTGAAATCTTGTGAGTAATGTATCCCACATCTCTTTTGCTTGAGAGAGTGTAGCCAGGTCAAGAGCTAGGCTATCCTCGATGGATGATGATAGCATGGCTATTGCCTTGTCATGCTTCTCCCTCCATTCGCGTAGCTCCTTGTCTATAGTTGTAGGCATCTCCTCGATGACATCTACCTAGGGAAATAATCATTCTCCCTTTAGTATCAACGAGGTCTTAAATTCCCATGCTAGGAAGTTAGATCCTGATGAGTCGAGAATTGTACAGATCTTCGATTGTGTACTGCTTATTGAAGCCATTGTTGTGAATTGTGTTCTCACTTTTGATGGTTCTTTGTTTGAATGCTTAGCCTCCTGGATTTGATAGCTTTGTGGCTATGTCAGACTATGACAAGTGCTCTGATACCACTGAAGCAAAAAAAAAAAAAAAATTGAATGCAAATATCAATCAAGCTCTGTAACACAATGAAACGAAACTAGATGAAACAAAGCAAAGCGAAACTTGAACGAGCTCTGATATTGACATTGTGGAAGCGAAATCAAATTAATCGCAAACGAAATCAATTTGGATGGAAGTTCAAATATGATTGCTAGTCACTACCTGCTATATCATTCCTACAATCCTCCAGAAACTAGACAGACACTGCTTCATAGTCTTGATTCATGGCATCATACCAATCCTTGGTATTGAGTGCCTCTTCAACATCCTTTGGCTCTTCATGTTAGATGAAATATGCAAAATTGGTGGAATCAAGCTCCACTTGCTTGCCTTTGTCATCATAAGAAATCCTCTTAGGCTCAGATCTCTCTCTAGATGTCCTCCTAGGTGTGTAAACCCGAGGAGACGCCTCCTCAAATCTCAACCCCAACAAGTCTTGATGGTCTTCAATAGGCATGATAGGTGATGGATCTTGAGGTGACTTGATCTCGGCCACTTTAAATGATGGATGCTTCATGGAATATAACATCTCTACTTTCAATCACTTGAGAAGTAGAGAGCACAAAGACTCTATAAACCTTTTTGGTGGATGAGTTTCCAACCATGATCCCTTTGCTAGAGCATGGATCATCCTTCTTCCTTGTTTCCAAGGAAATATGTGCAAAACAAATAGTGCCAAATACTCTAAGGTGATCAACCTTAGGCTTCTTTTCGCATAAGACCTCATATGGTGTCCTTCCTCCAAGAGCAAGATGTGGGAGCCTATTGCAAAGATAATTTGCACAATTTATACCTTCTCCCCAAAAGTCTTTAGGCAAAGTTGCTTCAATCCTTATGGCTTTTGCACATTCACATAAGGATCTATTCTTCCTCTCGACCACTCCATTTTGAGATGGTGAATAAGCACAAGAGAACTCCCTCTTTATACCTTCTTGCTTACAACAGTCATGGAATTTGTTGGAGATATACTCTCCTCCTCCATCACACCTCAAAGCCTTGATCTTGAATGAGAATTGCTTCTCGACATATTCTTTGAATATAAGGAAGTGATCATACACCAAAGACTTAGAAGTAAGAAGATATAGCCATGTAAATCTTGTGAAATCATGAATAAAAGTCACAAAGCAAGTGGCTCCTCCCTTGCTTTGAGATGATGAGAAGTGCACATCCGAGTGTATCAACTCCAAAGGATGAGTGCTTTTGATGGAAGATCTTTGATATGATTTCTTATGTGATTTTGCAATAGCACAAGCCTCACAAGGCTTGATCTCCTTGGAAAGATTCTTTGGTAAGCCAATAGCCTTGGATTCTTTGCACATAGAAAGCATATATTTGTAGTTGGGATGTCCCAATCTCTTATGCCATAACTCCTCCTTGGAAAGCTTTGTCTCAAAAGCAATATCACAACTCTCTCTTGGATCAAGCTTGTATATGCCTCCAAATCTTGATTCATGTGCAATTTCTCTTGATAGTACAAGTATCAATATTGAATTACACATCAAGGCCTCCATCAATAAGTTGGCCAACGAATATGATATTCTTTGTAAGATTAGGCACAAAAAGAACCTTGTTGAGAGAAAGAATTTTAGAAGATGAGGTCTTCAAGGGAATACTCCCTATGCCTTCAATATTGCATTCTTGGTCATTTGCTGTATAGAAAGTCTTCTGAGCTCCTCCATAAGGCATTATAGATGTGAAGGACTCCTTGGAGCTACACATATCAAAAGATGCTCCACTATCAATGTACCAAGATCCATCCTTCTTGAGAGGTGTAGATGAAAAACTAGAGACCAGAAGAGGTCCCACTCCATCACTTGCAATGGAGTTTTCTTTCTCATTTGAAAGGTTGGCTTGCTTAAATTGATTCTTCTTCTTGAAGCAATTTGTTGCATAGTGCCTCATCTTGCCACAAAAGAAGTATTTTATATTTTTCTTCTTCTTCTTTGAGGTAGAAGCATGAGAGGTGTCATCCTCCTCTCCATCTTGGTCTTTCCTTTGCTTTGTCCTTGGAGAAGTATTGGTGTTGCTTCTTGCTCCTCCCTTTGTGCTTGGCAAAAAGAGCTTTGCCATTATGGTTGATTAATAACTTCTCCATCCTTAATAGCTTGTTCTCTTGCCTTGATTCTTCAGCCATTAGCACTCCTTGCAAAGCCTCCAAAGTAGGTAGATCCTCCTTGATGGCATAGGATTGGACAAGATTCTCATACTCAAGTATGACTTGGACTAGCTCACTTTGATTTATGGATCCCAATGCAAGTATGAGTATCTTTCACTCTCAACACATAACTAGTGGCACTCTCATCACTCTTTTGAGAACTTTGGAAGGCTTGGTCTCTAAGAGTGAGGCGTCTTGAGGTATTTTTGGCCTCATAGATTGCTTTGAGGGTATCCCAAACATCCTTGACTGATGTACTAGCAATGAGTGCCCATCATACCAACCGATCCCAGATACTTCATTGATCAAATGTGACATCTGCGACTTTATGGGTCATACATCCCTCTATTTCTATTACAATTCAAGGAACCAGCCTCACAACCAGTCAGGGGAACATTATCAACCTCCTAGACACCAGTTTGTTTCACAATATCAAAATCAGCATTATCCATCAAGAAACAACCAAGTCCATATACAAGAGTTGCCCAAACAATCTAGACATGAACCTCCACCACAACTGGCACTCTTAGGACCACCTCCAAGGGAACAACCTGATCTAGGAGCACAAAAACATAGACACCCTTGAGAATCTGCACAAACACATCTTGTAGAAAACTCCTACGATCACTCATATCATCACGATACCACACTTCCATCTGTTAGTTCTCAACAATATCCAACCGACAACTCATGCTCGTGCAAACAGAATGAGTATTCCACACCACTAGAAAGTCCAGCATAGCTAGTCATCCAAGATGGTTATGCTATTGCCCTAGGATCAATGAGCAACCGCTATTTTATTACTGTAAAGTTAAGAACCAATACCATGTGGAGTGTCCAGACTGCGTTCGCAAACACAGTCTCAAAGATTGCCCTAAACAACCTAACAAGATCCTGCCAACACGTCATATATCATCCGAGCCTATTAGAGTTCTCACTAGAGCACAACGCCAACACCAAGAACAACAGCAACACAATGCTAAATCAGCTGACCAACATGGAAGCCACTTGATAGCTTCCACATTACCCTAAGACTACCCAGATCCAAACATGGAACAAAGGCAGTACAATGAATTTAGAGATGAGTTTTTGTGAGAGGAAGAACATACGGAAAGTATGTTATCTGCTCAACTCCCTGGAAAAGAGCAATCCCTACAGGGACTTGAAGTATTTTCTAGCCTCCTGCAAGTTCAACTCACTATGCCATTCCATAGTGCACTAAAATCTTTCACCGGGCTTCAATGATATATCCATTGTAGTTTTCAGCTACCTACTATTCCTGATGACCAGTGAAAAATATAAGAGATTCCTGAATTCCCCAGATTCCTATGAATCTACTGAATGTAGGTGTTGCTAAGGGGACTAGCATCACCTTGCCTTTGTTCTATAAAGACTATCCCGTAGTATCTGCTATCCTTGATAGCAGATCAGGCATTAATATAATGGCTTTGTCCTTGGCAAAGTCATGGTGCTTCCATATCCTTGATCAACCACGATACAAACTTCGCATGACTGATCAACGCATTACAGACCCTATTGGTCATTTATCAAATATCAAAGTTCGAATAGCAGGTGTCAAATTTGTAATCGATTGTGTCATCTTAGACTTACTAGAAGATGCTTATACTTATAAACTCCTTCTTGGTACACCCTGGCTCTAGATGGCAGGTGTTGTCCAAGATTGGAACATAGCAAAATCACCTTTGGCAATCACAACAAACGAGTCACTGTTGACTCAATTGGCCATGTCAAGCCCACTAAAATTTATGATGATTGGTCATCCACAACTTATGACGAATCAGATAGTGTCTCGATTCAACCAAAAGGCCACTTTACAAGATCCACGGACATAATAAATTGGGGTCAGGCACTAGCCACTGCGGACTGTGCTGATTCCAATCGATGTCATATCAAAACCGCTGTAGAAGATGTGGATATTCTACCATCTTCTCTCTTGACTCCAATGGATCTGCCAGGAAGTTATCGTCACCCCCAATGTCAGTGTTAACTTCTGGAAGGTCAGGGATGGAGTGATCTGGAGAGGGAGGTGCAGGAATGACAGGTTTAGGAGGAGGTGGGTTTAACAAATTGTACGCCCCGCACCAGAGGAGTGAAGTTGTTGAAGGAACTCGTCCCGTTGGACTTTGTACGTGTCAGCTGGACCTTTTGATGGGCCCATTAATCTGCTAGGAGGTGGTGGAGAGAGGGAAGATGAAGAAACATGGTAAAGTCGGAATGAATGTTTCAAAAAATTGAAAGTGGAATAAGATGAGGAGTTAAAAGTTGGAGGGGGAAGGAGAAAAACTCCGGAAGCAGCTTCGGCTCTCTGGCTACCCGATCTCGAGCTCCCATATGATGGTCGAGATTGCCCATCCTTATTGCATGTTCCGTCATCTCCATCATTTTCCTGTGGTTTCTTTGAAAGAGCGCCTGCTTGGGCCTTGCACGTCGTGTCCCACAACTGGTTCACCTTGTCCAAGACTTGCTGCAGGGCCTTCCTTGTATCTTCTAGCTACTTCTGGGACTCAAGGATGATCTTTTCCTGCTTGGCCACAATATAAAAAAAAAAAATGGCTTTCCGTTTCTGGATCAGCCGCACATTCTTCTCCATCCGGATGGTTGTGGCCTGTGTGGCCTGGAACTGTATGTTCTCGAACTTTATTAAAGGGGCACCAACTATCATTTCACCTGACGATCCATCTTGTACTTGGTCGATCTGGACCATCTGGTGCTTCAGTTGCTGCTGGACCTCTTCTAATGTGGTCTTCTACCCGGCCATCACGGATCTGATTTTTTTTATCTCTTTTTCTCTTTCTTTGGCCAACTTTTGTTGTTGCACAATTTCTCGGTCCTAGTACTGGACCTTGTTCTCGAGTACTTGGTGTTGGCTTACCAACCAATGCATGTGGTAGCTTGCTTTGGATAGGCCGATCATTGAGCACTTAGCTGCTTCAGAGAGCTTCTCAGGGTTAGTGATGGTTGGGTACTGATCAGAGACATGAGATGGTGAAGCTAATCCAAAAAATAAACGTTCTATAGGAAATGAAGACGGAGGTGGATGGAGTGGAGAAATAATGCTAGTAGCAATGGTGGTTGTTGTGGTGGTGGTGGTGGTGGTTATTGGGAGGGTCAGACTTCCTCCTGGCTGATCTTCTTTTTCTGGTTCATCATCACTTATCTCCATCAGGTCCGCGAAATCAAAATATTGTGAAGTATCCAAGGTGTGGATTTGATGGGCCTGTGGCTGTTGACCTTGTGGCTGCTGGGCCACTTTCGTGTCTTGGGGAATGGAACTCCCCACTCCTCCCCCCCCCCCCCCCCCCTCCCCCCCCACGAAAAAAGTGTCGTTGGTGATGTTGGTGGCATTGGCATGGTAATTAACATTGGTGGGGTGGTGACTTTGTCTGGTGGCACAACGTGGGTTATATCCGTGTCTGCTGCTGCCGATGATGTGGCTGCTCTGTCACCCCCGGTGTGTAAGGGTGAGGAGTGTGTTGGAGAGGCTGCATTCGAACTTCCATCATCTGAAGCTGAATCGTCTGATGATATTCCATCAGGTGATTTCCTCCTGGCCTGGAGCTTCATGCGTATGCGTTGTTGCCTTGTGTTTGGCAACTGGGCCTTGGAGGTATCGGCCTGTTGTGCTTCTGAGGATGCTGCTACTTGTGGATCTGGTTGTGGGCTTTGTGGCTTGTGTACCAGCAGAATAATACTAGTGTTTACCCTTTTGGGTGGAAGCCCCGATGGTGGGTGTTGTTGGAGTCTGGGCCCATTTTGTACTTGCTAGAGTGTGATATCAGTCATGAGATACTCCAGGACGGTTATTGAGTGCTTGTTCTTAACACACTCATGAAGGCAATTCGAAGCAAACTGTGCCCAATCATAGAGGTTTTGGGATGCAGTCATGAATCTGCCATCATTTGGAAGAGGGACATGGGTACCCGCAGCACTTTTGTCCTTAGACTTTGTGTGCATCTGGTCAAATATGCACATGATGTTTGCAGCTGTTGATCATTGATGGCCTCAATGTGGTACCCATCTTTATTCTTCCATTTGTCTATTCACAAATCTATGTATTTGAAATAGGCTGTCTGCGCAAACTTCTGGAGCGTCCTTGTCGCATTTGGCCTCCGAGAGAACCCGAAGGGTTGCAAGTCGGCCGCCACAAAAGATATGTTATAAACATAGTTCCTAACAGGGGGAACTATGAGTTGGCACAATCTTGCCGTAGCATTATAATTGGTGTACACCATATGTATTAGGTACGGACTTTGATACCCCATCAGGATAGGGATTTGGAACTCGATTGCCTTGAAAAATGATTCTGTCTGCTAATACTAGGTCTGCATCCCTGTAATATCCAATTTGCACAGCTGGATGTCGAGCTTATTAGCAACAGGGTCATCGGAACTGGAACTGGAGTTGGATGACATGGTGTAAAAATGGAAGAAATAGGGGTCTGAAAAAAGTATGTTGGTTGAGATTTGAGACAGGGTTAAGGATGCGTCAGTTGAGATTTGATGGAGGCTTCAATTGAGATTTGATGGAGGCTTTGGTTGAGATTTGATGGAAGCTTCGGTTGAGAGTTGACAGAGGCTTCGATCGAGATGGGATGTAGACTTCGGTCGAGATAGAATGGAATGGCTCCGGTCGAGACTGGTAGGAGAAGCTGCCCTACGTGGTTGTGGTGGCCTCGCCAGGTAATCATCTAGGGCCTTAGTGCCCATATCTTTTTCCTTTTCCAGCTCGCTTGTTGACAGCTCAGCTGCACCCGTGTCTTTTCTAGGTGATACACCCATCATCCCACTTATGATGATTGACCCGATTCCTATAGCTTGGTGCCCAAGAGAACCTAGCGTCTCTATTGCCTATGTTTTCGAAGAAGGTATTCTTTCCATGGATGATGTTGAAATGATGAGTAAACATGTACTCCTTTATCTAGATGCCCAACGTTGTCCGCCAAAATCAATTCCTCAGGAGATCAAGTCACCAGGGTCGTTGGCTCATGTCCAACTGACATCCAAAGTACCCAACACACAAGCATATAGGCCCAAGCCCAAATTACACACATGGGATGTGTATCTTGACGAAGTCTGGGATACAATCGATGACGACATGATAAGTGAGACAACAACAACACCCACTTACCTCGGTTACAGAAAAATAAAATTATCAATACAAAATTAACCGAGCATCAAAAACAGATGCGTGAGAAGCTTAAGCAGCCAATTAAGCCCTTGTCTAAAGGGACATAAACCAAACCATCAGACCAAGCTTCCACGTCCAGTAGTGACTCAACACAAATGATTCCCAAAATTTCAGAAAACTTTGTGGAACCACCTTTTGATCTTCCACAAAAATTTAAAGATTTCACAATGGATGACGTTGTTATCCAGTTACCACAGCCACACCGGGAACCTACACCAAGTTCCAACTCCTTTGAAGGACCAGCTAAAACGATGTCGTTAAACCTTAAAGATCTTGACGAGGAGATGGATCGCAGAGTTCATGTTGGTGCACACCTTTCGTCCGAACAACTTTCTGATCTGGAAACTTTATTTTGCAAATACAGAGATGTATTTGCATGGAACTATACAGAAATGAAAGGAATTCCGCCTGAAGTAGTGGTTCATACAATTCCTTTAGAAGACAACGCTAAGCCTATTAGGGCAAAATCTTACAGAAGTAACCTCATCTATTGCGAGAGAATCGATGAAGATATTTAGAAATTGCTAGATGCTGGATTGATTTATGAAGTCCAACATACTGATTGGGTATCACCCATTGTGGTTGTACCCAAGGAAAACGACAAACTTCATATCTGTGTCGAAGAAAGACCATTTTCCCTTGCCTTTAACGACCCAAATATTAGAGGAAATGGCAGGAGCTAAAGCTTTCAGCTTCTTGGATGAATTCAACAGTTATTTCCTCGTTCAAATAGCCCCTGAAGATAAACATAAAATGGTCTTTGCCATAGAGGACTGGGTTTATGCTTATAATGTCATGCCTTTTGGCTTATGCAACGCCCCTTCAACGTTTCAGAGGGTCATGCAATTGGCCTTCCAAGACCTCTTACATCGGATTGTCAAGATTTATCTCGATGATCTGGGTGTACATTCCTTAGCTGCTATGTACCTTGACGCACTGGAGAAAATCTTCATTCGTTGTCGTAGATTTGGAATTTCGCTAAACCCTGATAAGTGTCAAATCTGGGTCACCCATGGGGTAGTACTTGGACATATAATTTCAAAGGACGGTATTTCTACCGACCCTTCAAAAATCAAGGTAATAGTTGAAATGCCCTTACCTACAACAGTGAAGGAAGTGTACGTCTTCCTCGGTCACACAAAATATTATTGCATCTTTATAATCAATTATGTCAGCAAGGCACACCTCATTTATCTAGTTCTGGTAGATCCTCGATGGACCAAAGAACGCATTAAAGTCTTTGAGGAGTTGAAAACAGCCCTTACCATGGCACCCATACTCCGTTCGCCAAACTACACGAAAGAATTTCATGTGCATACTGACGCCAGTAAGTATGCCCTTGGAGGTCTTCTTGCACAACCGGACAAGTATGGCAAGAATTTTCCAATATATTTCTTTAGCAGACAATTGGTGCCTGCTGAAGTAAACTATACAACCACTGAACGAGAAGCAGTGGCGATGGTCTATGTTGTTCAACAACTAAGACATTATCTACTAGGCCAGACCTTTGTCTTCTACACCGACCATCAAGCCCTATTATATATTGTTAATAAATCCTGTAAAACGGGACGTATAGCTCGATGGCTATTGATATTAGAGGAATTTAATTTTCGCGTAGTCGTTCGGAAAGGAACCCAACATTTCATGGCAGATCACCTTTACTGGCTCCCTAATGCTGAAAAAGCAACTACACTAGTCAACGATAATCGTCCTAATGCATGTCTTTTTCAGATTGATGCTACACCCTTATGGGCTGAGGAGATCACTTAGTTTCTAACAGACTCAAAGGAGGCCTGAATACGGTTGCAAAACAGAAATTTTTGCTTAAAGTAGTGCCCTTTCAGCTAATCGTCGGACTACTTTACAAAAGGAGCATTGACGGTATAATTCGAAGATGCACTTATGAATCTGAGATACAACCTATCATATCTCAGGCTCATGAGGGCATTGGCGATGGTCACTTCTCTGCTGAAGCAACAGCTAAGATCATCCTTTGAGCAGGCTTGTGGTGGCCATCATTATTTAAAGACACATTTGTCGTCATTAAAACATGTGATGTATGTCAGAGAGCCAAGAAAAATACGAAAGCAGACTTCACCCCTTTAACTCCCATTATAGAAGACAAAGACTTGAAGTGTTATCCATTAACAAGACATAAGGTTCAGAAATAGATTCATCAAATCCTTCCAACATAGAAAGCTAAATCTTGGTTTTGGTGCATTTCTTGAGTAATCTCTCCATTTGTCTTGTGATTTTATGCTTCTAATGGTTTCTAAGCTTAGTGTACTTCATTATTTGCTGGTAGTCCGTACTCTGACAGGTCTTCACACGTGTGAAACCAACAAGTACAAGTTTTGATCATATTTGATTGTTCTTGTTAGATTTGTTAATGTAGATTTGATCTAGTGCTATCAAATCTTATGTAGATTGGTAGATCAATCTAATCTAACACCCAATCACACTTGTGGATCTGATTTGGATCCATTCTTGGTCCTTTTTGCTGTACTTTCACACATATTCCTTTGAAGTAAGGAAGAAAGAGGAAGCTACTTCATTTATAGAAAATTTCATTGGCTATAGTGATTGTAGAAAGGAATATAGGATTTATGATCCTATCTTTAAGAAAGTTAAAGTACGTAGAGTTGTACTCTTTGATGAATCTAACATCCTTGATGTTGATGTAAAGGATCCTACTTTGGATGGTGATGATGAAGGACCATCATCAAGTCAAAAGCCAAGGAGAACATCAAGGGAAAGACAAATGCCTTCAATATGATGAAAACGGTAAGAAAGTAGTTTCTGGAAATTATGTTGTTTTCCTAGCCTCTTTTGATGAACCTACAAGTGTAGATGAAGCAAGGAAAGAAGAGGAGTGGATCCAAGCAATGGATCTTGAGTATCAAGCTCTTATGAAGAATGGAACATGGAGATTGGTGGAGTTGCCTAAGAACAAGAAAGCCAATTCATAACATGTGGAGTTGCCTGCACCTGAAACAACGAGTACAATGATACTAGATAGCAATCATACAAAAAAATCACAGACAAATGACTAGAAACCTCACAAAAGTGTAGAGTGCAAAAGTCTCATCAATCTTCTTAACAAAATGATGATCCTTTTATGGATCAAGTACATCCATGAGTCTGGTACAGTCCAGCAGGCTTTCACATGTGTGAAGAGTGCCACATCACTCAGATCTATCCATTTGATCCTTATCCAATAGTTGACCTTCTAAAGTATGACTAAAATCCAAAAAGCTAGTCTCCTAGAATATAGGAATATTCTCTACAAAATAGGATCTAAGGAAAATGGTCAACTCTTATCTTCTAGTACTCTATACACACGTGTGAACATCCACTTGCCATGTGGGAGCATTTACTCATGCACATGCAAGGAAAAGCTAATTTGTAGGTGACTAGTCAACTTGACTAAAAACTAGTCATTTCATGTTCACACTAACTAGAATGATACAAAATCAATTTGGATACATACAAACATGAGAAGTACATTCCTTCACACGTGGGAACAGGCTCCACACATGTGAAATCAGATCATCAACATATTCTAATTTTGATCAATATTTACATGAACCAATGTCAAGTGAGAAGTGACAATTTTCAACACTCCTCCTCACTTCTAACTTGGCAAATCTAGTGTACATCTATTTACAATTCCAAGAGCATATCTTAACTTAAAAAATGGATCTTTGGACAATAATTTGGTTAAGATATCAGCTATGCATTCGGATGATGGTACATGATGTAGTTGCACTTCCTTGGATTGTACCTTCTCCCTCACAAAGTGGTGAGCTATCTCAATATGCTTTGTTCTAGCATGGAAGATAGGATTTGAAGCAATTTGTTGAGAAGCTTGATTGTCACAAAATATGTCAGGGATCTCCTCGGCCTCTAGCACATGTAATTCCATCAAGGAAAGCCAAGATATCACTCCTCCACAAAGAAATGTTGCAAATGCACTAATTGACTTCCTATTTATCTTGTCACCTGCAAAATCTGAATCCGAGTAGGATCTCAAGTGCAAGTTAGATCCTTCATAAAGTATGCCAAAAAATCTAGTACTAGAAACATATCTAAGTACTCTCTTGGCACTTTTCCAATGATGAACTAAAGGAGCTTGCATACTTTGACTCAACTTGCTTACACAAAAACTTAATCAGGTCTAGTGATGGTTAAATATATTAGAGAGTCTATAAGCTTCCTAAAGAGGGTGATGTCCTCAAAGGATGCTTCATCACCTTCATTAGTTGCTTTCACAACATGCTCCATAGGGGTGTCAATCTCCTTACAATCTTTCATACCAAATCTTTCAAGAATGGAAGTAGCATACTTAGATTGACTTATGAAAGTACAATTGCTACTTTGAGACACTTCTATCCCAAGTATAAACTTTAGGAAGCCTAGATCTACCATCTTGAACTCACTAGATAAGTCACTTTTACTTTGCCTATGCCATCATCATCATTTCCTATCATAATGATGTCATCAACATAAAGAACCAAAATGATGATCTTTCCTTCATTACATTTGAAATATAAAGAAGGTTCATAAGCACTTAGTACAAAGCCAAGGGAATAGAGAAAATCATGCAACCTAGAGTAGCAAGCTCTAGGTTCTTGCTTCAAGCCATATAGGCTCTTCCTTAAGTAGCACACCTTTTGCTTCTCACCAACCTTGATGAAGCCCTCGAGTTGCATCATGTAGATTTCCTCTTCTAAGAAGCCATTCAAGAAGGCATTTGTCACATCCATTTGGTAGAGATCCCATTTGAACAAAGTAGCAATGCAAATGATTAATCTAATAGTTACAAGCTTAGCTATAGGTGCAAATGTTTCTTCATAATCCAATCCTTTTATTTGAAGAAATCCCTTAGCAGCAAGCCTAGCTTTGTACTTACTAATAGATCCATCTTGATTGTACTTAATTCTATAAATCCACTTACATGCAAGTGGTTTCTTTCCTCTTGGAAGATTTACAAGATTTCAAGTATGATTCGCTTCTAATGCATCATACGCTACTTGCATTGCATCTCTCCAAACTTTAGATTTATATGCTTCTTCAAAAGATGATGGTCCTTCAAGCAATGTAGCTAAAAAAGAGTAAGAGGTAGAAGATGTAGAGCCTTCTTTTTGCTTTCCCTTGTCCACATAGGTAAGCCTTGAGGGCTCGGACTTGCTCCTTGATGATCTTCTCGGCCCCTTTTGACTCGGATCCAGATCTCCATCTTCGGGTTTGTCATGATCCTCCTCGGGTTTGTCAAGATCCTCCTCGGATTTGTCAAGATCTTCAATGCACAATGGGTTAGATCCATTTGACAAGTTCTTAGCAAATTGTGACTCATCAAAAAGTACACCCCTGCTTACCTTTACTTTCTTGGATGTAGGACCATATATCCTATATCCCTTGCTATTTTCTCCATAGCCAACAAAGATTTCTTTGAAGGAGGTAGCATCTTCTTTCCTTCTAGTCTCCAAAGGAATGTGTACATTACAAGTACATCCAAAGATCTTAAAATCTTTTACATTGGGTTTCTTATCAAACAAGGCTTGATAAGGTGAGATCCCATCTATAGCAAATAATTAGCACATGTTATGGCTTCTCCCCAAAATGAGATGGGTAGTGATGCATCAAGCCTCAAAGACTTTGCACACTCACATAGACTCCTATTTTTCCTCTCGGCCACCCCATTTTGTTGAGGGGTGTAGGAACAAGTGTATTGTAACTTAATACCATTGATCTCACAAAAGTCTTTCATTTTATTGGAGGTGTACTCTCCTCCATTATCACATCTTAGTGCTTTGATAGAAGTACTAAGTTGTTTCTCTACTAGAGACTTGAACTTGATGAAAGCTTCATAAACAAGACTTTTCTTTGATAGTAACTCAATCCATGTGAATCTAGTACAATCATCTATAAAAGTTACATACATCAAGGCACCTCCATTACTTGCATGTGAAAAACTATGTACATCAGAATGTATGAGATCCAAGGGAGGGAGAGATCTTGATGAAGATCTCTTGTAAGAAGACTTGTGTGACTTTGCAAGGCTACATGCCTCACACATCTTTCCACACTTCTTGAAAGATCTTGGTAGGCCGAGAGCTAGTTTCTTGCTTGCCATTGACTCCATAGATTGAAGATTAGGATGGCCTAATCTCTTATGCCAAAGCTCCACTTGAGTTAGCTCCTTCCTAGCCAAGTTCACACTTTCACTTGCAACATTAGCATCCAACTTGAAAAGTCTAACTTGCTT
Organism: Diphasiastrum complanatum; assembly: GCA_029204225.1. Taxonomy (NCBI): domain Eukaryota; kingdom Viridiplantae; phylum Streptophyta; class Lycopodiopsida; order Lycopodiales; family Lycopodiaceae; genus Diphasiastrum; species Diphasiastrum complanatum. Next base: position 47,266,380 of record CM055107.1, read on the forward strand.
AATGCCACTAGCTATGCACTTATCATTTTCAAGATGGAACAAACGCCATTCTTGAAATGTACATCTAGTCCATTGTCCATTAATTCTCCTACACTAAGCAAGTTTCTTGAAATGGTAGGAACATACAAAACATTATCTAGATCTATCCTTTTAGATGTGCCTAAGCAAAGAGGTATAGATCCTATGCCATCTATCTAGGATCTATCTTGCATGCTTGATCACTAGCAGTGTATATTGACTTCTTAGAGTCATTACAAGATAGAAGAGTAGAAAAATAATGCTTGTTAAAGGACATGTGGGAACTAGCCCCACTATCTATCCACCATGTGTCTTGACTTGAAGTTGGTGTAGATGCAACCATTAAGGATGTGTTGAATCCATCCTCTTCTTCTTCCTCTTGAGAAATGTTCCCTTTATCTCCTTTGGCTTGTTGATTCTTCTTCAAGTAGCATTCTGAGGCAAAGTGTCCTTTCTTTCCACAAAGGAAACACTTTAGTTTTGCCTTGTTCTTCACTTTGACTTTGGAGGTAGATCCTCCATTCTTCATCTCGACCTCCTTGCCTTGATTTTTCTTGAATGGATTTTGCTTCTTCTTGCCTTTAGATGTAAAGTTATCTTTCTCCTCTCCTCCATTAAGTGACATGCTATCCATTCTTGTCTTGAGGTGTAGAAGCCTACTCTCCTCGGCCACAAGAACATTGTGCAACTTTTCAATGGATGGAAGAGAGTCTTGAATGGCAAATGATTGGACTAAGTTGGTGAACTCATCACCTAGACCATTCAAGATGATTTGTACTAGTTCTTGATTTTGGATCTTCTCTCCTATTGCACTTAACTCCTTGTTAAGAGATTTGATCCTAAGGACATACTCTTGTTTACTCTCTCCACTTCCTTTCATGCTTTGGAAAACTTGATTTCTTAGCATGAGGATTCTTGAAGTATTGTTGGATTCATAAATGCTCTTTAATGAATCCCAAGCCTCTTTGGATGAGGTACAAGAAGACACCTCTTTCAAGAGGTCATTGCATACATTTAACTTTATGCAATGTAGAGCTAATCTTGCTCTCTTCTTGTATTTGGCTTGTTCTTGGGGAGTTTGAGGCTCTTCCTCTACTCCTTGAACTATGTCATATAGATCATGGATCACTAGGAGTGATTCCATTCTCACTTTCCAAATGGAATAATTTGTGGAAGTGAGTCTCTCACTTGATTCCATCAAATATCCACCCATGGATGACATTTTAGAATGAATGCTTTTTTAAAAATCACAAAGATTTTTGAATTTTAAAAGATCTATGAAAAGGCCTAAAGCTTACTAGAATGCCTATAGGCTTGTCTCTATCAAACTACCACACAAGCTTGAATGATACTCAAACATCTTACCAAAAATTCCTAGCTTTCACTCTCACAAAAAAAATTGCTTTACACTTTTCTTAGAGATTTCACTTCAACTAAGGATCTGAACATATCAGCCTCTAAGATCTGATCTTAGACTCTAAAAAGAAATGCTTCAATGATCCAAAACACTATTTGGTCATAGGCATTAGCTAGAATGAATCTAGATCAATACTATGCTTCAAAAAGCACCAAAAATGAGCTAGTATTGTGATTTTGGGACCAACAAACACAAAGTAACTTGAATTAAAAGTTGCTATACGGTTTCACACATGTGAAAAGTACATACACAGCCTCCAAGTCATTTTGATCCAAATGATTACAAGCTATCACTCTAGAAGAACTCGCCCTCACTAGTATTGGCCAAAAACAAATTTTGCCAATGATCTTCACAAGATTTATGATTCAATGATCACTCTCTTACTTAGCTCTGATACCAAGATAAATTTTACAATTTTTGGGACAATAATGATTGTACTTTATAATCATAGAGAGTTATTGGTTGCTTAATCGATGAATCTATCAAGTTCTACACATTAGATCTTAATCTAGATTCAGTACACTTGGATTTAAGCAAGAGCAATGGATCAACACATCATTTTTTAGTGAGAGCAACCTCACACGTGTGGAGTACTGTCCACTGTATGGCCTGCACCTAAAACAACAAGTACAATGATACTAGATAGCAATCATACATAAAAATTACAAGACAAATGACTAGAAACCTCACAAAAGTGTAGAGTGCAAAAGTCTCATCAATCTTCTTAACAAAATGATGATCCTTTTATGGATCAAGTACATCCATGAGTCTGGTACAGTCCAGCAGGCCTTTACACGTGTGAAGAGTGCCACATTACTCAGATCTATCCATTTGATCCATCCTTGATCCTTATCCAATAGTTGACCTTCTAGAATATGACTAAAATCCAAAAAGCTAGTCTCCTAGAATATAGGAATATTCCCTATAAAATAGGAGGAAAATGGTCAACTCTTATCTTCTAGTACTCTATACACACGTGTGAACATCCACTTGCCATGTGGGAGCATTTACTCATGCACATGCAAGGAAAAGCTAATTTGTAGGTGACTAGTCAACATGACTAAAAACTAGTCATTTCATGTTCACACTAACTAGAATGATATAAAATCAATTTGGATATATACAAACATGAAAAGTATATCCTTTCACACTTGGAAACAGGCTCCACACGTGTGAAATCGGATCATCAGCATATTCTAATGTTTGATCAATATTTACATGAACCAATGTCAAGTGAGAAGTGACAATTTTCAACAAATAGCAAATGAGGATGCTTCTCTTCCAAAAATGGTAGATTTTCCTCCTTCTCATTAAGCATGGTAATAGTGTACAAATGGTGCCTTTTTATAAAATGGGGAAGGCCCTTGCCCCTCAATCCTATTGGCTACTATTCACAATGATCCTATCCATTCATCTTGGACCCAACTTGATCCAAGGGTCCACAAAAAGTACATTAGAAATCACAAGATTCATGTGAGTCCCAATTTGGACCCAACTCTAAAAAGTGATCTCTAAGTTCAAAAATGACATTGGGCCTCTAGTTTTATTTTAATTCTAAGGCCCAAGTCATGTTTATTTTATTTACAATTTTATTTGCGTGCTCATTGGGCCATGGGCTTATGCAAGCAGGATGCCATGCCCTCGCAACACATTTTATTGGATGATTTTATTTATTTACACTTTGTTGGGAATACCCACAACAGGACCCACGGCCTGAAGTAGTGCCGATCCCTCGGCACTCTTCCGGTTTAGTGTAGCGTCCTCTTTGCCCACCTCTGGTGGATAAGGTAACCCGTAACGTCTTCCATGAAGTTGAGACGGTCCAGTTTCTTTGAGTCCTTGGGCATGTGGAAGGACTTGTGGACTTCTTTAGCCATTCTTGATCGATCCAGGCTTGGAATCGGAGCGTCCAGGGTTTTCCAAGGAATGCAGCTCGGTAATATACACGAGCGACTGGCAGTTGATCTTTGACTTTGTTGGAAGCTAGCACCTTATTAGGATCAAAGAATATTGCAGGAAGAAAATCATCCCATCTAGTTTTGATCCCCATCAGGTATTCTAAGTCCCGGGCATAAGTGGCTGTCGCGCGGACTATGGGATCAGGGCAATTGATATACTGGTTTTTGAACATGGTGAGAGCCCTTCTGGCGTCTACATCCGTCGTCCACCCATATTGCGATGGTATGATCGGCCAATTAAAATTATGAAGTGTGATCTTGTCCAGAGGGGTGCCGCATTCCGCCCATTTGGATCTTCGTGTACATGGCAAGAAATGCACGTTCACCCATAATTGTTGTGGACTTGTCACGTAGGCCCTAATGGTCGTAGGGTCTCTTTCGAATAACTGCTGATGCCACTCTAGTTGTGGTTGGAGGGCGGGTAATGCTTGCAGTTCTTTGCCCTTGATTATCTTAGCAGAAAACGATATCTACCAACCACCTCGAGATGACTCGTGGGGATACTTTGATAAAAATTCATTAATTTTCTCCTCCACGGACTTCAGTCTTTGGAAGGCCCGGCTGGCAGATATCATGAGCGAACCTCTGGATGATGTGCCTTGGCTCTGGTCTTGTGTCTTAGCAGCCGTATCCATCTGCCCTTGGTCTTGGTCTTTGGACCCTTGATCTGTTTGAGATCCCCCTGTTGCCTGTTGGCTTTGATCTTGGCTGGTACTAGCCTACGCAACGTCAAAATTAGGTGGCGGTGGAATTACCATGGGGGTGGGCTGGGCCTTTGTGTCCATGAATTTTTGGCATGCCTTGAGGGCTTGTTTGGCCTGGGCGAGCTCATGTGTTGCGCTTGTCCAATACTTGTTGAACTCTGTCTGGTAGCTGTTTAAGGTTTGGCTATAAACCTGCACCTGACGCCGTAGAAGATTCATCTCTGATTGAGAAGTGGCCTTGAGTCCAGTGCAGGTTGAGCTAACCAGATGAGCTTGTCATCTTGTAGGGCTTTGACCTCCGTCCCCAAGAGCGTATTCTCTACTTCTAGAAGGGTAAGTTGCACCTAGATGGGAGCAAGCCGTTGGGATGCTTCAGCTTGAAGCTCCTCCACCTTCGTGGAGGCCTCAGTTAGCGCATTGGAGAGACTTTGAATATATTTGTTGAGGCCCTCCTTCTTCTGCTGCAGCTTGGCAATCTCCTGGTGCCCTGCTTGTTCGTGTTGTTGAGCCAAAATCAGCTCTTGCTGCATGTTGGTGAGGTCTACTCGCAACTGTGTATTATTTGTCGCCAAGTGTAGTACCCTGCTTTCCAGAATAGCTTTGGCTACTACCGCATCCAGGATGTATTTTCTCAGAGTTTGGTACACCGTCGTTAGGTCCGTGGGAGCAGCCAGTACACTGGCACTGGCAGGGGCTTGTGTTGTATTGACCCTGGCGACTGGTAAAATCTCGTCGTCATTATCTTCTATCAGGTTCTCATTGGACCTGATGCCATCTGGGGTGGTGGGATCAGTTCGATCTGGCGATGGTACAAAAACTGTTTGAACAAATGTGTCATCAGACAACGGTTGGTTGTCCTCGGCAACCTGTGTCGGCGAAGCGGGTGGGGTTTGAGAAATAACTATGGAAACATGGGTGAGGGTGGTTTGTCCAAATGCGAGGATGGTAGGAACAGAGGGAAACTGGAGGGTGGTGTGGAGTATGGAAGAAGGTGAGGATGGAGCAGAAAGTGTCTGGCGTGGGGGTGAAAAATTGATAACTTGCATCCATGCTAGAGTGTCGGGAGATAGTTGTGAATTAGAATGATTGAATGTGAGAGGAGCAACGGTGGTGGCAGGAGTATTGGGACATTGGAAGAGAAGTAGGAGTGGTATCAACAGAAGAAACGAGGATGGAGACAGAAACAGATGTGGACGGAACATGAAGAGAAGTAGTGACAATAGAAATCAGAGTGGGGGGTTGTACGGAAGAAGAATTGGTGGTGGATGGAGTGGTTAGTGCAGCAGTGGAGACACGTCTTCGGGTAACAAGTGGAGATGTGGATGTAGAGGCAGCACCACGCATTCGTTTGCTGGCCGTTGTGTTAATAACTGTAGGTTGGGAGGAGGTAGATGCTTGAGATGGTGGATAAAGGTTAGTATGTGGCACAAGGGTAGACAAGAGAGATGAGCATTGGAAACCGCACACTTTCGCCTCAAGAAGTGCGCAGGAAAAGTTACACAACAGGGGGCCTGCTGCGATTTGCTCACGGTTGTTGGGTTTGATGGAGTTGGTTAGTTCTCAAATAAAGAAGCTATGCCAGTCGTATGGCACAACAGAGGGGTTAGGGAATTTAAGAAAGGGTTCCACTATCTGACTCAGCAGCGTAGACTGGATTCTGTCCTTGCAAAATGTTGAAATAACCAGAAAGTTATTCAACAGATGCGCAGCCGCCTGAATGACGGGTTCCATGATAGCTTCTATCAGGTAACCATTGTTAGTCTGGATGGGAATTTCTGGTGTGGTTTGGGTGACGAATGGTTTGATCAGAGCCTTTGCGTGACGATGGGAGATGGGTTTACGATCACCGGACATAATGCCAATGGTGACCATTGAGTCAGCGTTAATCCTGACCTTGTACATGGTACCTTGGTACAGGAAGTGGAAACGAGCCTTGTCCTCGTCCCAAGTGGCGTAAGCGTGAAGGGCGAGGCCCATGTTAATCTCAAAATGGAAGAGCGCCGGATAAAAATGCATTGCCGCTAGAAGTGGGCTGGCTGTCTGTAGCCATGGTTGGATCAGAGTGTCAGAGGGTAGAGGCCAAATCTGTGTGGCCTCGGGGATGTCACGTTGGATCACTTGTTTGGCGCCAGAGTCTTCAGGGGATGAGGAGGCCATGTTGGCAGTGATGATTAGAGGTTGAAAAAGTAAGAAAAACGGTGGAGAATGAAAAAATATGTGGAAACAGTAGAAAACTGAGAATGAGTGTTGGAGAACAAGGAGTGTAGCTTAGAATGCAAATCGGTGTTCAGTAATATCAGATAACAGCTGGTAGGAAGTTTGGTTGCGAATGGAGAACTTGGTAATTTCAAAGTAAATTTTGGCAAAGCTTTGCTAGCAAAGGTAACAAATGACTCATATTCAGCCCTTATATAGTGGAATTTAGAGTGCGTATTAGGCGAAATTTACTTTCTCTTGTTCAGTTCCACCCAAATTTTGGCAGGCACCTTCTTCACAAAATTCTAAGACCTCAGGGAAGTCTGCGAGAGTTCAGAAGGTGATTTGACTGCTATGCGAAGGTTCTGTGAGGGTTCAGACTGTTTGCAAGGGTTCAACTCTCGTAGGAAGTGATCTCTCGCACAACTTGTTCCTGTGATTGGATTTTCAAAATCAGACCGTGTAGGCAGGCTAGTTTCAGTGCTCTGATTTTATTTAGGCACCTTGCAAGGTTGGTAAAATGATCTTGATGCTCTACGAGGGTTCTGAAAATTCAGCTTCTGGGAACTCTTGCATACACTAAAAAATGATGATTCCTCCATCAAGAACTCTCGCAGAGATTTTCATGGATGCATCTAGGTCAGATATGGTGACTGTCCAATTTTCAAGAGCTATCTCCCAGGGGATCTCAAAAAATAATGAAAAAAGTGCTCTTTCAGAGTGTTTTTTGACGAGATCTCGAGATTTTCTGATTTTTAACTTTTGTAAACTAGTAATCAGCTTTATCTAGACTTGATCTGACTGTTGGTAGTTCTCTGGAAGTTCTAATAGATTCTTGGTGGTAGATCCATCAGTCAATCTGATGATCTGTTTTCTTTTTTATCCTATCAAGGTCTGGATCCTCCTTGGATTCTGATGGATTTCTTCGATCTTGCCAGATATGGCTGAATCTTGATGGATTTAGTTTGATTTGGCTTGATCTTCTTAGATCTAGCGGTGATGGTTGAGCAGATTAGCTTTTTGTAACGTGCCATTCTCAATCTGATCTGTCTCACTATGGTGGCCAATACTTGTGCAACCGGCTACCGTTGATGGGTGTGTCGAATGGCGTCCCATCTAGCTTTTCTAAGTTCATAGCTCCATAATTAAGAATTTTCTTGATCCTATAAGGACCTTCGCCAGTGAATTTTAACTTCCCCTTGATCGCCTTGATTTTATACATCAGGACCAGATCTCTTGAATGAAGATCCTTCTTTTGTAATCTACGATCATGCCAAGCTTTGCGTCTTTTCTTTTCAGCTGCCAGTGCATGCACAACTAGTAAGCGTGTTTCACAGAGTTTATGCAGAGCTTCGTGGCATAGCTGTAGAGATTTGGACTCATTAAGATGTTGCGCGGTGGCAATCCTTAATGAAGGAACTAAAAACTCTACTGGCATCATAGCATCCTGACCATATACCAATTGGAAGGGTATTTGATCAGTGCTATGTTGTCCTGAATGCCCACATTGCAGCATGCAACTTGTGTTCCCAATCTGATCTGCTAGCTTCAACTGTTTTCGTGAGCACCCTACACAGGATCTTATTGGATGATTCTGCTTGCCCATTACCACGAGGATAGGGCGTACTGGTTCTATGGATCATGAGGAATTCCTCCAACAGGACCTTGATAGTCTCATTGATGAAATGGCTTTCGCGATCACTGACTAGTTCCACCGGACATCCGAAGCGCACAATGATATTTTCATAAAGGAACTTGGCAGTGGTCCTAGCATCAGCTACTCTTACTGCCTTGGCTTTGACCCATTTGGTGAGGTAGTCTGTGGCTACGATTATGTATCGAGCCTGGGAACTCCTTGCTGCAGGGTGAATTGGACCAATATAATCCAATCCCCATTTTTTGAACGGTGCTTGGGCTAAGACTGGGTGCAGTAGATCATAGTTCAATCTCATTGGTCTCCTTGCCCTTTGGCACACATCACACTTTTTCAAGTATTCCTCCTTATCTTTATGAATCGTTGGCCACCAACATCCTGATTGCAGGATCTTGCGAACTGTAATGTCAGATGCAAAATGACCCCCACCCATGCCTTCATGTGAAAGCGAAATGATCTGGGTGGTCTCATGAGGAAGAATACACCACCGAAGAATTCCATCAATACAACTGGTTGGCAATCAGCTGATAAGGTCTAGCCTTCAAAATCAATTTCCGATGTTCCGCCTTTGGTAGTGATTTGTCTGGTTGGCCACACATTAGATATTCAACAATGTCGGCAGCCCATTCTGGTACTGTGTCCACGTAAAGTAAGACAGCATCTGCTAACTCATCGTCAGGTTGGGTGGCAATCTCCTTTCCCTTGATTCATGACACATGATCTGCCATGTAGTGTTGTTTTCCCTTGCGAACTACTATCCAAAAATCAAACTCCAACAATAGAAGTAGCCATCTGGTGATTCTTCCGGTGTTGCAAGTTTTATTAACGTGATAGAACAAGGGTTGATGGTCCGTATAAAAAGAAAAATGTGTGGCCATCAAGTAATGTCAAAATTTCTTAACCGCATAGATCATTGCCAGTGCTTCCTGCTCTGTGGTTGAATAGTTCATTTCGGTATCACTGAGCTGTCAGCTTGCAAACCGAATTGGAAAATTTGTAGTCTCTTGAACTACGTGGGTATTAACTGCTCTCCCACATGCACTATCCTTTCTTCTTCTCCTGGCTCCACAAGATTCATTGGTTGTGTTTGTGCAAGTCCCTCGAAGACTTGTTTCCTGGTGCCTGACTTTGATCAGGTTCTCGTTGGGCTTGCGGCATCATGATTACCACGTCGTCCAAAGTATAATTTTTGAAAGTATCAGGCATCTCGTGAACGGGAGCTCGTTGAGATTCTTCTTTCAGCATATTCATCTTGGCCCGACTGGTCATTTTTTGTTTTTCTGTCACCTGTGTAGAAGATGATGTTGTGTCTGAGTCCAACTTGAGTGACTTCAAGGAATCCAACACCTTCTTTTTGCCCTTTTTTGTCATTTTGGTGGGTTTATCCTTGTTGTCTTTCTTCGGGACTATTGTGACATTCGCCTCATGGTTGCGAATATCAACGTCTATTGTAGCTATCGGCTCTTTGGGTAGGTCACTCCATCGGATCACCTGGTTGTAGCGTTGCTTCAACTAATTTTTCTTATTCACAGGTGCCTTGGGTGGATCTATCCTTGAGACTTTCGCCATAGCAGGCTTTTGTGGTGGTTGAGCTGGTACCTTCTTGGTTCCATAACGATCTGGATCTATGTGGTGTAGGACCTGTTCATCAGTCAGCTCAACCTCCTTATTATAAGTTAGAGCATGTTGCCAAGGGACTAGATCATCGTCCACTGGGTTCTCAATAGGCTCCGCTGACAGCCATGCTATGTTTATCATATTCATCCCAAATGTGATTGGTGTGTCCATAGTGTAACATTTGGGTGAAGATGTACTCGGTACTTGATCTAGTTCATATTGACATGCCTAGCAGTCAATAGTTGCTAATGCGTCTGTCCATCTCATGACATCCGTCTCTGAATGATAGTGACCTCCCTTGGCTGGCCTTGGGCGATCAATCGTATGATCTGTCGTGGATGCTCTGTCATCAGCCTTGGGTGCAATAGATTTCACCGCCCATGTGGTTGGATCAACCTTTACAACCTGTTCTCTGTTCTTGAAGGTGAGTTTCCCTGTACCCCAGTTGTGTACTACTTGCGCAGTCCTCAACCATGGCCTTCCCAATAAGACTCAGTATGCAGATGGAGATTCAAGTATATCCATGACTACAAAAGTAATCACAAACTGCATGCTTGCTATCTTGACGAGGATATCGGCAACTACACCTTTTGGTTTCACACAGGATTGATCTGCTAGCTTGATGGCAAATCTTGCTGGCTTCAATTCTTATAAATCCCATTTTTCATATAAAGTAGTAGAGATCAGATTAACATCGGATCCTCCATCTACCATTGCCACCTCGTCCTAGTATCTCTTGTGTTTGATTGGCAAAGTGATGTTGTGTTCCTCACTTTCCCATGCTGCTCCAATGTGGAGGACATTATTTGTTTCATCATAGCCCACACAATATATGGGCTCAAGCGCTACCGGCTCCTCATCCCCTTTGGCCCATTCAGCTAGAAGGCTTTTCACTTGTGGTGCAATCCGTAGTAGTTCCCCAAGTGGTAAACTAATATGGCTTGACAGTAAAAGTGTGAGCCTTTCAGTGCGTGGTTCCTTGGGCTTCACCATATGAAAAGGTGATTCATGTTGATGCAACCGATCATTCTGATCAGTGCGCAGTGGTGAGCCCGTTTGCGGTTCTCGTTCGACGCCGCCTAGAGGTTCCGTGGGATGGTCTCTTTCTTGCTCTTTTTCCTCCGCTTGTGCTTTCTGTACCCAATATCTTATTTTCTGGTATTGTCTTCTCTCTTCCCTCACATTTGGATATGGCGCTGAAGTTGAGGGTTGGTCGTCAGTGACCGATGGTGGTGGTGAGGGAGCCACTTCCTTCCTCTTCTGTGCTCGCGTAACAGCTAATACAGGAGCGTGGAATTGTCGACCTTCCGATGGCATCCCCGCTGGAACTGCTAGTTGCTGTATGGCAATGAGGTTAAGAGGTGCATTGGTTCCAAGTTTAAATGGACAAATCTTGTAACAGTGTCCATAGCCGCATTCTCAGCAGGAGGTTGTATATTGTCCCTTATAGGGACATTCTACTATTCTGTGTCCTTCGCCGCATGCGTAGCAGCCTTAATTTCTTCCGCCTTGGCGCTAAGTTTGAGCTGAATAGGCCGAAACATATTCATTTATGGCAGGATCCATAAATGGTTCATCTGGTCCGTACCATTGCTGCTGCTCAGGTTGAGGTGGCATTTGCATCTCTGGTTCTACTGCTGTCAGGTTTACATGGGCCACTTGTTGATTGGCTGGCCCTGGTGGAGTGGGTAAGGCCATACGCTGTGGTTGATTTGGTGCGCCGTACCTTGGTGCCATGTTGGGTGCCCCTTGATGATAAGGATAGGAAGTCTGGTAAGGACTTCTCTTTTGTTGAGCAATCCGGGGTTTAAACGGACAAAATGTCGTATCGTGCGATGCTGCATTGCACAGATGGTAGAATCTACGTGTCAATCTTAGATTTTGCTTTAGGACTAGACACTCGTTCGTTGTATGGTTTTGCATGCATACTGAACACCATACATTCTCCCGTCGAAGATACTGCAGCTAGTTTGGTTCCGGTTGATGTGGAGTTACTACTACAGTTCCTTGTAAGGCTTTCAATTTTTGGTCAAACTGCGCCGTAAGTTGCTCCATCTGTTGTTTGTGTAATTTTGTCATTTGCTCTAGCAACAGTTGTGAGGATAGAGTGGATGCATTTGATGATGATGATGCGATCGAGGGAGTAGGAGTGTGGGTGGAAGGATATTCGTCGTCAGATCCCTCATCCTCTTCCCTGATGGCATCTTCCATAGCTTCTTATAGAGTAGCATACTGCTCCCATCGTTTCAGTTCTCTTCTGATGCTTCGTGGTAATCCGGCTAGGAATCACATGATCACCGCATGATCGGGAGTCAAGGCTGCATTGCACTCGGATCGTAGATGCTTGACCCATTCAATATAGTCTCGGACCCTTTCTCGTTTCCCCATCTTGATTTTGCTCAGCAAGAGAAACGGGTCTTCTAGGAACCTTCTTGGTTTAAAGCACATAATGAGAGCCGCTTTAATCGCTTCCCAGGTGGATTTCTCTTCCTCTGACAGGTTGAAAAACCAATCCTGAGCCACTGCTAGTAAGGACATAGGAAATAGCATCAGCTTCTTCGCAGGTGTCCGTTCGCCGTAGATTTCACAAGCTTGCTCGTAGATCTGGAGAAATTGGATGGGATCTGATGATCCGTCATATTTTGGTATCTCCTTTCGTGGTGCTCTCCGGACTGCTTGCAAGGGAGCGACAGGTACGGGTTGGCCCATTGGATCCATTGGTATTGGTTCCAGTTTTGGCTCTTGTTGCACAACTGCTAATCTGGGAAGGTGTGGTGCATGATCTGCTATCCTTCGTGCTATTGATCGTCCCGATCTCAGATTCATCTGATGGTGGGTTCCAAAGTGATTGGATCTTGCTTATATAGTAGGATGCAGTCTGGATCTTCAAGGATCTGATCGATTTGATCGGCCGGAAGTGAATTTTAGGCCTTTTACGGTGGTTTTTCCTTGATAACTTTTTACTCCTTACACTGATTGACCTGAGATTTTGATAATAGCTGGATCTTATGTAGATCTTTCCATTGATCTTGTCTGCGAGGGTTATCTTGTGCAAGGGTTGGCTGTGCGAGGGTTCTTTAGCTGTTTTTGCAGGTAAAAAACTTGATATCTTTCAGATCTCTAGAAAGTAACTCTCGCAAGGTTCACAGTAGCTGGATCTGGGTCAGATCTCACTATAGAATTCTTTTCAAGAGTTAACTCTCGCAAGAAGTGAAAATTTCACTGTCTGCAAGGGTTCAAAACCACTTTTTTGGCTTGATCTTCACTAGATCTTCACACTAATTCTCGCAGGCTTCATCAATGATGTAAATTGCCATTCTGAATCGATTGAGAGGGTCTGCGAGAGTTCTTACTGGAAGGATTTGTTGGATCTTCTCTTTTTAGTGATTTTTTAGCACTTAAATCCAATTTTCTGCTCACTGGAATCAAACTAGCTCTCGCAAGCTCTTTTGTGTCCTGGTCTCACTGAGATGGAACTTCAAAATCCTCTGCAAGAGTTCTTGACCACTGGAACTGAAAATTTTGCTGTCTGCAAGGGTTCATTGGTACTTTTCTGTCTTTTTTTTCACTGGGAACTCTCGCACATACACTTAGACATCAAAGTGACTCTTGCAAGCTTTTCCATGTCTTGGTCTCATTGAGATGGAACTTCAGAAGATTCTGCGAGAGTTCTTATGAAGATTTGAATTTTTTTTGGATTTTTCAAGGGCTTTTTGAATTTTTTATGATTTTTCTCTGATTTTTACAATCTGCTTGGAACTAACTCTTGCAGGCTTCTATGCAGGTCTGGGACAGTACCCTGGAGCTGTTGCCAGTCATGCAAGGGTTAATTCTCACTGATTTTGGAGATATAAAAATCTAATGAGATTTTAAGCTCTTTTTCCCTCCAAAATGCAGATTGGAGTATTTTTTGGGTTTTTTGACTGGTTGGTTTGGGTTTCAAGCCCTTAGAGGCTGTTCAGGGCCTCCTCTACCCTCTCACACCTCCTCCGCTAGCTGTGAACAGTCCAAACACAAAAAAATACAGAAAAATAACTCCAAACACCCAAAAATCTACCTAAAACTACTCTAAAAAGCAAGAAAATAGCTAAAATGCAGCTAAACTAGTTAGTGGAAACCTATCCCCGGCAACGGCGCCACTGTAGGGTTGAAGATCTTGCATAGTATAGCCCTCCCACCTGTCGACAAGGGTTAGATCAGTGGATAGGTACCTAACTATGCATAGATGCTACTTTTAGTTAATTTTCTACTTTCTCCCTTAACTCTAATCACCACTAACACTATTCTCCTTTAACTCTACTCCTCTACACTAACATTCATCATGATTTGGGTGAAGGCAAGGGATAAAAAAGAGGAGGTTGAGAAGAGAAGAGATAAAGAGAGAGAGATAGAGAATGAGGGTGGAGGTTAGCTCAAATGCTCCTTATGCTTACTAATGGAAAAGCATTCACTATGGCAAACAATAAACATGGAAATAGAAAGCAATGGAAAACACAATCAAGAGCATTAGCAAGTAGTGAATAGCAAATGAGGATGCTTCTCTTTCAAAAATGGTAGAGTTTCCTCCTCCTCATTAAGCATGGTAATAGTGTACAAATGGTGCCTTTTTATAAAATGGGGAAGGCCCTTGCCCCTCAATCCTATTGGCTACAATTCACAATGATCCTATCCATTCATCTTGGACCCAACTTGATCCAAGGGTCCACAAAAAGTACATTAGAAATCACAAGATTCATGTGAGTCCCAATTTGGACCCAACTCTAAAAAGTGACCTCTAAGTTCAAAAATGACATTGGGCCTCTAGTTTTATTTTAACTCCAAGGCCCAAGTTATGTTTATTTTATTTACAACTTTATTTGCATGCTCATTGGGCCATGGGCTTATACACGCATGATGCCATGCCCTCGCAACACATTTTATTGAATGATTTTATTTATTTACACTTTGTTGGGAATACCCCCAACAATATCATCTTGAGTGGTGGAGACAATCAAGATGTGGAGGATATTGCACTTAAGAAAAAATTTGAGGTGCATGATCTTGGTAATTTGCATTACATTTTAGGAATAGAAGTGATTAGATCTGCTCAATCTACTTTTATTTGTCAAGAGAAGTATGCTAATTCTATTTTAGAAAAATTTCATATGGTAGATGCAAAAGTTTTTGATACACCTATGGAGTCAAATGTAAAGCAAACTATAAGAGGTAATGAAAGATCCTTCAAGGACATTACTCTCTATAGGAAGCTAGTTGATTCACTCATCTATCTAGCTATTACAAGACCAAATCTAAGCTATTGTGTTGGAAGATTGATCCAATTCATGCAAGATCCTAGTGAGGAGCATTGGAAGCCAGGAAAACGAGTTTGAGGTATATCATTGGAACTCGAGATTTTGGCATTTTGTATGAGGGATCATCACCTAACTTGTTTGGATTCTCATATTTGAACTCCGTGGGAGATATAATGGATAGGAAATCCATTAATGCTCATTGTATTTTCATAGGTGATGGAGCTATATCATGAATGTTGAAGAAACAAGCCACTATCTGATTGTCATCTATGAGGCTGAGTACAAAGCTCTTACATATTGCACAAAGGAGATATTATGGACCAAGAGGATGATCACCTTCACTTGCTAGATGTTTTAGAGAGCCCAATCATCTTTTGTGACAATCTATCAACCCAAAGGTTGGAAACTAATCCTATCTTTCATGCTACGAGCAAACTTATTGAAGTGGCATATCACATTGTGAGGGAGCAAGGCATGGCAAATGAGGTGGAGCTTCAACATGTGTCCTCAAGGGAATGTGTAGCTGATATCTTCACCAAAGCCTTGAGAAAGGACTTGTTCATGAAGCATAGGACTTCACTTGGAGTGTTTTCAAAGTCTATGCTTAAACTAGTTGAAGAGGGAGTGTGAGAGATTCAACAAGTTTTGCTATTTTGGTCATATTTGTATATTTGGCCATTGAGGCCAATTTTCATATAAGACTTAGAGCTTGATTTTTCAAAGTTATATTATTCTATAATCATTTGAATAAAGTTTGGGAAATTATAGAACACGAGTTTTGGAGGGATTCAATTTGAGTAGTAGAAGATACATTGAATCTAGTCACAAAAATAGTAGGGTTTTCATTATGGAGGAAAAACCAAAGTTTGAATTTAGGTTTGGACCTGTTATAGAAAGATGTAGCTCGACATTCTCTCTCTCTTATCTCATTCATGCTTATACATGGTTCTCTTGGTTCTACTATCCATGGGTGCACTATACTTGTGATATCTTGCAATTCTATGTGTAGAATGTTCACTAATTGCTATTTTCAGATTTACACGTGTG
The DNA here is from genome assembly GCA_029204225.1 of Diphasiastrum complanatum. Classification (NCBI taxonomy): domain Eukaryota; kingdom Viridiplantae; phylum Streptophyta; class Lycopodiopsida; order Lycopodiales; family Lycopodiaceae; genus Diphasiastrum; species Diphasiastrum complanatum. The sequence continues at coordinate 47,282,282 of CM055107.1, forward strand.
AAATATAGTAGATTATTGTTATTTTATGGAAAACAACATTATTCTATGTTTTGGTTCATGTTTGATCAATATTTATTAGAGTTTTCATCTCATTCATAGTGTAGGTGTTGATTTTTATACATTGGCAAGATTGTGAGTTGCTTGTCTATCTAACCAAAATCAAAGGGACATTTTGAATCTTAATGATTTGAAATTATTCATAGCCATGACTTGCTCCCTCACAAAGTGATATGCCACCTCAATGTGATTGCTCCTAGCATGAAAGATATGATTGGTTGCCAACCTTTGGGCTGATTGATTGTCACAAAAGATGATTGGGCTCTCTAAAAAATTCAGCAAGTGAAGATCCCTGATCATCCTCTTTATCCTACCATCTCCTTTCTGCAATGTGTAAGAGCTTTGTACGCGACCTCACTAGATGACAATGAGATAGTGGCTCGTTTCTTCGACATCCATGATATAGCTCCATCACCTATAAAAATATAATGAGCACTAATGGATTTCATATCCATTACATCTCCAGCAAAGTCCGAATATGAAAATCCAAACAATTTAGGTGATGATCCGTCATACAATATGCCAAAATCTTGAGTTCCAGTGATGTACCTCAAAACTCGTTTCCCGAGCTTCCAATGCTCTTCACTAGGATTTTGCATGAATTGGCTCAATCTCCCAATACAACAGCTTAAATCTAGTCTTGTAATGGTTAGATAGATGAGTGAACCAACTAGCTTCCTATAGAGAGTAATGTCCTTGAAGGATCTTTCATTACCTCTTATAGTTTGCTTTACATGGGACTCCATCGGTGTATCACAAGATTTTGCATCTATATTGATAGGAAGCTCTCACTCTGCTCTATCCAATACAGACTACGTCACCATTCCACTATGTAGTAACTGCACCACTTCACTATTGTTACCTATACAGTTCACTCTTATGGTACAGTTGCAATTTTCATGACCGCCGCAACTGATGTGTTTATAAACACAATAATAGAAACAGATGAAGATGATGAAAATAGACACACCATAGGTGAATTAGAACCAATCATCAATCAACGGAAGCGTGGATCAAATTCCTTCGTGAACTCCATTGTATCTGTGAAGTTTTTAGCACATGTAAACTTCACAACACACCGTACAAGATCTTACTGAGGTGTTGTGATTGCACAAGATTGATCAGAGAATAGATTACTTGAAAAATCTATGGCAAGAGCACAATGGCATACATCTGACTCAAAAAATTAACTTCTTACTATGAGGAATGAATGTCAAAAATAATTCTAAGTGCTCAGTATGAGAAAAACAGGCTGCTCTCGGGTAGAGAGAGAAAATTAACACTAGAATACTCAAGTAGAGAGAGAATGAGTCCAAAACACCAAAATCTCATTATTCACAATATGGCAAAACATGCCACAGCTTCTCTACATCAAAGTGGCTCGAGTTCCTATAGTGGTGTTGCATGGAAAGTCCACTTAACTCAGTTAACTCAACTACCAAGGATCCACATGTGTAACTGCATGCATGGATATTGCATGTACTACATGTCAACTCTCAAAATTGCGTAGACATGTGTAGATCACAGAATCCACTTTGCATGTTGCATGCACTGACTGCATGTGGCTTGCATGCACACTAAATGACATTGCATGCTATCTAAACTTTTGCATGACATCAAATTTGAATCTACCTAAGTCAAGCTCGACCTATTCTAGAAGGTTATGTGCTCAATTCACATACTTCTATGTACAACATAGTTTACAAATGGAAATACCATGGTCATGGCCCCAAAACTCGAGATAGGAAGATACTTTTTACTAATCTTCACAATATCAAACTATCCATAGAATCAGACATCATTAGAGAGAGAGTGAAAGTAATTAAAGAAGTAGAGATATTATTCAATCTGTAATCAACATAGTAGGATCACAGCACATAGTGCATCACTACTGTGAACCATTTTTGGTCACAGGATCATGATTAGATTGTTGTTTTACAGTAGCACACAGATCCTCTATTTTCTTTACGTGTGTTTGCACTAATGAATGCTTTCTGATAATTTCTTTCTATATCACTGATACTCGTTCCCTCGACTCATTCAGAATATCTAACTTGAAAGAAGCATGGCTATCATAGATGTCTAACTGTATCATTGCCTTCATGGGTGTCTCAAAAACTTACAAAGATATTCTTCTAATTTAAGAGATAGTCTGAATCAACAGTTTGTGTAGATCTTGTTATAATTTAACATTGTGTTTTCTCTTGTTTGGATTTCATATTTAGCAAGAGTGGTATTAGATCTGATAAATAATTATTTCTTAAATGCTTGTACCACCCTCAACTAGTGGTATCAGAGCTATCAAGCACTCCATCAGAACCCAACAACAAGAAGGATAGAAATTCAACAAGTGCCTTTACAAATTTCATGGGCTATTAAAAAGACAATATCTCTTTCATCCAAGTATAAGCTTGAACAACCACAACCAAGGAGGTGTTATGGATCAAGAGGTTTCTTGAGGATATCAAAGTGATCTTGTCCAGTGGAAAAGTGGTAGGTTGTTGAGATCCAGTTCCATTTAAGGGGAAATATGTATAAAAAACATTGGGTGTGTTCTTGTACTTGATTAAGGCTTATGCATGTACTCCACTACTCTTTGGTAGATCCAAGACTAAGTCTTATGCATGTACTCCCTACTCTTTGTTAGATCAAGATCTATTGTATAGGGGGTATGTATCATACTATGATCACTTCTAGCAAAATGTTGGAGGAGACAACTATTGAGGAATGATCATTGAAAAAAACTAAACAATACCTTGTATTGTGAGGGACTAAGGTTTCTAATTGGTATTCACATGCATGTTAAAAGCTCCTTCTTGGGAGCACTCACTTTCTACAAACATTGATATGGTCCTTTTCAAGATTACACTGATCTATAAAGGTAGAAAAATCATTTGCCTTTTGGGTGTGCAATGGGTATTTCTTTGGCATGGGATGGTAGTTGTTGTATGTCGTTGAGGTGGTGTAATTTACATGTCATGTTCACTTGTCAAATGCTACTTTTGGAAATTGGCATGCATAAACTTTGTACTACTATTAGAATAGTGTTGATGGAGCCTTCTTGAGAGGAGAATGGGTGCCTTTGGCCTCCTAAGTTGGAAAATATACTTATTGTTTTCAACTCATTATGGTGATTAGCGGAAGCAATAGCAAAATACTCAGAATCAATAACCCAAAAATATTTGTTGGGTCCTACCTAGATAACTAACAAGTTCTTCTCAAGAGTTTGATGCTCTATAAGCAATAGCAAAATACTTGGAATCAATAACCCAAAAATACTTGTTGGGTCCTACCTAGATAACTAATAGGTTCTTCTCAAGAGTTTGATGCTCTATTGAAACAATTTGTGAGTGATAAAGTAGAGTAGCCAAAAGCTTCAAATTGCATTGAGAATGGAAGGAAAGCTAACAAATTTCTTTCTGATGGAAGAAATATTTAGATTGTATATGCATAGGGCAAACATCATGCAAATGGGACATCTACTTTTCCCCATGTGAGCACTTGGCAAGATTGAGGTGGCAAGAAGAGGATTACAAACACTAATACATGTTGTAAATTGGCATTAAACACATTCTTGATGTGTTCATTTTTAGCTAGGCTCTCTCAATTTGTTCAATCTTAGCTAGTCTCTCTCAACATATTCAATCTCAACTAGGTGTTCTAAATCAAAATTACTAGTCAGTGTAGGGTCATCATAGCTTTTTCTACCAATGTGTGAACATATGCTTGCACTTGAGCCAAAGGGAGGTGTATCATTGCCACAATTAGATTGTCCACCTCATACACCAATACCAGTTGTCTTCATCTCTCTAGCACTTGCAAGCTTATGAAAGCACAATATCAAAACTAGGCTCTAATAATAAGGATACTCAATAAAACAATGAAGTCTCAAGAATGATGTCATTTATAGACTCTTTTCAATAGAACTTTTTTCCTTAAACTCTATTGCAAGCCAAGTTTCTTAGTAAATGATTTTCTAAAAAAGAACTTGGATGTATATATCTCCTATGAGTTTCATTTTATTTTTCATGTGGGAACAAATAACATGTCTCATTCACAACTCCAAAAGAATTGATAGCACAAAAGTTACTTTCATATGTGCATCCTTCTATTAAATAGAGCATGATGTATTTGAGCGAGTAAACCCATACTTTGTGAATAGTGTTCATTGTTTCAAAATCATATCTTCCCATCCAAAAACTAAAAGAAAAGAAAAAATGACTAGTTTTTCTTGTGGCTATTCGAGTCCATTATTATTACTATCTACAACATGTACTCTATCCCTTATCATGTATAGATTGGATTTGATCTTGCATTTTTATTTCCAATGGAATTTTTATCCAACTCTAGTACTATGATGAAGGATGACAAATTATTATTCTTTTGCATGATGACATGAACGTACTATTATATTTCAAATTAGGGGGCATACAAGAGGTAGGTATGCACAAGTCTATATATGTAATGGGTATATGGTAAGCAGGATAATTATCTTAGTAAATTCTAGAAGCCTAAAGATGATTTCTGAGAAAGAAGATTATTTTATAGTAACTAAGACGTGATAGTTTCTCACACACTTACTAAGAATCTTTTGATTCATGTCTCCTACCTCTTTTATACCTTAAAGTATTGATGGATCAAAATGTAATAAAGCTAAATCACACTTGGTCTAGGTATTCAATTAAACATGTAATATAGCATCCTCCATGCAAATTAGAAAAAAAATTCTTTCAATATCAAATCAAATGCACTTGCAACACACATGAAAGAGTATGAAATCATGGGATTTTTTTCTTTCTACTTTTTAGGGGAAGTTTTTTGCTTGTTCATTGGTAGTAAATTCTTTCTCCTTGGCTTGTATATATTATGCCACATATTAACTTTATTGGTGCTCTCATGAGCTTTGTATTTTATTCACTAAGTTCATCTTTAGAAATTATTCATAGGATCTTGACCATCCATTGTTGCTATCCTATGGTTAATGAATCATAATTTCAAAAAAGAACATTGGTATATATTTATTATGCTTGTGACCTAGTGTAATTTAGAAGAGTTTTGTTTTTTGCAATAGCAACCTATTCAATAGCTTTGTATATATCAGGACTTTAAAAAAAATGAAAATATGTTACTTTTTGGACTTGTGACTTCGTCTTTATCACAAAAATGGAGATAGGCTGCAAGCCAATCGAGATGAGATACAAGTAGAATTTTATTGCTTATGATTCTTTTTATATGGATGTTGTTGCAATTTGTTGAGCTAAAGCAATATTCTTAACCATGTTTATAAGATTGACCAATAAGTATGTGTTTATTTCTAGTTCACTTCATTGAGTTATTCTTAATTAGTTGATGACATAGCTCAAAGTTTGATATTGTTGCAAGTTTGGTAAATTTCAAAAATAACTTAATGTGTCAAGTATATGCAAAGACAAATTTATTATCGTTATAACACATGCTTTTCAAGTGCTAGTGGCTTACACATTTTATTGTTGTTATAATGTCCACAAAAACTGTCAACATAAGGTGAACCAAACATGTAAATTATAGGTAAAGAAAACATTATCAACCTTGCATTGCCACTAAGACTTATTTCAAAAGGTTGAAGTTACATTCATATAGAATGCCTATGTTCAAGGTACCATAATCACATTATTTATTATAATTTTAGATTTCGTATCGATGAGTGTTTTGCAACTATATTGATAGACATTGCAATATGTGTGTCATAATCCTCTATTTGGTCATTTATATGATATAAAGATTTCTTTTCTAAGATTTGAGACAAGTTTGTAGCTTTCCAACAATCTTCGGTAGTCAATGTATTAATAGGGTGATAACCAAATATTTCATGAATGAGCACATTACTATGGACCGTGTCTTTATTTCATCCTACTTCAATTACATTATCAATTCAAGTTTATGATTTTTTTCCCGATGAGGGATCATGGATGCATGTGGTTACACTTTATTCAATAAGAGAGATTGTTTTTTCTTAGTCAACAACTTTACTCCTATTCTTGGTGGATGTCATCATTGTGGAATCTATCAACAACATATTTTCTGACCTTAGTATGGTATTGACTTTGTATGTACTTTAAAATCTTATGATATAAAGTTGGAGAGAGAGGGAGAGAGCAAGGTTATGCCCTCATCATTGCTATTTTCAATGTTTGTCTCTCTTTGATTGCCATGACAAGAGATCGACACCATTGCATTTCTCTAGTTACTAGCATATTTTGAATTTAATGTTGCAAGTTTGAACATGCTCAAATTCATCAACTTAGCTTACTAGCATTCACTGATCGTATGGCCTCCAATGTGAGCAACCTATTGTTGGAGAATAAGAATAAAATAACATAGACAATTATATAGTAAAAGTGATAGAGGATCAATAGCAAATAGTTGGCTGCTAGAATGTGTGGTTTTCTTTATTTATTGAAGACACCCAAATTTAGGACAATTTTTGGCTGGTGAAACCTGCTACAAGATGCTACGATGAGATATTATCACATCAAAATCATGTTTGCTTACTCTTGACAGGGTAACAGGGTGTTTGGAAGTGGTAAATGCGGAATGTAGGTGAATGGGAGCAAAATGGTGTGGAAAAAGTTAGTATTGTGACAAAATTGCAATTTGGCATCACGACTACTCACCATTGGCAACAATTTTGAGAGGGCAAGCAGTCACAGGTGAGAGGTAGGCACTAGATGTCAATTACGAGCAAAAAATTCTTTTGATTAGGTTCAAGTTTTGGGATTCGAACCAACCAATGTCAAGTGGTGATTGGAAGAATGCTCTCACAAGCACGATTGATGGTGGCAATGTCAAGTCGGGTAATATCTGCATTCAGAGATGCATTTGCAACTTAAAGATTCTCATTCAAGAGAGAGATTGGGCTAGCTTGGAGGTACACACATTTGGCGGTTACAGGTGATAAAAGTGCGTCGTGGTGCCAGGTGGAAGCCATTGGGCAAGATAGTGAACTTTAGTAGATGGATTATGTGTGGGACATGCGGGAGATGAAGAACATGTTGGTACTCACACTTTGTGTGAAGAATTGAAAAAGATTATCTATGTTAGATATAGGGGTCTTATGTTTTTTATATCAAGCATCTAGGTGTAGGATGTTGATAGAAACAAATTTGGCATAGATGGCAAATTATGCATTTCCACTTGTAATGCCACTATTGAGCCAAAATAGAGTAAGAGGTTAAACTCATGCCAATTAGAGTGTAGACAAGTGTAATGCTTTTGTTTGATGAATTCTAAGAGGTCCAATAGGATTTAGAGGTGGAACCATGTGAGGTCCAATAGGAATTTGAGGTTTGCTTGAAAATAGTCCAATAGAATTAAGAGGTGCATGGATCAATGGTCCAATAGGATTAAGAGGTGAAAAAGTGTGGTCCAATCATAATTAAGCATAGTGGTAGCTCGTGGATCTACTAGTATCATTGTACTCATCATTTTGGATCTAACTGATTTGGAGATTGTGTGGATTTTGAGTGTTATTGGATTTCTAGCTTTCTCTCTCTACTCGAGAGCTCATGATGATTTTCTCTCTCTACCCAAGGAGAGCAGCTTGTTTTTACTTAGAATAAGAGTGAGAGTTGGAAGTGATTGAATGCATGTAGTAGTGTGTTTTTGCCATAGAATCAAAGATAGATCTTGAATCTCAATCTAGTCTTGATCTTGGTGCATCTACACACCTTAGGAGATCACAAGTACATGTTGTGGACACTCCACATGTGTGAAATCTACATGGTATCAGAGCCTACCTAAGGTTACCATGCATTTTGATCCATTTAAGTGAAAGCTATTCATCAATTTTGAGCTAGAAATTGTCAAGATCCATTTTCCTAGCTATTTTGTCCAATTTTGGATCAAAAGAGATCAAAAGGACATTGATTGGGTCTGACCTGGTACTATATGGAGTCAGGTGCTCAGACACGTGTGAGGAACATCCAATTTCAGTTTGGAAGTTCTCTCTCATGCTTGATCCATTTATCTTGCTTCATAGCTTATTTTAAAGCTATTTTTGTCTAGTTTCTGATGCAATCAGTTTCATTCCATTTGGTTGAGCCAATCAGAAGTTATAAGCTTTTGAAGAGGGTTAGGTAGGGCACCTGGACCTGGGTGGACACATTTGGTTTGGTCAAGAGATTGCTTGGTTGATCCAAAATCACAGTTGAATGCTTACCAATCTCATCTATATGTGATGTAGGCACTGTTTTGAGATCTTATCCATTTTGTTTCATGCAATATTATTGTATTTGAGTCAAATTTGGTTTCTTAGTGTACTTCACACGTGCTAAGAGTGTTTTATCCTAACTTTGCCCATACTCCATCATTTGATGTGAAATAGATCTTGTTTTAGAGAGATTTGTGTAGCTAGTGAGAATAAATTCACAAATAGTCGCAAGATCTTTCATAGGAGGAGATAGTCCTCCATTATTTTGTTGGAACCAAGTGAAAAATTGTCCACTTCAAACTATTCAATTTGGAAAATGTGAATGGAGTCCATCTTGATCCTTCAAGACGTGATGGACATAGTTCTTGGCCTTGAAGAAGAACCACAAGTTCTTCAAGAGGTTCAAAAATACAAAAAGAGAGCTAGGATGGCTCTCCACTACATTAAGATGAATGTCTCTAATGAGATATTGAGGGAGATAGGTACTTGTACAACAGCCAAAGAAGCTTGGGATTGTCTCAAGACCATCTATGAGGCTAAGAATACCTCTAGGCTTCTCACTCTTAGGAATCAAATCTTTCAAAGTAGCCAAAAGAGTGATGAGAGTGCATCTAGTTATGTTCTGAGAGTAAAAGATATTCATAGAGAACTTGCTTGTATTGGTGATTCCATCAATCAAAATGAGCTAGTGCAAGTCATTCTTAATGGCTTGAGAAGTGAATTTGATAACCTTTTCCAATCCTATGCCATTAAGGAGGAGCTACCAAGTTTGGAGACTCTCCAAAGTGTGCTAATTTCATAAGAATCAAGATTAGAGTACAAGCTCTTGAGGATGGACAAGACTTCTCTCACTCATAATGATGGCAAAGCTCTCTTTGCCAAGGATAAGCACAAAGGGAGGAGCAAGAACCAACATCAACAATCCTCAAGCAAAGACAAAGTCAAATCCACAGACAAAGATGAGGAGGAAGATGATTCCTCTAATGCTTCATCATCCAAGCTCAAGAAGAAGAAGATCAAGTGTGTGTTATTGTGGCAAGAAAGGCCATTATGCCACCAATTGCTTCAAGAAGAAGAATCAACTCAAGCAAGCCAACATTACCAATGAGAAGGAAGACATTATTGCAAGTGATGGAGAGGGATCTCTTATGGTCTCTAGTTTCTCATCTACTCCTTTCAAGAAGGACGGCCTATTGTATATTGATAGTGGAGTCTCTTCACATATGTGTAGCTCCAAGGACTCTTTCTCTTCTATTGCACCTTATGATGGAGTCAAGAAATCAATATACACTGCAAATGATCTTGAATGTCCTATTGAAGGCATAGGGAACATTCCCTTGAAGCTTGCATCCTCTAAAGTTCTTTCTCTCTCTAAAGCTCTTTATGTACCTAAGCTTACTAAGAATCTTATTAGTGTTGGCCAATTGCTTGATAATGGCCTTGATGTAAAATTCAATGTTGATACTTGCACTACCAAGAAGAATGATGAGATACTTGCATTAGGATCTAGATTTGGAGGATCCAAATGAGTATTGAATGCTTGTAATGTTGCTCTTGTGAACAAGATCTCTATGGAGGAATTATGGCATAGGAGGTTGGGACATCCCAACTACAAATCCATGCTCTCTGTGATCAAAGAGGCCAAAGCTATTGGCTTGCCAAAGTCATTCTCCAAGAAGATCAAGCCTTGTGAGGCTTGTGCTATTGCTAAATCTCACAAAAAGCCATTTACAAGATCTTCTATCAAAAGCAAGCATCCTTTGGAGTTTATCCACTCGGATGTGCATTTCTCATCAACTATAAGCAAGGGAGGAGCCACTTGTTTTGTTACTTTCATTGATGATTTCACAAGATTCACTTGGATATATCTTCTTGCTTCTAAATCTATGGTGTTTGATCATTTCCTTATTTTCAAAGCTTATGTAGAGAAGCAATTCTCATTCAAGATTAAAGCTCTTAGAAGTGATGGAGGTGGTGAATATATCTCCAATAAATTTCATGATTTTTGTGAGCTTGAAGGCATCAAAAGAGAGTTCTCTTGTGCCTACTCTCCATCTCAAAATGGAGTGGCCGAGAGAAAGAATAGATCTCTATGTGAATGTGCAAATCTATGAGAATCGAGGCATCTTTGCCCAAAGATTTTTGGGGAGAAGCCATTAACTGTGCAAATTATCTTTGCAATAGGCTCCCACATATAGCTCTTGGAGGAAAGTCACCATATGAAATCTTATATTTGAAGAAGCCTAAGGTTGATCACCTTAGAGTTTTTGGATGCATATGCTTTGCCCATATTCCCTTGGAAACAAGGAAGAAGGAAGATCCTAGTGCATGCAAAGGGATCATGGTTGGATACTCATCCACCAAGAAGGCCTATAGAGTCTTTGTACTCTCTACTTCTCAAGTTATTGAAAGTAGAGATGTTGTCTTTCATGAAGATCAACACTCATCTTTTGAAGAGGCCGAGATCAAGAAGTCTATGGATGCATCACCAATTATTGATTTTGAAGACAATCATGATGTGATGGGGTCGATATTTGAAGAAGACTCTCCTCGGATTTTCTCACCAAGAAGATCCATGAGAGATAGATCCGAGCCTAAGAGGCTCTCATATGTTGACAAAGGCAAACAAGTGGATCTTGATTCCACTAATTATGTTTTTTATGTCTCTCATGAAGAGCCAAAGAATGTACAAGAGCCACTCAATACCAAGGAGTGGTATGATGCCATGAAGCAAGAGTATGATGCATTGATCACCAACAATACTTGGGAGCTTGTGGATCCTCCATCCAACAAGCATGTGATTGGTTGCAAGTGGGTATTTTGGATCAAGTTCAATCATGATGGCACCATCAACAAGTATAAAGCAAGATTATGTGCCAAAGGATTTGCTCAAATCCATGGCCTTGATTATGAGGAGACCTTTGCACCCGTTGCAAAGATGGTGACAATAAGAATTCTTATTTCTCTTGCTTGTTTCTTTAAGTGGAAGGTGTTCCAATTAGATGTATCCAATGCTTTTCTAAATGGTTATCTTGAGGAGGAGATCTATATGGAACAACCTCAAGGATTCATCAAGGATGAGTCCAAAGTGTGCTTGCTCTTCAAAAGTCTTTATGGACTCAAGTAAGCACCAAGATCATGGTATTCAAGACTTAATTCTTTTCTTATCTCACTAGGATTTACTCTTAGTGACTATGATTCTTCCATGTATCTAAAGTTTGTTGATAACAATATTGTCATTCTTCTAATTTGTGTTGATGACATTATTCTTTGTGGAAGTTGTATCAAGCTAGTTGATAAAACTAAGCTAGCACTTGAATGTGAGCTTAAAATGCAATATCTAGGAGAGATACATTACATCCTAGTCCTAGAAATTGATTTTTATGAAAATCATGTCTTTATATGCCAATCTAGATATGCTCACTCTATGTTGAAAATTTTTCATATGGAAAATTCTGCTGAATTAACACGTGTGGGACGGCCTACACATGTACTTTTGATCTCCTAAGCCCAATAATACCATTAAGATCAGACTAGCATTGGTTGACAATAGGAAAGCTGATCATTCAAAAAATATTATTGTGTTACAAACAACAAAACATAAGACTAAGCATCATAAATGCCTCAACTCGGCCAGAGAGAGAAAATAGGAAGTACAAAACAATATGTTGTCACATTTGATCAAGGGAAGATCATCCTCTTTTATGCACTTTAGCTCCATGATTAACCTCTTGATCCAAAGCACCTCTTTAGTTGTTGTAGTAAGTGCTTTGTACTCGGCCTCGCAAGATGATAGAGATATGGTATATTGCTTCTTTGAAAGCCAAGACACAAGATTGCCTCCAAGAAAAATAGTATATGCATTAATGGACTTTCGATCCATTTTATCACTTGCAAAATCGGAATCCGAATAGCCAACAATGGTTAGATCTTCATTCTTGTACAATAAGCCATAATCTTGAGTAGAAGATACATATCTTAGAACTCTTTTGGCCATCTTCCAATGTTGGATCTTGGGATCTTTCATAAATTGACTCAATTCGTGCACACAATAGCTCAAATTGGGTCTAGTGATAGTAAGCCAAATTAAAGAGCCTATAAGACTCCTATAAAGTGTGATGTCCTCGAAGGATCTTTCATCACCTTTAATAGGATCTTTTACATGTTGCTCCATGGAAGTATCTATGCCTTTACAATTTTGCATATTGAATTTTCTCAACATAGAAAAGACATATCTAGATTGACAAATAAAAGATACTCATCATGAAAATCAATTTCAAGGCCCAAAATGTAATGGATCTCTCCTAGATCTTGCATTTTAAATTCTTTTCCTAATGCATCTTTGGTTTCTTGAACTAGCATCAAACAACTTCCACTAAGAATAATGTCATCTACATAGATTAGAAGAATGACAATATTACTACCATCAAACTTTAAGTACATAGAAGGATCATAGTCACTAAGCACAAATCCCAATGAATGTAGAAAGTTGTTGAGTCTTGAATACCATGATCTAGGTGCTTGCTTCAAGCCATAAAGACTTCTAAATATTAAACACACCTTAGATTTATCCTTGATAAATCCTTGAGGCTGTTCCATGTATATCTCCTCCTCAAGATAAAAATTCAAAAAAGCATTGGAGACATCAAGTTGAAACAGTTTCCACTTAAAAAATAAGGCAAGAGAGATTATGATTCTTATTGTCACCATCTTTGCTATAGGAGCAAAGGTTTCTTCATAGTCAAGGCCATATATTTGTGCAAAGCCTTTAGCACATAATCTTGCCTTGTACTTATTGATGGAGCCATCATGATTGTACTTGATCTTGAACACCCACTTGCATCCAATGATATGCGTGTTAGGTGGTGGATCCACTAGCTCCCATGTGAAGGTGATAGATTTTGAGGTTGCTTGATCTCGGCCCCTCCAAGATTGAACTTTTCTTCTTCATGAAAAACTACATCTCTACTATCAATTACTTTAGAAGTAGAGAGCATGTACATTCGATAGGCTTTCTTGTTGGATGAATATCCAACCATTACTCCTTTGCTTGCACAAGGATCATCCTTCTTTCTTGTTTCCAAGGGAATATGGACAAAGCAAATGCATCCAAATACTCTAAGGTGTTCAACCTTAGGTTTCTTCAAATAGAGTGCTTCATATGGTGACTTTCCTCCAAGTGCAACATGAGGGAGTCGATTGCAAAGATAGTTTGAACAATTGATGGCCCCACCCCAAAAGTCTTTTGGCAAGGATGCCTCAATTCGAATGGTTTTGGCACATTCACACAGTGTTCTATTCTTTCTTTTAGCCACCCCATTTTGAGATAATGTATATGCACAAGAAAGCTCCCTTTTAATGCCTTCAAGCTCACAATAATCATGAAATTTATTGGAAGTGTACTCACCACCTCCATCACTTCTAAGAATCTAAAATTGCTTTTCAACTAGAGCTTTGAACTTTAGAAAATAGTCAAACACCATAGACTTTGAAGCTAGAAGATATACCCAAGTAAATCTAGTGAAATCATCAATGAAAGTTACAAAGCAAGTAGCACCACCCTTGCTCTTTGAAGATGAGAAGTGCACATTCGAGTGTATGAGCTCCAATGGATGTGTAGTCTTGATAGATGACTTTGAAAAAGGCTTCCTATGAGTCTTAGATATGGCACAAGCCTCACATGGCTTGAAATTCTTGGAGATAAGATTAGGCAAGCCAATAGCTTTGGCTTTCTGAGAAAAGCTTATTAGAGGAGAAATCTATTTGGAGCATGTCAACTCGTCCTCTTGTATTGTCAATCTACTCACTAAGCCTTTGAGCAAAAGTGCTTTCATCAAGCATAGATCTAATCTTGGAGTTATATCAAGATCCATGTTTAAATCTTCATAGATAATTTTTTAGGAGGAGTGTGAAGGATTCAAAAAGATTATCTATGTTAGATATAGGGGTCTTATGTTTTTTATCAAGCATCTAGGTGTAGAATGTTGATAGGAACAAATTTAGCATAGATGGCAAATTATGCATTTCCACTTGTAATGCCACTATTGAGCCAAAATAGAGTAAGAGGCTAAACACTTGCTAATTAGAGTGTAAACAAGTGTAAAGTTTTTGTTTGATGAATTCCAAGAGGTCCAATAGGATATAGAGGTGGAACCTTGTGAGGTCCAATAGGAAATTGAGGTGTGCTTGAATATAGTCCAATAGAATTAAGAGGTGCATAGATCAATGATCCAATAGGATCAAGAGGTGAAAAAATGTGGTCCAATCATAGTTAAGCATAGTGGTAGCTCGTGGACCTACTAGTATCATTGTACTCATTTTGAAATCAATTGATTTGGTGATTTCATGGATTTTGTGAGTTTTTGGATTTCTAGCTTTCTCTCTCTACCCGAGAGCTCTTGATGCATTTTCTCTCTCTACCGAGGAGAGCAGCTTGTTTTTACTTAGATTATTTTTTGAATACTTCCCACACGTGTGAGTGAGAGTTGGAAGTGATTGAATGCATGTAGTAGTGTGTTTTTGCCATAGGATTCAAGATTGATCTTGAATCTCAATCTAGTCTTGATCTTGGTGCATCTACACACCTTAGGAGATCACAAGTACATGTAGTGGACAGTCCACACATGTGAAAATCAACATTGATGACCTATTTTAGGGTACTGACTTTAATGTTAGGTAACATACAATTGAAGAGTAAAATTTGATGATGAAAAATCAAGTTTTTGCACTTCCTTCAACATTGTCTTTGAGTGGCGAGTTGTAGCATTGATCTTTGAGTGTTCTTATGCATTTGTGGCATTTATTGGAAGATACTAAATTGGATTATAGTTCAAGAAATCTTTTTGTACTTTTACCTCAATAATTTCATCAAATCTATCTGCCTAAAGTGGAGCTAAATGTCAAGATAAACTAGTTTTCATAACTAGTCTTGATTCTAGTTTCTAGTTTGGATCTAGATCATTGATTGGTGCATTCTCCATCACTTTTAGGATTGATTAGGATCCATGTTGCTATAAAATTTGTCAAGGTTGTTATTGTACTTGGATGTTTGCCTCACATAGTGCCTCATCCGTTTCCAATGAAATTGCACCATCTTGAAAAAGCCAGAAATTACAAGACTTGTTGTTTTATCTACATGGTTCTTGATATTATGCATGAGCCTGTCTATGCCTACTCTTCACACGTGGAAATAGGCTCCATATGTGTGGGTTTACATATGTACAACAATATTTGGCCTAGATGAAGCATTTTTCACAATTGTAGAGTATTTCATTTACCCTTATTCGGGCCTACTATTACATCAGACTTTTTCTATATGCCTTTGATAAGAATATATCCTTGTAGAATTCCACTTTCATATCATTATAAAAAATATGTGACATTGATAATTCATCCTTCACCAAACTCAAAATGTAAAGTGCTTTATGAAATACACCTTCCTCACCATGATCAAGTTGGATTGTCATGCATACATGTTCTTTGATATCCTATGTGTTGTTATCTCGTAGCACTGACCTACAGTTGACATCTTTATTCACATAGGATGAAAAACATTCTCTATGTAATTTCAAGTGTGACAAATCTCTCGAGTTAGCATACCAATCATATTTATTGGGATTAAAAATTTTTGTCATCAAGGTGTATGAATCACTTTCCTCCTTTCCTTTATCTTCATCTATAGTGGAAATTGGTTATTGTACTAATTTGGCACTAGGGTGAAATCCCCTTGCTTCTATTGCTCCATGCAAATCGTTTGATGTTGCATTTTTGGCCCTAAAGGATTTTTTGATTTGGAACCAAACACCTTGAATAGAATGTCCAAATATTTAGAGTCATTGCTTTCAATCTCAACATTTTACTTAGATGCCATGTTTTTTGTCCTTGATTGAACCAGTTGACCAACTCTAACTATAGGTTAGAGAACTTCAATTGGACTTTAGGGGCCTTATGGACTCTGTTAGTCAATTTTAAGTTGTAACAAGATATTGGATCCAAGAATGACTTTGAATAATGAAAGATGGGGTTAACTTAGAGTGGAGGAACTTGGAATATGCTGAGGGTTGTAGGAATACAAAAAGTACAAGGTAGGGGATAAGTTCTCACTTTGTAAGTATATATAGGGCACCCTAAGGCATATAATTATGGTTATGGTTATCATTGATTTCCTCTTGTTCTAGTTGAGAGTTAGAATCTACTATGTGGTTCGGCTTACTTCCTTGTGGGAGGGCTATGGTGGTATGAGATGCCACTACTAGGATCCTAATAGTGAATCATGTGCTGTCTAACTAAATGTATTACATAGGTGTGAGTGGGTGATACATCCATCCTTGGTTAAGTGGGAGGTTTGTCCTATGACTAGCTTATGGGTGGTCGTTGATTATAGTTAGAACATCAAGGAACCTTTATAGTGGTATCAAAGCCAAAGTTTGTGCTCATTACTATGAAATTGCACCAAAGCACTCTTCCAATGGCCCTTTTACCACAATGGAAGCACTTGCCTTTTCTTCTTGGTCTTACTGGAAGATCCCTCATCCTCCTGAGACTTGGCAAATTGCTGTTTAGACTTCTTCTTGCCCTTGCCCTTGCCTTGTTTTTGGTGTGTTGCAAGTGCCTGATCATCAGTATTTTGACGTCTAGCTTTCACCATTTCTCTCCGTTGCTCTTCTTGCATCAAGATTCCTGTGAACTCGTCAAAAGTTGGCAATCTTTCTCTTGATGCTATTCCGCTCACAAACATCTGATAGGGTTCTGCAATGCCGCACAATGCATTGTGTACCAGCTTCACATCACGTATGTGCTCACCAATAGAATACAGTTCATCCCTCATTGTCTTGATTCTAGTCATGTACGTCTGAATGTGCTCTCCTTGTTCCATTCGGACACTATTCAGCTTTAACTTTAGAAACATGATTCTTGACGGATTTGACGTCTCGCACTGCTCCTTTATCACATTCGATGCCTATCTGGGTGTTACAAGATCACAAATGTGGGTAATGATGTGATCCTTCACTGACAAGTTAATGAAGGTCAAAGCTTTCCTCATCTTTTTGTCGAACACTTTGATATCCACTTCATTTGGTGGCCTTCTCTCATCACCTGTGACGACTTCCCACACGTCTTTCTCCATCAATATGTTTTTCATTTTGAATTTCCACACTGCATAGTTGGAAATCCCGTCCAATTTGCTACTTTCACTCAAAATGGACTCTCCCATGTTTGCCATCGCAAAACTGCTTGAAACTTCTGCCGTAGGCTAAAAATAGTATATCAAGGCCAACTGTGATGTCAAAAAATGAAGTTAATGACCTGCACTTTTTCCCTTACCAGGCCACTCACTGCTTTTCCACCAATTTATAAGCCAAATCGGTGTCGCCTTCCGAAATGCACTCAGTCGTCAACTCCCAACTACGTGTCCAATGGAATGGTGAAATCTCTTTTGGCGCACTCCGAACACTTTCTCTGCTGCAATCACTCTGTTTTGTTGTACCGTACTTGCAGGTACAGTCCGGGTGCCCTTCGTTTGGAGGTTATAGCCTTTCGTTTGGGTCAAAACGAACAAAGGACCCAAAAATAGGGATTTTCCTTGTTTTTGAACTGATTTCAATTGTAATTTGATGTTAATGAATGGATTAGATGTTTTAATGCTAAGGTTGACACATGACATTACATGTAATGCATGAAACCATCATAAACGAACAAGGAATTTCTAATATGAAATCGGGTCTAGAAACCTTCAAAAAAGAAGCTGACAAAATACCTACTTGCTTAATAGTTGTTCAAGAGGATGGTGTGTGTGTGTGTGTGTGTGTGTGTGTGTGAGAGAGAGAGAGAGAGAGAGAGAGAGAGAGAGAGAGAGAGAGAGAGAGAGAGAGAGAGAGAGAGAGAGAGAGAGAGAGAGAGAGAGAGAGAGAGAGAGAGAGAGAGAGAGAGAGAGTTACAAATTTAGTCTCAAAATTTTGCAAGAGTCTCAAATTTTCTAAAACTATCTTACTCAATCAATTAGTTGCAGCAGGTTTGCCAATATTAGACGAAGATGCTAACATGTCTCTTTTGTCCAGTCTTCCTCCCTCTTACGACAATCTTCTCAACACATGACTTCATGTAAGTCCTTATTCAAAGACCTCACACTAGCAGATTGAAAGAATGTCTACTTCGGTAACTCAAGTACACTGCAGATTGAAGGCAAAGGATCTATTCACTTTTATCTTCGAAAGTGTAGATTGACCTTGCTCAAGGATGTACTATACGTACCCAACTGACCAAAAATTTATTGTCAGTCAGCAAGCTCACTGATCAGGGCTGCCAATCCTTGTTCAACTCAAAGCGATATATCATTTTGGACAAGAACAATAAAGAAATCTTCTCTGGAAATAGAGAAGGTAATTTGCGCATTTTGGGTCACGAATATGCACTTTGTGCTAATGTGAATACTTCAAATGCCCAATTATGGCATCAAAGATTAGGACACTTAAACATGAGATCAATCTTGTATATGCATCATAATAGCATGGTCAAGGATTTATACTTTAATGCTGCCTCTATTGACGTTTGACATGTCTGTGAGATGTGCCTACTAGGCAAACAGCCTAGATCAAGATTCCCGAGGGGACAAGCCACTAGAGCTGAGTCCATTCTAGAATTGATACATAATGATATGTGTGGCCCTATGACTACTCTCCCTCTCTGGGCTCATCACTATATTTTATTACTTTATCGATGATTATTTGAGATTTTTAAGTATTATGTTCATTAAGAACAAATATGGGGCATTCATCTGTTTCAAAGACTTCAAATAGTTCGTTGAGACATAGATTGGTCAACGACTCAAGACCCTTCATACAGACAATGGTGGAGAGCTTTTGTTAGATGAAATGTCCAACTATCTAGTATCATTTGGCATTCATCATCAATTTACCGCCAGCTACACACCATAGCAGAATGGAGTAGCCAAAAGGAAGAATTGAACATTACTAAATACAACACGATCAATGATGTCAAACGCTCAGCTCACCAAGAATTTTTGGGCTGAAGCTATTTCAACCGCTTGCTATCTGCAAAACTATTTAGATACCAAAGCAATCGACTCAAAGACTTCTTTCGAAGCTTCTAAGACTAGAAACTGAGTTAAAAGCACCTTGGAGTGTTTGGTTATCTTTGTTATGTACACATTCCCTCTGATCTGAAAAAGAGACTTGATTTTGTCAGCTACAAGAGTATCTTCATTGGATACTTGACATCACACAAAGCATATCAAATTTTAGATGTCGAGTCAATGCCTTGTGTTATAATGGAAATACATAGGATGCTTTGACATTACTTACTTATTCTGACTCTGATTGGGCTGGAAATGTGCACACAAGAAAATCCACATTTGGCTATCTTTGCTTTCTAACAAGAGGACCCATTTCATAGAATAGTTGAAAGCATTTGTCCTCCATGTGAGAAAAGTGGATCTTGAATGGATCCCAACTCTCAGAATACTTGGCTAAGATCTTTGCACAACAAGCTACAAAAGCTAGAAATGGCAAAGCATCCTAATGCTACCTTTGATACACATTAACTTGACAAAGCATTCAAGAGACAAAAGAAGCTAATAAAAGGTACTGATGGTAGCCAAAAACAACAGCATACCAGCGGGTTGCAGTGATGTTGTAGAGAGAGAGAGAGAGAGAGAGAGAGAGAGAGAGAGAGAGAGAGAGAGAGAGAGTATCTACATAGTGTATTGGTGCTTAGAAATTGAGACGAACTTGAATGATTCGTGTTTTGATGACTCAAATTCTGGCTAGATAATCTCCTTCACTACAGAGATAGCTATGACATATTCTGATTCTGTGGAGTGTGAAAATTGTCAACATTTCCTAGCTAGTTTGAGGCCTAAATTGGCAATTTTTTGTACATAGTTTTGGATCTAACATTTCACACGTGTGAAAGAGGCCTAGATACTTTTATTTTAGTATATTTTTCATGTTGAAGATGTTTCAAACTTCAGGACCTTCGAAATGACACCTAAATCATGTTATTTGGACATATAGGCCAAAATTGGCTAGTTTAGGCTACTGGTGTCCTAAATTTGGGTCCTAAGTTCTAGAGAGAGGAGAGAGAGTCATCTCTCTCACCTATATTAGGCTGAAATTCGTGGAGAACAGGTTGGAGAAACTTATTGTATTGTTGAGAGAGATCAATAGATCATTGTCACAGTTTCTTCCTCCATTGAGAGCATTGCTTTGTGTATTGTCTTCAAGCTTTTGTGTATGATCTTAAGAGGTTTCCAAAAGTGGTAGGCTGCTGTTGTAGGGGTGGTATGCTGCTGTTTTTGGCTGCCATCAGTACCTTTTATTAGCTTCTTTTGTCTCTTAAATGATTTGTCAAGTTCATGTGTATCAAAGGTAGCATTAGGATGCTTTGCCATTTCTAGCTTTTGTAGCTTGTTGTGCACAGATCTTAGCCAAGTATTTTGGGAGTTTGGATCCATTCAGGATCCACTTTTCTCACATGGTATCAGAGCTAGTTGGCTGTTACTTTTAGTAAGGTTTCCATTTATGGTGATATTTGGATGTTTGATCAAGTTCTAGCATGATTATGCATTGCATTGTTGATCAAATCTTACTAACCTTTGTTTTGGGAGTTGAACTTGTGGATCAAAAGCATATTTCAGGTCTATTGAAGATAAGAGACTGAGAAGAAGCTATTTTGGATCAGATCATAACACCTAATCATTTGTTGATTGTGAGGCTTGGGCATATTCAATACTAACAATGTTTTGTTCAATGTATTGTTGACAATCTCCACTTCTGTGGATGAACACTCTCCTTTGTGGATGAACAATCTCCTTAAGTGGATGAACCTTCTCCTTAAGTGGATGACAAATACTCTTTGAGTGATTTTGTATTTCTCCAAAAGGATGAGCAAAGCTCCCACTTGGATGAAAGATCCCCTTTTGGGTGAACAGATTGTCAACAATCTTTTGCATAAATTTTGGTGTACTTTGTTGAGCATGTAGGTAACTCTCCTTATGTGATTTGATTGGAGCATTTGCTGGAAGGTTCTACAGGTTGAGGAACATTATCATGTGAAGTGATCTTAGATCTACATCTAAACACCAAGAGTGAAGCTAGTCTTGTGATTCACTAAGTGTGCTCTTTCATTCACCTCTAAAGCTTGTATTTATCATTTGCTGGAGTTTATAAACTTTTAGAAGTGTGGTTTACATGTGGTTTTACAGGTTGAATCAATATCTTAGTGTGTTGGTCATATGTTGATCAAGTTTGTTCAATTCTAGGTATTCTTGGCAGCCTAGTCTTGTGTATTTTCTAAGAATGCAAGTAACTCTTCACATCATAACTTGATTTGGTCACTTGCTGGAAAGTTTTAGAGCTTAAGCAAGAGTGTGTTCAGGTTGGTTTGAGTTTGTAATCCATTTTTAGTGTGTGCAAAAGTGTTGCATGTGTTTCAATCTTCCTTTCTATGCCTGAAAACCAGCCAGGTTCAAGATTGAAGTGTTTTAGGGTCCTAGATCTTTTGAGATCTCCTTATCCATCATTTGTTGAGAGGAAAGTGAGTGCTAGGTGCATTGACAGAGCCTAAAAGTTGAAGAATCATTATATTCATGGCTTTCAATGGTGGGATCATGTTAGAAACTAATGATAGGTTGAGCTCATCAAACTACTCTACCTGGAAAGTGAGGATGGAGTCCTTACTTGAGTTAAATGAACTCATGGACATAGTTGCAGGAATTGAAGAGAGACCACCCACAGTTCAAGAGCAACAAAGGTTTGATAAGAAGGCTAAAAGGGCTCTTCATATCATTAAAATGAATGTTACCAATGAACTTCTCAAGGAAGTTGGTAAAAGTTAGTGCAAGTGAGGCATGGAATGCCTTGAAGAAGCTCTTTGAATCAAAGTCCACATCTAGGGTATTGACCCTAAGGAGGCAAATATTTTCTAGTAGACAAAGAGAGGGAGAAAGTGCTCATGCATTTGTCTTGAGGGTTAAGTCCTTAAGTGATGATCTAGCATGCATTGATGAAAGCATAAAAGATGGTGAAATAGTCCAAGTTATGTTGAATGGTTTGCTAGATGAACATGCTAACCTTGTGCAAAGTTTTGCCATTCAAAGAGTCTTGCCAAGTGTGGTTGACTTGCAAGAACTCTTATTGGCTGAAGAACATAGGTTGCAATCAAAGCTTGATGGTGCATCCTTGCAAGGTGGAGGTGAA
Source organism: Diphasiastrum complanatum (assembly GCA_029204225.1). Taxonomy (NCBI): domain Eukaryota; kingdom Viridiplantae; phylum Streptophyta; class Lycopodiopsida; order Lycopodiales; family Lycopodiaceae; genus Diphasiastrum; species Diphasiastrum complanatum. The sequence continues at coordinate 47,304,743 of CM055107.1, forward strand.
GAGGCTTTTTTCACAAAAGGCAAAGTCAAAGGCAAAGGTAAAGGCAAAGGAAAATGGTCCAAAGTTGGTAACTTGGATCATGATGATCACTGTTCCTCCTCCTCTTCTACAAGCAAGCAAAACATTGTACTTGTTACATACCTATGTAACTAGTAGTACTTCATACCCCTATTAGTCCGGTTAGTGTTGGGGGCGAAATGACAAGGTACCCTTAGGATTAAGGGTATGTGCCCTTAGATAACGGCAGGCAAGTGACTATACCCTAGTTGGAGGTATGGAGTCACATGACCCTTGGATAAGGGGTACTCTTAGTATTAAGGGGAGGTGTCTCAGATTAAGGTACTAGTGTCCTTGGTTAAGGGTAGGTAGGTGTCTATACCTTGGATGGAGGTATGGAACCTAGAGAGGTGTTAGAAAGTCATTGGATGACTATTTTTCTAAACCTTGGGCCTCAAGCTTGAACCATATCAGTTTATTGGTCTAGGACCAAAGTATACTTGCAGAACTTGGGCAATGGGACCTAGTAGGAGGGCGCCCTTCTAAAGTGTCCATTGAGTTCCCAACTTCCACAAGGAAGGCATTCAAAGAGTCATAGGTTATGGAAGGAGTCTCTTGACATTCCATAAGCCTATGGAGGCTCTTGGAGATTCTTTAACTCCCCTAGGCTTCTCTCTCTCTCATTGGATGAGCATGGAACTCCATAGTGCATTGGAGGGGTCCATGGGCCATCTATATGAGGGTAGTAGGGCACCCATTGGGAGGGAGAGATCTCTCTTGTTTGCTTTGTTTATGCTCTAGTGTTGCTACTAGTGTGTAGAGTGCTTTCTTGTGGTAGTATGTTTGAGCTTTGGATCTTGCTTATGGTATGGGACATAAGTAGGGTTTGGATCTTGAGAATGCTATGGAGTGTTGTGGTATGCTTGTGATTTGTTTATGGTTAGCAAGGAGGTGCTAGATAGGTCTTGGTTGGAGCTTGGATCTAGCTATGGTTGGGTGGTGAATACTTGAGGCCAGCTTGTTATCTATCTTTGTGTTTAAAGAGTAGGGACACAGGTGGAGGAGAGATCCTTGGAGGCTTGCAGATCCTTACTTGCAGGTGGAGGCATCCTAGCTTGGAGTTGGGGAGCATCTTGAAGCTTGCAGGTTGCTTGGAGGACATTTGGAGGCTCTACCTTGGATTTGGAGGACTTCATCACCTCTACTTGTAAAAGTGGTATCAGAGCTAGACAAAGGATGGTAACTTTTCTAATCTTCTTCAAATTCTATTAAGATCACCAACTAAATTTTTTTTGAGGAAGATTATAGGCTTTTCTAGTTGTAGGAAGCTTGTAGTTGAAGTACCCAATGAATCTAGTTCTCTTTGGAAGAGAGTAGTGATGCTTATAAAATTGATTAGGGTCTGATTTTTTATCAAGGTAGAGAAGTTTTAAAGTGGGCTTTGGGTTTTTAAAAGTTTTAAAAAAAGATTTGTGGGATGGGTAGAGGAAGTCTTCCTCTACATACACAAACTTTTTTTTGACAAAAAGATTGATTCTAGCTATGTGTTTTGATCAAAACTAGTGTTTTTTTTGCATAAATGAGGTGTTTGAAGTTCTAGTTTTCATTTTGAAGTTCTATTTTTCAGACTTGTAAATCTGAAAATCAGATCTGAAAAGTGAAGTTTTCACTCAAACTTCATTAGTTACACCTTTCTATCTCCTTGTTTCATGAATATGGCAATGTAGGAAGGGAATGGTAGTGTAACTTTGTGCATAAAACACGTTTTAAAATTCTATTTTTTGTCATTTTGAAGTTCTGATTTTCAAACCTATAAATCTGAAGATCAGATCTGAAAATTGAAGTCATAAAGCTTCATTAGTTATCCATTTCTAGACACTAGCTTCTTGGTTTTGGAAATCTAGAATAGTGAGAAATGTGAAAACTTTGGTTGCTTTAGAAATGACAAATGGAATTGGAATGGGAATGGGAACTTTATGTAAACATTAACTTGGATTAGTTAATTGAAGTTTACATAAAGATTTGATTTTCATTTTTGCTGTTGATTAAGGCAAATGTAGCTTGTTGTTTTTCTCTTAAGCTTGGATTAAGCTTGCAAACAGTAGGCTTGGATTGAGTTTACAAACAATAAGATTGAATGAATAGAAGTAAATGATTTTTATTTGCATTGGATGTAACAATTGAAGCATTTCTATCATTATAATTTGAGCACTTGTTGTTGTATTTGCATAATAGAAAAACACACAAGCAACCCCAATGGATCAAACCAATGAAAACCCAACATTTGGTCTATCAAACCCATCCAATGTGGCACAAGTTCTTGAAGTTTTATACCAACAAATTCAAGCCATTAATAAGTAACTTCTTGAAACTAATCAAAGAAACCAAGACTTAGAGTCTAGGTTAGCCAATCAGAAGAAGCATGTAGTTCCACCTCCCGTAAAAGTGTTTAAGGGGGAGAAGAAGGATAGGAACTTACAAGTGGTAAGTTCTTGGCTAAATGTTTGGAACAAATACTTTGCCATGAACCAATTCTCTGAATCTAAGAAGTTATCCACTGCCACCATGTTCCTTGAAGGAAGAGCCTTAGTTTGGTGGGATGACTTAGTTGCAAAGGGCAATCAACCTTGTACATGGGATGATTTTTGCAAGCTTTTTAGGGATTATTTTCTACCACTTTTAGATGACTATGGACACTTTCAAAAGTTGAGTCATTTATCAATAAATAAAGGTTTTTAACAATTTATTCAAGATTTTCATGAGTACCTGAATCCACTTTATAGTGACATTCCGCCTAAGGTGCAAATGTTAATGTTTATTGATGGGTTACCAAAAGATTATCAAGTGGCTGTTCGTAGGAACCATCCAAAAACCCTAGAAGATGCTATTAGGGCTGTAAAATACTTTGATGACACACCTAAGCCACCTAGGGGTCAATAACCTAATGAGCAAAAAAAAGGTTTTCAATCTAAGAGGAAGGATAGGAAAGTTGTTAATGAAACACATCCCAATTCTAACAATCCTAAGAAAACCAAGAAAAAACTTTAAAAACCATCAAGGTGGCATTGATAAGGCTGAAGCTCGTAAGAAGAACATGTGCTTCAAGTGCAATGGTGAGGGTCACCTTGCACGAGATTGCGTCAAATAACCAGCTTCTACCTCAGGTAATATATCTCGAAGTAATGAGATGGATGTATTTTGTCCTTAGTTCTATAGTCTTTGGACCTCATGACCTTAATTTCATTAAAAGTAAAGAAATTGAACAAGGTAACCGTTAAGAATAGATATCCACCATTGCAGATGGATGACCTAATAGATTATCTTGGTGGTGCTGGGTACTTTACCAAGATAGATATAAGGTCGGGATTCCATCAGATACGCATTAAGGCAGAAGATATACCAAAAATCGGATTTTGAACTCGCTTTAGTCACTACAAATTTTTGGTGTTGCCTTTTGGTTTGACCAATGCACCGGCAACTTTCCAATAGATGATGAACGATTTGTTCATGCCATATTTGGAAATATTCGTAGTCGTATTCTTAGATGATATCCTAGTGTTCAATAAGACTTTGGCGGAACATAAAGAGCATCTTAGGATTGTCTGGGACATCCTAAGAAGGGAAAAGCTCTTTGCCAAAGAGTCTATGTATGACTTTTTTTGCGAAGGAATTGTCCTACTTGGGGCATAAGATTTTCGAACGGGGAGTGAAGATTGAGGCCGATCATATCCAGAGGTTTATTGATTGGCCTATTCTCACCATAGTTCAGGAAATCAAGTCCTTCTTGGGATTTGCTTGATTGGCATTTCCCCTTACCCAGGCCTTGAAAGGCTATAAGAAGCTAAGCCGGAGGGCTAAGAGTCCACTAGTGGTGTGGACGGAGGATATGAATAATAGTTTTGAGTTGCTTAAGAAAAGTGTCACTTCGAAACCAATACTAATCATTGGCGATCCTAATAAGGCTTTTGTGGTTAGGACCGATGCTAGTGATTATGCTATTGGAGCTGTTTTCATGCAGGATGGACATCTTGTGGCTTATGAAAGCAAGAAAATCAATCCTGCTCAGTCTAGGTATTGTACCTATGAGAAGGAACTGTTTGCAATTGTTCATTCCTTGAAAATTTGGCGACATTATTTGTATGGAGCCAGATTTGAAGTTTTGACGAATCATCAGACTCTTCGATATTTTTGTGATGCTACAGATTTAAAGGGGAGGCTAGATGGGCTAAGCTGATGCAAATCTTTGACTTTTCTATACGTTATTGTAAAGGAAGTCAAAATACTATAGCGGATGCTTTGAGTCAGTTACTGGTTATTAATCAGTTGTGCTTTACTATTATAGAATCGGAGTTGTTTCAGTCTCTTCAAGGACTATATGAGTCCGATCTGTGCAAAAAGTACAAAAAGGACCAAGAGTGCCTAATCTGATTCTCAAGAGGGATTGGATGTTAGATTTACTTGATCTATCAATCTACATAAGATTAAGATCAATCTAGATCAATTCTAGACATAAAATCCAAACAAGAACAATCATTTATTGAAGGTAAATGTACTTGCTGGTTTCACACGTGTGAAACCCTGTCAGGGTACGGACTCCAACCTGAAAATCAAGTACACATTGATAGAACCTCAAAACAATCAAAAGAAATGTAGACAAATGGAGAGAATCACTCAAAATTGCTTCCAAAACCAAGATTGGTGTCTCACATTGATTATGGCCAAATGTGGCTCTATATATACAATAAGTGGGAGCTCGTGGTACTGATCATCCCTATGATCCCACATGTGTGAAGGTGCTTTGTCATATGATGATTCATCATTCAAAACTGACACTTGGACAAAACCTTCTATGTTGAGCACTTTTGGTCCATTTTCCTTCTATATGGAGATCTACTTGGAAATCTACTTGGAAATCTTCTAGAAGTCAAAATTTGCCTACTTTAGCTTATTCCACACATGTGAGCTGTCCTCTACACATGGGATATGACACCTAACCAAAGGATGTGGCTCATGCAATCAATAGATTGATGCCATGTGTCATATGTCTAGAAAACTAGTTTTTGGCCTTTTTAGCCACTAGAACTTGAATTAAATCATATGTACAACCTATATGATTATGGTACATGACAAGTACACTATTTTCACACGTGGAAACAGGCTTTACACATGTGTGTTTATCTATATACAAGATTTTTGGCCTCTACCAAGCTTATTTTTGCATTTTTCACACGATCCTTTTTTTGGAAAGTATTGGCAACAAGTAATTCCGGGGGTCGATTCAGGTTTGCAAGATTCCTCGAATCAGGGAAAGACTAAAACGGATTCCCTAATTTGAAACAAGATTTTGTTTCGTAAAGGAAAGGTGTGTGTACCGGAGAATGACACTGTAAGGGCCCAAACGCATGAGTGTCATGATAGTCCATGCGCAGGACATCCGGGTACCTTGAACCATATCACTTTATTGGTCTAGGACCAAAGTATCCTTGCACAACTTGGGCAATGGGAACTAATAGGAGGGTGCCCTTCTAAAGCGTCCATTGAGTTCCCAACTTCCACAAGCAAGGCATTCAAAGAGTCATAGGTTATGGAAGGAGTCTCTTGACATTCCATAAGCCTATGGAGGCTCTTGGAGATTCTTTAACTTCCCTAGCTTCTCTCTCTCATTGGATGGGCATGGAACTCCATAGTGCATTGGAGGGGTCCATGGTCCATCTATATGAGGGTAGTAGGGCGCCCATTGGGAGGGAGAGATCTCTCTTGTTTGCTTTGCTTATGCTCTAGTGTTGCTACTAGTGTGTAAAGTGCTTTCTTGTGGTAGTATGCTTGAGATTTGGATCTTGCTTATGGTATGGGACATAAGTAGGGTTTGGATCTTGAGAATGCTATGGAGTGTTGTGGTATGCTTTGTTTATGGTTAGCAAGGGGGTGCTAGATAGGTCTTGCTTGGAGCTTGGATCTAGCTATGCATGGTTGGGTGGTGATTACTTGAGGCCAGATTGTTATCTATCTTTGTGTTTAAAGAGTAGGGACACAAGTGGAGGAGAGATCCTTGGAGGCTTGCAGATCCTTACTTGCAGGTGGAGGCATCCTAGCTTGGAGTTGGGGAGCAGTTTGAAGCTTGCAGGTTGCTTGGAGGACATTTGGAGATTCTACCTTGGATTTGGAGGACTTCCTCACCTTTACTTGTAAAAGTACTTCTAATGAGGATCTAGATTCTTGTGATTCTCTCATGATGTGTTCTTCAAGTCTAATGTCAAGTAGAAGTGACAAGGATTCACAGTGGATAGATAGTGGATCTAGTTCACACATGACTAGTCACAAGGAGTTCTTTACTTCTTTGATCTCTTATGTTGGAACCAAGAAAGTGGTTCACATGCCAAATGGTGGTGAGTGTATGATCAAAGGTATTGGCTCAATTCCTATTTGCCTTTCTACTAATAGGAATGCAAGGCTTGATGGTGTTCTTTACATTCCTTCACTTTCAAGGAATTTGCTAAGTGTTGGTCAAATGATAAATAAAGGGTACAAGACAAAGTTTGTTGGGGATGTTTGCTTCATTACTAAGGGAGATGTCTAGACAAGGTAGACTTTACAAGCTTGATGCATTTGTTATGTCTAACAAGAGGAATGAAATGGATGCTGGTGGTTCTCTCAACTTTCAAAAGTCAATTCCTATCATCAATAAGATTGGTAGATCTTATGCAAAGTCTAAAGAGCTTCCTTATGCTAGATCTAGGTTGAGATCTAATGAGCTTCTTGGAGATAGTTATTGTTGTGCTAACTTGGCAACTTTTGGTGAATCTATGATCAATGTTTTGGATCCATTGGATCTTGAAGATGGACTAGTGCTATCTACTAGTCAAATGGAGTCATGTGGTGCTAAATTAGTATCATGTTTGAACTCTTCTACTCATAGATTTCCAAGTCTTGGTGGCTCTTCAATGGAACTACATGGCAAGTGCAAAAATGAAAAAGGTAAGAAGAGAGCTAACTTCATCAATGGAGGTGATGAAAACTCTTCTTTGGAAATGGTTGTTGCTAATGACTTATTTACTCATTTGGAAAGAGATGGTGCTTTGAGCATGATTGAAGAAAAAGTTTCTTTTGTATCTTTATGTGATGAGTCCAAGAAAGTCATTTGTGAAACAAGTGATGTCACATGTATTCATAAAGAAAGTAGATCAAAAGGTTCTATCGTGAGACTTGGTGAGGAAGATCTCAAGTCAAAAGGGAGAGATGAATGTGAAGTGTTCAAAGTAGGATGTACTTTGAATGATGCTTTTGTGAATGATAGTGAGGGTTCATTATCATTACCTATATCATTGATTAGAAGTCCAGGTTTGACAAGAAAAGTACTTCAATCATTCTTATGTTGAAGGAACTATGTATTCTTTTCATGGCTTCTAATGTTCGAGATTCTTCCATTTCTTATGATGCAACTATCAAGAGGGAGATTGCTAACTTTTGTGGTGTGATCATTAAGAGGGAGTCTTGTGAAGGAAAGGGCAAAGGAAGAGTGACTCTTGGGAGGATCCAAGGCATGGATCTTACATTTCTTCATCAAATCAAAGGTTGCTATGATTGTGGTGGAGTGTTCATGCATGATCAAGATGGCAAAAGGTTGGATGAAGAAGACTACATGGAGCAACTCAAGTGGCAATTTCTTCAAGGCAAGGAAGATCTCATTAGTGAGCTCATTGAGGTTTGGTTTGAACTCAAATGGGCTGGTTTGATTAGGTTTGATACTCAACTTCATCTACTCTATTTCATGTTGGATATAATTGTAGAAATCCATCTTTTGGTTTATAATGGTGACATTGTTTTCACTAACTATAGTGAAAGGTTGAAATCAAGCAATGATGAGATCTTGTGGGATGTTAATCATGTGTTTGAGAGGGAGTATCTTCAGAGGTTCAGATCTAAAGATATTTATAAATGCAAAGTCCTTGATGTTCTATTGGAAGATCAAGATGTTGATCTTGAATTGCTTCATCAGCACCAAGAGGCAAGTAGCAATTAGAAGCTAGTCAAAAGCATCAAAGGGGAGCCACATGGACAAAGCATTTTGGATCTGTTTTTACAGGTTCTTGAAGGTTCAAGTAAGGTTCTTGGAGCATCAAGGAAGTGTCCTTTTACTCTACCTTACTTGTTTAACCTTGTGTATGAACATTGTCATGTCAATGTGTTGGAATTGTCAAAATTCAATGAAACTAGTTCCATAGTTTTGCATTATTTGGATCTTGGAGATGGAATAGTTATCATTGCTAGTTTTTATAATCAAGTACATGCATTCATTCAAATATTGAAAGATATTGAAGTGGTCAATATGTTTACTTTTGAGCAAAGTTCAAGATCTAGCATCCTAGTGTTGGCAAATTGGCAAATTGTTGACAATGTAGGATCAAGGGTTGTAAGCAAATCTTGTGGAGATACTTCAAGTATTTCAAGTTCATGTTTTGCTCATTCAAATGGAGCAGAGAACACATCATTTTGGCATTCAGTCACTCAAGGGCTTTCATGGATTGGAGATCTACAAAGGCAAGGTGGTGATGGAGGTTATTCATGGAGATACATGGTGCATTCACCATGGGCATAGTGGAATGTGGAGGAGGCATGCAAACACTTGTTGTTTACTTTCACTTACAACTTGTTTGCTGCTGTTTTGCAGAGAATTTAAAGGTGGATACATGGAGGAATCCTTTCATTATGATTCTATGTTCTTTTACATGTATCATGTTCACCATTCTATGTAAAATTGATGTAAGAAATAGTGAAGCATCCTATATGGACACTATTATCTATATCAATTATGTTGTACTTCATATTGTACATAATAGAACACTTGAGAAGAGATATATTATCATGATGAAGATCATTCTTAGGTTGGAGCAAAGTAGTGTTGTAAAACTAGCAAGTTAGGTTGAAGAGGGAGTGTGAAAATTGTCAACATTTCCTAGCTAGTTTGAGGCCTAAATTGGCAATTTTTGTACATAGTTTTAGATCTAACATTTCACACGTGTGAAAGAGTCCTAGATACTTTTATTTTAGTATATTTTTCATGCTGAAGAGGTCTCAAACTTCAGGACCTTCGAAATGACACCAAAATCATGTTATTTGGACATATAGGCCAAAATTGGCTATTTTAGGCCACTGGTGCCCTACATCTAGGTCCTAAGTTCTAGAGAGAGGAGAGAGAGTCATCTCTCTCACCTATATTAGGCTGAAATTCGTGGAGAACAGGTTGGAGAAACTTATTGTATTGTTGAGGGAGATCACTAGATTATTGTCATAGTTTCTACCTCCAATGAGAGCATTGCTTTGTGTATTGTCTTCAAGCTTTTGTGTATGATCTTAAGAGGTTTCCAAAAGTGGTAGGCTATTGTTGAAGTTGAATGTTTGTGCAAACAATCAACTAGAGCAGAAGAAGGATCAACAACGAACTCTTCGAGTTCCACCTACTTCAAACTCAAAGTCTTCGAGTTCGAGGTCCACGTCATCCACATTGCCCGTCCGACGCAGACCACGTCACAGTTCACTTTAGTACTTTTTAGTAACTGCGTTGTTTCACACTCGTTGCCCACACAATCATTGTAGCTGTTTCATGTGTATATACATAATGACAATTCACGAGCATAGGGGAATGATGAGATGTTGAAAGTGGAGAAGAGTGAATCAGAGTTCTTGTGCGAACTCCATTGTGTCTTAACTATCTGATTCCATAGAATCATAAATACATGAGAGAGTGAAAGCCATTCAAGGAATAGAGATAGTTATTTAATCTGTAGCTAGCTAAGTAAGATCACTGCACACAGTGCACCATTACTTTGAACCATTCTTGGACACAGTGGAATAGCACAAAGACTGACTAGTGAGAATATCCAAATGCATAGTCTAAAAGCCATAAAACATCTTAACATAGATTCAACGTGAAATGTTTTGAGTCTTGAGTCATACATGGCCTTCAGTTTGTTTTGAGTCAATCACAAATGAGAGACAAAAACTTAACGTTCTTGAAACCGTGGAACACAAACTTGAAAACACATGTCATGTACCAACGTAAATCTCCAAAATTTTAGCCACGTCTTCATTGTCTCTGCCGTCATGCATGAATACATTCACACAGGAAAGACACGACCTAACTTGAAAATACACGTCGTAAAGTAAGTCTCCAAATTTCAAGGCAGTTCTTAGATGCTGAGAGACAAGACCTAACTTGAAAATACACGTCATAAAGTAAGTCTCCAAATTTTAAGGCACTTCTTTAATGTTGACATTAACACAAGCGTCCATGACTGCATGCATGAATACACTCACACGAGAGACTAAAACTTTGGTTCTATAAATTTGAAGTCACACAAGAGAGAACCTTAATTTTCATGAAACATTGATGCACAAACTTGAAGACACATGTCATGTACCAAAGTAAGTTTCCAAATTTCTAGGCACTTCTTCATTTGTTGACATTATTTCCTTGACCAACCTAAACATGGTCATGCCTTTGAAAGGCCAAGCCTAAAATACACCTATCTACTTGACTCCCACACCTTTCCCCAACAAAGAAGAGATTGCTCTATCTAAATTTCAAAGTGACATGTTTTGAGTTTAAACTTAGCCATGAGCTTTAGTTTCATGAATGGATATAAAGTCATGCACTCTTGTTTTGAGCTTTATTTTCGTGCATGTGTTTGGAGTCACACATGAGAGACTATATTTCATTTTCGAAATAATAGTGAGATCCAAACTTGAAAGCATCTATGGTATGCCAAACAAGTCTCCAAAATTTTAGGCACCTCTTTCTATGTTGACATTCTCATTATTCCTTGACCAATTTGAGCACTTAGCGAAAAGGACTCCTAGTGTCAAATATATTCCTTGAACCCCCCACCCCCACCCCCACCCCCACCACGTTGTTCTTTTCGAATTTCAAGATGAAGTGCTCATAAGTTTATGTGTTGGTGTTGCATGAGCTAGATTGTAACTTTCAACCTTCCATTTCAATTATTGTACAAACTCTTGGCTCTTACAAAATGAACTAGAACCTTTTTCACAATATCAAATTCAATTCACTTCATAATCTGTTTTATTAAGGAGGTTAACGAATCCCAACATTGGAGATATTGTACAATTTTGAACCAGTTCAAAAAAATATGTTTCACTCAACATAGAACTTTTACAAAAGAAAATAATTGTCATTTTTTGAGAACTAGATTTTGAGAAAAAAAAAAATTGCTAGTTTCATTCTCAAATTATATACCATAAAAAAACACTTGTCCCATGCTTACCCAAAATTCTATACAAATAGCACAATCCTACTTAAGTTCCAACATAAGGCTGTGAATAAGGGTAAGAGCACATCCCCATCCATGCCTTAGATATTGTCATTGCTTCCATAGCAAACTTGTCCCCATTAGCTTTTTATAAGCCTTCTTGCAACCAAGAAAAAAAGTTGTCGTTAAACATCAACTCTCTTTCACCTCACCCATTGGAGGCCCGTGCTCGATTGAATGATCAGGAAAAACACATCCGTATGGTTCTGAATTATGTGGCTCCCATGGGGACCTACTCTAATGATAATTATGGCTCGAAGGCCTAAGGGTGGACTTAGTTGGAAACCAAAGTGTAAGGGCTAAGAGGATGTCCGTGGCTTGAATATTATAAGCACATGAATTCTATCTTGATTTTCCAAAGCACTCCCCATCCCCAAAAAGTAGGCTTTTCTATGCACCGACTATAGGGAGCTATTCAACTCACCCTCTACATCCCCAAAAATCGGGCTTTTGTTTACTGTAGACTTTAGAGGACTGTTCTACCCACCCTATACATGCCTGCACAAGAGAACCTTGCTTGCAAGTTTTTTCCCAATGAATCTCCATTGCATGGGACAGTAAGTGTCATAAAGGGTCCCTACGAGTTTCCGGGTATGGACGATGGGAACCTGCTCTAAGATCTTTAAGTTTTTAAGATTATCGAGCTTGATTCTACGCACACTCTAGTCTGTAGCCACATTGTAGGTTTGCAAAATCAGTTAAATGTCAATGTTCCAAGTCAATTAAGTAGTAATGCACTATGTTTTAATATATTCGAGAGAAAAAAAAAAGTACGAATATAATTAATTACAAATATTTTTCTAGAATAAGAAAAAATATATGTGGCTGGCTGGCTCCATAACCCAAAAACATGTCCCTCTCCACAAAATTGTGTATAAACGCCATCTTTAATCACAATATTAGGAAAAAAAAAAAAGCAAATTCAAATTTAAATTTAAAACCAAAATAAATTTTAAGGTTTACTAAAAAAACTTAAATATGTTAATATAATAGCTTTAGGACGTAGTTTAAGAACGCAGTTAAGAGATAAACTAAGTTTAGAGTGTGTTAATTAATTTTAAGACAGGATTAGTCTTAAGCTTTTGAGGTTATGCCACCTTTTTGAAAAGGGCGCGCCCGTCGCCCTCGCTCACGGCTACCTGTAGGTTGGTGGCAAGTGGGCCCCTTTGATGGGGCCACCCGATTCAATCGGGTGGCAATGGCCATATCAGACAATTTATAGATGAAAGAGTTCATTGCTATCGCTCGGATCCTGCCACGTGTACGAGATTATTGGTCAAATATTTTTTCGGTGACAGGTTGGACACGTGGCATAAATCCAAGTGGTCTTGCTTTAGATACTCCGTGCCACCAGCGTCCAGATATCCCTCTCTTTACAGATAAAGAGTTCATAGCCATCGCTATACACACTACAGATCTGCGACTGCTGCTGCTGCTGCTGCCTCTTCTTCGTCATCGTAACGATCCAGTGTCTATTCTGCGAGTTTAGCTGCGGATCTGCTTCTTCTGGCACATTTTCTTCACTGTTTGGCTTGCTCTGTTGCAATATTTGTGCTGTTTTTTACAATATTCTTCTCATGTTTCGACTTTTTTTGGCAATATTTTGTTCATGAGCCATAAGCCGTTGTTACGCAAGCTGCCTGAATCCCCCCCTGTCGTTCTAGCTTAGATATTAGTTGCTGCCTTTGACAGAACAACTTTGAGACAGCAGACATCTTTATTGGTGCTGTTTTTGCATTATTTTGTTTATGAGCCATTATGTGTAGATAATGGTTGCGATCCAAAGGTGACGGACCAGTCACAAGGTATCAGTATGTATGTGTTGACAATGGTTGTGATCCACAGGTGGCAGAACTGGGTCAAGTCATCTGAAATGTCTTTCAGCAAACATGAACAGAGTTTCGATTTTGATAGCTAATCAGTTTGCAGTGTCTCATTTTCGTCTGAAATACTGCGAAAGAAGCCGGAGTTAGACTAAATATGACTGGGCTTAGAAGTAATGAGTATGCTGAAAGTGGATTTGGTTGGGTCTTCCCTGTAAGGTTCTGGTTTGCCTGCGGGATCTTCAAGGCAAGAAGAGAAGCTGATGAGTCACAAACTGATATGAACTACGCAGGAGGTTACTCACGGCCTCCCCTGTGGAAGCGGCTTCTGAGGAAGCTGAAAGCGGAGAGCAAGCACGTTCATGTGGCTTGCTGCCACTGGTGTCCTCATGAAACCATTTCTCATCAATATACTGCTCTGAGCTACCAAAAGAATTTTGACCAAGGGCATTCACATCACCACAGCCTGCAAGTCTTTGCCAGAAATGCCTCGCTTGTACGAGAGAACACGAATACAAGCACGGACTCTGAAGATTTTTGGAAGGATGTTCAATACAGCATGACTGAACACGGATCGAGAACTGCGACTCCGATATATCTTACAGAGGGAGACAGCACTCCTCTGTGGCAGAGGGACCGATCGGATCCCACCAAGAAGAAGGTCTGCTTTGCAGAATAAAGATACGGTGATTTCTCCACTCCGTCATCCGATCAAGGAGATTACTTACAATTGTCCTTCGTGAAGAAGGTGATTTGCAAGTCTTCGTAATAGGATACATATATATATACTTCTCATATTAGGTGCCACTATGGCATCAAACTACAGACTTAGTCGAAGAGATCTAGTTAAATCAACACGTTTTCCTTCTTGAAGATTTAAATCTTAAGCTCTGTTATCTTCTTCTTTGCAGCAAGTTGCAAAGAGTTTGCAAACGAAAAAAATTTGTGAAGAGCTTGTGGACATTTATTGTTGAGAAGGTGTGCATACGCGCTAGATATCTGATTTATCAAAAGTTAAGCTTTAAAGATCATAAAAAATGCATTTTACATTGTACTCATTTTCTGATCTATCAAATAGAGAATGGATCTTATATTGTACTCATTACTTTGATTTTTGGTCTGTATCGATGTAAATTCTGGAGTATCAATCCTTCGAGCATCTAGAAACTGAAACTTATTATATTGTATGCTTTCATTCATTTTCTTCAATTATTTATGTCAATACGGCTGTGGTTTACTATTGCTGTCAATCCAGATTTTAGTGAGCAAGTTTGAGGCAAAACTTGTCTTCAGAACATAATTTCAAGCACTTGTTGGTTTGCCATAAAATGCAATAATCAAGAGCAGGAAAATGACTCCTAGGTTTCTTTTCCTGTGCATACAATTTGAACGAACAATTTTCGAGGCAAAGCTGATCATCGCGATCTGTTTTCAAACACTCCATGGCTCTACAATAAAATACAAGATCCAAGAGGATGAATATGTTTTCAAACACTTGTACGGTTTTACGATAACATACCAGATCCAAGAGCATGAAAACGATAAGTATATTTCTTTGATTGTTCATTGGGGCTTGAATAATCAGTGTTTAAGGCAAAAGCATCTAGTTGGCCTGTTATGGCGCAACTGTACTCATTATTAATTAGGTGGCGGGTTGGTTTGAACTTCCTTTTCTCCTCTCCTTGAGCCTTGAGATTAGGAGCTGGACTCCAAACCGTTGCACAACCGAGGGATAACTGTAGTTGATTTACATGCTATTGCCTGATTTATTATATCATAAATCACCACAAGTCTCTCATAATCTAGCAATCGTTTTCTGTTTAAAAACAGGTCAATGAAAGTGCTTAAAAACTTTTTGTAGAGGTAGTTTTGCCTCAAACTTACTAGAATTCAAATCTACAGCAGAATGAACTAGAATTAAATATTCAGATCAAGGTGTTTGATATATAGGATACAATTTCCACATTCCTCAAGGATAGATCTTTAAGAAAAGAGACTTATAGCATGAGTTCACACCAGCTCAAAGAGTAAGGTCAACGCATCTTTTACAAATTAATGATCAATTTGTGGAGGTGTTGAAGACATCTCTTGGAATAAAGTTTTAGATTGATGCCTGGGTGGCACCCAATAGAAGAAGTGTGTTGTACTATGAATAGTGACCAACAGCCTTGTTTTCGTGAAGGACAATCATTACTACTTGAGAGCACCCAAAAAAAAAACTAGTTTACTCTGTTGTCCATTTGACTTGAGCTAGCAACTCTTGAGTCTTGAGGCAAAAGTTTGTTTTCTATATAGCATTTTCTAATTTGCTAGTTATGGCTCAACTATTAGTTATTATTTTTTATTGTGGTATTTCTTACATAAATCATCATTCTAGGACATCATTTTGATATTGCTTAGTATAAGATTCTCTTAAAATCTTATCAAGTGTTATTTTAACGAGAGCTCTTATTCCAAGTCACAAATCAATGGGAATTTTTCATCACTTTTTTCAATTTGTAAATAAAGAGAGACATAATTTCCCACTAGAGCAAGTAGTCAAGTGATATTCTATATTAATTCCATTTTTTATTGGATCTACAATCAATCCACAAGAGGTGTTGGATGCCAATTAGATTGATTAATGACATTTCTAATGACTAGATCTAGATCTAGATCAAATATTGCATCTAATAAGCAAGAACAACTTGATTAGTGATCAATATGACTCAAGAGCGGCCTCACACATGTGAAATACTATCAGTGTACAAACAGTGAGCAGACGTTACAGTACATTACTCATTGATGGCATTTCAATGCAAGAAATCACAACACAAATAGTGAAAAAACAAGGATATGCCTCAAAATGAAGATCTCTTATCAAATCTCATATTCACAATGATGATGTACTTATAGATCAGGTACTTTTTGATCTTGTATGTTGCCTCAACAGGTTTGGCATGTGTGGGGAATGCCACATCATCCTAGATCAACCAATAAATGCAAGATAGGCCCCCACCTCTTTGAATCCTAACTTGGTGCCATTGTCTCACCATGATTTTGCTTGATTTGATAGAAATCACCTAACTTATAGGAACTTGCAAGATCAACTCCTACTGATTTTTTCCAGATATGTACACATGTGGGAACAGCCTCTCACATGTGGGAACCATGTCTCATTCACATGGGAATGCTAGATCTATCAATGAAATGGTGCCACATGGCAATTTTCTACTTGACTAGCTTCCAACTGGTTCATACTTGAGTCAGTCAAGACAAATTCAATCTAACTAAAACTAGATGCATTTATGACTACCATCCACACGTGGGAACAGGCTCCACACATGTGGGATCAAGTTATGTACAAATCAAGTTGAAACAAATAGCTAGAATTTGACAATTTTAACACTCCTCAAAATCTAGCTTGGCAAATCTAGTGTACATCTATCTACAACACCAAGTGCATATCTCAACTTCACAAATGAATCCTTTGGCAATGGTTTAGTCAAGATATAAGCAACACACTCGGATGATGAAACATGAAAAAGCTTGATCTCCTTAGCTTGCACCTTCTCCCTTACAAAGTGGTGTGCAATCTTGACATGCTTGGTTCGAGCATGGAAGATAGGATTGGTAGCAAGTTGTTGTGATGCTTGATTATCACAATAAATGCATGGAGTCTCCTCGACCTTGATCACATGAAGCTCCTCCAAAAGTCTTTTAAGCCATAGAACTTTCGTGGTTGTTGATGTCAATGCTTTGTACTCGGCTTCACAAGAGGATAGAGAGATAGTATCTTGCTTTTTTGAAAGCCAAGATATAACTCCTCCACATAGGAATGTAGCAAAGGCATTTATTCATTTTCTATCCATCTTATCACCTGCAAAATCTGAATCCGAGTATGCTCTCAAGTACAAATTAGTCCCTTGATAGACAATGCCAAAATTCTTAGTAGATGAGATGTATCTAAGCACTCTTTTTGCACTTTTCCAATGACATACTAAAGGACCTTGCATATATTGACTCAAGTTGCTAACACTGAATTTTAGATCTGGTCTAGTGATTGTCAAATAGATCAAGGAGCCAATAAGCTTTGTAACATCTTTGAGTACATAATGCCAAAGTAGGCTAAGCTTAGCAATAAAATAAAAGCTAAGCCCAAATGAAATAAAGAAAAATGAGGTGAAATTTTTTTCTTATATGTGCTTTGAAAGACAATGCTAAGTATTTCACATAATCACTAGAATTTCAAGAAAGTGAGACTCGAAGAAATACAGTTACAAGAATTCTTGAGTTCAAAAGGACCCTAAAAGAAATGCCATGTAGGATGACAAAATTTGTCAATGTAAATTACACAAATAAAGTCTTTTCATGCTCTCATCATTCTTGACACTATCCATACGAATTTCAATGACTGACCATTTTGTGTATAGTATAGTCTACAGTTTATTAAAAAATAGCATAATTTTTAACCGCAACTTTGATTGCGACATTTTTTTGTGCCATTAGAAAGCACTCAATGAGAGCTTTCCAATTAGACCCTAGATGACTAAGTTTCGAGCTATGATTTAAAAATTACAATCGAGCAAAATTTTTGACCATTTTGTGTATGGTATATAATTTATTATTCATTACAAATAGCATAACTTTTTAATCGTAGTTTCGATAGAGATGTTTTTGGTGCCATTAGAAAGTGCTCAATGATAGTTTTTCAATGACATTCTAGATGACCTAGTTTGAGCCATGAATCAAAAGTTACAATTGATCAAAGTTTTTGGCCATTTTGTGTATGGTATACAATTTGTGATTCATTGAAATTAGCATAGTCTTTTAACCATAGCTCTGATCAAGATGCTTTTTGTGCCATTAGAAGCGCTCGACAAGAGCTTTCCAATGACACATACATGACCTAGTTTTCACTTACAAATTAAAAGTTAGAGCCACCAAAAGTTTCCATCAAGTCAAAAAAATTTTGGGCCTAATATCGGATTTGTGCAACTCTAGATCCGATAAGCTTCTAGTCCAATATTAGCCCAAATTTTCTTTTTAAGTTGACGAAAAATTATGACCAGTTGTAACTTCTAAAATTGTAAATCAAAACTAGGGATGTAGGATGTCTTTGAACAGCTCTTGTCAATTACTTTCTAATGGCACAAAAAGCGTCTCTTTGATCAACTGTAACTTTTGAATCGTGGCTTCAAATTAGGTCATCTAGGATGTCACTGAAAAGTAATCATTGAGTGCTTTTTAATGGCACCAAAAATGTCTCAATCAAAACTACGGTTAAAAACTTATGCTACTTTTAATGATCATAGATTATATATCATACACAAAATGGCTTGTTACAGGTTGTTCAACGCCATATTACAATCTATTTAAAAGAAATATTTTTTCTCAAATTTGGAAAATTACGTTATGTAAATTTCAAATAAAAGTATTTTGATTGGGCTACATGTGAGAAAAATTTTGAAAAAAAAAATAAACATCATCTTTTTAGAAGGCTTTTTTGTACTTAAGAACTTTGGTAATTGATTGATGACCATGGCATCTCTTCAATTCTCAAAGTAAAGTATGACAAATTTTATTTTGATAGTTTTTTCTTGAATTGTTATACTTAAACAAATCATGCATTTTGACACTCAATATTCTGAGACCTAACATAGCCATAATTATTTCTTCAATTATATTTTCATGTGGCTTTAGGCTTTTTTAGCTGAAAACGAGAGCTATATCTATTACACAAAGTTTCTCTCATCAAATCGCTATTGGCTATTTCCATTTTTCACATGTATGTTGAACTTTTTTGTTGATACGTATGTATGTTGTCTGCACGTGAATTAAATCATAAAGGAATTAGAGGAAGCAGTGAGAAGATGATCATATGCAAGCTATTCAAGATACCCATGATAATCAAAAAGTGTTTTCACTCACTATTCAAATGCCATTTTGTACTTCATCAGCTCATATTGCACTTGCTATTGTACGCAAGGGTTCCAAACGTGAGATCGTGTTAGATTGCTCACTAAGGATAGAGTCATTAGTAAGAGTGCGGTTTTTTTAAGCAAAGTTCAATGAAATGCTTCACAATAGGTTCTTGTCAAATACTCATGTTCGAATCCTTGCGTATGCATTCCATGATGATGTTGTGTATTTGCCCATTCCGATCAAGAATGCTAACATGTATAGTCTTCATGATGTAGTGAAGAATTACATTGCTTGGACCATTGATAGGTTGATAAGTTATGAATTGTTAAGTTATTGTTCTATGTACAACTATGTCATTAGATTTTCTAGATGAATGTGATAAACTTTCAGCTGTTGCTATTGTGTGTGTGTGTGTGTGTGTGTGTGTGTGTGTCTGCGCGCATGCACGCGCTGTGCGCGTTTGAGTGATATACTTTTAGCTAAGATATGGTGCTTTTTTTGTACATAGAGAAAAATTTGTGGGCTTCCAAAATGACGCGACAAATCCAATCACACAAGAGAATCCATTGAAGAGTGTAGTTCATAAACATCATGACATTATCCCAAGCCATGTGTATGAGGTGTGAAGTGACTTTAATATATTTATTTTGGTAATACATGTAAAAAAAAATTATCTTCTCTAATTTTTTGCTGTAGAGCACAATGATTGTGGAAGAAGGTAGAAGTAGTTTTGTGAAAAGGAAGAAGACTCCAAAAGGAGCTACAAAACAAAAGAATGTAAAAAGCTAGGTTAACTCATAGACTATGTCACAATATGCTTTTTAAATGATTTATTTGTTCCTTGTATATGCAACTATTGACTATATAATATCCATTGCTTGTAGACTTCATATATTGTTGTTGAAGATGACACTGGTGAACAAGAAAGATAATGAAGCACTTGGCCACTTTGTTTCCTACGACAAGAAACTTTAATTTGACCTACTTCAGGTTGTCATAGATTGAGTAAAAGTAAATATTACACCTACAGCTCCATGTATTATCTTGCTTAGGCATCAAAATTGTATTTATACTTTTGTACACCATAAACATGTATATTACCAATCCATATTGAACTGATTTTGAAACATTCGGCATGTATCTGACTCAACATGTAGTAATGTAAAGAGAAATCAACTTTTTTTAATGTAAACTACCTAATTTAACTGAAAAATCACTTTTCAACTGATTCTTACCAAAACTGTATCCATGCATGAAATTTAACAGAACAATCTACTATAACACTTTGTATGACGTACCCACATATGCAAAGTGACTCAAAAAAGTCTTTTTCACAATGGATACACATTGGTGTTTCATTCCCTAACATGCAATCAGAACATTTTGTAAATTTTGAACTAAAACTGTAAAAAATGGAAAAAGTCATCTATGTTGAGTCTAGGGGTTGATAAAAAAAATTTGTATCCATTTATGCGTAAGTAGGTGATAGGGCCAATTTTGGCTTAGGAGGCAACTCGAGCAAGTACACTTGTAATTCCATGATTAGGCCAAAAGTAACTTGTGATGTGGCTCAAGCTAGTTAGGCTTGCTACTAGTGTCATAATTAGGTTGGATGTGTGACTCATTACTATGTGTTGGGATGAGATCTAGTGACCAATCAAAAGTGAGATTTCTATCAATTTGGTCCAATCAAGCTTGAGGTTTTATAAGTCACTCAGCCAATCAAATCTAGAGGAGGAGAAAAAGGGGTCCAATGAAATCAAGCACCCTCTACCTCGAGTTCCTATTAGGCATAGTAAGTTCATTTTGTATTGTTGGCAGATCCCCTGTTCTAGAAGATCTGTTAACGGTTCTTTGCTTCTTGTTATTTATTTTGTCTGTTAGCAGAGGCTGTGGGCCAGTTTATCTTGCTTGTTTTAGGCCCAAATCAGATAAAATGGACTGGTATCATTGTAGTATATTGTCCTGCCTGTCAGAGGACAACTCAGGGGCGTCTCTCTTAAACTGAAATCACATGCTTTCAAACCAAACATGCAGATCATGCATTCAACCAAGAAATCAACATATAGAGTGGTTGAAATGCCATGAAATCCTACTTTAATGCTGCAAAACGAACTAGATCAGATCCTAAACTATACTACATTAATCCACAAACAAGAAATCAAGAAAATAGAGACTAAACTAGACAACATTTTGATAGTCCAAGGATCAAAAAACACTCATTTCTTGATTTTTGGATAGCCCAAGAACATTAAGAACTGGATTGTAAAAGGATATGCAAGATTTACACCACAAAACAATCCTATTTAGTTTACCTGAATGTTGAAACCTACATTAATCTACAAGAAAACAAGAAATTTAATCCACCACTAAGATCCACAACCACACACAAAGGAAATGGAAGGACAAGATCATTAATGCATCACTCAAGAAACAAGAATGACCAAGGAGCTCAAGAATGCATCAAAAACTCATGGAAGATAATCTCATTTCAGCATGGAGTAGATACATTTACAAAAAACTCTCTTCTACAAAAAGGGAGTCTCTTAAATAAGCAAGAGAGCTCCTCAAGTGGCATCCTAGTGGCATTTCCACATTTCACAAATTACAAGTGGAATAATGCTCTCCACTCAGCCTTGCAGTTTGACAGCCGTATTGACCGTCAAGAGCCATTTTGGCCATAAAATACAAGCATCTTAGAAATTTGGCCGTCATAGTAGACAGGCACATACAATTCAAAAACGTCATTTTGAAATGTGCCTTTGTTATTTTACTTGTATAAATTCACAATAAATATATTATACACACTTGACGCCTCATCTTTGAAATTCGTACCCATCTCTAAACTATCAATGTCATTTCAGATTTGAAGGTCAAATGGTTTTTTAAACCATCAATCAAAAAAAGGATGACAGGCAGTCTAGACCGTAAAATTGCAAGGCTGTCTCCACTAGAGGTCACCATCAAAAGGTGGCTCACTCTACTTTCTTTAAGAGGGGTCTACTTGCATTTCTTACTTTGCCTAGAAATACTAGTTCCTACATGGTCATTCCATCTTTCAGGATTCATCATGAGGCTTACACAGTTCTTGCCTGTCATTCTTAACTAGTACTTCTCGGCTCTCATACTCGGCTCTCAGTCTTTATTCGTCTCGTCTTCTCACAGACCTCCTCGGTCTAAGGTGAGAGGTGCTCTTGGGTAGCTCTGGCCGAGTATCTTGAGGATTTGTCAGAATCAGCCAACATCATCCCACCGCTAATGTGTTGCAAGACCCACTGCAACTCATATTGAATGATGTCGCTCCGCTTCCACATTGGCATCTTCGATCTCACTTGGAAGAGCCAATATCCTCATTCGCTTGCATAAAACCAAGTGCTTATTGTTGCCGGCCTTTATCAAAAAACTGCTTTCGCAACTTGCCGCAATTTAACCAGAATGTCTTATTGCTGCAAGTGGTTGACATTTTCAAAATTGGAAAACTCCCAACAGCTTCACAATTGCATGCCTGAGTGGATCCCACGTGTTTTTTTTTCTTTTGTCACTTGTATCTATCATTGACGATTTCATCTTTGGTTTCTTGGCATGTACTAACTTCTGAGAGGTCTATCCTCTATTTTGCTTCTAGGTGTTTCCTCAATTCTTCTCCTAGTTGAAGTTCCAGTCTTGTTGATGCTCTTTCCTGATAGGTTGCACAAATCTTGGTTATCAGTCTTCAAGGGAATGGACTCATCGACAAGTTCGTGGTAGAAACAGATTGGACAGATGGGTTGGTGATGGTAGAGAAACTGCATGATGAAGGCTTGGTGGAAGGGTGAAGGGACTGATAGTTCTACAGATGTAGCCTTGGACCCTTGCAATGTCGAGCTTTGACCACCACTTGCTGGGTGAGAAGCTCGTTTTATTCTGCAAGTCCATGGTTGTCTTCATCTTTATTTTCTGTAGCTCTTTCTTCCTTTGATCCATTAGCTTTGGATCTCTTCGGGCTTTATAGGAGGGAATTCAACTATCATTGCTCCAGACAGTTTCTTTTGATCAAGATTGTCTGACTCATTTGTTGCTTAAGTTTCGTCCTTTTCTCCTCAGCTTCTTGGATTTTTCTCTTTATTTCTTCTAGTTGTTTCGTCTGCTTCTTAGATGTTCTATTCTGGCTGACCAACCAATGTAAGTGGTAGTTGGTCTCCGCAAAACACTTGCAATGATCTTTTAGCCGCCTCGGTAAGACTATCAGGATTTGAAAAAACTGAGGATTTCTCAGATGAACAGTGGTTTGATGGAAAATAGAGAAATGGAAGGAAGGGTGGTGGCAGTGGTGACAACAGTAGATGGTGTGGGCGATAGGCATGAGAATGGATGCAGATGTATGGCAAGAGGCTGGTTGAAAAAGGAGCCTGATTTTCCAATGCATGTGCTTCCATCTTCTGAAGGATCTTCGTTAGTACCTACAAAAAGAAAAATAGATTATTATTTTAAACAATAATCTATGCTAAGTATATAAAATATAAAAATTAATACAAATAAAGTTAAGTTTTTAGAAAGTTAAAAACGTACCAAACAACATTTTCAATCCCAGCATTGCAAAAAGTTAAAAGAGCTTTTTGCACTGAAGCCGACTGTCAAACTTGAATGGAATATTATAGCTCTCCAAATAGGAGAAGTTGTGATTTCAAGAAATCCTTCCATTACACTATGAATTTCAGTAAATTTAAATGGAGAATCATCATTTCTTAAAAAGAGTGTAGAGTCTTTTCTTAAAAAAATTTGAAATCTCCCTACAATCTCCTTCTTTCACAGCGTAAAAACACGATTGATCATCGACATATTTCGGGAGGTATGTCTTTGTTGGATCCGCCTCGACAACAGTCTCACCCCATGCCAATCTTTCTCTGTCTCTTTTTTCAGCCTTTGCTTTTAAAATATGTTGTTTAAATTGCTCTAGAAGGATTTTGTTTTTTTTTTTTTTGTCTTCAACAGACTTAAAGAAATGAGAATACAACTATGCTTAGCATAGGATGTACAAAACAAATAACTAAAAAATTATGATATTAAACATGCTAGAATAAAAAGTACAACTATGTTTAACATAGGATGAACATAATAAATAATTCATAGATTAAATCTATGATAAGCTTGAGAACCTAGCCTAGAGAATACATTTATTATGCTTAACATAAGATATAAATGTTTAAAATAAAAAAATAATATATTTTTATGTTAAACATGAGTGAAGTGAATAATATCAAAAAAGGAGTGAGGGCTTCATTTTTACTGCTCAAAGGATAAAGCCTTTGGCACTCCGCAAAATCTTCACAATTCAACCCTGTTACTAGGGCCTCTTGAGCTTTCATGAATATTTTATGCCTATGTTATAAAATAAATTAGTGATCAATATCACAAAAAAATAAAAAATGATTGTAATTAATATTAAAAAATGTTATTAAAAAACATAAAGAGAATATTACCTCTGAATTTTTTTTTTTTCCATTTCAAGAAGGGAGAGTTGAGAAGGGAGGACATTGATTACCAGCTCGGAGAAATTTATTCCTTGCATATTTTTTCACTCAGAAATATCCATCTCTGTTGGTATGGATTTTAATGTCTGAGTGGTGGCAAGAACTTTATTTTTGAATTTTGAAGCTCCTTGAGCTGACTGGTCCTTTATTTCAAAAAAAATTTATTTATCAAAAAATTTATTCACAAGCCCACACTTGAAAAATAACATTAAAGAGATACAAAATATTAAAACATTTGTATAATTCATTTATTAATTTTAAAAACTTTAAAAACAAACATTCTATGCTAAGCATAGCAAAGCAATTATCTGGCCACTGTGAAATACAACCTGATAAGAATTATCATATTTTATAAGACTCTGCGTTGGATTTTTTGAATCGAATGACAAGTCTGTTCTTGGACACAAAGTGCTTTCAGCTCCAACTGGCTATGGATGGATCAATAGGGGGTCGATCACACTGGTCTATATCTAAAATCAACGTAGTATCTCTAATTTTTATTTTATTTTATGAATTTGATCTCTTATTCTAGAGATCTCAAATGAAAATTCAGAGGTTAAATAGAGGCTCCAAGCAAAACTAAAGTGGATTCTTTTATTTATTTTTACTTTTTTCAGAGAGAATTACTTTTGGTCGTTTGGCCATTGATTTGTTTCTAGCCCTTGGTTTTTTGGTTCCAGGTTCAGTATGTACAGTAGTTTGAGATCTTTGTTTTAGAGAAGGGGACTGATTCGAAGGGTGCAGATTTTTCAATAGCATCAGTGTTGGAAGGGACAGTGGAAGAAGCTATTTTTCCACGTGCCAATGCCACTCACTTTGTACTACAAGAAGACCGTTCTTCCTATCGTCTGAATTCTATGTTGAGCATAACATCTCTTCAATCTTTGTGAGGTTATGTTATGGCTCAACATAAGATATTCTCTTCATTTCTTCCGAGTTCTATGCTGAGCATAGCGTGACTTCTCACTCAACATGGTTATGTTATGATGAGCATAGGATCTCCTCTTTCGCTCGCCTGCATCCTATGCTTAGCATAACATAACCACATTGAGTGAGAAGTAAAAATAATTTTTTAAAAAATAGGATTTTTGTTGGTGGGTCACACCCACCATAATCAGATTAAAAAGACTAAAATTCAAGAAGGCATTTTCTTTACCAGTGCTTCAGAGCATTGTTGAAGAATCATACATGCCAAAGCCAAATGTGTCGTTAATTAGGCACACATATGATTTTCGTGAATATATTAAGACGTCCAATGAAACAAATCATTGTGTTGCTACTATTAATGATATTAGCTTTCAACATCAGTTCAAAATCACATGTAATGAAACTGGCATCACATTGCTATGCGGCAAACAATTTTCAAGTTCAGTTTCATGGTTACCTATTGAAGGAGTACGATTTTTGTTCAATATGTCATCTGTTCAAATCAAGCTTGTTGCGTTGTCTCCCTTGAAGTCCATGCTAGAAGAACAAAAAGCACAAAGAGAACATCATGAGGTTGACCCATTTGCCTCATTAAATTTTTTGGAATCAAGTATTCCAGCAGCTTATCGATTTTTTGATGAGTTTGATCAACATTGGTGGATGGACTTTTTTGAGGAACAAAAAATCAGTTTGCTCAAGATAATGATTTCTTGGAGCTTGTGCAAGGTGAGGAACGTGAAATTTATGTGAGCTCAAAGAAGAATAGGCAAAGTGTAAAAGTTGCAAAAATGGAGTGGCGCGATGATTTGAATGAAATCCAAATTGAAAGCCTTATTGCACTTCTAGCTTCAGAAAACACTGAAGGACATCCATTTTGGATTGCCAAAGTACTTGGTTTCATTCAAAATAGCAATAAGACAAAGGTACTACGTGTCCTTTGGTTGCGCACCACTTCAACGAATGCTTTTTCGGGATGTTGCAAGTAGATCCAAAGGTCAAGAGAAAATGATTGCCAAAGAACCAACCGAAGGTTGATGATTTGAATTTACAAGATGTAGATGTTTTGGCTTTTAATTTTGAGTTAACAATGACCAATCATCTACGAAAGTCAACTATAGCCATACTGAATGAACGACTTGGATTAATGAGACAACCATCGTCCTCAACTCGTCAACAATAGAGAAAAGTTGACTTACAAGGTTTTTATCAACATTGGATGCGGATTCTGAGGACGATATGCTAGTCAACTCTGATGAATAAGACGGGTCTTCCACCTCATCGGTTGAAAACGAGCGTGTTCAAAATATGTCAAGTTCTGAATTGAGAGGCATCAGTGAAAATGTACTTTGAAAACAAAAATATGTATAATATAATTTAAGCCCTTTTGTATTTTAATGGCATTTCGACTTTCAAAAATCATGTGTTGTCTTGAAATGTTATGTGGTATGTAATTATGATGGTTTTATGAAATTTGCAAAAAAAAAAAACCTACAGTCTCCATTAAAAATAGACACTCTTTAACATTTTTTTTATTATTGCAAATTAGATAATCCTTAAAAAAAACCCCATGATTTTGGCCTAAAACTAGGACCATTAAAAAATACCGAAAAATGTTACTCTTTTTTAGATCAAAATGCCAAAACAAATGTCATTATGTTATATCCTAATATGATAGCAATTACACGATCGCTATAACGGAAGTATGAAAATACATTAGAGAGATAGGAGCTCACACCACACACACTCGGTTAGCCTTTATAATCATACATTCTCATTAACAAAATTGATGCTATACACACCATGTGGAATATTGGGTTCATGAAGGTTTTTGATAGTACCGAGAAGTTTGACACAAAATTCATATTATAGTTATATACAACTACCCATTTCATCATTGTGTATTTCTAATACTCCCCCCTTAATGATAAGCTTGTTTTTCACAATATTCATCAATGATCTCTGTGAAAATTAGCAGATATTAGCTTGATAAACATATAGTTTATTGTAAATTTTGTAATTTACATGTGTGTGAGCATGTTCACATGTGTAGTCTTTGTGTTATGAACTTCTAGAATCAAAATTTCTCCATCAAGTGTGAATTGTTTTTTGTAGAGATCCTGGTGAGAAACGAGAAGTACATTGATTGTACAAGTCATTAGCAAAGATGGGATCAATAGGTGCATTCCTCTTAAAGGCTAGTGAGAGGTTAAACTCTACAAATTACTCCATTTGGAAAGTGAGGATGATGTCACTCCTTGTGCCCCAAGAACTCTATGATCTTGTCCTAGATGAAGAGGATGAACCTCTAGGTGGACAAGAATTGGAGAAGTACAAAAAGATGGCAAGACTAGCATTACATTATGTGAAAATGAATGTTAGTAATGATCTTCTCAAAAAAGTTCTAACTTTCAATTCAACCAAAGAAGCTTGAGATTCACGAAAAGCTATTTATGAATCCAACAACACTTCAAGAGTGCTCATGCTAAAAAAAACCAAGTTTTGCAAAGCATGAGAAAAAAGTGATGAAAGTGCACAAGATTATGTGCTTGGAAT
This sequence comes from Diphasiastrum complanatum, assembly GCA_029204225.1. NCBI lineage: Eukaryota > Viridiplantae > Streptophyta > Lycopodiopsida > Lycopodiales > Lycopodiaceae > Diphasiastrum > Diphasiastrum complanatum. The sequence continues at coordinate 47,332,784 of CM055107.1, forward strand.
CAAATCTCTTAACAAGGAACTTGCTTCAATAGGAGATAAGATTCGTGATAATGAACTTGTTCTAGTGATTCTAAAGGGACTTGGTCCAAAGTTTTTCCATTCAAGATAGCCTACCTTCCATAGACAAGCTCCATAGTGTGCTTGTGGCCAAGGAATGCAAAATCCAACATGTCAAGAATAGGATGAGTTCCTTGTCCTTTCATGATGGAAATGAGAAATCCAATTTCTCAAGCAAAGCAAAAAGAAGAACCAAAGCTATTTATGAATCCAACAACACTTCAAGAGTGCTCATGCTAAGAAAAACCAAGTTTTGCAAAGCATGAGAAAAAAAGTGATGAAAGTGCACAAGAGTATTTGCTTGGAATCAATTCTCTTAACAAGGAACTTGCTTCAATAGGAGATAAGGTTCGTGATAATGAACTTGTTCTAGTGATTCTAAATGGACTTGGTCCAAAGTCTTTCCATTCAAAATAGCCTACCTTCCATAGACATGCTCTATAGTGTGCTTGTGGCCGAGGAATGTAGAATCCAACATGTCAAGAATAGGATGAGTTCCTTGTCCTTTCATGATGGAAATGAGAAATCCAATTTCTCAAGCAAAGGCAAAAAGAAGAACCAAAGCAAGGATGCTAAGGAGGAGGATCAAGCAACAAGCTTCAAGAGGAGAGGTGCACAAGGAATTCAAGCAAACTTAAGCAAAGAAGAATGTGATAATCTTTCCATTGAGGAGGAGTCACTAATGGTGTCCAACTTCCCATCAACAAGCCTTAAAGGTGAGGAAGAATCTTGGTGGATAGATAGTGGGAAATGATCTTAAATGCAATATTGAAGGAGTAGGATTAGTTCCTATGGGTCTTGAATCTACCAAGAAAATCATGCTTGGGGGTGTGTTGTATGTTTCCAACATTATAAGAAATTTGTCAAGTGTTGGCAACTCAAAATCAAGGGCTTCTTTGTTACATTTGATGGAAATGCTTGCTTGATAATGAGGAGTGGAAATGTCATTGCCAAAGGGAAGATGGTAGGCTTTTCAAGCTTAATGCTTTTGTGCAAGCTAACCATTGCGGATTGATAGTCAATGAGAAAATAGCACAAGTGGAGCCATTCACAAGAAATTGGATCACCCTAATAAAAAATCCATGGAGGCTATGTGCAAGGAGTTGGGCTGCCTAGATCCTTGGTAAGAGGTGGTGATGCATGGGAGGCATGTGCTTTGACTAAAGCACCTAAGTTGCCTTTCTCAAGATCTACCACGAACTCATCATTATCCTTGCAATCACTTCACCTAAGAGTGCACCTTCCAAGTGTAAGAAGCAATGGTGGATCTAATTCTTGCAAACTCTCCATAGTTAATGATGATAGATATGATTTGTTCTACTTTTCATCATCAAGAGCTATGATATTTTTCATCTTGTGTAGATGTGCTAAGAAAATAATTTGGAAGCTTGTGTTGCTTTGTGAAGCAACTTTATCTGGTGACTATTTTTGTAATAGTTTAAAAAATGGTATCATAAAAGGCAAAACACCATTCAATATAATGTACTTGAAATTCTTTGAGTCCACATGCTTTGTGCATAATCATTTCAATGTAAGGACCAAAGATTATACTACTTCGACGAAAAGAATAATGGTAGTTTTTTGCTCTTTAAGTAGAGACTGTAGAATCTACATTTTTTTCATCAAAGAAATTGTCAATGGTGGAAATATGATCTTTCATGAGTGGAAGATTTGCAAAATTGAAGGAGCACTTTTGGATCAACACCTTATTCAACTCATTGACAAAGAGGAGCCGAGTCAAGTGCAAGGAAAAGATGAAGGGCCGAGAACTCCAAAAAGACCTTCAAAGTCCAAGATGGAATCAAGGCTCAAGTTCATTGGCAAAGAAAGGAAAGGTGAAAAGCCTGACATTTCTCATGAATTCATCAATCCATTTGATGTTACTTTATGTGTGCATAGTTTCTTGAAGGCAAGGGATTAGAATAATCGTGGAGAGATCATTAAGATTATGAAGGTAGTACAAAGATCATGGCATACTCAACTCAAAATCTTCTTTTATTCTCTTAAATCCATTTTGAGAGAGCATGATTAGTTAAAAAAAATAAGCTTTTGAGGACCTTGATACTCTCATCTACCTTGTATTTGATTTTAAAAATCCAATTACAATCAATTATCTTTCTATTTGCAGGCAACATAGTGATAGTCCAAGTATTGTTTTTCATCAAAGAATTGTATTCTTTATCCATGGCTTCTTTCCAAAGATCAAAATCAGTCTGTGTGAGTGCTTCATCAACTATGGTTTGCTCTTGTGAAAGATAATGAGCATACTCATCAGCGAATCTTACAAGCTGATTTTGAGCTCTTGTAGATCTTATGGGAGGTGCCTCTGGCTACAAAAATTGTTGATGGGTTGGCTGCTCCGAAGTTACAATTATTTGTTCTTTTTCTAAATCGAATTGTATAAGCTGGCTACTTGAAGGAATCGAAATTGTATTTCAATATTGATTAGTATTTTGAGCAAGAACTTGTTCTTGCCATTTACGTCAATAAATCGATCTTCAATTGACTTAATATCTTTGCTAGTAAGTAGCAGGATTATACTTATACATACCATTTGAAGAAGAATAACCAACAAATATTGTTTTTACAGAATGATCATCCAACTTCTTTCTAGTGTCTTTAGAAAAATGAGCAATGCATCCAAAAACTTTTAAATGCTTCAATGAAGGCTTGGATTCTGTTCAAACATAAGAAGTCTTACTATTAGATAGACCTTTGGTTGAAGATCAATTTCGTAGATAAGTTGTCATGAAAATAGCTTGCTGCCAAAAGGATTTAGGTAACGGTGCATGAGCAATCATGCACTTCGCAGATTCAACCAAGGTTCTGTTCGTTCTTTTAGCAAGTCCGTTTGACTGTGGAGATTGGGAAGCTGTAGGTTGTTGTTCAATTCTATTGATTGAATAATACTCCTTGAATGCAAATGCACTGAATATATATTCACCCCCTCTGACAGTTTTTTTCAGCTTTGACCTTTCTTCTTGCTGCTTGCAGCTCAGCATGCCCTTTGTAAATTTTGAAGAAGTGGAATGCTTCAGATTTGTGCTTCATGAAATATACAACAACTCTTCTTGACATTCATCAATGAATGTAATAAAGAATTTAGCATCGAATAATGATGGATGTGCCTTATTTATATGTGCCCAAATATGCGCCTTATTTATATCTATACAATTTAATTACAAGGCATGATTAAAAGAACGAATTAGCCCATAATGTCAGTTGTGAGCCTCATAATGGTTGCACATCACTATCTGTCGAAACTGCTCATAGAATATTCGTTAGACATGTCGTCTTATGGCGTTGCTCATAAGTTTTCATTTCCTTCTCATATTGCCTCGTAACAACTTTTCTTATGGGCAAGATAATGCCTCATATCAACTTTCCTAAAGGGCTCGTCATGGGCAATTTCGACGTACGACTTACAATGCAAACTTAGTGTTCATTTCAGAAACTTGTTAGTGATCATAGTGACTCATAATAGGAAGTCTTATGGTTTCTTTGCAAGTTGTTTACGGGCAATAACTTGCAAAAATTGATGAAGTTAAAAGGTTTCAAATCATAAGGACTACATGAATGGAACTAGATTAGCTTACGGATTTAGGGAGAAGGGATAAATCCAACATTTCCCAATTTCAATAAATAACCAAATACACCTAACTAACATAATGTCTCTTCCTAAATACTATGGTGATATCAAATTGAAATTGAACGATGTGGTAATAATTGTAACAATAGTTAAAGTAATAAGACATCGTAAGATCATCAAGATAGTTTAAAAGCTCAACCATCACTTTCATTAACTAATGTTTCCAATTGAATCAAACCGACAATGAATGATGTTTCATCTTATATAACTCATTCCCTACCACCAAAAGATTCACATTGAAAACTACCCTTGAACCAAGTTATGATAAAACAATAACCCATAAACAATTGCATCATATGTAGGCAATTGTCATGTGTACAAGGATGTATATCAATTACTCAGACCTTAGTGCTCATAAGAGACTCAAGCACACACTACGAGACACACTCCAAGAGCTTGAAGGTTCCATCATTTCAAGAGAAGTAGAAAACAACAAACACTCATGTGAAAGAGAGAAGCACACTTTACAGAGAATCCATCACCACCTTTCTCGTGTAGCTCGAGCTTTAGCTCCTCTCACACCCGCTTCCCCTTTTGCTGAGTCTAATGATTGATGCCGGTTAAAAAGTCAAAAGAGGGCTTAGATAGTGATTTTTAGCCAAAATTTCATGTTTTTGGGCTAAAAATGGGCTATAAGAACCATAATTGACTGAAATCAGAATTTTTTGTGCTTGTGTATTTGATTTATAGGGATTTTTGTCTGATTGCACTTAATTGTGGATTTGATCCACAAAATTGGTCAAAATTTGGTCAAAAAACATGGTTTTTGGACTAATTTTGAGGACATTTTCAAAATTCTTGGGCAATACTTTGCATGCACATATTTAGAGGTCTAATGATTTTCCTAGGGCTGTCATGAAATTTGGATAGGATTGGACACCATTAAGAATCTCAAAAAGTCAAAAATTAGTGTATTTTTTATGATTTTTGGGCATGAATAACTCTTTATAGGTGATCTGAACCTGCTAGTTTTTTTACAAGCTTAAAGTTATGATGGATTGCCTCTGTTTTGAGCCATCATTCATCCAATTTGGTTGTGAGAGGCTTAGGCACCATTACCGTGAAGTTTGGCTTGTTGAAGGAATTCATAAATGCAATTTTTGCATGATCTGAGTTTATGATTGTTTCCTGGACCTGATAGAAGCTTCTATGCCTCTCTAATGAACCTTAGAAGAGTGTTTGTAACCTCTGATTAGATGTTTTTTGGGTTGTACATCCCTTTTTGATCATATCTTCTTGGAAAAGTGCGCCCTCCTACCTGATTTTCTGTCATTTACAGCTAGCACGTGTGAAGCCTACATGGCATGGTGACATGGCAAAGATTTACACATAGAATTGGTCTAATATGACCTTGTAGAAACTCGAGCCATCATAAATGCATTGTGTCCTAAGTTTCCATTGTGACATGCAAGGCATGCAGTAATGGACTGCATGTTGTTTTGCACATACCTAGTTGAGAAATTGACATTTGGAGAAAGTAGGTAGAAGTTAGGTGCAATTTCTGCATGCAAGCTGTTAGGTGTCAATATGTAGTAGTTTACACTTGAATAGGTGAAGGGAATGCATTGAATGCTAGTAGTAGTATGAATTTATGCTCTCCTATATATGTACATATGGTTATCATTCGTGTCTAATGATGAATCAAGCTTTGGTAATGTCATAATGTCAAAATTGGATGTCATTCTATTTTGCTTGTAATTATATCCTCTCTCTAACTCGAGATTGGTGTCTTCTTCATACATTATTTTGCTTGTGTACATTCCCTGTTTGTGAGGAATTAATGTAGCTTTGATTTATAGCATTCTAGATTATGCTCTAGCCTCGAATCTGTTGGTAGATTGTAGTATTACTCTGCAGGTGATCTGTGTGCCACCATAAATCATGGTAAAGATCATTCACACTTTTGTTGTGGTTCCCCACACGTGTGAATTTGCTAGATTTTTCACATGGTATCAAAGCCATACCATGCTTTGAATGCTATTAACATCGGGTGTATGAAGAATTTTTTGTCAATTCAAGCTAAGAAGCTGTTTAGCACTTTATTGCTATCTATTCTTGAACAGTTTTTGGATCAATGAGATTAGAATTGATATTTTCAGTCCAGAACAGAGGATGTACGGAATTCAGATCAAGAACAAAGCTAAGCTAGTGTTTCTTTTGTGGAAAGAAAGAACACTTTGTTTCTGAATGCTATAAGAAGAAGAACCAAGGCAACGAGGATCATGGAAATCTTGCACAAGAGGAGGATGGAGAGGATGGCTTCAAAACATCCTTGATGGTAGCATCTACACCAAGCAAAGACACATGGTGGATTGATAGTGGGGCTAGTTCCCACATGTCATTCAACAAGCATTACTTTTCTACTTTACTTTCTTGTAATGATTCTAAGAAATCAATCTACACTGCTAGTGATCAAGAATGTAAGATAGATGGCATAGGATCTATTCCACTATGCTTAGGATAATCTAAGAGGATAGATCTTGATAATGTTTTGTATGTTCCATTCATTACAAAAAAACTTGCTTAGTGTTGGTCAACTAATGGATAATGGACTAGATGTACATTTCAAGAATGGAGTGTGTTTCATCTTGAAATATGATAAGTGCATAGCTAGTGGCATTAAGCAAGGAAGACTTTTTAAGTTGGATGCTAATGTGGCCATTGAAAGTGTGAATATGTTTAGGGAGGAGATAACTCAAGTGGAGATTTGGCACAAAAGATTAGGCCATCCTAATCTTCAATCTATGGAGTCCATGGCATCAAAGGAGCTAGCTCTCGGCCTATCGAGATCATTCACAAAGTGTGGCAAAGTGTGTGAGGCATGTGGCCTTGCAAAGTCACACAAGACATCCTACAAGTGATCTTTGACAAGATCGACCTCACCCTTGGATCTTATTCATTCAGATGTACATGCATTTTCTCGTGAAAGTAATGGAGGTGCTTTAATGTATGTGACTTTCATAGATGATTGTACTAGGTTCACTTGGATTGAATTATTGTCTAAGAAAAGCCTTGTATATGAATCTTTTTTGAAGTCTAAGTCTCTAGTGAAAAAAAAACTTAGTTCTAGCATTAAAGTTCTAAGATGTGATAATGGAGGAGAATATATCTCCAACAAGATGAGAGACTTTTGTGAGGTCAATGGCATTAAGAGAGAGCTTACTTGTTCCTACACCCCCCCAACAAAATGGGGTGGTCAAGAGGAAAAATAGAAATCTATGTGAATGTGCAAAGTCTTTGAGACTTTATACATCTCTACCCATCTCTTTTTGGAAGGAGGCCATAACTTGTGCCAATTTTTTATGTAATAAGTCTCCTAGTAGTGCTATTGGTGGGATCTCACCATATCAAGCTTTGTTTGGCAATAAGCCCAATGTAAAAGACTTTAAAGCTTTTGGATGTATATGTTATGTCCACATTTCTTTGGAAACTAGAAAGAAAGAAGATGCAATTTCCTTCAAAGGAATATTTGTAGGCTATAGTGAAAATAGCAAAGGATATAGGATATTTGATCCTGTTCAAGCAAAGTAAAAGTTAGCAAGGATGTCTTATTTGATGAATCTCAAAGTTCTAAGATGTTTTCAAATTCATCTAATCCTCAATGTGTTGAAGATCTTGCACAACTCGAGGAGGAGCTTCTTGAAAAAGATTTTTTGGAAGATGAAGCATTAGAGGAGTTCCAAAATAAAAAAAGACCCTTTATAAAGATACTTTTATTACTTTTCTCTAGTTTCGACCGTTCCTGGCCCAATCAAAATGCACAAATTTGAAATCTACGTAACGTAGCTCAAATAAACTGAGAAATAAAAATACATTATAGAAAACTTTGAAATTTGTGTTCAGGCAGCATCGACGTATCCCATTGGTTTGCTCTTCCTGCCCGACACGTGCTAATCTGCTCGACGTCAATACCTCAAGTTAAATTTACTTAACTATGCTAGTTAGTATAACGAAATTTGCTAACCATACTAGTTACGGTTCAAGAGGCTAGATCCAAATTCAAAGTGATTGATTTTCTATTGTGAGCAAGAACTCACATAACTGTTGCAAGTTTTTGCATAGGATTTGGTAGAATACCCAATTGTTTTTTGTTCCTATTGTAAAAGAGAAGCAACACATTCAAATCCATTTTTTGAGTATACCAATTCAACAAACTCGAGATTTAGACAATTTTGAGTCGTTTACCACATTGCTTCACACAATTTGAATATATTTGAGTCAATAGTGTTGTCTTTTGAGCATACCACATATGCCAAAAGAATCAAGAACCAAAATTTGTCTGTACTCCATTTCTTTTTGAGAGGTTGATCTAGTTTGCATTGTATTGGTGGAATATTTGAGACCTATCTCTTTGTTTGATAAAAATCAAAGTGTAGAAGTAGAAGTCTCATTGAAGGCATATTTGTCCCCCATGTCAATTATGTCCAAGCAACTCCAATGGTCCATATCTAACAACAAAGTACATAAAAATCAAAGTGTATAAGTAGAAGTCTCATTGAAGGCATATTTGTCCTCCACGTCAATTATGTCCAAGCAACTCCAATGGTCCATATCTAACAACAAAGTAAACCATCCCAACTGGGCTCCCGTGGTTTTCAAGTACCTACATGTAGCTTGTATCCCAAATGTGGATGTAACATTTTCCTTCCCAATTCAAATAAATTTATTAACAATCTATTTACATGTTGGACATGAGCACAAGTACACTTTACCCAACCCAACATTCGACAAAGTTTCAATGACAAATACAAGTTGACTTTGGCAACCTTGCATAAAAAATAACTCTAATTTGTCTGATATAACTATCATTTCAAGATTGATTATGACATTTGAACCTGTCACATGATTTCATTCCTCCCATAGTACGAGTAGGTACTGATATTTGATGATTGGGTAGAACATCTCAATCTATCAAAGCTAAGAACCAAACCTACTCTCTCGCTACAACAAATAGAATTGGCTTCCTAAGCCACCATTGTTTTGGCTTTTCCCCAATTACCATCTTATTCAATACAAACTTGGAGAAAAAATTAAGGTTTTTTTTTTCAATGTATCTTTATGGGTTTTTTGGGGTTTAGACATGTCATAGAAAGACTAGTACCAAGTAGGTACATCCAATCTCATGAGAATGCTCTACAAAATGCAATTTCAAGAGGAGAAACTGTGTATGGTCACTTTCCTCAATCAAAAAAATTTGCATTTTTTTAACAAAAGTTTCGAACTGGGCATTTCAAACGGGTTTCTTTGTTTGAAACGTGTTTCGATGAAACATTTGAATAGGGAGGATGAAGGCATATCTTGATGCTATGCAAAATAACTTAAATCATAAAGCATGCCATAATCAAGAAATATGAATATATGTGGAAACATTAGATTTTTCAAGACTTTTCTTCAAGAGCTGAAACCCTGGAGGGGCAAAAGATGGAAGATCACTGTTAAGCGGCAGTTACATACATATGAGCAGACTCCAAAGCATTACAACAATAACTTATTGCATCTTACTAAAAAAAGCTGAAAGTGTCTTTAGAGTAGTAACATTTAACAAAAATCCAAGTAAACGGAACTAGCATCAGTAGCAATCAGAATTAACTGCTACCACAAAAACTCTTCAAATTTTTAGATCATGGGATGTCATGAGTAGATAAGATGAGCGTTATGCAACCTGCCAAGACAACAGTACAGGACTCATTGTGCAACTTCTGCAAAGAAATCTATCACTTATTCTCACCAAGGATCTTTCACTGAAAGACTTATTAGCTAACCAGCTTCAACATGTCAAACTACAATGCAACAAATGTCACAAAACCATGATAAGCAGTAGGACAACCTGCAACTAGGCTTCAAATACAGCACACCTTATAGAGATGAAATTATTATTTGAACAACTTTCAGAAAGAGCTTAAAGATATCTAAACAACAAATTCCCAATCTAATGATGACAGGAAACTAGGGACATGTCGATCAAATGAGCGATGCAAAACCTTAGTAATCATCACATTACCGTGAAAAACTTGACTCTGTCAGATTTAGCAATTGTTGACTAAAAAAATGTTATCATATCAATTGATGTAGTAAGGCTCTGCTTCAATGCACAAAAATCAAGTAAACACTAGAAAGTATGTAAGACTTCATTTCACCAACCAGACCAGTCTTACATAGCGACATTGTAGATCCAGAACACCACAAAATTTATGGTGTTTGTCCTCTAGGCTAACACAAAGAACCACTACACCTTATACCGGATTGATGAATCACTTAGCAGCTTAAGCTGAAGCCTCAGCTGCGGCCAAAAAAGCTCTTCCGGCTGTCCGTTTTGTCAATGGTCCATGACAACCAAGAAGCTGCTCAGAGAGAAAAGAAAAGTATATCAAGGACAGCTTTCCAACTCAAAAAGGGCTCAAGAGACACAATAGTAACTACAATACTGGATAAGCATGACTACAAAACAATGTCATACCTTTGCATTCACACCATCGTTGACAATTCTATTTTCCTCTTTCCACTTCACATAATCAGTACGAGCAAACTTTGTAAAGCCCCTGCACGATTGTAGCCATGTGTGTGACAGTCTCAAAAGAACATTTTAGTGCTCAAAAAGAGGACTCGGGAGATAATTGTGTCAAGTCATTTTGAAACGCTTACCATTTTCTACTGACAATAATCTTTTGTCTGCCAGGAAATTTAAACTTCGCACGGCGAAGAGCTTCTTGGGCATGGATTCCATTATTATCCTTGCAGCGCACAGACAAAAGAACCTGACCAATATCTACTCTTGCACAAGTTCCTTGCGGTTTGCCAAAGGCTCCCCTCATGCCTGTTTGAAGTCTATAAAAAGGCAAAAATATAGTGTATCAAACACAAAAACCTCCCACCTCCCATATACTGTTTAAAAACTCCATAAATATCAAGCAGACACATACACCAAGTGATTGATCATCAGATTTCTCGAATAAATACTCATAAACCTAAGAAACTATCATAGACTTTTTCAAATAAGAAATAAGACAGCTCTAACAGTACATCCCTTCAACATGATGTGAAACGAAATAAAAACTCAATAGCAATTGATTTCCAAACATCCAATTGAAATCCTATCCAAGCCATGATAAAAAATTCTATAGCTAACTTGGAAAGAGTGAAGTACGAGCAATGAAACTTGGAAAATGTGAAACTAAGAGGAAAATGCGCTAACCATCAAACACTATAGAACTAACAAAACGAATCAACAGAATACAAGGACAAAAAACAAAAATCAGCTAATGTACCTATCAGCTCCGGCACATGAAAGCATCTTGTTGATACGAAGAACATGGAAAGGATGTACTCGAACCCTTAGATGAAATGCATCTTTTCCAGCATACTTGGTCATGTACTTATTGCATGCAATGCGAGCTGCCTCAAGGGCCTCACTGGAGACGTTCTCTTTCTCCCAGCTAACCAGATGTACGCAATATGGGAATTCGTCCACACCCTTTTTTTTCATGCCAACATCGTAGATACGAATTTTAGGATCTGGCACACCCCGGCAAAATCGAGACTTTGGGTATGGCTTATTCTTGATCTGCCGATAACATCTCGCCGGTCCTAAAGGACAAAGAACAACAATCTCAAAATCAATACCTTTTTGGTGAATGTTTAGCATAAACCCAGCTTCACGATGAAAAAAAACCTGAAAATAACATCCAGGGGATAATGATCCTTATGCAAAAGTTTGCTATACCTTCTTCCCCCACAATAGCCTACAATTTGGAAAAAGTAAATACAATTTTTTTTTGGACGTGTGGTAGACCTTCACCAATTAATTTTTAGATTTGTAGGTTTTCTATAAGACTAAGTGAATATACGCGTCTCATATACGTATTATGGACCACACAGCTTCCATCCGTAGAAACTGAAATACCCATAGGTCCAAACATAAAGATCTGTGTCCGGAAGAGTATGTTTGCAACCATTGCACACTGATCGAGAATCAGTGAATAACAACGCTTGACAACTCAAATTTGGCAATAGCCTCCTGACAGTAGGTCTCCAGAAGTTAACTGGCAATGCTAAGATGAACGAGAACAGCACTTTCTAATCAAGAGGGTTCCTACAGTTAAGATGGCCTCCCAAAGCTTGATGTAAGCAGGATTTTCTGGAAAAGTTTAATTCCTTGCATGACACACAAACCCTACAAAATCAAATGCCATGCGAAGTTCTGTGCAGCATTCTAATGATCGTTAAAATATTTCAGCCATAAGTTGAAGTTCAGGGTATTGTAATCTGCTGATACTATCGCTATCAGGTTCTAAAACTTTGCTGCTTAAACTCGCAAGAGACAAAACGCAATTCTTAAAAAAACTTAGAAGCCCCCGATCCAGCGACGTGATGGCTGAAAAAAACCCAGCAGCCATCGCTGGTCTACCAAATGTGCTTCCCCAACGAGTTCCAAAATCAGGTCTCTATACTAAAGTTTGTGCATGAATTCTAGTAGGGGCAGCGGTTTCAGAGAGGTCAGGTATCTACATACCCTCACATCGTTCTGACAGGAGAGTCTCCGAATAACTTTTCCGTTTAAATAATAGCCTTCTGAATATAATTTTGTGAGCATATGACGAAGCTTAGAACTAGACACAAACAGGAACTAGGAACCTTCGATTGCTGCAAAGCGGCATGAGTTCATGATTTGAAAGCCAAAGGGATGACATAAAAACAGCATATTTCCCTTTTTCCTTATCGATACAACAGTGATAAATAAATTTCATTTCAACTGCTTAGACTCTAATCAAGATCTACGCCTCCTCAACCTCCGGTTTCCAGGAAGAGCTAAATTTTAGTTTTCATTAATCTACCTGACTTGTGAATAAGGCCAATTGCTCAAAACCCATAACATATTTTAACATCCAGCCATCACAAGCCGCAACACATAACAACAGAGTTACCAATAATTGACAAATGCTTTCAAGCAAGCGAGGGGTGCATGAGATGCTTACGGCGGCCCATGGCGAGAAAGCAAAGGGATCCGAAGACGCTGCAGCGAGAAAGCCTCTTTGAAGACGATGGATGCGATGCACAAGCCAAGAACGAAAACAGTCACTCTCTCTCTCTCTCTCTCTCTCTCTCTCTCTCTCTCTCTCTCTCTCTCTCTCTCTCATTCTCATGTATGGGTGTGGAGTGTGATATTGGACATGTTTGCACCGTTGAGATTGAAGCCCTAATTTGAACGGCCAGATGATCGTTTATTGCTAGGTGGTATGATCTGTCTCTTCATTGGGTGGAGGCGACCCTATCTTGGAGGCACACCTGTTTTAGCCCTAGAGAGCTAAAACTTTGCCATTTGTCTCACTCACATACAAAAATTTGAAGCCTTGCCAACATACTATTGCGAAAATTGGGATCTAGTGGAGAGTGCAAATCAAACACACAATGAGTGATAGATTGGCGCCATCAAATCACATGTAGCATCCACAAAACAACAAGGTGATGGAGGAGCTAAAAGAAGCTAAGAGCACAACCCCAAAGTAAAAGTATAATACAAAGAGAAACATCACATACAAGCAAAAGTCCTCTTTTGCATGGGAACACCACGTGGCATGAACCTACTAATTGCATTAAATGCATTGTTGGCCTTTACATGGCATTTCAATCTATTTACAATTGTAAGATGTGTCCGGCACTATTATCAAGCCCAAGACAAAGCCTCGAGCTAGCTCTTTAACTAAAGCCTAACTACAGTATTGAAATAATTGCAATCTAAGATTAACCATATAATCACATTTGAGCTTATTATTCTAACACCCTCTCTTAAGCTCAAGTGTGATAAGAGTGAAACATAAAATATGTGTATCAATTTCATGGAGTGGTCATAAAGATCATATGCATTTCCTGCTACTTGTACTTGACTCACACTCAAACACACATTCAAAACACTTGCACAAAGTATTAATCAAACATCGTGTTCTCTATAATAATAATATCCCTACTTTTATTAAAAATGATCGGAACACCCATGATCAAACAAGAAGATTAAAGTAAAAGAACGGCAAAAATAATTAAACTATCCAAAAGCTAAGTAAAACTTAGAATAGTAAGCTAATTACTTAAAACTAACTGGCCGATGTAAATTAGTAACTAAAAAGTAAGCTAATTACTTAAAACTAGCTGTCTGATGTAAATTAGTAACTAAAAAGTAAGCTAATTACTCAAAACCAATTGCCTGATGTAAATCACTAACTAAAATAGAACCAATAATAGGTAATGCAGGAAGCTTTGAAGCAGCTGCTCCTGCAAACTGAGCTCGTCAACGAATTGAAACCGCTTGTGAACGTTGTAATGCTATAGAAATACGTTGACGGTAGAAAGAAACAATGATGGAAGGTAAGGTAATGCTTTGTCCCTGGCGTTTCACCACAAGCTCTGCACATAAACATAAAAAATCATTAAATTTCTTGTGAAGACAACCGTATGTTTCCAAGGCAAAGGGGATGAAATCTTCACCGGGTGCACGATCATTATAATCTCTTTCTTTTTCTTGAACTGCGTGAGATGCAGCGGCCCCTTGCGTGGTGGAAGAACAACGAATGAGGTCCTGACGAGAGGGATCAGCAATTACAACATCTCCTAGAGTCAAAACCCTTGGAGGGCAAAGCAAATATATGAAAAAGATATTGTAGTGTTAGGACAAGTTGATGCATAAATATATTTTTGTTTACATCCAACTCCTTGACATCAAGTAAACAAAATATATATACTTGACAAAAAAGTAACTATAGAAGTTTGAAGTGTTGGGGGTGGTACATGCATTAAGGAAATTATTTATCAGCTCTGATACCACTCTTGCTGAATATGAAATGCAGACAAGAGAAACACAACGTTAAATTATAACAATATCATTACAAACTGTAGATTCAGACTATTACTTAGATCGACCAGAGGAATATTCCTTCGAGTTAGATATTCCCAAAGATTCGTGAAAACGAATATTAGAAATAGAGAAAGAAATTATTACAAAGCATTCATCAGTGCAAATACACATAAATAAAATAGATAATCTTCATATTAGTTGTTGTGAATATGATGATCTGATCACAATCCTGTGCCCAAAAATAGTTCAGAGTAGTAATGCACTATGTGATGTGATCCTACTATGCTAGTTATAGATTGAATAAAATTACTCTGACTCTTTCTAATGATCTCTGATTCTATAGAATCAAATAATTTGATACAATGGAGTTCACGATGGAACTCTAATTCGCAATTCCACTGATTGATTGAATTTGATATTCATCTCTTTTTGACTGATATATATATATATATATATATATATATATATATATATATATACACACACACACACACATCAACTATGGTACAACTGTAAGAGTAACGGTTGTGAAGTGATGCAGTTACTGCAAAGTGAACAGTGACATAGTCTGTGTCGGATAGAGCAAAAAGAGAGAGCCTCCTATTGAGTGGTGACAGTCGACAGACGTCGAGGGTGTCGAATGAGTTGAGTTGACCGTTTGCCCTTGAGTCGATGTCGATAGACTCGACTCGAGTCGAGTTGATTGAGTCGATGTTGGGTGTGTCGCAGTCGATCTTGCTTTGCCTCAAAAGTCGATGTACATACAAACTATTCAACTTATGCAAGTAAGATTGCATGCTATTGTAGAGAGAGAATATTTACATAATATAGATGTACTATGGAGGTGAATTTAAGTGAGTACGAGTAAAGATTAAACTCCAACACTCACCCTTAAGCTTAACTCCTAGGATCATGAATGAAGTTAAATAAGGTTGCATAAGACAACATGCTTTTCCCTTGACAAGCATTTTGTCAAAATATCAGCCAACATACTATTAGTATGACAATAGCTTAATTCGACATCTTTGTTCAAAATTTTCTCTCTAAGAAAATAAAATTGACCTTCAATGTGTTTAGTTCTAGAGTGAGTTAATGGGTTCAGAGATAAAGCGATGCAACTTTGATTGTCGCAATAGAGTGTAGTTGGTCTAAACTGAGGGAGCATCGGATATTGAAGCAATCTTCTAAGCCAGATAATCTCCTTTACTGCAGAGGCAGCTGTGATGTATTTGGACTATATGGAAGAAAAAAAATGAATTTCTGCTTTCGACTATTTTATGAGATGGGTCCTCCTGCTTGAAAGCCTAAGTAGCAAGAAGTGGATTTTCGTGTGTCCACGTCTCCAACCCAATTAGAGTCCGAATAAACTTTTAGAGTCAGAGCATCCTCTATATTTCCATTATAGCACAAAGCATAGTGCTTCGTGGCTTGAATGTATCTTAATGCTCTCATTGTTGGATTATTCTCCTTCTTACTAATCGACTAATCGGTTTTAATCCTCATCCATTGTTTATCCAATTCTGAGGATTTTTTTGTGTTTTTATACAGTTTGCAGAATTACAAGTGTTTTTACACAGTCTGTAGAAATACACGGAACGGAGTTTGACAACAGTGTCGCATTTTCTCAGTGTCGCCTGTCACGAGTAAAATTACAGTGTCGCATTTTTTGCATTTTTGCAACACTGTCATCTGTCAGGAATTACATGTAAAAATTCAGTGTCGTCTTTTTCTCCTGTCAGGATTTGCGAGAAAAACTGCATAGTCACATTTTTCAAAGTGCTTTAAATGTTAAGGAAATGACTCTGACAAAGTGTGGAGCTACCCCAATATTAAGGAAATGAGATCTTATGACATTGTCACTTTTTCACAAAAAGCCGACACTGTCGTCTTTTTGCGACATTATTGCCTGTGGTGGCAGTTTTAATTCATTTCTGCAGAGTGACAGTTTACGTTCATTTATGCAGACAGACTATTCATTTATGCAGACGGATTGTTTACGGCCAATTGGCATCGCTTATCAGCAATCAATTCCTAAGAAGGAACTGGATGAATGCTAGCAGACACTAGCCAATGGCAATCGCATTTGACGACCTAATTACTTAGTATAAATCAGCTGTTCATACATCTCAATTATCATCTAAAAATGTTATTGTGAATTGTGAAGGAGTTGAGTGTTATTGCACAACGCTTTCTGTGCTCTCGTCAAGCAAATCGTTCACAATCAGAAAGTATTGTTGTTAGCTCTCTATCAAGCTTTCAAGATTGAACTCTCTTGAGCATTCTAGCTCTTTCTTTTAGAGATTTATTTTAGAGTTGCTATTGCGCTATTGCTTATCAGCAGAGTTGCTTATTTCAAACTGATTCTCAGTTACTCAGAGACAACTTTAGAGTGTGTAGTTTCTATCCGCTATTGTCTTGCACTCATTAGCATCTGATCTTGTTTTTCTGAATCAATTCTATTTCCTTATTGCGTTCAGTTTGTGTCAGAATGCATGCATCTTTGTATTGCTTTTGTAACTCATAGAAATTGTCTGAGAATTCAATACTTTAAAAGATGCATTGGTTTCAGCACCAATCCTACGTCCACCCAATTGGTCCATTGAGTTTCATGTGCATGCGGACGCATAAAAGTATGCAGTTGGAGCAGTCTTAACCCAGCCAAGAGAACACAAAAAGGATTTTCCGATTCGATTTGCAAGCCGACAGCTCAGTGATACAGAAATGAATTATTCAACCATAGAACATGAAGCATTGGCAATGATATATGTGGTTAAGAAGTTTCGGCACTACTTGATGGCCACACACTTTGCTTTTTATATGGACTATCAACCCTTGCTCTATCTTGTTAACAAAACCTACAATACAGGGAGAATCACTAGATGGCTACTTCTGTTGTTAGAGTTTGATTTTCGGATGGTAGTTCGCAAGGGAAAACAACACTACATGGCAAATCATGTGTCACGTGTCAAAGGGAAGGAGGTTGCACTCCAACCCGACGATGAGGTGGCCAATTTGCCTTATTTTACGTAGACACAATACCAGAGTGGGCTGCCAACATAGTTGAATATCTAATGCGGGGCCAACCAGATAGATCACTACCAAAGGTGGATTAGCGGAAATTGATCTTGAAAGCTAGACCTTATCAGCTGATTGCCAGCCAATTGTATCGAAGAGGACCAGATGGGATTCTTCGGCGGTGTATTCTTCCTCATGAGGCCACCCAGATCATTTCACTTTCACATGAAGGCATGAATGAAGGCCATTTTGCATCTGACATTACAGTTTGCAAGAATCTACAATCAGGTTGTTGGTGGCCAACAATTCATAAGGATACGGAGGAATACATGAGGAAGTGCGATGTGTGCCAAAGGGCAAGAAAACCAACAAGATTGAATTATGACCTACTACACCTGGTCTTAGCCCAAGCAGCATTCGAAAAGTGGGGATTGGACTACATTGGTTGGATTCACCCTACAACAAGAAGTACCTAGGCTCGATACATAATCATGGCCACCAACTATCTTACCAAATGTGTCGAAGCCAAGGCAGTAAGAGTAGCTGATGCTAGGACCACTGCCAAATTCCTCTAGTTAGAAATAGTAAGCTCAACTGTGATTGTAGTTTACAGTTATGTATTGTTTTAGTTTGTAGGCTTTAGTTAAAAAGCCAGCCCGGGGGCTTGTCCCGAGCCGATAACGGGATTACATCTATATATAGCCTAAAATGCCATGTAGAGGCCAATAGTGAATATTATGGATTTATTAGGTCTATGCCATGTGGCGTCCTCATGCAAAGAGGACCTTTACTTGTATATGTATCAGTCTCTTTGTAATAAAGACGCTTTTGCTTTGTGAGCTCTTTTGCTTTACAACTCGTCCATCACTCTGTTACTTGTGGATGTTGTTTATGGTTTCGATGGTTGGCAATCAATCAGTGATTGCATCTCTAATCTGCACTCTCCACTAGATCAGAATTTCCGCATAGAATGTTAACTTGGTATCAGAGCCCTCAGGCTGTGGAGGAACATGCACGATCAAAGCTCTTGAAAGAGTGATTCCATCGATGGTAGCATCAGAACCGTGCAACGGTAAGGACACCGTACGGGGTACAGGATGGTCCGGGGTGATCGGTGACGCAAAGCCCTTTGATTCAGTGCATACGAAGCTGATTCATAGAATCAAAGTAAAAAGGAAAATTCCATAACATGCAGGCTATGAGGCAGCCCAAAAGAAATACTGATAACGGGAGCAATTCTCAGTGAATTGAAGAACGGTTTGGTGCCGGAAAGAGCTGACAACGGTGGTTGTATAGACAGGGCAGCCATAGCAATTGGGTTCTCAGTATTTGGATAAAAAACAATTGCAAAAGCATGCAAGAAAGGTTGAAACTATCAACTAGGGTTTCAGAGTAAAAACCGTGGATTCTTGGCTATAGGAAACAGTTTTTGGAGCTTTCAATTGCTGAAGATGGGCATTTTTGTAGGGCAACCTCATTGGTGGTGGTAGCTGCAAGAACAAGCTCAACAGAAGGCTGAGCAAAGCCCAAGAACCTCTCTCTTTCTGTGGGCTAGGGTTTTAAGGGAAAAACACAAGATCTTTCTTTGTAGGCATGCATGTTTGACGTTGTAAAAGCAGGCATGAGGGCGTCCTAATCAACCGAACAAGTCTCCAGCCAGCCGTGGACAGTCGTGGGAAGTCAAAGGAGCAGGATCAGTTTTTTGGAAGCCCTAGCTACGGTGGTGAAGATGAAGCAAAATTTAGAAAGAAGGAGAGAGAAGACCCGCGAGAGTCGCGCGCGACCAACATGAGTTGGACTATAGTGTTTCCAGGTGGCAAGCGCACGGAGGGATGTGGATAAGTGCACAAAAACGTGCAAGACCGTCAGACCTGGATCTATGGAGATCGATGGTTGAGGTCCATTTCTCGGGGAGCGATCTGGAGCTTTGGATGGAAGCCAAGCCATGGGATGGGCTTGAAGTAGGCCTTTGAAGATTTGAAGCCCATTTTTGAAGTTTTTTCATTAAAAATTTTCAAATGAAATTCAATGAAAGGGCCCGACTGGTGAATTTGGCATTTAAGGGCATGAGCTCTTCGAGATGAAGAAACAGTTCATTTTTTGAACTCATTCTCTAAGGCCACTTTGGAAGGGCCTAACTTTGGCTAGAGGAGGGCTTTTGGGGCCAAATAAGGGCCATTTTGGAGCCTGTAAAAGCCTGCACTGAGCTGGCAGACAGAGCGATGACATCGTCAAGGGAGAAATGCATTTTGATGCATTCTTGGCACCATTTGATGGAGCAGGAGATAAGTGACCCAATGAGGTACGGTTTTTGCTATTTGGTGACCTGTGTGCCAAATTAAGCCCAATTTTTTGGCTGAAAGTCTGTTGGGCAGGCTGGAAAAAGGGCATGTGCCTATAGCCAAGGAGCTTTAAAGCGGTTCTCAAGCAGTTTTGAAGAGCCTAAGCACAGTATATTGTGAGGGAGAGCGGAAAGGGCGGAATTGCATTGGAGAAAGCTAGGAGATGCGGGAAATTTGCAATGAGGCGTCGTGAAACTCTTAATTGGCAGAAATTGAGAGAGGAAAACCAACCACAGGAGAGAGCCAGACATGATGCCGCATTATGTCAATAGACATGGTAAAATAGTTCATGTCTACTCGTTTAACTTTTTGGAAGTTCGAACTAACCAAGCTTAAGGGATGCTTGGAGGGGGCCTCTCAAGGTGAAAATAGGCGAGGGCATTGTAAGATTCGGTGGTTGCAGTTGCTTCACATGATTTTGCAAGGGAGAAATGTCTCGGTTGAGGAGAGTTACACTAGCTTAATGGTGGCAATGCAATGGTGGCGGTCACAAGGTGAAAAATGTCAATGATAAGGTCAGCTGGCTGAGCCAAAGAGAAAAGTAAGGAAGCAGATCTAGTAGCTTGCATGAAGGGGCAAAGATGCAGAGAGGGTAGTCTCTATAATCTACTGGAGGCATATTGTTGTAGTAGCATGGACTTCATGGTGTGCATGAGGTGTGTGCATGGTCGGCAATGCAGCAGGGGTCAATACTTGGATTGCCATTGATGGAGTGTTATTTACCATAAGGAGCATTGGTAAGCCATCTCTTTGAGGCTTTATGCATTGGCTGTATTTGCGGGTATGTAGGCTTGGCATTGGATGCTTAAACTTGGATGGTTTGTGGTCTTTTGGAGTGAGATCAAGGAAGCCTAGTCAAAGTCATGTGAAGCCATTTTATCTTAGTAAGATCAGGGTTGATGAGACATAACTCACAAGATCTATGAAAGCAAAGTCATAGATCATGTTACAAGATGTAACAAGAAGCAACAAGTAGGATACATGTGGTGCTATGGAACTTAGTAATCCATGATCAGGAAGCCTTGACGGTGAGCTGGATGCTATGGTAAGAGAGACCACTTGACTTATAGGTCAAAGCTTGCTATCTTGTTTTTTTGTGGAGTCCAAGTTGATATATGATCCACATTCTATGTGAATGCTTGTCAAAGATTGTAACCTACAGGAGAAAGCTCATGAGATATAGTGGATTCATCAGAGTCATTGGTAGACTCGTAGGCTTGGTGCATGAAGGATGAATGATAGCTTGGCAAGGCAAGGCAAAGTGGAATGGATGGTTGGGAGAGACACTTGGACATGGATGTATCTCTGGGAGGTACATGGTGCACTCGAGGAGATATCAGGACAGATGCGTGGAGCTTTGGATGCATGGTTGTTGTAGCAGTGGATCTACCTATGGCAATGGTGTATGGCACAAGAGGATATCTTCTTCAGCAAGTAGTGATCATCAGTGGATATGTTTGTCATTCGTGTTGGTTGCATGAATGTGATTGCTTGCATGTGACTTTGTCATGAGAGTCTTTTGTGACTAGACATAGATCTAAGTTGGAGTTTGATTCGCTATGCATTTGCTACTAAAAAGAACATTTGATGCTCGGTGACTTGTTGAAATGTCTACTAGCTGATTTTCTAGCGAGGGTATAATCTTAGTGGCAGTAAGATTTCCTCAGGTTGAGCCATAGTCGATCATTGTTATCAGCGTTATGAGTTTGTCTTGTAAGCGTCTGATAGGATGTCAGCCTAGTAAGATGGAGGATGATCATCTCATGGTGGCAGTGAGGTTTCCTCGGTGTGAGTCTTGGGTCTCACGTGGTCCGCTTGTGTTTCAAGTTGGATGGTGAACAAGTCAAGTTCAGAGTGTGGCAGACTCTTATTGAGAGCATGGTGTTTGGTTGATACTTTGTGAAGTCAAGCGCTTTGACTATGTACTTGAGTGTGAGTCGAGTACAAGTAGCAAGAAAAATGCATATGATCTATACGGACACTCCAGGACATGTTTGTTGTCCAAATTACAAGAGTCTTTACATTCATGGCATCTGTAGGAGATTTTCTCTTTGAAGCTAGTGAAAGACTAGATACCTTCAATTATTCATTTTGGAAGGATAGGATAGAATCCTTGTTGATTCTTTATAGAGTAATGGACATTGTATCAGGAATTGAAGTTGAACCTGAAGCTTATGATGAGGCTCAGAGATTCAAGAAGAGAGCAAAAATTGCTCTTCATATCATCAAATTGAAGATCTCTGATGAGATGTTGAGAGAAATAAGTTTATGCACCTCAGCCAAGGAGACTTGGAAAATTCTTAAGTCCATTCATGAAGCAAAGATCAAGTCAAGAGGGAGGAGCAAGAACAGTTTTTCTCAAGCCTTCACCAAGGACAAATCAAAGAACAAAGACTATAGTGGAGTAGAAGATGATTCAACTCATTCTTCTAACTTCCATAAAGGAAAAGCTACTGATAATTCCGACTCATAGATCGAACAACTAGCCAATTCTGATCCAGAGAGTCGACTGCAGAATCTCGACGCTGACTCAGACAATGAGTTAGAACTTCAATGAGTCAACCCACATCAGAGGACCGAAGTTCAACCCAGAAGGTCGAATAGGTCCAGACAGCCTCCATCTAGATTTATGGATGATCCGACCTGCTACTTCGTGTAGGAACCAAACACAGTTGTTGAGGCGATGTCTACACCTAATGCTGACCAGTGGAAAGTAGCGATGGACATCGAATTTCATTCTCTTATGGAGAATTAAACATGGACACTCATTGAGCTACCAAAGGACCGGAAACCAATTCCATGCAAATGGATATTCAAGACAAAGTACGACGCTGAAGGAAGACTAAATCGTTACAAGGCTAGGCTAGTCGCCAAAGGCTTTTCCTAGATTTCAGATCTGGATTACTTAGACACCTTCGGCCCAGTAGTCAAACATGCGTCGATCCGCCTACTCCTCTCTTTTGCAGCCGTGACAGACCTTGAAGTCCACCAGATGGATGTCCAGACCGCTTTCCTCAATGGAACCATCGAAGAGGCGATCTACATGACGCAGCCAGAGGGATATGAACTCAAGGACAAGCAACAACACCTTGTATGCAAAATCCACAAGGCACTCTACGAGCTGAAATAGTCACCCAGAGCCTGGTTCCAGAAGATCAAGGCATTTTTGATAGAGAATGGTTTCATTCCAAACTCAGCAGACTCGAATGTCTATTTCAAGTTTGTATCAGATTACTTCATAATCATTACTCTCTACGTAGATGATACACTTTTATTCAGTAATAATCTGAATTTGATGAAGGATACAAAATGCATGCTGGCCCAAGAATACAAGATGACTGACATGGGTCCAGCCCACTATTGTCTCATAACCCAAATTCAATGAGATCGACCTAGCAAACTAATCTTTATCAGTCAACAACGATATCTCAACAACGTGCTAGAAAAGTATGGAATGGCCAACTGCAAACCCAGTCTCTTTCCACTTGACCCTGGACTAAAGCTATCAAAGGAACAGTCTCCTCAAACTGAGGCAGAAAAGGAGGAGATGAAGCGCGACCCGTTTCAATCCATCATCGGCTCACTGATGTATGCAATGATCTGCACACGACCAAACCTTGCATATTCGGTTAGTACACTCAGCCAGTTCCTGTCAAATCTAGACGTAGCTCATTGGAAAGCGCTAACAAAGGTCATGAAGTACATGCACTCTGGATTGTCTTGCATCTTTTGTCCTGCCAGGTATCTGCATATCTTCGTATCTTCTATACTAGTAGTTTGGGACAAAAGCTTTGAACTTTGAACTTTTAATATCCTTGTCACTGTTTACAATGCGCGAAGAGAGTAGTCATCGTTGCTACAATGTGCTAGAAAACAGATTTAACAAATTGTATATTTTTATCATGTACGGGTTAAAGGTGGCATCTCGCATATTAGCACAAAGACTATTCTACAAAGAGGCAGCTGATTGTTGAAATTTAGCAGCAGTTATAGAGACTACTGGTCTGGTCGAGACAACTTCTTTGTGGTCCCCGGTCGGGACAACTTATAAGCGAAGAAGATCCTCTAGTGCAGCCGCAAGAACAATTTTTTCCAACAGAAGGGCCAGGGGGTTGCATTGTGGCACATTATAGCAGTCGAACGAGGACGGTAAAATTCCATTGTGTCTTCAAGCTGCAAGGTTTTATGAAAAAGAGGCGCTGGCCCAGATTCTCTCTCAAAAATAGATTAAGACTTGCTCAAACCGACTGTGACTGCTCGCATTGGACTTCATTTGAAGCTTCACAAGAAAGATAATATAGTGCTTCAGGAGTTAGACAACAATGCACTGAGAATGAAGAAAACAGACTCAGCTGCAGAAGATGGTGAATGTTGTTTCATAGGTCTGCATTCTGCATGTCTGCATCTGCTGCTTTCAACTTGTTCTTGCATTGATTTGATTTTCGATTGATTCAAGCAATGGTCTGAATTTCTTTAATATGGGCTGAATTAAGTGCACTTAATAAATTAATCAAGTCGAGCTCACAAATAATATTCAAAATGAATCAGCAAAAATCCATTAAGTGACTCATTTTTTAGACAAGAACAGGGCTTGTAACTTGTATTTATAAGCAGAGTGCTTTGGTTGCACCATTTTATTTTTCTAACAATAAAATTCTAACTATCTATACCTAGGTTTATGACCGACTGGTATTACCTTTGCAATACCAGTTCCATCCATACCTGTTTGAAGTTTGTAAATTTTGTCTATGTTCATACCCGACTGGTAATCTAAAACTTATTTTCTTTAATACCATAGATCCGCCTGGTATTAGAAAATGCAAAGTACTTCAATACCATGACCGGGCTCGTATTTAAAATAGTGATGCCCACCCAACACTGGTTCAAACCTACCATCAGTAAGTAATCTTTAATGTTGACTTTTTTGGTAACTCAATTGACCAACGCCACCACATAGTATTGCCTTTGCAATACAAGGCCAGTGTTCGAGAAACCTCTTTGAGCTTTCTCCCTAATATCCTGCATTTTTTTGAGTTTTCGATTTTTGAAATTTTTTACTTTCCAAATCCTGCATCTCATATTTTTTGCCGATAGAATACTACATATTTACATTCAAAAACTATTTTATTACTCCACATCAAAATGACAAACATAAAATTTTCTACATTTAAAAAAAGCTATCCCTTTTTTAAAGTCAATCTCGTGTAAGTTTTTCATGAAACCAATTAGGCCATGCGAGTTCAAGGCCGTGCGCACAGGCTTTGCTTCAAAGCCTCTGCGCGATCTGCCAGATTCTTGTGTATATCTGTGGTTTCTTCTCTGTTCATGGATGGATGGATTACACCATCACCATCACCAGCACCAGCACCAGCATGATGGAGCAGTGGGTTGCTGAATTTGACAAAATGCTTCATACAAATCTAGTTGGATCTGATTTGAGTGGAGCATCTGATTTGTTCCACTTAGAATGGGGATTTCATTCATGACGGTGGTTTTGCATGATGTTGGTTGTTGAATGTTTGAGCCAGATCATAGATATGGGGATACGTCTGATATGGCTTTACATGGTTTGGATCAGGTAATCAATGATTCAGGTTGAAGGAAATGTAGGATGAGACGCTTCTGTACGCTGGTCCAAGAGGGAGCGCCTCAAACCCTAACAAATCTCCAACACAACATAAGCAAAACTTTGGATTATCTTGAGCAGCGGCATGTGCGAGGCAGTGTGACTTGCTATTCTAGACTTCTTAAGGAGTGCATCAAATCCAGGATTCTAACAGAAGGCAAACGCATCCATAATCGCATTGTTCAGGAGGGATTGGACTGTAACAGATACTTAGGGAACCTCCTCATCAGTATGTATGGCAAGTGTGAAAATGTTGGTGATGCTCGGAAAGTATTCGATGGAATGCCAGAGCGCAATGTTGTCACTTGGACTGCCATGATTGGAGCTTACAGCCGGCATGGCCATACCAAGGAGGCGCTTCAGCTTTTTCAGCAAATGCAGCAGAGAGGTATTAGACCTAATAAAATCACCTTTCTCAGCATCCTTAATGCATGCCGTTGTAATTCAGACCTCGGAGAGGGTAGAAGCATTCATAGATCTGTTAGTGAAAATGGACTAGAATCGGATACTCTTATTGGAACTGCCCTTGTGACTATGTATAGTAGATGTGGTAGCCTTAAGGATTCAAGGGAGTTATTTGACAAAACGAAGGAAAGAGATGTTGTATCATGGAATGCCATGATTGCAGCCTATGTACAGAATGGGAACTGTTGGGCAGCCCTTAGTCTGTTTCATGAGATGCAAGCAGAAGGCGTGAAAGAGAGCAAGCTCACTTATGCTACCCTTCTGAAAGCTTGTGGATTGATACCCTCTCTTTCAGATGGAAAGTTGATCCATTCCCATATCATCCAAAGTAAGTATAGGGGCGATCTTATGGTAAATAATGCTGTTTTGAATATGTATAGCAGGTGTGGGAGTCTGGCAGATGCATGTGAAGTATTTGACAGTATGAAAGAGCGCGACTTGGTCACATGGAACACAATGGCTGGGGCCTATGCTCAGCAAGAAAATGCTAGTGTGGCTCTAGAATTTGTTGAATTGATGGAGCAGCAAGGTTTGAAACCGGACAGAATCACGTGGTTGAGCATTCTAGATGCATGCTGTGGCCCCAACTTGTTAGCAAAAGGAAAGTTAATTCACGGCCGAATTGTGGAAAGCGGTCATCATCTAGATGTTGCTGTTGCGAACTCCGTCATGAGTATGTATGCAAGGTGTGGAAGTTTGGAACTCGCACAAACTGTCTTTGGTAGCATGAGTTTTCCAGACTTGATCTCTTGGAACACATTGATTCAAGCTTTTGCACAATATGGGCGCAGTAAAGAAGCCCTAGAGCTTTTTGAACAGATGCAGCAGGAAGGTTTAAAACCAAATAAGATAACTTTCCTGAACTGTCTTAGTGCTTGCGCTACCCCAATGGAGCTTTCAAAAGCCAGACAGCTGCATGCCCTTATTCTTGCCGACGGGCTTGAATTAGACACAGTCTTAGGGACAGCTCTTTTGAGCATGTATGGACGGTGCGGTAGCATCAAAGATGCACAGGAAGTATTTGAAAACTTACCTGAGCAGGATGTAGCGACTTGGACAGCCATTATTGGTGTGTATGCACAAAACAACTGTGGTGAATCTGCACTGAAGCTTTTCAAGCAGATGATTGAAGAAGGTGTGCAACCAAACAAAGTAACTTTTGTGAGCCTCTTAAATGCTTGTAATAGCCCTGACGCTCTAGCATATGGAAGGAAGATTCATTCCCTCATATCTAAAAATGGCCTGGAGTCAGACATCCATGTGGGCACAGCCTTGGTCAAAATGTATGCTCTATGTGGGAACCTGGAGGATGCATGTCTAATGTTCTCAAATATGAATGGAAAAGATGTGGTTGCTTGGAATACTATGATTTCTGCATATGTACAGTATGGCCTTAACAATTTGGCTTTGAAAGTCTTCGACCAGATGCACCAGGGAGGTATAAAACCAAACAGACTAACATTTGTGAGCACTTTAAAAGCATGTGGTGGTTCTGCAGTTCTTGAGCATGGAGAACACATCCATGCTTGTATTATCAAGTATGGATTGCAGTCGGATTCACTTGTTGAAAATTCTCTAATTGATATGTATAGTAAATGCGGGAATCTCATGAAGGCACATCAGATTTTTGACAAAATGTCTAGCAAGGATGTCATTACATGGAATACGCTTATTGCCGCATATGCTCAGCATGGCTATGGCAGAACAGCTCTGCGTTTATTTGCAGAGATGGAGCAAGTGTGTGCCACTCCTGACGAATATACCTTCGTGAGTATCCTAGATGTTTGTGCTAGCCTGGGATTGCTAACAGAAGGAAAATTGATCCATGCCCGTGTTGTTGGTTATGGATTTGACAGACATGTTGTAGTTTGTAATGCCCTTATTAATATGTACGGCAAGTGTGGAAGTATAGAAGAGGCTTGGCTAGCATTTCTCAAGATGTTTCATCGAAACACTATCTCATGCAATATAATGATAGCAACCTATGCCCAGCATGGGCTTGGCAAGTTAGCCCTCCAAGTCTTTGGGCTTATGCAATGGGTAGAATTACAGCCTGATGAGGTAACATACACTAATGTGCTCTCTGCATGCAGCCATGCTGGTCTGATTGATGAGGGCTCGCACTACTTTGTGTTACGGGAAACTTGTGGTATTGTCCCAAGATTGGAGCATTACAGGTGCATAGTAGATCTTTTTGGACGGGCCAAACAGCTTGATGAGGCAGAGGATTTCATGGTGTAGTGGCCCTTGCTTGGCGTTGCTTTTACAAAAGTGTATGGAAGAATACCTTGTGAAAAATTTGAACTGAGCTCGGTGGTGTACTGCTAAAAAATCCGTGTCTAATGGGTGTGAGTATGGTGCTACAACATATTCCTCCTTGCCGGGATAAGCAGGTCAAGGAGTTTAACCTTGGCAGGTCCATCAAACATAAGAGGGTGGGAAGATGAGAGATCGTCATTATTTATCTGCTGCGGCCTGGGTAGCACTACCTCTATAATCCTTGAAGTAAGAAGGCACATCATTTATCTGCAAGATTCATTTTTCACCATTCCCGTTGCTTTCTTTTCTCACCAATTTTTTTGATAGAATGGAAATGGCGATCATATTACCTTCCTTTTTGCTTCATGACTCCAATGCACTTTGTATCTTTGGGCTGGGGTGGTTTTGGAGCATGACCTACTAGTCGCATCCGCTCGGAATGGAGCGTGCTTTCTTGATTCCACCCGTTTTCTATCCCAGCCATGCGCCAGATTACGGAGTACCTTACATTCACAGGAGAACTAGCTGCATCATATGTCTGCTGGTGAACTGAGATGTCAGAACTTTGGGATGCATGAAATTATGTATCCAGTTTTTCATAATACCGTTAGACAGGTACATGTTTAAGCTATGAAATTTCATGAGGGTCTGAAAAGTCACTATTCTTAATCATTCAGGACAAGTGATATATTTCTAAGATGCGCAATTTTACCTCTCAAGTATTTGGTGCATCCACTCATGATTGGTTTATGCATTTTGAAAGTTTTAAGGTTACTTACAGCAGATTCACTGGGCATAGGAGCACTCTTAGGTTCCAAGCCTAACCGTGTATAACTTTCCATTGATGGTTGCAGGGCCCCTGCCTGCATTATATGTTGGGTTTCAAAACCCAAAGTCTAGAGATCCTGAAGTTCTCTTCAAAATATGTGCTCGTGTATAATTTGTTTTACTAGTTGCTGGTCCGAGGTATGTACCCAAGAAAAGTCTTATCTGATTTTTGAGAAAGGAGTGGTAATTGTTATTCTTTGTTTCAAAGTTGTGAAGGACTAAATTGGTTGATTTACTGGGAATGAAGGAATGAACAAGTAGAAACATCTGCAAGGACGCTAGTATGCAGTAAAGCTTCAATAACAAACAAGTTCTGAAAATGTCAACTGGCAGATTCAACAGACTGCCTTTCACTGGAAAGTCAGCTCGACCACAATAAATTTCAGCATAAGGCAACCACCGAGGCGGCATCCATACAATATCACCATGAATGTAAACCTTTTTTTGCAGAGGATGTGATTATGGAAATTTACTTGGACCAAATAGGCCTGCAATAGTAGGAATATAATGTGGATGTCAGATTTTCACGGTTTCCAAAAATGATTTGGGAGACATAAGGCACCTCACCACTCACTCAAGGTACAGGTAAAAACTTCAAGATATGATCTGTCAAAGAAGGGAGTTATTGTGGCAAGAGATGGAATCCCCTACAGCTCATGCTATGCATGATGGAGTTGTGATATGAGAATTCCTCAAGTTAAAGATAGCACATCTTTGTTCTTATGTTCAGGTTCTACTCTAGGCAATAAATGCAAAAAGATTGACACCCCCATTCTAGATAAGCTGAAAGCATAGAAGCATAGAAAACCGATAGGTAGTCCAAAGTAGAAGCAACTTAATTACGGTTAGAGTTTCTCCTCAACTTTCCAAGACTCTTCTATATTCATTTGGATATATAAAGCTCTCTCTGTCTCTCTCTCTCTCATTATTTTTCATTCTTTAAATACAACTTCTCTCCTCTCTCTTGGTAGGCATGAATGGTTCCCTTCTTCCTCCCAAGCTATGGGGGATCTACATTTTCCAAAAATAATTGTGGAATATAAGCATTATTTAATAGGTAAGTAGCTTACTATCTTCATAATTTTGACATCATGCTACAAAATTTTTTTGCACAATTTGTCTAAGTATCTATTGTACATAATTCATATCTCCGCCTCTTGTGCATTTCAAAATTTATGCATCGTCATGTCTGTATGCATCAATCAACAGTTATGTCAAGCACCTTCACATGTTATATGTTGTATCATGCTCTATAACACCTCTAAGAAGCCTCTCTTTTGGCAGTTGGCATGTGTACCTTTTACACCATTACTCCTTGTTGGAATTTGTGGTGTTGCACACTCTGTTAGTCACATTCAGCTATTAATACACTTCACCACAACTTCACATCTCACTTTACATATTGCAAGTCTTTAGAATTCAATAAAGATTTTTTCTATTCAGTATTAAGTTGACAAAGCTTTTAAATTCATCACATTATTTTCAAGTAACTTCAATTATATTATGATTTCAAACTTTTTTTACGAGCTTTGACCCTACATCTCTAGATAGACCTTCATGAATACCTTGGAACCCAGGCCCTCTACCTAGACACGATATGTATTAAACGTAGCTATGTTTTTTTTTTTTTGATGAGCACTTGTAAACAATCAAGGTACACCTTTTAAAACTTAAAAGGGGTTGTAGTTCCTTAAAGGTCATGCCTTACATTAAAAAAAGGGTGGCCCTTCTCTAAGAATAGGAGCTTTGCTTTCTTCACTTGGGCTAAAAAATTGGTTTTATTTTCTTAAAAGGAATCACAAATGACATTTTTACAATTTGCTACCAAAAAAACTTCTAAATGTGTTTGATCGATTCATTACAATTAACAAGAGCATCTTTTCAAAGGCTTTAATGCATTCAAAACGTTGGAAGAAGACAGTTTTATCACATTGTTAACACAAAATTTGCTGTGGCAGCACAAATTAGTCATTTATAATACCTTCACAAGGGCTAGTAAACCACCACATCTCTCTCTCTCTCTCTCTCTCTCTCTCTCTCTCTCTCTCTCTCAATCATAATGTGTACACTCAAATCTTACATGAACCAAATGGTGCATATCTAGATCGGGGACCACATTATCTAGGGCATAATAATAGGATCTCAAAATTTTTTGCAAACTTGATTGGTTGTAATTTTCAGCCCTCAAAATAAAAAGCTCTCATGCCATGGAATCTTGAAATTACATAGGCCTCATGGATGGAATCATTAACAAAATCTTGCAATATGTTTTTTATATTTTTTCCAAGATTTTCATGAGAATTATGTATGATAATGGGTGTTTGTTGGAAAATGGTAAGGATCTAATTGCTCATCCTTGCCTTGCCACTACCATGGCTTGACAAGAGGACTTGTCATTATATCCTTATAATGGGCCTCCAAACAGCCATTATTTATTCTATAACTTGCTTTTCAATCGCTTACTAGTGACAAGAAAGGGGTACTAGGCTTTTGAAAAAACTTTTTATATTGGGGACTAGTTTTTTTTATGACCTTTGCACCCTGTAGAACGGCCATAAATTTGGCCAAGTCGTTAGGTCAAGCCAAAATTGAACGATCGTTGAACCGTGTAAAGGTCATGAAAAAGACCTTACCCAAGCAAGCTTAAAGGATTTTCTTGGCATTTTAGATTATGGTTGAAATTATTTCTATGGCCATGGATTTTAAGTTTGTACGAGGTGTAATGTGATGTCCCAAATTCTTTATGGACATTTTATGAGTTGTAAATTGCCTTGGTAAGGCTTTATGGACTTCAATATTTCATAATGTGTCACGTGTCACTTTTACAAATGGTCATGCACTAAACATTTCATTTTAGAATCCTTTTCCATAAAACAAATCACGCACAAAGCTAAAACCATAATTTTTAGAGGAATGTTCTTTGCGTGAATCAATGCACTTCAAACATGAAGCAACACGATCCTTGACTCAAGAAGCAAGAAAGTGTTGTTTGATTGATTTATTCCCTATGAATTAAGTAGTTATTTATTTTGTGGATGCATTGTTGTGAGTTATTATATTGCATTAAGAATTTAGTAAAAACATGTCTCAAGTTACAAATTGGACATCTTGACATAGTATCAATCTACAACTTCATTCTATATACATTTGAACATACTTTGGAAGTGAAGGATTATTTTTTTTGCTAAAAACATTCATCAAAAGTTGTGCAGAAAGTCAAAAGTTGGAAAGGCAATTTCAAGGACGATCTTCTCTGAAGCAGTTGGTCTTCGTTGGAATGGCTACCTTCGGAACTGAAACTCCTTGAGCCTAGGCAAAAGTCAACCTACCACGATTAGGCTACTTCAACTATCAACTATCCTTATCCAATTTGGCCTATTCAAGGGATGCTTAGAATGCATAGTCAAAAAGTTAATATATCGTGCTAATTTTTCCTTAAAAAGCAACTTTTGCATGGCGTTTCATTTCTTTTGCTAAGAAGAACAAGTAACATTAGTATACTAGATAAATGCATGTCTTTAAAGAGGCTATAATCGGAACAAAGAGAGGGCTTAAAAGGCCCTCATTTGATCATTTCAAGATGACCTTACTCACAAAAATTAAAAAAAGACCCAAGCAAGATGGTCAACAAGCAAATCAATGTTGTTCTATAAATTATCATTTTCAATAGTAGTAGTGTGAAGGGATGATCTAGAGTGAGAGTAAAGAGATCATTGGAGGGTATATAAACTAGGATGCAAAGATGATCAAGTATCAGTCTTCTTCGATATCAGTTGTGGGAGACATATGCGAAAGTATACGAAAAGCGAATGGTATGACATAATAGATAAGTTGTTCATAAGTGTGTAGCCAATATTACAATTGAAGCCTAAAGATGAGTTGTATGGAACCTCGAATGAACAATTGGAGAGGAAGAACATAGATAAGGTGTATTGGGAGATTGTTGAGTGAAGTGGGTGTATGTAAACTATACGATTGGTAGGAGTGTCAATATGGTTAGAAGCAAAGATGCATGATATGTAAAAACAAGTGTTAAGAAAAAAGGTTCGAACAAGACACTCAATAGAGGTAAATATAGAAGGAACATATGCATGGACAAGTAATCTTTGATCAGATAGAGGGTGATGTAGAAGCAAAACCTTTGAAAGCAATTGGATACCATGTGGTAGAGAAGTGATAGCTAAATGTTTGGATAATTTAATCTATTTTAAAGTGCGAACATGCCATCCAATGTACTATCTACTAGTGAAACGAAAATATACATTGGTATTAGATCATATATTACATTTTTTTCAAAGGCTAGGGAGGCCATTCAAGTTTCTCCTTTTGTACACTCTAGAAGCCCAAAATGTCAATGGCTAGTGGGTGATCAGCAGCATGTGTAAAAGCTTAATGGAGAACCTAGCTTTAAGTAAAACACAATCTCTTGTTTTTTGTAGAAAACTATAGTGACCCCGGTTCTAGGTCACACTGTTTTGAGCATAATTGAGTCTCAAATAAAATGCAAATCGCATCAAATCTTTCCATAGTAGCTCAAATCCTAATCGTTGTTAACAAGGGATACCCTTATTCATCATGCTCCAGTATTGGCTTGGCATACAAGTGGATGTACAATGTAAATATTGTGCATATCCACGCTAATAGTATCAAATATGAAATCATTGATAGTTTGATCCTCCATTCAGCCCTCAATAAATTTGATTTAGACCTGATTTTTTGAAAAAATTTGTTTTTCATGGATTGATTTTCTTTGGGCCTTATTTTTACTTTGGGAAAATGTATTTTTTGCACCCAAAGAAAAAAATAACTCCCAAACGTGAGAAAATCAAAACAACAATCAGCTTCACATGATAAGTCACCTCTAGATTTTATAAAAATAATAATAATAAAACAATTCCGATTGGAAAACATCATAAAATTAAAAGAACAATCAACTTCCCAATGGAATTATGATCAATCACCTCCAGAACTAAAACCAATTTTCCTATAAAATTTTATACACCATAAAGTTCAACCAACTAATGTATGAAACACCAATTCCATGACATAACTATCCCATGTCCAATAAAGAATCAAATACATCTAACCAACAAAATGTCTCATCTTCCTAAAATACCATAGTCCAAATTGAACGTTGTGGTAATGATTTATAATTGTACTTTCTTGAAGTAATAAGACATCTTAAAAGGTCATGGAAGTACCAATTTGAAATCTCAACCAGCCTACACGCAATGACGTTTCACCTTATATAACTCATTCCCTACCACCAAAAGTCTCATATTCCATTGATGATAATTTATTACCATTTTTTTTTTTGCAAAACCTTTAGTACTATTA
The DNA here is from genome assembly GCA_029204225.1 of Diphasiastrum complanatum. Classification (NCBI taxonomy): domain Eukaryota; kingdom Viridiplantae; phylum Streptophyta; class Lycopodiopsida; order Lycopodiales; family Lycopodiaceae; genus Diphasiastrum; species Diphasiastrum complanatum. The sequence goes on from CM055107.1 coordinate 47,367,205, forward strand.
GATATCAATGAAATGTACGTAAGAAGCGTCCAAAGCAACCAAAAGTAGAACAAGTCCTTCCCCAAAAGGGGGAAACTATACAATAACTAAGAGGACCTATCAACACACCATGCAAGGAGGCAGTCCAATAAGTGACACCTAGGAGACAAAGTAAGTTGGCAAGCAACTAAAGTGCATAGCGAACTGAAAACACATAGCAATTGAAGGCAATGATGAGGAACCCTCAATCACCCTATAACCAAGTTATCATAAAATGATAGCCCATGAACTATTGCATCAAAATATATTTCTTAGATATTAAAGGCAATATCTATAGTCTGTATGAGGAGAGTTACATGCTCGTCTTGACCTTTCAAAATTTATTTTGAATATAACTTTATGCAATCAATATTCGAAATAAAGAGCCACATTCATCAATATGTTTTTGGTTAATAGACCCATCAAATATTCTCTCACACAAGAGGCCTACAATGCCCACTTTACTATCTAAACATGTGACCCTTCAAACCCTTCCAATGTACCCTCTCATTTTCACCCCTCTCCTCTGTCACTTTGGAAGTATTTCACCCTTCTCCCTCTTCTCTTTGGAGAGGGTTATTGATCTTCATGCTTATCTTGGATCTCTTGGAGATCCCTTGTCCTTTGCATCCTTCTAACCTTCTCTCTCAATCCTTGCCTATTGTCTCTCTTTCTTCCTAGCTTCCACCATCTCCTCCTCCCCTCTTATGTATTCTTGCTCTCCACGAGCCCATTGAACCTCACTTAATATACTACAAATGTCAAGGCAACAAGAGATCTCAATGGCATCCTCTTGTAATTAGAAACAACATGTAAAAAAAATGAATGGCAAACACCACCATAAAATAATAGGCCCATGCAAAGATAACAAAAATTCATCCACCTACAAACTCCCAAAGAACATGTAGGCAATTGGCATGTCTACAAGGATTTAAAACAATCAGAAGGACCTTAATTTAATGATCATAAGTAACTCAAGTAAACACCACAATAAAGAAGAGAACACTATAAAATCCTAATCATCACACCCTCCGAGAACATCAAAAGTTCAATCATCTCAATGAAGAAGTAGAAGACACCAAACAATGAGGTGGAAGGGAGAGAAACACCTTGAACGAAATCCAACTCATAATGACTAAACCCTTGGGATACTCAAACTCCATCTAGGAGACTTTATGCACTATACCCGTTACTTTGAGAACTAAGAGCAATTGAAGGATTACCGCGGGTGCAATAGGTCACTTCATATAAGTAGCTTAATTTATGATTTCAACCAACCACCAACTTGCAAGTAATCCTGTAGTACTGCAACAGATAGATAATTAACTAGCACTTGAGTTTAATGCTTAATACATTACCTATGCTGGCCTATAATAAATACCTGTTGTGACTTTTGATAAGATACATGCACCCTAACATACATACAGCATTGACGTGCCACTAGGATATTAAAAACACAAACTAATGAACCCAAATATGACAAAAAAATCAGTATTTCCAACATTCTATCTAGCCCATAAAATTAGTACAAGAGAAACTTAAGAAGTTTGTTTATAATTATCAAGTGTAGAAGTAAAAGTTTCATGGAAGACATGTTTGTCCTCCGTGTCAGCTATGGTGAGCCATCCAAGCAACTCCAATATTACATATCCAATGCCAAAGCAACCCATTCCAATGGGGCTCACATGCTCAATTATGTGCATGTAAATTGTATCCAAAATGTGGATGTAATATTTTTCTTCTCAATTCACACAAATTTTAGAAGAATTCATATACATGCTCCATTCAATCACAAGCACAAGTACACTTTGCCCACCCTCCACGGCAGAGCTCCAAACGCAAATACAAGTTGACTTTGGCAACCTTGTATGCACACAACAACTGCTTGTAGATGAAGATAACAAATCCACTCAGGCTACTGTAACCATACCAAAGATAGTTTGTTCACACTCTTGCCCAAACAGGTCATTCCCATGATTCATTCCTCCCACAGTATAATATTGGGTTTCTGAGCTACCATTGCATTAGCTTCCTCAATGACAACTTATTCAATCCAAACTGTTCTCAATTGCCACTCAGCACAGTTTTGGCAGTATGTATATTTGGCACGACATCAACACTTCAGCACAAATGCACATGTGCATGCAAACACAGTCATTTGCTTTCCTGCAGCCATAATCCAAACACACTTTACATCTTCCAAGAACATTATGGATATGTTCTATCAACACTCTCAAAATTTGTTGCATCATCATCCACATCAACTTCGTATTTTATATATAAATCAAAGAACACAATATAATCAGGCACTTCAATACAACTTCACAAACAGACAAAACCTTAGCCCTTGAACTTGTAGCAGCTCACACAAATTCTTCATCCTTGATTTCCTTCTCCAGGGACTCCAGAGTCCTTTTCCTGAATGTGGATCTCTGAACTAGAATATTTTTTAGCTCTTTAATTCTTTATCGTTAATTGATTATCCAGTCAACATTCCAAGTTTACAGACTTCCCAATAACATAAGTTCCTTACCTATCAGCTGTGTATTGATCCTAATCCACTGAATTTTCATGACAAACCGTTGAACGTAGAGTAAGTTTCGCACGACCAATGAATAGCCTTTTCCCAGTTTTTCAATGTGTCTGCTGATTGCAGTACGCCAATATAATAATTTACAATCTGACAAAGTCACGGAAAGGACAATGTCAACCCCTGCCTGCTAGCACTATTTCCAATGCGGAAACCCTCTAAAAATGATTTTTCTGCCAGACTCATTTTGGAAGATTGCCACAAATCACAAACTTTAGTGAATTATGAGGCTCCTCGCCGTGCTCTCAGACAGAAGTTAAGCACCGTAGGCCTCTTAATACAAGACTAATCAACACAATAAGCACTTGCTCGCATTTAACGTACATAAAATCCCACCCCCAAGATTTCCAACATTCACACTCTTCTCTTCCCTTCCTCTCCATTCCACACAAAAAATTACTCAATCGTTCTCCATCTACAGAAATACTTTCTACTGCACAAATTCTGGCAGGAACCCCAGGAGCTTTGCAAGAGTCAAGACTACTACAAAATATGAACTCACAGGTGCAAACAACTTACCTGTGATACCATATGTAGGAAATTATCATGTTGTTAAGGTCTGCCTACTTGCTCACAAATCGATATTGCAATAACACCATTATCGAAAAGAGCACTTAGGATAGACGGATAGGCACATTCGAAGAACACAAAGTTTCATTAATCACGAGAACACGTGTTCAGGGGAGAGTCGCACCATAGAACCCAATTCCCAATGACTCCAATCTTAGAAGCACAGAAGCCTTTGGTAGTCTACCTAGTACCTAGGCCTTCTTGATGTCTTCTAAGAGACTTCAAACCAGAAGTTGTGTATTTAAGCAGCTTGAATGCCAGACCATTCATGGTAAAGAAATGACAGTTCCCAGCAAGTTTGATAATGGAAGGTAAGTGGTCAGTTTAAAGGACAGAAAGGTAAGACCGTAGACAGAGGCATTAATGAAGCCACCATTGGTTCACAAATTAAACTTCATTGCAAGCGAAAGAGCCATGTTCCTTCCATCAAATATTCTTCAGGACTGCATCCATGCAGTTCAGAATATTTTATATGCTATATTAGGATTGCGCTCTTTCCTCGTCCATAAAGGGCTGGAACAATGGCTCTTCTATACTCTTTGTATTTTTTTTAGATTTACGGTTGAAAATTTTGTTGAACTAGATTGATTAGTTATGCTTCAGTTTTGATTTGAATATTACCCAGACCTTCCCAAATCTGGAAAAGCACTTTTGACATAGTATTTAATGCTACGGGGCCACATAGCTACTGACAAGGGGGTACATGAGTGACTATGTATTCTCCTAGGCTCATGATTGACGGTGGTTTTCTGCTACATGCTTTGATGGTGAATTATATGTCTACACTCCTAACAGCTTCCGTTTTACTCAATATGATTTATGCAGGCACGATCACGGTAATCTACACAGCAGCCCTAATCAGATGGACAGAAAAAGTAGTTTAAAAATATCAATTTAAGATCCGGAAAACTAACATTGGTGTACTATCTACTGAAGATAGGGCAACATAGCTACTGACTAGCGGATAAACTGGTGAAATCTGCTAGGGTCGTGGTTCAGCAAGGTTTTCTATTCTATTATATGGACCAACGGAAAGTAGTTATACGTCTCGACTTCCATCAATTTCTGGTTATGCTGTTGCAATCACAAGAAATATCACTCAGTTGCACCCCTAGACAGATGGACATACTGACAGACATAACCAGGTGTTTGTGCTTATACAACTTACGAAATTTAATCGCAAGCAAAAGAACCTCCACATTCTAGAATTGGGTCAAACTAACAGCAATATGGTAGCCCTTGAAATGGTGTCATTTATGATTGATGCAAAACCACAAACATAGCCACCAAACCAAGTGGGCCTCATGAATTGAAAAGTGGAGACGAAAGCATATCTTGATGATATGCAAAACACTTTGCTGATGGGAAGCATGCCAAAATCAAGAAATAGGAATATAAGTGCATCCACGACGTGTATCAGGACTTTTCTTCAAGAACTGAAACCCTTGAGGGACTACATGATAAGATCACTATGAAGAGCTAGTTACATATGAGCAGACTCCAAGGGATTATAAAAATAACTTATTGCATCTTACTAAGAACCAAAGCTGAAAGTGTCTTCAGAGTAGCAACATTTAACAAATAATGCAAATACAAATAAGTAGCAATAGCAATTTAACTGGTAGCATGATAAATATGGGGATAACCTGTAACTAGGTTTCAAATACAGCAAACTTTTGAAAAATGACAGTCAGTGAGATTATTAATTGAACAACTTTAAAAAAAGAGCTTAAAGATTTCTTAACAACCCTCCCAAACTAATGATGACAGGACGCTAAGGTCATGTCGATCAAATGAGCGAACAGCTTCAGAGATGACATAAATCATCACATTACTGTGAAAAACCATCATTCTATTGGATTTAGCAATTGGTGACGGTAAAAATGTTATCATATCAAGTGATGTATAGCTCTGCTTCAACACATAAAAATCATGTAAATTACCAGAAAGTATGATTTCAGTTTCATCAACTGGATTAGTCTTACATAGTAACAATGTGAATCCAACAACAAAAAAATTGAGGTGTTTGTCCTCTAGGCTAACACAAAAAACCACTACACTCTACATTGCATTGATGAATCACTTGGCAGATTAAGCTGAGGCCTCAGCTGCGGCCAGAAAAGCTCTTCCGGCCGTCCGTTTTGTCAATGGTCCATGACAACCAAGAAGCTGCTCAGAGAGAAAAGAAAAGTATATTAAAGACAGCTTTCCAACTCAAACAGAGCTCGAAAGACACAATAGTAAGTACAATACTGGATAAGTATGACTACAAAACAATGTCATACCTTTGCATTCACACCATCGTTGACAATTCTATTTTCCTCTTTCCATTTCACATAATCAGTACGAGAAAACTTTGTAAAGCCCCTGCATGATTGTAACCATGTTGAGTGAGAGTCTCAAAAGGACATTTTAATGCTCGAAAAGAGAAGATAATTGTTTGAAGTCATCCTGAAACACTTACCATTTTCTACTGACAATGATTTTTTGTCTGCCGGGAAACTTGAACTTGGCACGGCGAAGAGCTTCTTGTGCATGGATACCATTATTATCCTTGCAGCGCACAGACAAAAGAACCTGACCAATATCTACTCTTGCACAAGTTCCTTGCGGTTTGCCAAAGGCTCCCCTCATGCCTGTTTGAAGTCTATAACAAGGCAAGAAGAAAGTCATGTTCAATACCATCCAGATCAACTACAAAAACCTCCAACCTCCCGTATGTCATTTCAAACCAGAACAGTATTTTATAAGAAAAAAGTTCCAAACTCCACAGAATCAAGCGAACACATACACCAATAAACTGATCGTCAGAGAAGATTTCTGCAATAAATACTCAAGCTTAAGAAACTAGCATAGACAAATAAGAAATAAGGCGTACATCCCATTCAACATGATCAAAAATGAAAGAAAAACTCAATACCAATTAATTTATTGAAATCCTATCCAAGCCATTTTTAAAACGTTTATAGCTCCGCTTGGAAAGAGTAAAGTACGCTCTGCGAAATTTGGAAATGCGAAAATAAGACGGAAATGCCCTAGCCATTCAACACTATAAAACAAACAAAACAAATTAGACAACTGCAATGCAAAGTCGGTGTTACACTAATCCAGCACATACATGAAGAAATCAAAAAACTGGGCTAGCCAAGATGCACTAGCATCAACAAAATACACAAATAACAAAAAAGATCAGCTGATCTACCTATCAGCTCCGGCACATGAAAGCATCTTGTTGATACGAAGGACATGGAAAGGATGTACTCGAACCCTTAGATGAAATGCATCTTTTCCAGCAAACTTGGTCATGTACTTATTGCAGGCAATGCGAGCTGCCTCAAGGGCCTCACTGGAGACGTTCTCTTTCTCCCAGCTGACCAGGTGTACACAATATGGAAACTCGTCCACACCCTTTTTTTTCATGCCAACATCATAGATACGAATTTTAGGGTCTGGCACACCCCGGCAAAATCGAGATTTGGGGTATGGTTTGTTCTTGATCTGCCGATAACATCTCGCCGGTCCTGAAGGACAACGGACAACAACTCAAAATCAACACATTGTTTGGTGAATGATCAGCATTAGCCCAGCTTCACTGAAATTATGACAAAACGTTAAAATAACATCCAGGAGACAATGTTGCCAGCATATGGCCTGTATAAGCCTTATGCTCTTATGGTATGCCAAATTTTCTATTCCTTCCCCGATTGGATATACACAATTTGGCAAAAAAATATATGATTTTTTTGGCCAAACAGCATTTCCCGCTTTTCTTTTTCTTCTGCGAAATACAGAGCTCATTTTCAATTTTGATTAATCTATCTGACTTGTGAGTAAGGCTAACTGCTCAAACCCCATAAAAATATACATGTTATGAAGCAATCCAGCCATCACAAGCAGCAACAGCGTTACCAGTAATCAGCAAATGCTTGCAAGAAAAACAAGGAGCGTATGAGAGACTTACGGCGGCCCATGGCGAGAAAGCAGATGGATCCGAAGACGCTGCAGCGAGAAACCCTCTTTGAAGACAAGCCACAAAACACACCTCTCTCTCTCTCTCTCTCTCTCTCTCTCTCTCTCTCTCTCCCCAATACCTCAATATATATATATACCCCTATTTCTCTCCCATACCATAAAACCCTATATAGAACCTTTAAAAACCCTAAAAATGAAAATTTCTCACTCTACCTCTCTCGTTTTTCTCCCCATGATTTTATATTCCGCGTGTTGTCTGGATACCTGGGATTTTTTCACAAGAACATTACGAAGCATAATAGGCAATTTGACTTTGACTGACCACTACAAATGGGCCACGTGGCAGTCGTACGGATGGGCACAGACATGCAAAAAAAAAAAGTGCAGAATCTGCCTTTGAAAAAAACACATATATTCTGCTTTTTAATTGGTCTAAAAATGGGCATAATATGCATAAGTTATCCATTAGGTTTCGAGAGAGAGTGTTCTCTCACTTCGACTGCTTTTCAACTCATTTTCAAATGCCGTTCAAAGACGTTTTAGGGCAAACATGGACCAATGAAAACCGTTTTAGGTCAAACGTGGACCAATGAAAACCTCTGAAATGTCCTTTCTCCCCTAAAACCTAAACCCTAACTTAGAATCTAAGGTCGGTCCCCCATACAATGACAGCCAAGGAGGATCCTTCCGACAACAACTGGCGATGGTGCGACAATGCTTGATGCGTGAGCGTTTATTTTCCCAAACTAGTCGCTCTGTTCTTCTTGGAACCTCAGTTTTCTTTAGTAATTTCTGATCATCCACTTTGTCAGCTTGCTTAATTCTGTGAAAAGATCTCTCGTTTTTTGGCCTAGTTATTGTCTCAACCGTTAGTATATTTGTTGAGTGGTGCCTTTTGCTGATGGTTCGTTGCTTCGACACATATTCGCCGATGGTCAAGATGATGATGCGAACAGATCGCGACACATTATGATTCGGATGGAGTTCGGATTTGACTGCTGGTCACTGCCAGCTGCATCATTCCTACAGTCCTCCAGAATGTAGACAGATACTATTGTACTACGTTAAAGATTAATGTAGCATTCAACAAGATCAAACCAAGTTGCGGAACTAAATGAACAAGTGAAACAAACACGCGAATAACAGCAGACTAATTTTTCATTCGAGATCAAACAAGATTGTTGACGCTCGAACCTGAGTCAATTGGCACCTTTTCGATTAAGCATCCAGCAATTGTGACATCAATTTCTGGTGCACCAAGGTCTCCTAGATCAATAGATAGAATGTCAACATCTGGCAGAGAAATTCATTTCTTCTTCTTAGAGGCAGAAAGACCTTTCAACTGCAAAAAGCAATGCACAAAACTTGTTGTGTGCATTAACATTTAATGCCTTTGTAAATATATCTGCAACCATGTCCTGCATTCTATAGTATGTTAAGCTTACCTCCTTGTTGAGAACCTTGCCCTTGATACAGTGATATCGGATCTCAACGTGCTTACTCCTAGAGTGAAATCTAGGGTTGACCAATAAGGCAATAGCACTCTGATTATCACAGAATGGGCCCTTGGGGGTCAAACCGGACTTCTATCGCTCCAGTTTCCTAGAGCTAGACAGTGTTGGGGTCTCAGTTTTGCCTCATTATTTGGATAGCTGAATTTCACACTGCCTCCGCTTTACATTGGTTCAGTTCAGAGTTTTCTCACACCAGTTATATGTGGAGACAAGGCGATCGATGTTGATCAGCTTGATTACTTTGATACTAATGATGTGCTAGAAAGCTTTGATGAAATTTTTTCTATAGGGGGTGTGCATATCAAAGAGGAGTTGACCCCTAACTCAATCCATTGTTGTCTCCATTCTTCCCAAGCAATCATTTTGAGTAGGTATTAGGGCGCAATTGGCTGTGGGTAGGCTAGTCGTTGGTAGAGGCTACCTTGAGAAGAACTTCTCATCGTATTTTGGTGGGCATTTTTGTTACGACAAGGTTTACAACGACTGACGGCTCCATCGAGAAAAATGACATTCAGTGTGAAGAAAATCAAAAAATATATAAAAGATCTCAGTTTAGTTGGTGAGGTGGTCCATCACAAGGACCTCTTTGTATAGTTGTTTTCATGGCTTCAAACATCTCTCGCCTTCGTCCTCTTAGTAACAAGCGACATGCTTGGGCTTCAGATACATGGCCAATCTGAGTATCCGAAATGTTGAGGATGATCAGTGCAAAAGCTTTGCCATCCTTAAGCTTCCATCTGGAGATTGTTGCGTCGTCTTCTTAGCCATTAGCAATGTTCTCATCTTAAATTTCCACAGATGGTAATTGGCTCCATCAAGCTTGTCCATGATAGGACTGGCTTTCCCTTGGGAATCCATGTGGAAGTTTAGTCTAGGTGATAGGAAAAACTATCAGTGACTTAAGTATGAAAATCTGGCGCTAAATCACAGAACAAGAAGACAATTACTCTATCGGCTAGTAGAGTCTTGTTTCTGTGGAAGCACCTTTGGCATTTGTAGGGTAGTGTCACCTTTTTCGCCTGTCATAAATCACGTGTAAAACATAGTGTCGCCTTTTTCGCTTGTGGAAATTCCCGAGTAAAAATGCAGACAGTTGCGTTTTTCGCCTGTCTTATTTTACATGTAAATATGCAGACTGTGTGACAACACAAGTAAAATGCAACAACATGAATGGAGGCTGATTAACATAGGATTTAGGAGAGGAAAGGATATAAATCCAACACTTATCACGATTGTAGGCTTTCATATGTAGACTTATATAAGACTGTGCTTATGGTGCCTAAAAGCCTTGCGTCAACTAAGTATAGGATCACCACTTGATGCTTCTTTGCTATATATAAGCATGCATATCGTCTTTTGTTCCATTGACCTACTAGAAGTTGCATGTATTATCACTGCACTTTCAACCTTGTATATTATTAACTTGGTGTAGAGCTGAAACAAAGTTTGAATTTATACTCATGATATGAATAAGATTAGAGTCGCTATGTGTAGACACCTTGTAGTCCCCACAAGAATTTCCTTGTTCTAACACGGTTGTTGTTGTAGATGGATGCAAGTGAGCATATTTCCTCGACTCGGAGCTTTTGTCATTAGTTAGGTTTTGTGAAGATGGTATTTTTGACTATAATGCCTCTATACAAAATCTATAGACTTTTAAATTCTTATTTGTTGTATTGTGGGGATAAACACACGCACGCACGCGCGTGCGCGCGCGCACAATATGGGTATTATGTTATTTGAAAAAAGTATATTTGTGTTTAGTCTCTAGCTTTTGCATGACAAGAATTTGATTATGACGGATTCGGAAAAACATCTAATGTAGACTTGTACACTTGCCATTAATTGTAGAGAAATGCATGCTCAATGGTGGATGCCCTTTAATCACTAAATAAATATGGCAAGACTTAAATTTTGTGCAAGCAGCACACCATGCATTTTATAATCCTAGAGTATGTCTTCTACAATTGGCCAAGTGAGATAACATTGAAACTACGTTTAGGAAGGCACAAAAGTGGAATCAACATCTTTATTTGAAAATAGGTGAAAAACTAGTGTCTTTTTGAAAAAAAGGATTTTTTAATAAAATTGAAAGATGTTGACTTTTGAATAATTGATCCTTGTTTTATTTTGTAGAAATTAATTGCATAGGAAAAATGGTTGGAGAATTTTAAAGCTTAAAATTTATGGTGTGCGCATTCATTCATATTTGAACTTGTGAAAAGTTTAGATATTGTTACCTATGCAATTTAGTTATATTTTCTGTATCCCACAACTTTTTGCCATGACTAGATTATCATAATTTATAGTGAGGGTGGGAATTCTAGATCTAGACAATGACACAAATAATATAAAAATCCCATGCTGAACTTTTTTAGAGCAATAAGTTTTAGAATAAAGAGAGACACAAAGGTTGGGAAAAATGGTTCATCTTAGTAGAGACTTTCAAGGATCTACACATCATAAAACTCCATAAGATGAAATTATCTTAAATATACTTTTATCTCATTTGCTAGCTTTTAGGTACAATATTCAATGACATTTTTTGATATTTGAGTTATTTTATCTATTGATACGATCTAAACCATTCTCTAGTGAATGCTAGACACCTCAGCATGGTGATGTTCACAAATGCAATTGATTCCTTGCTCACCTGTATGTCTCAAAAATCTTTAAAAAAATTTAGTACGTAATTCATATTTTTTTAGATTACCACTATGCTCAGTATCGTTCGATATTTATTGGCTCTATTGAAAAGCTAGCTCACCTTTGGGCTCGATGCAATTTTGCACACAATAGTATTTTTTTTTTGTAACATGGTTACCTTGCCTGATCGAGCTTGATAATTGAAGATTACGTTGCAAGATTCTTGCTGCCCAAAACAACTTTGGAAAAATGAAGAAAGACAAATTTTCACTATATTATGAAATTGGCTTGTTTGGCAACCCTCCAATTGCACATTATGTATTAACATTTTCTTTTTGGTATATAAATTTACACAACTTGGCTTGGCAACGCCAAGTGAGGAGCAATCTCCCTAAGATGTAACTACGCAATGGTTGGGATTCGAGCCTACGCCTTGTAGGTCACAGTCAACAACCTTACCCATACACCGCATTGAGATGGACTGTCTTAAAATTTAAATTATATTTTTTGAAGAAATGAGAACGTGTCCTCAAATAATGAGGCTCCCAAGGAGGGTGTTTTCGTGATAATACACGTGGCCATGTGAGCGAGAGGTTATCTCACACTAGTGGCATTAGGCAAGTTACACTCTGACCTGCCGTTAACACACGAGACTTTTCATCGATATAAAAAATGAAAAATAACGAAGTTACCGAGAGGGGTTCGCCGATTCCACAACATGGACCAGGCTCGCGGTAGGTCAAAGTGGCTCACCCAATCAAAACTTGGGCTGACCACTTCCAACACCCCAAAATGGGAGTTGTGACCGGGTTGGGTAAAACTACTAGTTTCTTCTTATGGTAAATTCTAATATTACTTTGATACGTTACCAGGAATTGCCACATCTCACCGTCCATCGTCTCAGCTGGACGGCTGTAATTCACTAGAGGCTTCCAGCCGTCGATGGCATAGATCGGACGGTATCCAGCGCAAGATGGTCTTCCCTTCTCGCTTTCTTGTATGCATCCAATGTCTCTTTCGCCTCGTCTCTCGTGTTCGTCTTCTGCCAGGCGCCATCGATCGGTACAGTAATCTGTGGAGGCAAACTTGCAAGATCTGTGAGAGCAGGCACCGGATCGATCATAGCAGTAGCGCGGAGGCCTGTTTTGGCTGAGGTTAGATCCTTTTTACACTAATTTAACGCTGACAGAATTTTATGCGGCTCGATTTGGTTCAGAGATGAGTTTTCTGGGGTTTTTTTTGATAATACATGTCTAATGGTTTGTGTTTTTGCTCGAATCTGACCGATCTGGTTCGATTGTTGTGTGTTTCAATAATTTGGTTTGTGTTTGTTGCTCTGATGGCAGGAATAGAAGAAAGGGAATTTATTATCCTTTTGGTTTTTAGTTTTGCGGATTTGTGAAATGGCATCACCAACCGCCGCTCTCAGGAAACCTACTTTCATCAAGGTAGATCAACTCCGTCCAGGTACGGCAGGCCACACTCTTATTGTGAAGGTTGTCAGCACAAAGCTCGTACTGCAGAAAACACGACCTGATGGCGCTCAGGTTCGTTCTGTACGCATTGCGGAGTGTGTTGTGGGAGATGACACCGGTGTTATTGTGTTCACTGCCAGAAATGATCAAGGTGAAGTCAGATCCTTTTTTATAGAAAGTTAATTGTGAATTTTCTTTTAAGAATAGGCTTTCATTGCACGAAGCAATCTTCTTACGGTTTATTTCAGTAAATTTTGATTTTGCTTTGATTTCTGTCCGGTTTCATGTAGTTGCATGGTGATTTATTGTTCTTCGCTGGGTAGTAAAGCATTACTGAAAGATAGCAACGTATATACTTGTACCCCGATAATATTCTAAGGGATGCTTGCTGTTTTTGGGAGTAGTTAATGGTTTATATTGGTTTTCCAAGACTGTTAATGTTTTATTTTTTGCTGATTTTACTACATTCTTATGTCTTTCGTATAATAGTTTCAACCCGTTTGGCCCATCGGGGAAATGCCCCAACACGCTTATATAGAATTTGGGTCCAACTGTGACATCCATGAATTGTGAAACAGGTAGATCCCGATTTCAACTTTCAATGTAGAACCTGAATGGCATTATACATAAGTATAAGAGCCAGTCTGCGCATTGGGGAGGCATTGTAGTTCCTTGGCATCACATGAGAGGCCATTCTCATTTCAGACATTGGCTAAGTCTTTCTTTAGTGCCTTTGCCTTTGAACAAGTGATAATGTTAGTATGTTGGTTGTGTACGTATATATATGGATGCACGTTTGGGCATGGACCAACGCCTACTGCTGGGCATTGATGGAGTGAGTAGGGATGTTGTAATGTTTGGTTTGTGTTATGCTTGATGAGGTTGATGGTCTGAGACTTTGTAATAGTCCTACATATGATTAAAGATTCAGAGACTTTGTAATAGTCCTACATATGATTAAAGATTCAGAGAATTTTTACTAGTACTACATATGATTAAAGATTGCACGCCTTTGTATTGTCAGGTGCTATTCTAGACTTATGTAGATATTTTTTTAGCAGACATGCAATTCTCGTGGCAGATTTTCGTCCAAGTTGCGGCCAGCTGGTTTATGCTGATTCTTTTTATCTTTGAAGTGCATTTTGCCCACCAGCTATGCTTTTTAGTAAGGTTCTGAGCAAGCTGACGCTATGAAGTGGAAAATCATCATATTCAGGGACTCCATTTTATTTGCTTTGCTCTTTACTGGTAGCCTTCATCATAATCGAGTCTGCCCTTCACCTCTCAATAAAAACTTAGTACACCAATTTTCTTACAAATGTATGAATGCGAATGTGGATGTATGTTTGTGTATGTGACCTACTTTCCTCTGGCATTTTTCAAAATTTGAGGACATTGTAGAGAACATATCTAGGATAGCTACTGCTTTTCAACACAATGGCTGCAGAGAGAGAGAGAGAGAGAGAGAGAGAGAGAGAGAGAGAGAGAGAGAGAGAGAGAGAGAGAGAGAGAGATTTATAGGGGATGGGTGTTTCTTAGTTTATAGACTAGTACTTAGTTTAGAACAAGAGATTTGCCTTCCATTTCATTATGGAAGAACTCTCACTGCAACTTTGTTTTAGTAATAGTAATGCCTGTAAGAGCCTTAAAACTAGGAACTGATGTCATAAATTTGACAATAGTGTTGTCAAGCGATTCTGGGGGAGCCAGAACTTGGTGTGTCTAGAACATAAATAATGAGAAAAGTGCAAATACATCGATAAAGCACTGAAGGAAAATCAGAATCAATGGAATAACAATCATCTCCACAATAATTTGTTTCTGATACCAGGTGTAATGAGCCAATCATAACTGACGCTAAATTGACACTAAGCTGACCTAGTGTTTTCAAGCGATTCTGGGGGAGACAGAACTTGGTGTGTAGTACAAGCAAGACATCGTAGCTAGAACATAAATAATGAGAAAAGTGCAAATACATCGATAAAGCACTGAAGGAAAATCAGAATCAATGGAATAACAATCATCTCCACAATAATTTGTTTCTGATACCAGGTGTAATGAGCCAATCATAACTGACCCTAAATTGACACTAAGCTGACCTAAGGTAAGATTTACAATTAATTGTAGAATGATGTTTTTGGCCTATTCATATTGGCTGAAAATTTAGGAGGTCCGCTAGTCAGGGCTGGAGATTAACATATGACTTATAAATGATTTTAACAATAAATTACAGAACCAAGCTCCCCAATTTACATGATCTAGGTGTCAAATAATACAGTGCAGATTTATGATCCATGCAGATGCCTGTGTCAATGATATTTGGCGTATAATTTGTATACAATGATGTTGCCACAAATGTTTTTACTAATGAGATATATCTTCAGAGTACTTATGAAAGACCATTGCAGAAATTATTGAATGCTAGAATAAAGTGATTATCAGAACAAGAGTCATCCTGAGAACTTTGAGTTTCTCTTTTGGCTTCCTAGCATTATTTCAATCTGTAACAATTCCATGTCAAATCATAAAAGTATATTGGTAGTTTTGTGGCGGGAGGTTAAATTTCTGACCTAATGCTAAAGTAACAGGAACTCGATGACAGTATAGTGAACACGATTGCTCTGACGGTTTCTCTTTGTGTAGCTAGCTCATGTTTAGCATCTGTAAAAAAATGTGGACCACTCGGTTGTGCTCTGATTCAGTGGACTTCTTGAATTTCTCAGCTGGTTTTGACATGACTTTCTATTGTGGTACAAGTTTGGCTCAAAAGGATCTAGCTTATCTTGTCATGTTTCCTTTATCAGTGGACTTGATGAAGGAAGGAAGCACCATCATTCTTCGCAATGCAAAGATTGATATGTTTAAAGGCTCAATGCGACTGGCAGTTGACAAGTGGGGAAGAGTAGAGGTAACAGAACCAGGAGATTTTGTTGTGAAGGAAGATAACAACCTTTCACTGGTGGAGTATGAACTTGTAAATGTTGTTGATGAATAAGAGTTCTTGTGTCCTGACCTGGAGAGCAAATTGAGCTTCTGGATTGTCTTAAGAGAATCTAACACATAAAGTGGGCAGCAGAAGCAATATATTAGCTTGACAGAGCCAATAGTTTCTTTCTACAATGGGAATGCTTCCGAGAAAGTTGATCAGTTTGATTTATTTTGAGATCAATAGTGCGCAATTTTATCTACCAATGTTAAAAAAATGGTTAAAAAAAGACCTATCTCAGTTCTGGGGCATGAACTTGGCATCAACAGGTTGACTGTACCACAAAGGACATTAGCACTTGGTCTTTACCTGTGCTCACTTTAGTTCACGATTTCTAGGGTGCTTATTATGCTTGTCTATTGGTGCACCTATCAAACCAGTGATCATTCTAGAAAAGCTTCCAATGGAGCTGAAGAAGACGAGTTGGAGCTGAAACTGCAGAGATTTTGCATCTCAAACCAAGGATAGTGAATGTATTCCTGCATGCTCACAGGCAGTGATTTATCTTTACAACTTCATCCAGATCTATTAGGTGATGTTCGGTCTGGCCCAGTGTATTGGGGTCTGGATATTATGTTTAATGGGCTGAAGAAGCTGGCTTATTCAGTTCGACCCTTTTATAGTGTGGACGTTATTGTGTTTCTTCCAAATTCTAGATCTTCACACCTTGAATGAAGTAAATAATCTGAGATTGGACATGTCCATGCCTATCAAACATGCAATTTTAAGGAAGGTGCTTATTATGTAGCCCTGCATTTATTCCATCTCTGGATGTAGGCATTCTGTTCTATGTTTTTTTTAAGGAGGTGTTCTCCAAACCTCATAAAGACTTTGAAATATTATAGTATTGGCTGTGCTAGCATCAGTATATGATTGAATGATGTTGATTATTGGTCAGTCTGAGAGTGGCTTGCATCAATGTCAAGTATAAATAATGTGGTCCAAGACTTTTATTGGGATACTCATCTAAACTCTATGAAGTTGTCTACTACAGATGTTTTAGAGAACTTATTGACAGTAGTCATCGTTGTCTTGTAGGTATATCCACTAGTTGTTAGTTGAGAAGCGTTTTAGAACTTCTATGGTATAGCATTGCCCTTTATATTTTGCTTTGTGCCTAGTTCGTGAGATTGTACAGTCGTGTGATATTCTTAATAAGGACAGCAGTCATAGTAAGTTAAAAACTTATTATAATAAAGTTGGTTATGTTCTCCCCATTTGAGTCTTTGGTTACATGGTTATTTTGTATTCCTTCATGGAAGGGACCTGTTGCAAAGCATCATGAGTTTGAAAGTACAAGCATGCATTTGACATTTCAATGACCTCGTATCTCATTCTTCTCAGTGCCATACGACAGTATAGAATCACTTGAGGCAAATTGATCAACGCATAGAATGAGGCAAATACGTGAATTGGCAGTAAATAAACTTTCAATGAGTGATAAAAACAAGGTTACTATATTTACCAATAAAAGTTTGATCATTGTAGCAATTGAGAGTATTGGAGATGTTCCAATCTGGAAATTGACAAAAGATCGTGTGGACTTTACCAGCAGGTATGCATTATGAATTCTAGAATGCTGAGTACTTGCATTGCAATTTGCCATGTAGATTGTGTATCAAGTTATAAACTACATGATGTATTGGTAAAATCTGATGCAGAAAATGACAGCACCCTCTTTGTTCTCATATCATGCTCCTTTCAAATATTGGTTCCATCTTCCAAGTAGGAAACTCCATATCCTAGCTAATGACATTAAGATATTCATGTTTATTTTTACTACACGACTTACAAGTCAATCCATTTGTGGACACTGAATACCAAGCCTTCGCCTGAAGTTTGGACTGAGGTCTAGAGGATAAGAGCATTCATGCAGCATGAGAAGTATTTTGTGCTCTGAAGCTTTAATGTACAGATTGAGAATGCGCTAAGTGCATTCACACAACTGCATTTTCATAGTGAAGGTCATGATATGTTCTCATTATGAAAATTATCATAATTTCATACTTGGACTAGCCATTTGTTACCAAATCAAGTACACCACACACGCTGCGCTCTCTCTCTCTCTCTCTCAACCATGTTCTCCTATAGATGTAACTTTTTTCTCCCCATCAATCCTCTATTGTTGAAGCAATTGTCCTCTTCTTGTTTTATGCATGATTTGTTGTAAAGCACAATTGGAGAGCTCATTTTCATGTAAGAAATTTGTCATTTAGAATCATTTGTGAGCATCATTAGAGAAGGAAAAAAATGCGAAGATCACGTATAACATGGCCAACATTTGTTGCTAATTGGTTGTATCAATCAATATTTTCAAAAGGGAGAGTGGGGGGAGGCTCCATCTTGCATACGTAGAAAGAAATATAGTGGAAGAGCAGGTTGCAAATATGGAAGGAGCTCACTATTTGATTGTACGAGTAAGATGCTCAGACAACAAGAAATTGGGCTACAGATCAGCCATTGCAGACATGTGGAATGCCCTCTCAGCACAAACTGGAATTGCTGGATGGGGAATATGGGCTGAACCTGACTAAACGTCATCTAAGGTACATGCTTGGGCTAGGAAGGAATCCAAGGCTAGGAAGGATTGGGATCATTTTGTACAGCAGGGATGGTAATGGTAAGAAACTGTCAGGAATACAAACTGACAGAACTGGAACTAAAAGTATCAATGTACATTTCAGCTTACAACAGGACTTATCAGAACAGCAATTGATCAACATACACATAAAGGGACATCCAAAGTACTAGCAATGAAACAACAAAGAGATCTTTGCTCTTCACACAGATTCCTCTTAAGGACTTGGAAGAAATCATCTCAATGAGCTAGCAGCCTTCCACACTTTGTAGAGAGTCAGTGGATATCAGGTTTAAGTAGAAGTTACAACCCATGCTTGAAACACATCTATTTTTTAAGACTTTCAACAATGATTAATCTGATCGGAGAAGATGGTCTCCAGACTGGAATTTAGAACTGCTTCAGCTACAGCTACTAGAAAAGAGAAATAAACTTGCAATAAAGGTTTATGGCAGAATGCTTGCTAAATCATAGAGCAGGAGAGGAGGAAGGCTAAGGGCAAGGCCCTCTCCTAGTGCAAAAGAAAGTTTGATTCTCCTTCTACAAGGAGAGCTTTTAGGATATGAAGTTTTAGGTTATTATTTTCATGGCCGCGAGCGTAGCCTACAGATTTTGAGACACACCATCAGTATAACCAACACCGACAATTTCCATCATTGATCTATATGAATGAAATCCTGGCTGAGAGCATCTATTTGAGGACCAAAAATGCAATTATTTGTGCGTGATCCCAACTGCTGTTTCATTTTATTCTTATAGTCACGACTTGTGTAGCCTCAGAATTTTGAGGCACTAATATTGATCAGGCTTTGACCCTGTCTATGAGAGATGATGTATTTTAAAATCCTATTTAGAAGTGCCTACTGAGGACCAAATATGCATTCATTTGTCAGTGATTAATGAGTTACTAGTTTTCTCAGTCCACATATACTGCTCAGGATCAATGAATGAAATGTTCAACATATTTGTCTCAGTGGATACAATCCTCCAAAAATGTAAATTATCCCCTTCTTTCCTCTACTTGGGCTTAGGAGTTCAGCTCCAAGTAGCCACATAAAGGGACACACAGGAGAAACAAGGTTATTGATATATCAAGAGAACCTTCGCCTTAAACAGGGCATTCAAATCGTTGTAAAATAAAAACACAAAGATTGCATTTTGAAGGAATACAAAAATAAACAAAAGCTTTTTTTATGAGCATTTAGCAAATTGTCACAATAGCTTACCACTATGGCATCAAAGCTAAATCTTTTTGTACCATGCCCCTCTCTGAAATCAACAACGATGACATGTTAAAGATCAATTTGCCTAGTTCATTCTTAAGCTTGAATTTTTTCTTAATATCCATAAGCTACAGATCAACACAATGACGATCGCTAAGTAAATCCTTCATATTGTCATGAATTTTGAATCTTGTAGAGAATTAACTATGGTCAAGAATTTATCCTAGCTGTCTTCTATCGCCATAATTGTTACATCATTTTTAAGGCCCCATCTATCCAAAAAGAAACAGAAATTTGATTTGCATCTTGCAGATGAGCATCAGATTAGTCCTTGGTTAGTTGGCTTGCATATTGACATATGATAATTTTCCTGCATATAATCATAGCGCAATTATGCTAACCCATATCCAAGATTTGACAAGGGGATCAAATAGACTTCACAAAATGCTTCTAGCACCTTGAACTCTCTCAACTTGCATTTTTTATACTTTAGCACAGGTGGACATGCTTATTGACTCTGGCTGATTCTGGCATCATCTGAACCTTTCTATTTGAAGAACATAAACCAAATGGGTCGATTAGTGCATCTGTAAAATATACAATTACAGCAAATGGGAAGTAAAGAACTGGATGTTTTTCTAATTTAAAGCACTGAACTAAAAACATTGTGTCAGGCTGTCAGCTATGCACTACCGGATTATAAAAACTCTGAACAAAATATTCATATATTTCTTAGAAATCTGGGGTTGCAAATGTTCAAATTTGTCAAAAAGAAATTGTTTTCTGAGCTGTATATTTGATACAAGACAAAATTTTCACAGGAAGCCATGCTGGGTACAAATGTATCCTTACATACACATTAAGCAATCAAAGAACTACATATGCTGTTGGCAAGCTACACCCAACCATGAACTTCCGGATCTACTGTGACAATGATTACAAGCTACACAAAACACTCCAAGCTATGTAGGAGTGATGCAGACAAGTTCAAATAGATTTAGTAAATTTACAAATAATAAACGTCCTACCACTAAAGCTATGTTATTCGTCTTGAATAATTGTCCTAGCCAGTTTCTCACTATTATTATGACTTCTATTCCGATGTTGTCACTTTGAGAGGTAAAAGGCTTTCAACTGAGGCTTGCTGAGAGGTAGAAGCTGGAACATTTTTGTACATCCCAAACATCTAACACCACATAAAACAAAGCACAACAAAGAGTTAAACACCTCCCAGATGATGTACAATCTTGCATACGAAAGATCAAGCTGATAACATTTTTTGCAACTGTGTTTGACTTACGATGCCTACTTTGTATCAACGGCATGGGGTGCAGTGGTTTTTTAACTAAGAGAAATCAAGTGTGTCACACCTTCTTGAAAGTTTTCTTGAAACAGTTTTTGTGTTCGTCCATAGATGCATGAACAAACTCGTCAAAGTGGTCCCTTATATCCCCCACAAGCGAGGCATTGGGATCCCTCTTCCTCCTGCATGAGATCATCTCAGGTGCCGTTACGTCCACAGCCTCTTCCATGTTCCTCTTGTGCTTTGAGTTCTCTGCCATCTCTCTCTCTCTCTCTCTCTCTCTCTCTCTCTCTCTCTATCTATCTATCTATCTATCTATCTATATGTGGATGCTTCGCTAGCCATCTATGTATATTGCAAATGGCGATCCAGAAGGCACCATTCAAAATCTCGAACCCTAAATTAACACCCTAATGGAGTTGCTTAACCCTAACCTAAAATTTAACCCTAACTTAGTACCCTAATGAGTTGCTTAATCTAACCTAAAATCTAACCCTAACTTAATGCCCTAATGAGCTGCTTAACCTAACCTTAGCCCTAACTTAGCACCCAAATGAGTTGCTAATAATTGTAGGCTCAAATAGCAAAGACATCTTCCTACCAAGTATTCCTTTCTACCATTGGTAGTAGTGAGAGTTACGAGAACGGCAAAGTTGGATGAAGAAATACCTGACATAGCAATTGGCGATGGATGACTTAGATTGAAATTGTTTTGTGAGCCCCTGCTATGGCCTTTAATTAGGCTTCTCGTGGTTCGTGGCCAACCACATGATGCCACGTTCTTGTTTTTTCCCTTCACAACTGCTACATTCAAACATTGGAAAACACAACATTCGTTTAAAATCAACCAATGCTTCTCATAGCGAGTCAATTGATTGACGACTAAAACACACAAAGCAAACATGAGCAATATGTTCAGAAAACATAAATTCCTATTCAACCAATTTTCTTAGGAAAAATGGACCGATGACATGAGAGTGACTCAAATTGGTTTGCAACATTCCATTTATTTGTTACTATGAGGGGTTGGCTCAGTTGGTTAGCTTGACATCCAAAATTTCTTTGGTCTCAGGTTCGAGCCTCCCCTTGGAAACCAAGAAGCATTTATTTGTTACTAGCCAAGTGTGAAACAGGGTGGTTGGCTCTTGCTTGGTATTTCGCTTGCCAAGCTTTACAAAATGGGTGGCCAAATAAAGGATAGGCCAAATGAATTTGCCACTAGTGTGAAAACACCCTTAATTTTCTTGAATTTTTTTGAAGCAAGCCACAAACTAGATAATTTGTGTGTTATATATGGCAGCCAAAAACATTAGTTGTCCTCATGCTCATTTGGTCAGAATGTGCATGTGATATGTGGTAGCCATTCATTGACTATTCACATGAGAGGTTTGACCATCTTCGAATGCTACATAAAATGCTTACATCTCTCGAGAGAAAAGAGAGACGACAAGAATTAAAAAAGAAGAGCACCAACTACATTACACAGATTGAGCAAACTCGAGAAAAAAAAGTTGGATATCATAACATTTGCATCAATTAGGAATCACCATCTTCGAAGGCTACATAAAATGCTTACATTTATCGAGAGATGACAAGATTTGAAAAATAAGAGCGTCAACTGCATTACACAGATTGAGCAAACTCAAAAATAAAAAAGCATGGCAACATTTGAATTAAAGGGCAATCCCAATCTTGGAGTGCTGCGTGAAATGCTAAAATGCTACTGTGACATGTATAAAGACGTCCTGTATATTGCATTTATTTATTTTATGTTGAACTGATATTGATTGTAACCTTCTTTTCCTTCTTACAATGAAAAAAAACTCATCTCCATATAGATCTTCCTGAAGAATATGTTCCTTTGATTAAAAGAGGTGTGAAAGCATCTTGCTTATTAGTTGATGATTGTTTGCGCTATAGGGTTGACGAAAAAACAAATTTGGATAGATGAGACATTATATCCTAAAAATTCATATTCCATACAACATCCCAAATTTTGTTCAGTTACTCAGTTAATATATTTTGCGTGTCATGGAAAGAATGGTTTACTAGGTTATTGCGAAAGTAACTTAATCAAATTTTGTAAATACCATAACGACTTGTACCTATCATCATTAGACATGTGTGGAATGTATACACCCACTTGCAATCAAGTGGTTTCTTCCCTTGAGGAAGATAACACCATTGCGAGTCAAATGAGAAACTTTGCAACCAAAAGAGAAACTTTTGGAATATTATCCTAAATTCCCATGCATTTTGACACAATAAACTATACACAATAATGTCTTGATTTCATGCATTTTACAAAATTAAACGGTAGTTTTTCGCAAAATGTCCAGATATTAAATCTCTGTGGTATTTTCAATTGCATAGAAATATTTAATTTTCTATTTTCCTTTGCTTGAAAAAGTTGTAGACGTAGATTCACTTCTATTTTTCTTTGCTGCAAAAAGTTGTAGACGTGTGCTAAATATTTAGATTACTAGAGCAAAACAGAGAACAATAAATACAAGACTCTAGAAATAGAAGTTTGGAATATATTTGGATCTAGATAGCAACGTTATTTTCCTATCCTATTTATTTGCAAAGAGGACATAACAAGATATAGTCTCCTTCTACAACCAATTTGTTGGCCTTCTTAGCCAGGGTTTCTTGGAACATTATGCATAACCATTAATAGATCCTTTGAGCTCTGATCATTAGTAAATGAAAACACTCCCTCTAGCTATAATCTGAACTTTTCAAAAAAAACCAATATGAATTGACACATTAATCAAAGGTAGCTTCAGTAGCTCAACCATTCCAAGTGCTAAAGCCATTAGAATGTAAACATGATACTAAATTGGCTGATATCTCGATAAAATGAATAGACTACTTAGAATATCCTATAGAAACCATGAGAGAAGATGTTCCAACTAGATACAATGTATACAGTTGGTGCTTTAACTCGATACAACGTATCAGTTGAAACACCAACTTGATCCAGTGCATCGGATTTTATAATAACAGAAAAAAAATTATTATAAAATTTGATGCATTGCATCGGAACACACCAACTAGATACGGCGCATCAGAATTTGGATTTTTTTTTCAAAAAAAATAAAATTTTAAGTTACTATTATTATTTTTTACATTTGTTTAAAAAATCCGATGTGCCGTAACTCGATACGGCGCATCGGATTTTAAAAACAAAATGTAATTTTTTAATTAAAAAAAAATTGAAAAAAAAAACCCAAATTCCGATGCACCGTATCCAGTTGGTGTGTTCCGATGGAAGGGTAGATCTTGGATGATTTTTCATCTTTTTTAGGTTTTCAAAAGATAGAAGCCAATACGATACAATGCTACTCTCCCTCTCTCCAACATGGTATCAAAGCTATTTTCATAGCTTGATAAGCTTCGATAGTACAAGACTCTACTAGTCGATAGAGTAATTGTTTTCTTGTTCTGTATTTCAGCATCAGATTTTTATACTTAAGTCACTCATAGTTTCTCCTATCACTTAGACTAATTCCTCCACATGGATTCCCAAGGGAAAGCCAGTCCTATCATGGACAAGCTTGATGGAGCCAATTACCATCTGTGGAAATTTAAGATGAAAACTGTACTAATGGCTAAAGAATTGTATGACATTGTTACAGGTGCAGAAGGAAAACCCGATGCAGACAACACAACAATTACCAGATGGAAGCTGAAGGATGGAAAGGCTTTCGCGCTAATCATCCTCAACATCACGGATACCCAGATCGACCATGTATCCGAGGCCCAGACATCGAAACAAGTCTGAGATATCTTGAGCACACTATATGAAGTGCGAGATATAGCTTCCAAGTTGTATCTCAGGAAGAAATTCTACTCCCTCAAGATGACGAATGGTGATTCTCTGCAAAATCACATTAATCAATTCAAGAACCTGCTAAGACAAATGGGCGATGTCAGATTTGGCATTGACGATCAAGATGCAGTGATGCAACTGCTTACAAGCTGCCAAGCTCTTGCGATAGCTGGGTGATGATCATCACGACTCATCCAAAATTGACTCTTTCGATAGTCATTACTATGTTGTTGCAGGAAGACACGCAGAGGAACGAAGCCTCAAGTTCCTCAGCTGATTCTCACGCCTTGTACACCAACAAGAGCACGACAAAGCTAAAGAAGAAGAAAGGCCCGAAGCAATCAAAGCCAAACTAGAAACCAGCTTAGCACAAGGAATAGTCGAATCCACAAACGAAGAAGAAGCTGTTTTGCAGATACTGCAAACAAAACAACCACGAAATACAAGACTGCCAAATACTTCAAGCAAAAAACAACAAGAAGGGGCAGTCGAATCAAGTGGCAAATGCAACTGCAGAATCTCCATAGCTTATTCAAGAAGAGGATCATGATGCCTTCATGACCAGCCATCAAGGAGCATCTGGCGACAGTTCTTGGTTCCTGGATTCCGAAGCCACTAAGCATATGACTAGTCTCATTGGCTGTTTTGAGTCCTACACACCTTACAGTACCCAGAGATATGTCCACCTTGGTGACAATAGCACACAGGCTTTTAAAGGTGAAGGCACTGTAAGATTAAATTTTGCCAATGATCAGTCTAAGCTACTCTCTAAAGTCCTTTATGTACCAAATTTATCTACGATCTGCTCTTTGTAAGCAAAATCATAGATCTAGGACACAGAGTGATATCTCTTTTGTTGTAAGCTCACTCAGCCAATACATGGCTAATCCTGGCATTACCCATTGGAAGGCTCTCATACGAGTCATGAGATATATTCGAGCTACCATGGACCAGTGCATCTGTTATGGAGATGTCAGCAACGACAATCTTCATCAGCTCAATGGTTATTCTGATGCAAGCTGGGGAGGAGATGTAGACAATCGTAAATCCACATCTGGATTTACATTCTCCTTCAATGGCAGTCCTATCTCACAGAACAGTCGTAAGCAAACTTCTGTTGCACTTTTTTCTACATAAGCAGAATACATTGCTGCTTCTCAATCTATCAAGGAAGCATTTTGGTTGAGAAATTTACTGTCAGATGTTAATCTGAATCAGTATAGCCCTACAATTTCAGTTTACTGTTTTTAGTAGTGATCGGGACATGACCCACTATCATTATATCAGTCGGGCACTTGTCCCGTAGTCGGCCTTTACAGTACTTGCTATACTTGGGGGCATGTCCCAAGTTTGTCAGTCGAATTTGGCCATACTGGTGGATAGGTGGTAGGCCAATTTTAGGCACTTGCCTTTTCATGTAGTTTGTGAATACTCTATATGTACATTGTTTCTTTGTAATCTAATAACTTTTGTTGTGCCATCTTTGAGAGCTTGTGAGGAGTAGCTATGGTGATTGTGTGATGTGATTTGCATACTACACTAGATTCTATCGGAATTTCAACTTACAACCACCTACCTGTAGAACAGGATAGGCAAATCAGATTTTTCTTACACTACTCCACATGAGGTGTGGTGGGGCAACAAGCCAAATCTAGCTCACATACGTATCTTCGGATGTGTAGCATATGCATACATTCTAGACAAGAAGAGAAAGAAGCTAGATGAAAAGGTGGAGCAAGGATTCCTTGTAGGCTACGATGTACATTCTTCTTCGTACTACATAATCTACATGCCTCAGACCCAAGAAGTAAAGATTGTGAGAGACGTATCTACAAGTATAAATACGGACAGACGACAATGTACCAAGATACAAAGCCAAGCTAGTTGCGAAAGGTTTCTTGAAAAAGTATGGTGTTGACTATATTGAAACCTTTTCTCATGTTGTCAAGCATACATCTATACACATATTGTTTGCATATGCAGCAGCCTATAGTCTGAAGATCCATATTGTAGACAAGAAGATAGCATTTCTGCATGGGGACCTGAAGGAAGAAGTCTACATGGACCAACCACCAGGCTTTACCTGTAAGTCGTTTGTTGACCATGCCTGTAGGGTGCACAAGAGCATCTATAGATTAAAACAATCTGCCAAGCAGTGGTACAAGAAGAAGGATCATGCTCTCATATCCTTGGGCTTCCAACCCTTAATGTCTGATAACTACAACGTCTATGTAAAGGTCATAGATGGTGAGGATCATTATTAGTGTCTATGTCGATGACACTCTGATTCTATCAAGGAACAACACTGATTGCATAGGTGAAGGAGGATATTTCAAGGCACTTTGAAATATCAGACCTAGCTAAAGCAAAATACTACCTGGGCATGAGGATTAAAAGAGATCTTGAAGGTGGAAGATTCTATCTTCACCAATCAAGGTACATACAAAAAATCATTGATGATTTTCAAATGGCAGATTGCAAGAGAGTAAACAGTCTGATGGTTCTTGGCACTGACAAATGAAGACTGTCCCAGAGACGATGCAAACAGGATTTGTAGACGTGGCTTCTTGAGAGGCGACCATTGTTGTTTTTACGAAAGGATTCTTTCTCTTTAGATCATAGCAATAGAAAAATAGTCTTTTTAGCCCATAGCTACGTTTAAGAGTTATGTAAATTCGTCTAAACAATGTACACGATGAGATTTCAGTAGGTGACACACCTATTTTGTTAGCGAGCAAGATGATGTTTGGTTCGAGTATATGAACCAAATATGTAGGTGATAAAAGCCCATAGTAATAAAACGATGCTACATTATCACACGCATCGATTGTAGTTTAGTATTGGAAGGTGAGATTGGAAGCCTAAAAAGACGTTTCATTGCAAGATCAGAGATTAAAGCAATGCTCGATCCCTTGAGCATTTCTATAAGAAAACTCTTGAGATTATTAAAGGTGAGTTATAGAGCATCCTACTGTCCATCGTTGGACAGAAGAAAGTGTATATATAAAAAGCTTCAATCCCAATTGATTGTCTTGGCTTGTTGTCCATCGCTGGGACGGGGAGCATATGAATCATATAAAGGATCAGAGAAACAAAAGTAAATGCTCCTACTATCCTTCGCTAGACTTTTTTTTTTTTAAATGTGTTTATATGTCTTGAAACTTTGCCTTGAAATTTTTTCGGTTAATTTAATGTTCTTAAATTTGTCCGTAATAAATAATCCTAATAGTCTGTTGCAATTTTTGTTTTGATCATGGTTATTAATGTTAAAATAAAATGGATATTGTGATTTTTTAGAATATATGAAATTGTTAGATTTATATTTTATATGATTAGATTAGATTAGATTTTTAATATTCTAATTTTTTGACGTGTGTTTTTTATTATTTTTTGAAAACAATATTGATAGAAATTAGAGCTCTGGAGGGAGAGATTTTTTTTCAGGGTGATTTAATTTTTTTTACAAATCATGTAATCTTGGTTCCTTTAAAATAATTTCATTTGCAATCATTTTCCTTGTGATTGATTGATCCATAGCTTGGGGGCTAGGTCTGTCTGTTTGTCCACCATCCGATTCCCTTGTGTTTCTTGCTTGCTTAATTTCGCATTCTTGAGTGGACTTTATAATGCCATTGAAGGACTATTAATGTTGACAAATCCTCTGCTCCAGAGGACCTCTTGTTTACTCGTTTCTCTGATTCTTTCTACTTCTTCAGAACTGTTTCTGCCTGTTACCAGGCTTAAAGGCATTCGTTAGATGTCTTCTTGATTTAACAATGCCAACCCAGGCAGAAAGGACAGAGTGTCATTTTAGTATTTTCTTTATGTCCTGCTTGTCAGAGGACTACTCAGGGACGTCGCTCTTACATTCTACATGGATGCAAGCCAAGAACGCTCATTCATGGATCAGCATACAAACCAATGAACGTTCTACAGATTCTACAGCTACCTACACTTAAAACGGACTGAAATCAGAGCCTACACTACATTAACACTGAGCTACCTTGCATAAATTGACAAAACAAGAAACAAGAAACTAATCTACAACATGTTAGAAGTCCAAGAATCAAGAAACCAACCAGCCTTTTGATTCTTGGACATCCCAAGAACATCAAGAACTAGATTGTAAAGAGATATGCAAGAATCACACCACAGATCCAGCCTATTTAGTTTACTTGAATGCTGGCTCCTACAATAATCCACAAGAAAACAAGAAATCTAATCCACAACTAGGAAAGCAAGAAAACTAATCCACTCTAAATCCACAACCACACACAATATGAATGGAAGGGCATGATCATAGGGGCATCACTCAAAAAAACCATCATGATCAAGGAGCTTAGTGTAGCATCAAACTCATGGAAAATCTTCTTATTAAGCATGGAGTAGATACAATGCAAGAAGCTCCTCTTCACAAAGAGAGAGTCTCTTAAATAAGCAAGAGAGCTCCTTAGGTGGCATCCTAGTGGAATTCCCACATTTCACAAATTACAAGTGGAATATTGCTCTCCACTAGAGGTCACCATCAAAAGGTGGCTCACTCTACTTTCTTTAAGAGGGGTCTACTTGCATTTATTACATTTGCTTAGAAATACTAGCTCCTACATGGTCATTCCATCTTCCGGGATTCACCATGAGGCTTACACAGTTCTTGCATGTCTTTCCTAGCTAGTATTTCTCGGCTCTCAGTCTTCATTACTCTCATCTTCTCAGAGACCTCCTCGGTCTAAGGTGAGAGGTGCTCTTGAATTGCTCTATCCGAGTATCTTGGGGATTCGTCAGAATCAGCCAACATAATCTCACCTCTAATGTGTTGCAGGACCCACTGCAACTCATATTGGACGATGTCGCTCTGCTTTGCATTGGCATCTTTGATCGTCACTTGGAAAAGCGTAGATCCTTGTTCGCTTACATAAAACCAAGTGCTTATTGTCACTAGTCTTTATCACAAAAACTATTTTTTACAAATTGCCACGATTGGATTAGAATGTCTTATTGCTATAGTTGGTTGACATTCTCAATTTGGAGAGCTCCCAACAACTTCATAACCTGCATGCTCGAGTGCTTTCCATGTGTCTCTTTGTTTAGTCACTTGTATCTGCCATTGACGGTTTCACCTTTGGTTTCTTGGCAGATTCCAGCTTTGGATTCTTTTGGGAGGTCTGTATCCTCCATTTGCCTTTGGGTGTTTCCGTGGTTCTTCTCTCAGTTGAAGTTCCAGTCTCAAGGAAAACCTTTGATATGCAGGTTGCACAAACTTTGATTATCAGTCTCAAGGGGATGGATTCATCAAAAACTGGTGGTAGAAACAGATTTGGATGGACGGTTTGATAACTGTAAGGAAACATGATGAAGTCTTGGTGAAAGGATGAAGGAACTGATAGTTCTACAGTTGCAGCCTTGGACCCTTGCAATGTCGAGCTTTGACCACCACTTGCTGGGTGAGGAGCTTGCTTTATTTGCAGGTGCACGGTTGTCTTCATCTTTCTTTTTCAACAGCTCTTTCTTTTGATCCGTTACTTCTGGATCTCTTTGGGCTTCATAAGAGGGGATTCAACTATCATTACTCCAGAGAGTTATTTTTTATCAAGATCGATCTGACTCATCTGTCACTTAAGTTTTGTCCTTTCCTCCTCAGCTTCTTGGATCTTTCTTTTTATTTCTTCGAGCTACTTCGTCTGCTTCTTAGATCTTCGTTTGGTTGATCATCCATTGTAGGTGGCAGTTAGTCTCCACAAGACATTTGCAATGATCTATCAGCTGCTTTGGTAAGACTATCAAAAACTGGGAATTTCTCAGAAGAACAGTAAACTGATGATAAACAAATAGATGGAAGGGAGGGTGGTGGTGACAACGGTAGATGGTGTGGACAATAGACATGAGAATGGCGCAGAAGTATGGCAAGAGGTTGGTTGAAGAAGGAGACTGATTTTCCAATGCTTGTGTTTCCCTTTATGAAGAATTTTCATCGTGACTGGGATACTTCTTCTGATTGAGTCTCTTTGGATTACCCATCTGTCTTCTTAGCCTTGTCATTTTCATATTTGACTTGTGACCTTGGCTGTTGACCTTGCTGGTGTTGTTGTTGGCAGCGTAACTGCTCCAGTGGATCCAAGCAAATCCACTCTCTCCCCCCCCAAAAAAAAATCTGTTGGTGAGGATGTTGTTGCTGGTGACTGTTCATGCTCAAGATTGGATCGACGTGTGGAATACATAGTTGAAACTCGTTGAACATGCGATTGGACTAAAGATTGAACAAATTTTAACTAAATTTGTTTCGATCTTGCTGTAGTTGATTCAAAGAATAATATGGTAATGAGGTGCAAGAATCAACTTTAATTTGTCATGGATTTCTCATAGTTTTCAAAAATTTGAAACTGCTGTACAAGATAATCTGAAGATGGATAGATGAATGAAAATGTGTTCTAGAGATGCTCTACAGAAGACTTCTCGTGCAGTAGCTATTTCTCATGCAAAAATCAGTCACACAAAATAGGTGAAGAGAAACAAGGAAATAAACAAACATTACAGATAGTGAGAACTGTATAGCACCTGTCGAACAAAACTTGCATTCATCAAGATTGATAATGTGCCTTGATAGTTGCAATATTTCAGTTGTTTTGTAGAGTAATGTGACTTACTCTGACATGCCCTTGTCAAAACAAGACAGGGTTGGTGACACTAAAATCTACCATCATGGATAACAGATGTTGTAAGATATAGCGTGAGATGCAGGTATGGGTGAGGTACTATGTTCAGAGGACCTCTTTGAACAAGAGATTCAGAACCGAATCTCTAAATGGATTTCCGAATCCTAGATGTATTGTGTATTGGCACATTGGAAATCTTATTTGCATGTGGAAAGACAAATAGATTTGAGTTTGTAGAAGGGGAGAAAAACTGTCAATTCTCTATGGAGGTTGCTCTTGGTTGGACATTGTAGCAAATGACGGAATATCGGTTTTACTTTCTTTCGACAAGGACTCATTTCAGATTGTCTTTTTTCATTATGGTACTGACGTATTGGACGGTGATGTAGAAGTTTACAAGAAACTTCTCGATCGAGCAGCAGGTTTAACTGCTGGTTGCTATGGTGCTCATGTTGTTGTCGTGAAGACGCTATTGTGATTCATAACTGACATGACGGGCAGGTAGGATCTTAGCGTGTTGCTTTGGACAATATTTGAAACTGTGTTTTCTTATACAGTCGGGACACTCAGGATGGTACTTGGTCTTGACTGGACAATCAACCATGAAGTGGCCAGTTTCACCACAGATGAAGCATCTGGTGTGCAGTGGCCCTTGTATAACTGCATAGCCATCTTGTATGGCTAGTGGGTCTGGACTTTCTGATGGATAGTCAGGATAAGACAAGGCATTTCCATATTGGGATGGGTGTTCATATTGTTGAACTGTATGTGCTTGAATAGGTCGATATGAAGGACAAGCATCAACAGGATGTGTAGCCCGACAGTGTGGGCACCATATTGTTTTTTGTCTATAAGGTACCTGTGCAGGGTTTGACTGACCAGGCATACTGCTTTGGATAGACTTCATGGTAGCTTGAAACTCATTGGTGAGTTTTTCCATTTGAAGTTGGTGTTGCTTATTAAGCAACGCCAGTTGTGATTTCCAAAGCCGATCTCGGGTGTCCTCGATCAGCTTCGACTCATGGACAAGAGCATGTGGTGTTTGTCTTTCCCTAGATTCGTCAACATCTGATCCCTCGTCTTCTTCTTTGATGGCATCAGACATAGCTAACTTTAGGCTCGTATATTCATCATTGGATTTAAGCTCGCGTCTAATCCATCTTGGAAGGACGACTAAGAACCAGATGATGAGCATCTGTTCAGAGGGTTGTCCTTGAACTTGACTTTTGAGACATTTGAAACGCTCAATATAGTCTCGTACTCGTTCATCTTTTGTCATTTTGATATTACTTAGCTTGACAAAAGGGCTTTCTATCAAGCGAAATGGCTTGAAGCGTTTGATAAAGGCCTCCTTCAAGAGTGACCAGTCACGTTTATCTTCACGATCAAGGTTAAAAAACCATTCTTGTGCTTGATCGATCATGGTAATCGAGAAGAGTTGAATCATGGCGTCGGGTGATGTCTCGCCATATACATCACATGCATTCTCAAAGATTTGCAAGAATCTTTGAGAGTTTGAATTACCGCAAACTTTGGTAGATCTAGCTTGGGTGTACGTCTTTCAAAATGAGCTCCGTGGGTAGCAGGGGCTCCATTAAGGTTGGTTTTGGCCTGTGAGGGGTCAGCAACATAAAAACGGGGTCGTGCGCGTGAAGACTTGGGTCTATTAGGTTCTTGTCCATTGAACGGGTTTGTGGATGGCTCTTGGAGTTCGACCCTCATTCGATAGAACCTATGACATCTAATCTGTTCAGCTTCAGGGGACCTGATCTCATATGGATAATCGTCTGGGACTTGAGGATCGTTTTGTTGGTCCATTGGGTACCGGGGTATGAGTTGCTGGTGTTTTTGGATTTTATAGGATTTTTGGTGTTTTCGATTTTTTAGGTTTTTTGGTGTTTTTTGGATTTTTTAGGGTGTTTAAGGAAGTGAAGGTGGAGACTCAGTATAAGAAGGGCTTTCTATTGGTATGAGTGTTGTTTTTTGTAAAAAATTTGGTATTCATGTTTTTTTTTTTTCAGTCTCGAAGGTGTTGGGAAGATGGTGGTTCGGTCGAAATGGCAATCAGAGGTGTTGATCAAAAGTTACAGTCCGGTCGAGATTGGGTGTTAATTGCTTCGGTCGAGATTTGATCTGCTTGCTCTGGTCGAGATTTGATCTGATTGCTTCGGCTCCGATCGAGATCACTTCGGCTGGTCAAGATCTGAACGAGCACTTCGGTCGAGACGTCAGTGGTACTTCGGTCGAGATCGCAGGGAGCACTTCGGTCGAGACTCCAGCGATACTTCGGTCGAGATCTCATGGAGCACTTCGGTGAGATTGCTCCGGTCGAGATCACTTCGACTCCAGTCGAGATCTGAACGGCCACTTCGGTCGAGATTTCAGTGAGCAGTTCAGCTCCGGTCGAGGTCTGAGCGGCCACTTCGGTCGATATTTCAGCGAGCACTTCGGCTAAGATTCCAGTGAGCGCTTCAGTTGAGATCTCAGCGAACACTTCGGCTGAGATTCCAGCGAGCGCTTCGGTTGAGATCTTAGCGAACACTTTGGCTAAGATTCCAGCGAGTGCTTCAGTTGAGATCTTAGCGAACACTTCGGCTAAGATTCCAGCCATTGCTTCGGTCAAGATTTAAGATGGGCCTCCGGTTGAGAGTTTATTGAGGTCTCTGGTTGAGATCTGAAGCTGGTTGAGATTTCATAGAGAGCTCCGGTTGAGAATTGACAAAGGCCTCCGGTTGAGATTTTACAGATAGCTCCGGTTGAGATTTGAAGCATGAGCTCCGGTTGAGTTGTGAGCTGGAGCTCCGGTTGACAGTCGAAGCTTGGGCTCCGGTTGAGATTTCAGCGTGTGGAACGGGAGGAGCGTGAACTTGAATAGAATCGAATACAGGTCTGTGAGTGTGTTTGTTGACAAGTGATTGGCGAGGCTAACAGCTCGTGGATTTGGGAATGATGTAGCCAACGATGTGGCTCTAGTCATTGTGTAGAAACTCAGATTTGTTTAAAGAATTGGAATGTTGTTGTAGGGATCTGAGCGTGGACAAGGTTGCGGGATTCTGATGTAGAAGGTGTTGGAGTTCAATGGGCAACAGTGTCAAATGTTGACAGATCCCTTGCTCCAGAGGACCTGTTGTTTACTCGTTTTTCTGATTCTTTCTACTTCTTCAGAACTGTTTCTGCCTGTTACCAGGCTTAAAGGCATTCGTTAGATGTCTTCTTGATTTAACAATGCCAACCCAGGTAGAAGGGACAGAGTGTCGTTTTAGTGTTTTCTTCATGTCCTGCCTGTCAGAGGACTACTCAGGGACATCGCTCTTGAACGCACTTACATTCTACATGGATGCAAGCCAAGAACGCTCATTCACAGATCAGCATACAAACCAATGAACGTTCTACAGATTCTACAGCTACCTACACTTAAAACGGATTGAAATCAGAGCCTACACTACATTAGCACTGAGCTACCTTGCATAAATTGACAAAACAAGAAACAAGAAACTAATCTACAGCATGTTAGAAGTCCAAGAATCAAGAAACCAACCAGCCTTTTGATTCTTGGACATCCCAAGAACATCAAAAACTAGATTGTACAGAGATATGCAAGAATCACACCACAAATCCAGCCTATTGAGTTTACTTGAATGTTGGCCCCTACATTAATCCACAAGAAAACAAGAAATCTAATCCACAACTAGGAAAGCAAGAAAACTAATCCACTCTAGATCCACAACCACACACAATATGAATGGAAGGGCATGATCATAGGGGCATCACTCAAAAAAACCATCATGATCAAGGAGCTTAGTGTAGCATCAAACTCACGGAAAATCTTCTTATTAAGCATGGAGTAGATACAATGCAAAAAGCTCCTCTTCACAAAGAGAGAGTCTCTTGAATAAGCAAGAGAGCTCCTTAGGTGGCATCCTAGTGGAATTTCCACATTTCACAAATTACAATTAGAATATTGCTCTCCACTAGAGGTCACCATCAAAAGGTGGCTCACTCTACTTTCTTTAAGAGGGGTCTACTTGCATTTATTACATTTGCTTAGAAATGCTAGTTCCTACATGGTCGTTCCATCTTTTGGGATTCACCATGAGGCTTACACAGTTCTTGCATGTCTTTTCTAGCTAGTATTTCTCGGCTCTCAGTCTTCATTACTCTCATCTTCTCAGAGACCTCCTCGGTCTAAGGTGAGAGGTGCTCTTGAGTTGCTCTATCCGAGTATCTTGGGAATTCGTCAGAATCAGCCACCAATTAACATCCATTTAGTTCATGTAATATAATCGTTGCTTGTGAACCATTTCCATATGTTAATAGTGGTTAAACCAAGTGATATTAAATAATGGTATTCAGATTCACTTTCTATGTTAGACTTAGATAGATTAGTCTCCCATAGGTTACATGTATGGAATTCTTGACCTAAATGAAGAAAGATACCTTGATTATGCATGTGTGTTGGAAAGCAGAACAGATTTACTTATCAGTAGCACACATTACTGACTTAGGAGAGTTTTCTTTATGATATCTCCTTGGTCTTATTAATTTTGATATTACATCTTGTTAAGTTTCTTATAGAGAAAGGGATTTGATGTGAATTGGATCAAGTTGGGCTAAGTTGCTCTTAAGTCAAAAATCATGGATGCTTGTATGAGTCAACCTAATTTTAGTATGTGTACTAGGATTTGTGATAGGTGGAATGGTTAAAGTAATATTGTTAATAAAAGTAAGATGGTTTGGAAGCTCGTGGAAGTGGATGTATTTTTTTCAATTTAGAGATTTCCTAGATGTGTTATTTACTTTTGAGAAATAGTGTTTTTAAGTCAAAACAACTTTGCATAACTTTGGATACACTGCACCCAATTGAAGAATTTATCACTTACTATATCTTTAGGAGAAAAGTTCTCAAAATCATAGATAAACAATTGAAAAATAGTTTTATCTATGAGTGCTTAATCAGATGGATAGGTCGGATTGAGGATATTGTTTCTTTGGACACAATCTATGTATAGAATAACTTCTCTAATTTTGGCTTCTAAGGACAAAAGTAGTTCAAGGAGGAATAATGTTGTGTCAATACCCAATTAAAAGGATTTGGAATAATACTTCACATGGGTATTTAGACACTCCAATGTTAAAGTAGTAAAGCCTCAAAATTCCATTCCATCCTTGTTATGTTATTAAAAACCTTGAGATGGCCCAAACTCTGTAATAGTGACATTTGGAGTTGCACATGATATATGACGGTTGCATGCATGCACAGAGCCTTATCAGTTGGAATTAGTGTGCGACCAAATTGCAGGAAGATTATATGTCATCATGCACAATCTATTGTAAGCTTTATGTACTGATAGAAACTCGCCATCCTACCCATTGGAAATTCTTTGAACACTCTCTCTCTCTCTCTCTCTCTCTCTCTCTCTCACATTCACATATTGTGGCTTGGGAGTGAAGCCTAGGTAACTAATCTTAGGCTTTTATTTGGTTTGGTTGTTTGGGTCCGTTGTCTCCTTTCAAGTGTTCTAACATGTTTGATCCTTGGGGATCGTCTCAATGAGCTTGGCATCCAAAGTTTTTTTGGTCCTAGGTTTCATGCCCCCCCTTGGAAACTAAGATGCATTATTATTTTTTGTCTTTGAACACATGGTGAGTTGGTGTATTGTGTTTGAGCTAGGCTTTCCCACCCAGCTTCACTTTTTTATTATCACACTGTGGTATCTATTGCTTTTTGGTCAGCAGTGAAAGTTGCTAGGTTTCATAATGTGTGTCTTTTCAAATCTTACAAAAGTTAACAGTGTCCAAATTGAATTTGGGGACCAACATTACCTAGGGTATAATAATACGACCTCATTATTTTTTACATATATGATTGGTTGTGATTTTCAGCCCTCAAAATAGAAAGTTCTCATGAATGGACTACTCAAAATATTCAAATCTTGTGAATGGAATCTTGAAAATGCATAGGTCTCAATGGATGAAATTTTAAAAATAGTCAAGTCTCATGGATGGAATCACAGTGACATATTGAAAATGATTTTTTTAAACATTTTCATGACACATTATGTACCGTAATGGGCGTCAAGTCAGGATGGATGTTTGTCGGCCATGGTAATGATATAATAGCTCATGGTTTGGTCTCGTCCTTACCATGACTCGACAAAAAAGACTTGTCATTATGTATCCTCCAAAGCACCATTATGTAGCTCACAAATTTTTAAGTCTGTCAATTAAAAGTATTGAATATAGACTTGAATGTGAAAATACCCTACCATTATTTCTCAGCTACGTGGCGGTTGCTCGGGGAGCCACGCGTCCTCAGACTGACAACATCTTGCTATTTCATGACCATCGTCGTTCGTCGTCAACACCGACATCGACAACGACAACGACAGCTGCTCAACAATTTCTTCGCATGCTCGAGAAAGGACGAGCAGAGAGAGAGAGAGAGAGAGAGAGAGAGAGAGGGGGAGGGAAATCAGCAGCGCCAGCGATGGCTGAGGGAGAAGCGCTATCGATGTCGCCAATGGAGGCTTCTGATCTGAGGCATCTGAAGCGGATGAGCAGGAACAAACGGGGAGTGATTCGGAGGCAAGGCGATGAAGCTGCAGCTAGCCAAGAAATGGAGCAAAGATCAGTAATGAAAGACAGACAGGAGGATGCATTAGATAAGGACAAAGATGCGGGATCATGGAGCGTTGAGGCAACGGGCGCGTTGATCTATTCATTCCAGCATAAACGTCTTGCTAAGAAGCAGGTAGATGCAGATTGGAGGATCTTCCGTGCTGAGGATTGGGATTATGTTGCCATGTGCGTGAATGAGGAGTGCGGACTAGCTGGTGGATCTAAGGATTGGAAGAATGGAAAACAGTGCAAGTATAAGATATTTAATTTGAAGCGCAGATACAAAACTGAGAAGGATTTGCTGATTCAACGAGGCGCGGCTTCTGACTGGGGATGGTTTCTCAAGATGGAAGCATTGATGAGTGAGCCAGAATCGGCTAGATATCATGGAACAAGAGATTTGTTAGACGGAGGGAGGACGGATAATATTGAAACTTCGACAGGACTGATGCATCGTTACGATAATAACATCGAAGCTTCGACAAGGCCGATGAAGTATTACGATAATAGGATTGAAGCTTCGACAAGGCTGATGCATTATTATGATAATGGTGAGAAAAAGCTCCATGACGAACCAGATTCCTGCAGCTCTCCCGGGAGCAAGAGTATGTCTACCACAAACCTGGGTGGAGGTTTTCGTAGTTGCGCACAGCATGATGATCGCATGCAGATGGAAAGCAAACTGGAATGGCGCACTCACAAGCTGACTCGGAACAAGGACGAGCCCCTGAAGAAACACTGCCGCGACCTTTCCAGTCCGTCTGAAGCATTTGAAACGAGTATTGGAAAGTCGATGCAGATGATGACGAGCCAGCAAGGAGAGACGATTCTCCTAATGAGAGAGATTGTTACTGGCAAACCAAGGCGGACTCAAGCAAGTTCATCTTTCCTTGTTGAATGTTCCCATAATATTAAATCCTCCGCCTGTGTTCTTCAAATTTATGACAACTCTATGGATGCTTATATGCCATTCTCCTAAGTAATATTTGTTCAGCTAGGCGACGGTTTTACTGGTCTGTTGGCGGGGTCTCGTTTGTGAATCAGCGCTGGCTTAATCGAAAAAACTATAATCTGTGATGATGCAGGAGCTGGAAAATTGCGAGTATTCAATCGCCATGGAAATGTCAGAGCTTAAAGAAAAGATTGACTTTGTTGAAAGGGACTTGATATCTCTCAAGCAAGTTTGCAACCAGAAGGTGACGAGAGAGTGTGAGTTGTATTTGGATGTACGTTTCACAACAGGCATATTTGGATTGATACTTTTTCTGTCTCTTGGTTCGCAGAAACGAGAATGGAATGACGCTATGGATGCATACATTGAGAAAAGCCTATGTCGAAATGAGCTTCTAAACAATCTTTTGGAGGTAAACTTATTTGCACGACACCATATTTAACAATTAACCCAATACTAGTCCCCGCAGTAGCGCAGTTGGATAAAGAGTAGTTGCTGTGTCCTTTAAAACTCGAGCTAGAATCCCGGTCACTGCGGAAAAAGGATATATGCTAACCTCATGCTCCAATCTTCACTTGGCCTTCCCGGGGATGTACATGTAGATATTGCGCATGTTGATGCTAGAACGACTTAATACCAATGCAAAAGAAAAGTACGACCGATTTTTTGAATTAAAGCCTTTCGTCAGAGCTTGTTTCAAACTTTATTTGAATGCGTACTGTCATTAAAAACTATTGTGTTCAAATGATGCTCAATTCTTAGTGCTTGCAG
This sequence comes from Diphasiastrum complanatum, assembly GCA_029204225.1. Classification (NCBI taxonomy): domain Eukaryota; kingdom Viridiplantae; phylum Streptophyta; class Lycopodiopsida; order Lycopodiales; family Lycopodiaceae; genus Diphasiastrum; species Diphasiastrum complanatum. The sequence goes on from CM055107.1 coordinate 47,406,906, forward strand.
ACGTTGAGTAACCCGTACAGATCAAGACGCAAAGTGATATATTAACTTGCGGGAAGGCTTCAATGTGTCTGGCAACGACTTGAAATCACAGCTCTGCAGTCTATGATCGATATTCATCAACATTCACGTCTTTTGTTTTGATGCTGTTGTTGTCAATTCAAAAGATTTCCAGAAGGCTTTTGGTATTTGGGCTATCGCTGCTACAGAAGGTGTATTTATCAGAGCCATCCCTATGTAAGATACCATGTCGTTTCCTTTGCGCGTGTTGCAAGTACAGTTCTTGGATATTCTGATGTTCAAGAATTGTGACTTCTGGCATACTGAAAACTAGTGATCTTAAAACTTGACTTTGAGGTAGCTCACCAATTGGAAGGTTATTGAGCTTGGGCAAGGGTGACTTAGTGGGTAGTATGGCTTGTGAATTTGCATCCAGCACAAGCGGTGACTTCTAAAAACTTATTCATATAGAAAGCTTTCAAAGCCTGAGAATAGGGTGCTGCTAGATGTTAGCAATAGCTCTTTTCAAGTTCTTGCTTATGCTCAAATTGGAAATTCGAGGTAGTTGGCGGTCTCTGCGATACCAAAATTGACTACACTCCAAGCTGGTCATGTTATGCGGAGGAGCTATAACTCCTGAAAGTGTCACAGGAAATAGCAAAATTATAGTGTTTGACCGAATATTTACCAATTCCAAGATTCAGTTCGAGAAGCTCGAGTTGACCTTGTTGCCCGAGTTGGCCTTGTTGCAGAAATTTTATAATCTTCACTGCGATTATTTTACAGAACTCCAAGAAGCTTGAGATTCATATGCTGCTTTGTGTTTTTGTTCCTTGTATTGTGTGCTTGTGGTTGAGGCTACCATCTACATTCAAACTGTACAATCTCTCAAAGTTTCTATTTTCATATTTAGATGAAACCAGGAATCTAATGTTTTCATCAATGATAATGCGAAGTGCAAAGGGTGGCGATGCCGGCAGAACGGACTACTAAGCCAGCTCTTAGAGTAGTCATTCCAGCAGAATGGGCTAGTAAGCCAATTGTCACAGTAGGCATTCCAGCATAATGTCTTAGTTAGCCAGATTGCGGCATTACGAACTGTGTGGTTGAAAATTCTGTGGGGGGAAGTGCTTCCAAAATACACACAAACTATAAGCACTGAGCACTGCGAAAAAGCAAGCACAGAAATTGTTAGAGATCGACATTGGAAGTAAGAAAATAACCTTAAGAACAAAACTAGAGTGAGCTTAGAACAAAACTAATACATAGAACTTGAAAACAAAGAAACAAAATGAGCAATAGTCAATATGATGCAACACACTCTTCTTCTATTAAAAATCTGCAAAAAGGATAGAGGATAGAGAGGAGTGTTAAAATTGCTGAAAACTACATAGCTCAACGTGGCTCTCATAGAGAATGCACCTCAGAGGCACCTGCAATGCCTCTATTGCCCAGGTTCCACACCATCCAAGGGAAGAGATTTTTTCTCCCTTAACTCCATCCATCACCCTTGGATGGAGTGGGGCCATCACTCCAGGTGCCCATGGAGTGCATTTGTAACAACCCTCAAGGATAACCCCTAAGATGAGGATAGGAGAACACAATAGGAGAGACAATGGAGCCAAACCTCCCAACCAATCCTAGATTAAAACTGGATCTAGCCCCCAAGCCATGCCATGTGAAACAAGAGGAGAAGAGGGAAACTGGTAACCTAAACCCAATATGTCGACGGGAGAATCCCCACCTCCTTATATAGAGAGTAGAGTCCTGTGCATGTAACCATGCAATTCCCATGCAAGTCAATTATAAATAGATCACATCTCTTCATGCAGTCCTCCTGCCTATATCTGTCACACAGACATGCAATACTCCATATGTCTCAATTAGAGTGTTTGGGTCCTCTCAAGGTAATTAGTCACAAACAGGCCTTGACATGGAATTAAATCTCGACGTGACCAATAATCTCGAGTACTGGAGGGTCGGTCTACCATATTAGGACTATTCCATGTTCTTAACCGAATATGGCCATAACATTCTTCCCTCCTTAAACTGCTTCTATCCTTAGAAGCTCCTTAAAACAGGAAAGAATTACAAGAACAGTTCCTTTAACTTTCAATATTAACACAAGAAATCATTATCCTTAGTTTGACTTTCATATCAAACAAGTACTCAGAGATAAACCAATTTTCAACCATGAACTTAAGTTTGAAAAGTACACTAAGCAATAAATTTCTGAACTAGGTTACACTCAACACAAGTTAGTAATATCACTTTCATGTAAAATACTTAATGAACCACTGAGTGAAATATTCTCTAACTTAGAAGATTAAAGTTAAAGAAAATAAATAATAATTACAGTCTGAAATTATCCACAAACTCTGGCAGACAATTTATAAAAAGCTTTCAAATACAATTATCCTTAGAATCCAATTCTAAGATATGATAATTCATTCCACTAGAATCTCTAGGAGAATCATTAAGATATAGAATGATTAAAACTCAACTATGAGTATCCCAAATACTCTTTTGAGTTAAATGCTCCTGTTTCTAGCATCAAATGCAAGAAAATAGGATTCATTTATCTTAATAGACTTATCCGTCTCCTATGATAATTGGAGATCCAATCAAACGAAAAATTGTACTCAAACATCTGTAGACTATAACATGAAGTAGAATAGCATCCACTAGATAAATAATATAATATCTGTGAGATCCATAGGTTCTCAATTAAAATATTGGAGTAAAGAGTTTCAAAACACTGATCTGAATTCATACTCAATTAACAGACCAGGACTTAATCGTCACACTTAAGAATCATTACAATTCTTTACAATCCTCTGACAACAATTAAGTATATATTTACGATCCGTCAACCATAAATATTTAGATTCATATGATTTGTCAATCAATCCAAAACCATACTTAATCATCTATAGGATACTGGAGTATATGTCTAACATAACTCCGGAAAAGTAAGAGTCATTCCAAAATCTTTCTATTAAGAAAATACTAGATTTAGGAATACTTCCAAACATAATTCTTTAACTGAAGTGCAAGATTCAATGTCTAGGAACCACTGGTAATTAAAGACTGAACGCATACCAAGATGACAATCATCTTTAACTACAAAAACTTTAGATTACAATCCAGAATCATATTTAGATACCCAAAGTCTTGCTGAATATCAATTCAGTTATTATTCTTGGATCCATTATGATTTGTTATCCAATTGAGCTCTCTGGGATACAATTACTAATGAACTGAGTCCCTTCCTTAACTAAGGAATACTCTATCCCAAGAAACTGTATATCCAAGACACACAATTTTAACTGATGAACCGAAATGATTCACTAATCATGCGTTTTACAAGCAATATAATTCAAAACCATTGAACTGTACTATTCATCCCGTTCCGTCAAGATCGGCTTAATTTTTTTTTTCTTTTCCAAAACCAACTATACAGCTTGACCAAAGATCAAACAGTACTTAAGGTCCAATTTTCTGGCTTAGCAAAAAGTCAAAGTGATAAAGTCCAACATACTGTCCCTAGAGAAAGGAAATTTAAATGCCTTCAACTCGCTATACGGGAACAATATTTAACTCCAACTTCGAACTTTGACCACTGACACCAAGAAACCGAAATTTCTATAACTGGGTGTTAGTAACTTGATTTTCCAAAATTGATCTCAAAAATCGATTTTGAACCATTTCAAAGCTACCCAATGTCAAAATCCTTCAATCCTTGATTGACTGGCATGTAATAGTACTGATGTAGATAGTCACCCGATTCTTTGAATTGTCGACCATTCACAACGCATCAAAACGACTTTAGTTACCTTGCCCATCATGCCAAACAAAGCCCTAAGATAAGATTTTAAAATTACCAAATAGGACTAAAAACTAAATTCTATCTCGAATTCTAGGGCCGGCTCCCTCATCTTTCCCTAGGCATCACGAGCCTCCATCAAGGGAAAAGAGAAAAGTCGCCACAGCCTCCATCGCTATCCAGCCTCTTCTCCTATTGTTGCCATCGCTTCCATCATGGAGGTTCTTGTTTTGCAGGTTCCATACCATATCGGAGGTTATCGTTTTGCAGCTCCCATACCAGGAAGCGATCTGCTGCACAACTGCGCTCCCAAGCTTCACACTCTTGTCCTCGCTTTACCAAGAGGAAGGAGGATTGATGAGGAGCCACCCTCCTCTCCACAGGATAGCAAGCCTACCACAATATATCTAAGCAAAGCAAAGAGTGAAGCGAGCAGCAGCCACAACATCAGATCATTACCCTCTGATATCAAAAGTGTGGATAGTAGCTGACCCTATTCCAGAATGTCGGGCTGACCAAAATCTCAGTTACTGTGCCACGACTTGTTTTCTTTCATTTGGTACATTACTAAGCAAATCAAACCCTGCAAAACGACCTCAAAACTCCAAGTGACTATTTAATGGCTCTGAGCAGTTGTTCTGAAATTTCAGATTTCCAAGAATGAGTCTGACAGGAGGATTAATAAAATGTTTTTTTAGGTTTTTTTCTTGTTACAGGGTTAGAACTCTATTCTCAACCTCATGCATGTCTCAAAAATTGCATGTAACAACAAAAATCTGTTAGGAACTTTATTTCCAACAAGGTGATTGATGTAAACTAACTTTCATAGCTTTCTTTCATCTCAAAATCAAGTATTAGCAATAGTGCAACTCCACCAAATGTACTCAACATGCAGATTTACAAATTTACCAAGAAATCCATAATCTCTCCATGCTTCAATAGGAATCAAACGTTTATGTTCCGACCAGTCCATACAAAACTGGACATACTGATTTTACAATCAATTATCAATGAACTTGAACAAAACAACATGATTCAGCACACTTGTAGACTGATGCATGCTATTCAAAACTTAATTGAGCGAAATCTAGCAATAAAATCAGTAACTAAATCAACCATTACAGATTTTTGAACACCAATTGGAAAATTTCCTCAAGAAAATTATGAATCACAAATCCGCAGCATCTTTTACCAAAAAAAATCCTTGTAAAAGTGCACTCTACCATAATTTCGAAAAATATGCTACTTATCCGGAATTTGTGAATCCAACTCCATAATTCCTTTGAGAACAAAACAACACTCCATCTGGGATGTAAATCCAAGCACTTCAACTTCCAAATTGATGTAGGCTTGATTCCATCCTATCCAAGACCGCATCTTAGTCGGGCTCTGATACCAATGTAACAACCCTCTTTTAAAACCCCTAAGATGAGGATATGAGAACACAATAGGAGAGACAATGGAGCCAAACCTCCCAACCAATCCTAGATCAAAACTGGATCTAGCCCCCAAGTCATGCCATGTGAAGCAAGAGGAGAAGAGAGAAACTGGTAACCTAAACCCAATATGTCGACGGGAGAATCCCCACCTCCTTATATATAGAGTAGAGTCTTGTGCATGTAACCATACAATCCCTATGCAGGTCAACTATAATTAGATCACATCTCTTTGACTAGAACAGAGGTTTTTGAGGCTAGACTAGACTCAGAATAACAGTGTGCCAATCTATATAAGTAACCTTGCCTCGTGCCGAGTGCAAGAATCTTATCACTCCTATCAATAATTCTTCATTGATCATATTCAAATTCTACTTTATGACCTAAATCTGTAATTCTACTCACTGATAACAGATTTGTAGAGAGTTTAGGAACATATAAAACCTTTGATAGTAATTTGAATTGATCATGTTGGAATCACAATGTTACAATACCTTCACCTTCAATAGTGTGAGTACTATTGTCATCAAGATGAACAAATTTTTTCGTGTTGTAAGGAGTGTAGGAGTTGAAGATCTCATGTTGATTGGTCATATATTGAGTTGCTCCAAAATCCAGAAACCATGTCATCAACAAATGCGCTTTGATCTTTGACCATGAATGCGTCTTCGTCCACTTCGACCTGGGGAGATGATGAGACTGTGTTTTCTTGTTGATCAGGTTGCTTGGTTGCGTTCTTCGCTTGGAGAATTTGGCAATCCTTGATCTCATGGTTATTGTGCTTGCAATACCTGCAAAACATCTTCTTCTTCAATTGTGGATTCAATGATCGTTCTTGACCTTGAGTCTGTTTTTGATTCGTTGCAGCCTTCTTGGAGCTTTTTTGCTTCTGTCGCTTCAAGCCTTTGTTGACAAATAGAGCCCGAGAGGAGGAAGTAGACAAAGTGTCTTGACTTCTTCTATTGTCTTCTTGCAGCAATATAGTGATAACTCTAGTAAGAGTTAAATCTGAGTGTGTCAATATGATCATCACCCAGTTCTCATACATAGAGGGCAAGCTTGAAAGCAATGTCATAATTGCATCTTGATCATCTATGACTGATCCGACAATGACCACCTGTTGCAAAAGATTCTTAAACTGGCTAATGTGACTCTGAAGAGAATAACCAATAGACATTTTGAATGTGAAGAATTTCCTTCGTAGATGCAACTTAGTAGTTACGTCCCTCATGTCATATAGTGAGTTCAAAATGTCTCAAACGTCTCTTGATGTTTTAGCTTCAACTATGTGTCCAATCTATGTACCTGATATATTGAGGATAATAAGCACAAAAGCTTTATCATCCTTCGATTTCCACTTTGAGTCGTCGTCTTCAAGTTTTACTTCTATACCTGTAACAACATCCCATAATTCGCTGGCAATTAGCAAGGTCTTCATCTTAAATTTCCACAAATAATAATTGGATCCATTCAGCTTGTCTGTGATAAGACTGACTTTACTTTTAGAATCCATCTGGAACTTAGTCTGTTGATTGTATCGATGATGCTAAGATGTGGTAATGCCAACAATAGGAAATCAATTCTCTGATACTGAAAGGTTGAAAAGAACTGAAGAGTATGATATCAATTTGATATCGCAAAAGATATGAAGTATTAGAGCTTTTGCTCTGATATCATATTGGAATCAGATAAAGAAGTAGTGAAACAGCTTTGATACCATGTCAGAAAGTGGTATGTAGAAGATAGGTCTAGCTCGAAAAGAAACGAATGAAAATAATTTGTGTGTCTAGAAAGAAAACCTTTCGTGCATGGCAGAATAAACTATCTTCATCTTTCCAATGCATGACTACGCCTATCAATTTCAAACAAGACAATAGTGATAGAAATTACGTTTGAACTTATAGTAACTAATACTACAGTGATTATGTAGCCAAACAATTAAGCATTAAAAATTATCAGACAAATAATTAATTCCGAATTGTTCGCGAATTAGTTGCGAAGAAATACCGAAACGTATACATTCTGAGACGAAGCTGAACACAATACAAAATAGTATTGATTCAAAAACAAAATAGAAGTAAATGAGTACAATAAGTTGCGGATTGAATCCGTGTACTCTATGTTATCTCTGAGCGGCTAAAAGTGAAAATCTGAATTAATGCACAATGTTGATGAGCAGTAGTGCAATAGCAATCTCTAAAATAACTCTAAGGAAATAATTTGTATGAATATGAACAGCTATTTATACTAAGAAATTAGGTCATCAATTGCGATCGCCAGTTGGCTGGTGATCCGTTGGCATCCATCTGGTCCTTGTCATTGATTGATGTGAACTCGAGGGTGAAGGCCTGTCCTAAGATCTTAAAGGCCAAAAGAAGTAATTGGCTTATCATTCACATGAATCTAGTCTCGAATCAACTTAATGAAAATAAACTAAGATTTTAAATCAAGCTCAAAAACATTACATCACATAGACTCATTCACACAATAGCGGAAGCACTGAGGGTTCAAGATGGGGACACCCCCCCCCCCCAAAGGATTCTTTTCTTATCATTATGCAAATCCAATTGGCCAATGCCAATTACATATAAAATGGATTCCAATAGGGGTCTCAGATGTAGGAACATCAACTTACATAAACTTACTTCATATTCAATGATCTTAATTCCATATCTAGCTTAACAAAAGCATAGAAATTTCTTCATCAGTCTTAATCTTTCCGACATACAATCATGTTGGATCTTAGATTCTTATCATGCAATCCAAATGGATCTTAGATTCTTGACATGCAATTCATAAGGGTTCATAGATTCTTGCCATGCAATCATAGGGGTTCATAGATTATTGACATGCAATCATAAGGGTTCATAGATTCTTGACATGCAACAGTCATGAAGTGACATGCATGGTCATTTGGCAATGCATGGGGTGGTGTGACATGAAGCTTCAAATCTGACATGCAAGCTTTAGATCTGACATAGAAGCTCTAGATCTTACATGCATGAACAATACGTCACTGATGCTATGACATACAAGCTTCAAATCTGACATGCAAGCTTTAGAACTGACATACAAGCTCTAGATCTGACATGCATGGACAATAGGCCACTGATGGCATGATATGCAAGCTTCAAATCTGACATGCAAGCTTTAGATCTGACATGCAAGCTCTAGATCTGACATGCATGGACAATAGGCCACTGATGGCATGACATGTAAGCTCTAGATCTGACATGCAAAGACAAATAGGCCACATATAGCCTGACATGCAAAAGTACTAATCAGCCATTCTTACATATGGGTAACAATTTCAAGAGCATACCATGGTTTCGAGAGAAGGTGAGAGAGAGAGAGAGAGAGAGAGAGAGAGAGAGAGAGAGAGAGAGAGAGAGAGAGAGAGAGAGAGAGAGAGAGAGAGAGAGAGAGAGAGAGAGAGAGAGAGTATGTTTGTGTGTGATGTGAGAGAGAGAGAGAGAGAGAGAGAGAGAGAGAGAGAGAGAGAGAGAGAGAGAGAGAGAGAGAGAGAGAGAGAGAGAGAGAGAGAGAGAGAGAGAGAGAGAGAGAAATTCGAGGGTTTGAGCTCCAAAAATCTTGCAGTCACAAAATAACAGTCTCCTTGAGGTAATGCCTCAATCCTCTTCTCCAAAAGACCTGTACACAACAAACAACAAAATGGTAGAGTTTGGATGCAACATTATTCAATCCCTCTTGGTAGTGGGGTGCATTTCCACTTATATAGAGAGTGGAGAGTCCTTCCAAAGTGAGTGAGGTGTCAAGTTCAAGTGCATGAGGTGAGGAAGACTCCAATTGGACTTAGGGTGAAGTGGAGTGCATGGATGAGGTGTATTAGTTGGAGAGGGTGAATGGGTGATGTGTATTAGCCTCGAAGAGTTATTTTGGTGATTTGGCATATGAAGTGAGAGTGTAGGAGGGCACCCCATTCTAGGTGTCAAATTGCCTAGAATGCATGAGGAAAAGTAGGTGGGAGGTAGGTGGTACAAGGTTCAAACTTGACTTTTAATTACATATGATTTTACATGGTTACAACTTGGGAAGTCACCCAAGTGCAATCTTCCTAAGGAAGAGCCAAGGTATATGTCCATCTTGTTTTTGCATAATGTCCATCAATTCCTAGGCACCTATTTTCTAGAGGTTGCCCATTCTCAATCATGGTGGAACAAGTCACTAGGGTGATCAGACCCTAGGCCTTGTCCTGTTCTTTATAGACTCCTCTGAGCCTTCATTATAGACTTTGTAATAAGCCTTCTTTATAGACTCTACTAAGCCTTCTTTATAGACTTTATCAAAAAGTCTTCTTAATACTGTCTTTAAGCTTAGAGAGCTTCTTGTTCTTTTGGCGCTTTCTCGAGTACCTGCACATACCCTCAAAGAGAGGTCAGTCCTTAAGCCCAAAGGGCTTCTTATTCTTGTTTAGATTCTTCAGGTACATTCGTGTGTTCCTGCACATCCTTTCAAAGAAAGGTCAGTGTTCATAATACCATAAAACATGGTTCATAGAAAATTCTTAGTACCTTTCCCTTTTCTTTATCCAGTAAAGGTGGTACATTCTTAGAATCAATTTTTCAAGAAAATTTTTTCCATTTCACGGCCGTATTATAGTGTTGCTCTTTGTCATTGGTCTTGGAACTTTTCCTTCCTTCAATATAAAGGCTTTTGGCGGCTTTATTGTTGGTGCATCCAGAATATCTCGAACTTCAAATCTTGTAGAATCCATGTGATTGAGGATCTTCTCATTTGTAAGTTCTGCATATCCATTGTAAGTTAGAGCATGACTAACATGTATTACATCATCTTCAATCAGATCTAGAATTGGATCAATTGATATCCAAGCCAAATTCATTATATTTAATGGAAAAGTGATTGGCATATCCAAAGTTCGGTCAAGTAAGAAAATTTCGCGCAATTCAGATTGATTAACTTGTTGACACATAGCCTATTGTACAATCCATTGTTGCAAGAGCTTGATTCCAATTGATAGTGTCGGTTTGAGAGTCATAGTGGATGCCCAAAGTCTTCATTTGTCGATCACTAGTATGATCAGTTGTTGATGAATCATCATCCCCTCTTTGGACTACTAGCTTGATATTCCAAGGGATTGGATCTACTTTGACCCCATGCTCGCGATTCTCAAAAGTAATTTTGTTGGTGTCCCAGTTATGAATTACTTGCGCAACTCGTGCCCATGGATGTCCCAATAAAATTTGATATACATTTGGCGCGTCAGGTAAGTCCATTACTACAAAAGCAATGACAAACTATACTCTAGCTATTTTGACAGGTACGTCTTCAACCATTCCTCTCGAACGGACTGTTGTTTGATCAGCCAGCTTAATGGCAAAAATGGCAGACTTCAACTTTGTAATTTCCCATTTTGCACATAGCTTGGATTTCGTGGTGCGGGTTCACCTTGAAGTGCAGGACAGTATACGGAACAGACGGCCGGCACAACGGGGCTGGTATACGGTATACAATGCCAAACATTTTTTTTGATTGGCTTGCACAACACGATAAGCTTACGAATCTACTTGAGGTAATTTATTTATTCACAATCACAATAACTTATTCATAATTCGCAATCACTTATTCTTTATTAATAACATGTGCTTGTGTTTTGTTTGTTTTTTTTTTTTTTTTTTTTGCAGTTCTCTTGTCCAAATGTCGTTCCAAAGGAGATAATGATTTCCGGCAAGAGACAGTAAAAATTGTTATAATTTATTTTCAGTTTCAATCACACATTCTCCACCAAAGTAACTACCACATGGAGAAATGTATATAGAGATTATGAAAAAGAAAGAGCCTCAACTTGAAAAATGATACTCAAATTGAGCAGTTCATATATTTTTAAACATGATGTATACAAAAATTATATGACATAATAGAAAATTACGTTGTTCAAATTCTATGGATCTTCAATTTCGAAGGATGTTCCTATGTCTTTGCATTTTATATGCTCTTCCTGCCTTGCTCTTACCTGCACATGAGAAATTGTTTAAGTTCATCCTTGCAAAACTTTATAACTAAGAAACTAAAAATTGAAAATTTTCATATGGCATATGAAATTTGATGGATATAAATCTGCAAAACCAACAAAAATATCATGAGAAAAATTTAATATAAAGAAAATGCTAATACTAAAGAAATTTAGTCTGAATATCATCACTCATGGATGAAATACAGGATGACCTGCAACTACGACCAGATCCCTGACTGGGAGACGTGTCATGAGACATAAGAAGACGTGTGGGATAATTGCTGCATGCAAACAAAGAGAGTTTTTGAAATTGCAACTCTATTTAATTTAGTGCAAGAAATAAGTTCAAAAAATAAATTTAGTTTGATAATGAACAAAATAAATTACTCCTTCCATTCCACCCTAGAGATTATAAATATTGAAGTCAAAGTTCATGGAATTACAAACATGGGTATGTGGTGATAGGTAGTTTTTAGGAATCCCTTGGAAGACTCTTACACATCTACCACATGTATACTAAACGTGAAAGTACAGCAAAAAGGAACAAGAATGGATCCAAATCAGATCCACAAGTGTGATTAGGTATTAGCTTAGATATGTCGCAAAATCTCTCACTTTGCAAATTACAGGAAGTGGCTGGAAACGTTCCTCGTTCATTTTAGACGACCTTCAGCATTTTTCTGTCTTCGGGATTTTGTGAAAAAGCCGAAGGCGTCCTAAATAAGTTTAAGGCTCTCTTAGAAAGTTGAAGGTGTCCTCAGAAAAAACAAAAATCTCTTTAACAGTTCAACTCTTTCGCTCTTTTCGGGAAAGCCAAAGGTGCCCTTAAAAAAGTTGAAGGTGCCCTTAAAAAGTTGGCAAAGGTGTCTTTAACAGTTTAACTCTTAAAAATAGAATTTTCTCTCTCTTTGCATTTTTCAAAAAAAATGCAAAAAGGGACGAAGGTGTTTGAAAATAGTTAAATCGTTGAATTGTGAACAAGTTGACTTCTTCAAATAGTTGAACAGAAGAAGTCAGAGATAAGTGTTGCAACTTTCAGGAAAGTGCAAAAAATACGAACTGCGACACTTAGTGTATTTTTCTGCAGACTGTTCAAAAATAATGTAAATTTGCAGACTTGTTCTAAATGCAAGTTTTGTGGAAGTCCTTGAAGATGGCCAAGTCTTCAATGACTTCAAGTTATTAAACTTAACATCTGAACTTAAATTTATAATGGGATTGGTTACCCTTTGCTGGCGATCAGCCGGAAGTCTGTTGTAGACATTCTTCAAGTAATTGGCTGTCTAAGTTATCATTCACCAAGGAGGAAACTGTGGGCTTAATTTCCTTGGACATGTGATATCAAGACATGGCATTGCTACAGATTATTCCAAAATCAAAGTCATTATTGAGTTACCACTGTCAGGAACAATTCGAGGAGTCTATGTTTTTATGGGTCATGCAGATTATTATCGGATGTTTATACTATTCTTTGCGGATTTAGCAAGACCTATATATAAATTGACCATTGTACCAATTTGGACAATAGAGGCATTGGAAGCATTTGAAAAATTGAAGAAAGCTTTAGCTTTTGCATCGATACTACAAGCTCCAATATGGACAATTGAGTTTCACGTTCATACTGATGCATCAAAATATGCCATTGGATCAGTTTCGGCACAACTAGGTGAATACAAGAAAGATTATCCTATCAGGTTTGCAAGAAGACAACTTATCGATCCTGAGAAGAAATATTCGACAACTGAACGCGAAGCATTGGCCATGATCTTTTTTGTTAAGGAGTTTCAACATTATCTATTGGCAACGCATTTTGCATTTTATACTAATCATCAGTCGTTACTTTATTTGGTGAACAAGACATGCAACACAGGGCGCATTGCGAGATGGCTACCAAATTTGATTTTCGAGTTGTGGTTCGAAAGGGTAAACAATATTATCTAGCCAACCATGTTTCAAGGATTGAATCAGCGCCTGTTAATACTGAAGTAGATGAACTACTAGATGCTGCATTATTTTATGTAGAAACAGGTTATGCTTGCCAACTCAATGACACCTTGACAAAAGTACAGAAGAGACAATTAATTCATAAGGCACAACCTTATCAATTGATTGCTGGACAATTGTATCATCGAGGAATGGATGATATTTTACGAAGATGTGTTTTGTTGCAAGAAATACTTGGACTTATCATGTTTTCTCATGATGGCATGGGCGGAGGACATTTTTTAGTGGATATAATTGTTTGAAAACTATTACAATCAGGATGTTGGTGGCCTACACTTCACAAAGATACAAAAAATTATATTCAGTCATGCAATGTTTATCAACGATCACCTCGTCCTACTCGACAGAGTTATAAACTTTTACATCCAGTTTTATCGCAAGCACCATTCGAGAAATGGGGCCTCGACTATGTTGGTCCTATTCATTCTGCGACAAGAGGATCTCGGGCCAGATATATCATTGTTGCAACTAATTATATGACCAGATGGGTTGAGGCAAAAGCAGTTCGAGTTGTAGATGCAAAATCAATGGCTTAGTTTCTCGATAAAAATGTTATTACTAGATTTGGATGTCCTATTGAGATCGTTAGCGATCGTGGAACACATTTTGTGAATGAAATGATAAAATGTCTGTTGAAGACTTTTTCGTTATTCATCGGTTTAGTACTCCGTATTATCCGAGAGGTAATGGTCAAGCTGAATCTTCTAGCAAGATTCTCTGCAACATTATGACAAAAATGGTAGAAGCAAGTCGTTTTGATTGGGAACATAAGCTTTATGCGACTTTATGGGCATTCAGAACCGCTTACAAAGGTAGTACGAATCAAACGTCATTTCAGCTTGTTTATGGACAAGATGGAGTTATGCCAATTGAAATTTTGATACCATCACTACGCATACTAGCAGTGGAATGGTTGAATGATGTGAAATCCTTCTAGATGCATCATGAGGCTTTACGAAAACTTTGTGAGACTAGATTGATGGTAGTGCATGCATTAGCAACAGAGAAAGCCCGTTGCAAGGCATGGAACGATCGTCGTTTACACAAAAAAGATCTGAGGGAATGAGATCTAGCACTAATGTATAAGACGAAACTGATTAAAGGCAAATTCATAGGTGAAGGACCGTATAGAGTGAAAGAAAAGTTGAATATGGAACGGTCATTTTAGAACATTTGGATGAAAAAAGATTCGACACTCCGATGAATGGCAGCTAACTACGCAAGTTTTGGCAGCCAGATCAGCCAGTTCAACCAAAATGATTCAACACTTTAATATTTTATTTTGATTGTTTTACAATTTTTTTGTTTTTTATTATTTCACTACAAGAATTGTCGCGATTTCCGACGGGATTTCCGACGTGAAATCGCGTTTTAATTTTTTTTTGAATCGAGCGGGTGTCGAAAAATGCATCGCTATAAGGTCGTCGAAATCCGTCGCATTTAAAATCCGTCGAAATCCGACGCCAAGCCCAAAATCGACAACTGGACGGTAAAAACAAATCGAAGAATATGCCACATGGACGTCGGATTACGACGGCCCCGCCACGTGGATGTCGAAATCCGACGTCCACGTGGCGAGGCCATCTTTGAATAAAAAATTTCACTTTTTTTTTTTGCTACGTGGACGTCGGATTCCGACGTCCACGTGGCCGGACGTGGCAAAAACCAAACATACTCCAATCGACAGAAATTTGAAGTGCATACAAAAAATAAATGATTACGAAAAATGACATCGATGAAACGAACTGAAAATAGATATAGCCATACCTATTTTTGAGTGCATATGCATGTAGCCGGAAAGCAAAGAAGTGCTAGTCATGAATGCTTCAATTGATTCTACTATGTTTGTCACTTTGCTTCTGTCCTTTTCTAGGACAGAACTGCTCTCAACTAGAACAACCATGAGGGAGGGCTCCCATTGACAATAAATCAGTGAGTTCTCAATGGTCGTTGATAGATCAGCTTTAGACAACAGTTGCAAGCTCTCTTTTCATGGTCGTAAAGGCTCAGATAGTTGAGTTTCTGATCTGACAACTAGCTTAGTGATGGCTTTCCTTCATATCTAATACTCATAGGCATAGTGAAGGCTTGCAAAGTAGTAGCAGTGATGGTCAGGTGTATTATAGAGGTAGCGATGTAATAATCACATCTCTCAACTCTCTTTTGGAAATCAGCAATAATCCTTCAGTATTTTGGAAGTCAACGCTCAATTCCTCAACGGCTATAATGTGATTGAATGGTTAGATGGCTCACTCATCTAGCAACAATGGTAGGCCAGCTCTCCAAATATCTTGCAAGGAAAATTGGGTTCTAACTCACAGACCAAAGATAATTAAACACCCCATAGCCAAGATATCTCAAGCTTCCAATGGAGATAGTGAGTCAATGGCACTCTTCAAAGTTCAGTTTGAGTTCTGGTTTTCAACAGAAAGCTTCACTAGTTGATATCTCATTTTACATGTATCAGACAACGATAGATTACCCTTTATGGCTCGATAGGGAGTAGCAACAAGATAGCCATACTGGATCAATCAGTGAGAAAAAGTGGTAGCTCTACATCTTTGATGGTGGAGCTGGTTATGATCTTCATTCAAACCTCAAGAGCTCTCAGTCTCACAATATTTCACAAAGAACATAACATTAAACCTAAACCCTAAAATTTACAAAGAACATAATATTAATTCAAACTCTTCTATCTATATTTTCTTACTCTCTCTCATGTCTCTCACACACATCCTTCTCTTCCTCTCTCATTCGCTCATGATCATAAATCACTAAGACACATATTTGTATTTAACTACACAAATTATAAAATACAAGGAAGATAGTGTACAAGAAAAAGTTACAAAGAAAGAAATCTTAGTTGCACATAACAAAACAAAAGAATCGTACTTGGAATGAGACAAATGAATTGATAGAGTTGAGAAGAAGCGCCAAAAGCCAATCTTCAACAATCTCCTGCAAGAATAAAAAATAAGAAAACCCTAAAAAAATGACGCGGCTTTGAGAATTCGGTCACGGACATCGGATTCCGACATCTATATTATCCGTCGGAATCTGATGTTCACTTTGTGCCTTTTTTTTTTGCACGGACAGGTGACGTCATCCATTTAAAAAGTTGCAGTCTCCGAAATGGAATGTCGGATCCCGACATTTTTATTGGCCGTCAGAATCCGAAGTTTGTAAAAAAAAAAAATAATTCCGGCAAATTTTTTTTTTTCCGGCAATTTTTTTTTTTGTGTCGGATTCTGACGTATTATTATGTCAGATTCCGACGGATTATAAAAATTTTTTGAATCCTTCGGAAGCTTGTGTCGGAAATCATACATTTTGTTGTTGTGTTTGACTGAATTTTTTTTTTCTTTAGAAAAAGACACAAAAAAAAATGATGAACAAAAGTAAAAAAAAAGTCATCAGAGTAGAAATGGAAAAGAAAAGTATTTTTAAAAAATAATTTTTGATAAAAATTATTTAGAAAATCACTTTTTGAGTCATATTTTGCTCATCATTTTTAGAGAATTATTTTTAGAAATGATACTTGTTTGGGAGTTAGGCGAATGTTCAGACACTTACCAATTTGAGAACCTTCGTCGAGAAACTTACAATCCTCATTAACCTTCACCGACTTGACAGACGGATCCAGAATGCCAAAATTAGGTTGGGCAAAGTGCTAGATCATCAAAATTTTCATTTATTATAGTACTTGGACAAATTATGTCCTTAGGCGAAGGATGAACCTTCACCAGATCTTGAAAACCTTCGCCGGATCGATTCAGTACCTCATAAACCTTTGTCGAGATTTTTATAACCTATTTTCATTGTACTAAACATGCCTGCAAATTTTTGTCCAAAACTGAATAGCCAAACTAGTACATTGTCTAATAGACCCTCCAAATTAGCCTATAAAAGGGCAGAATTCGATTTCATTTCTCATTTGTGCTAGCGAAACTCTTGCCAATTTTTTCAGCGACCAAAACTTTCAATACTTTCCTACTAGTCTTTTATACACTCTTTGTACTGCTCCTTCCAGTTTTTGCTCTTTTCCTATTATGTCTTCTACCGATACTTCTATTTCGCCTCGATACACCATCCATCGTAATGTCTCATCTGCAACAGACATCATGATACTTCCTAGCACAAGCATGGTCACTCATTGGATGACCCTTGCGGAGCCTCTGCTCACTACAATGGGTATTCATGAGTCGGCCTTTTCTGGACGAATAAACATGCGACCACCGCTGCGCTACCACCCCCTGCTACAATTCGCACTGAACTACCCATCCTCCAATCCACTGATGCATCCCTCGCCTCTGCTTCCTCACAAGGTCAGTCTGTGACAATTGGATCTACCATTCCAATCACAGCTACCCAAGCCGCCTCACCCCCACAAACATAAGCCATTTCACCAAATACCCAAGCATTCATGGATATGTTCGATGATTCCGAACCGTTGGGCCCTGATGAAATTTTTGAGATGCCCCAACAGTCCAAGACCCTTTGATCCCCAATCCCCTGAAAAATGATTTGAACAATTTTGTGATAGCTCCACTGGTTTTGATGACTCATTTCAGATCAATCAACAAGATCAAGCCGATGTAGCACTAGACATCATCAAGGTCGCTCATGTTGTTTCATCTTCTAAGCAGTTCGACGCCACGGTGCCAGAGGACTTTGAAAGAGAAGATGTCTTTGAAGAAGAAGAATTGCAAGTACCACTCCACGTCAAACAGGAACAGTACCACCAGTTCCTCTTGCTGCTACCACCTCCACCTCAGTAGATTTGGGTGATGCTCTTGGGTTAGTTTCAAACCTTGCGCAAGTGATCCAGTCTATGCTGGATAAGAAAAAAGAAATTGAACAGCGAAATTTAAGATTTTGTTCCTAAACACACTTTAATCACCCAGAAGGCTATTCAGTTGAATCGTGACTCAAGATTGCCAAGCAACATGAGGCAAAGTTTGAAACTGAACTGAAGAAGGCAACCATCTGCTGAGCGCCTTGAAGAATATGTGGCAAGCCTTCAGAACTCATTGATGATAGCGCAAGACCAAGTGGACAAAGTTGTCCAAGATTCAAAACAACAAGTGTTGTTGATTCGACTGCGTGACAATTGGCAATTTTCGCCAATGATTTTACCAAGTTGGCTACTTGATGGGATGATTGCCTACCTCAATTGGCTTTCGATTCAAATAAACCAATGGCATCTAAAAAAGTCCAAGACCAGCTACCAATTGCCAAATTATATTATCATGCTGCAATGTTGGGTGGTTATTGGGAATCAAGATTTTTAGCCTGGACCACTTCTAATTGGCTTGCCGGAGCAAATAAGTGTTTTTCCTCGCACAAACACGACTTCAATACGGAGCATCTGGAATTCATGGAAAGGTGCAGTACCATCGTATTAAGGTACAACACAAGGCTAATCAGAGTCCCAAGTGAATAAATCTCGTGAGGTGTCGTGGAACCGCCAGCAAATTTGGGGGGGGGGGATACTGTTGGAGGGTTTGCATATCCCGAGGCAACCCTAACCCTAGTTAATAAGTGAGAAGGATTTGGCACCCTGTGGGTGTGGGTCCAACCCGATGATCACATAGAGATTTGATAATTATAAAGTCAATAAAAGGACTTTAGGTCTTTTTGTGGGACTTTTAATGTCACAGGCCTAAATGTCAAGTTAGTGAATAAAGTTGGGACTCCCACCAAAATTGGTTCAAATTCAAATTCAAATTGGTTCCCTCCAATTATTCAATGGTTCCCACTCTTTTTTAAATCTGAATAGTTAGGGAGGTTGAAATGGACCAATAGGATTTTGAGGCCAAGGTCCTCCTCTCCACTATAAATAGGGGCAAACTCGAGTTGCTCCTCATGTTCAAATATTCATTTCAATATAAGCAGATTGGCTCTGTTATGGAATGGATGTGAATATTTGCTTTTCATGAGAGAGAGAGAGAGAGAGAGAAGCAAGTATCTATCTCATTGTGGATCATAGGGTTAATGGATGTAGTGTTAATGCTTAGGGTTAATGGATGATAGAGTTAGATGTGGATCTTCCATACATATATGCTATCGCTCTCATGGGAACGAACCTACGTGTGACAATTAACTTCATCTCCTTGATGCTTGAGTGCTTGGATCTTGGGTTGAGGATAGGTTAGGAAATCAAACTCGCTACAAAATTCTACTGGATATCGGGGTCGTACAACTTGTAGGTATTGTCATGTATCCGATAAGAATTGTCTTAAGACCTTGGAAGTCAAATTTCTTCCTTGTCTCCTTCGGCATCTGCGCGTAGGTGATGCATCCGAATACTCGTAAGTTTTTCAATGAAGGCTTAAAGCCTGTCCACACCTCATGGGGTGTTCTGCCTAAGAGGGCCTTGGTGAACATCTGTTATGGATGTAAGTTGCAGTGGAGACAGCTTCAGTCCAGAAGCTCTTAGGCAAAGATGCATGTGCCAACATGCATTTGGCTGACTCGACTAGGATACGATTCTTCCTCTCAGCTAAGCCATTAAACTGAGACAAATAAGGAGTGATAAATTATTGTTCAATGCCTTGGCTCTGGTAGTACTCCTTGAATTTGGTAGAGATGTACTCTCCACCATTGTCTCAGGGCTTTGATTGTCTTACTAGTCTCTTTCTCTACACGCTCCTTGAAGATTTTGAAGCAATTGAAAGCTTCTTATTTCTTCTTGATAAAATATACCATAGTTCTTTTGGAAAATTCATCAATAAAAGTTATAAAATACTTTGCATCCTTCAGTGAAGGATTTCGCATTGGGACACATATATTTGTATGTACAACATCTAGTAATCCTCTAGCAATATGTTGATGGCTTGATCTAAATGATTTCCTGGCCTGTTTTTTGACTAGAAAGTCTTGACATATAGGTAATTCGACTTTCCTGTCATGATAATCGAGATCAAGAACAATGGATTGAAACCATGAGTTGTCGTTGGATACTTCTTGATGGCTAGTCATGAAGGCATCATGATCCGATTCTTGAATAGGCTGAGGCGCTTCTGCAGCTGAATTTTCCATTTGATTTGACTATCTCTTGCTGCTATTCTTTGCTTGTATATGCGATAGTCTTGGATCTCGTGGTTGGCACGCTTGTAGTATCTCCATAACAGCTTCTTCTTTGTCAACTGATTTGGCTGCTCTTGACATTGTGTCGGCTTCTGATTTTGCTTCGATGGCTTTGGGCCTTTCTTCTTTTGCATAGTCGAGCCTCTATTGGTGTACAAGGCGTGACAGTCAATAGTCGAGGAACTGGAGGCTTCGTTCCTTCGAGTGTCTTCCTACAACAACATTGCAATGACTCTTGAAAGAGTTAGATTTGGATGTGTCATGATGATCATCACCCAGCTATTGTATGAGCTTGGCAAGCTTGAAAGCAGTGTCATTATTGTGTCTTGATTGTCTATAACAGATCTGACAATGGTCACTTGCTTCAACAACTTCTTGAACTAGCTGATGTGATTCTGTAGAGAATCACCATTTGTCATCTTGAGAGAGTAAAATTTCTTTCTAAGATGTAGCTTGGAAGCTATATCTCACACTTCGTATAGTGTGCTCAAGATGTCTCAGACTTTCTTGGAGGTCTGAGTCTCAGACACATGGCTGATTTGCATGTTTGAGATGTTGAGGATGATCAACGCAAAAGCCTTTTCGTCTTTCAGCTTCCATTGGGAGATTGCAGCATTGTCGGCTCGGGCCTTGCCTCTGCACCTGTAACAATGTCATACAAGTCCTTTGTCATCAGTACGGTTCTCATCTTGAATTCTCACAGATGGTAATTGGCTCCATCAAGCTTGTCCATGATAGGACTAGCTTTCCCTTAGGAATCCATGTGGAAGATTAGTCTAGGTGATAGTAGTAGCATCAATGTGTGCTTGAGCGTATGAATGATCAACTTAGATGATATGGTTCTTACATGTTAGACTACAATGATTATATAATTTACATTTGTGCAGATGAGTGTCA
Source organism: Diphasiastrum complanatum (assembly GCA_029204225.1). Taxonomy (NCBI): domain Eukaryota; kingdom Viridiplantae; phylum Streptophyta; class Lycopodiopsida; order Lycopodiales; family Lycopodiaceae; genus Diphasiastrum; species Diphasiastrum complanatum. The sequence goes on from CM055107.1 coordinate 47,428,147, forward strand.
AAAGATAACATGGAGCCGTTCTACCATCATGAAGAAGATCGTGGCTATTGTCATTGTCGAGTCAGTTGCGCTATACAGAAGTGAGCATGAGGGTTCTTGATATGCCGGTCTAGCCTAGCCCGATATGTCGTCCGAGGACATTATCCATTCGAAGCCCGATATGTCGTCTAAGCCCAATGTGTTGTCCAAGCCCAATATGTCGGCCAACCTTTACTTGAGAGTTCTTAATATGTCGGTCTGGTTGAATGACCAACTTAGATGATCTGGTTCTTACATGTTAGATTACAATGGTTATATATTTTACATTTGTGCAGATGAGTGTCAAAAGATAACATGGAGCCGTTGTGCCATCATGAAGAAGATCGTGGTTGTTGTCATTGTCAAGTCAATTGCGCAATACAGAAGTGAGCATGAGGGTTCTTGATATGTCGATCTAGCCTAGCCCGATATGTCGTCCGAGGACATTATCCATTCGAAGCCCGATATGTCGTCTAAGCCCAATGTGTCGTCCAAGCCCAATATGTCGGCCAACCTTTACTTACTCATCTTCAGTAGTGGAGCTGTGCAACAATGCAAGTGAATATGCAGCATTATGAATGAAACTAGATTAACATGGGATTTAGGAAAGTAGAGGAGATAAAATAAACAAACATTATCAATAAGAATCGGTAGTACGGGTTTCCAATTTGGATCTTCTTGGTCTCTTCATATTCTTGTACTCCTTGTCATGTCTTTTGTTGTCTTCATGCAGTATAGACAAGGGTGCTTAGAATTAGGTCTTGGGATACATTGAACATATATTTTAATGTCTTCAAATCTCCTGCTAGATGCCATTCTATGTTGAAATTGCCAATTCTAGGAACACTGCGTGGAACTCCCTCCATGTGATTTCTAATGATGGCAGAATATGACGTTCTGCTAAATATCCATGATGTCATGGTCTTTTTTCAATACTATAAGAGAAACAAAAAATTGTTTTAGCATAATGAAGCAATAGAAAAGATTATTCTTATAGAATCTATAAAAGAGCAACTATACCTGAAAAGTTGCCAACCATGATCGTAATACTAACTCTCTCCATTTTTTGCCCCTTTATAATTTCAGAGTCATCTAACTTAAGAACAACTATCAACTTGTTATTGACATTCTCATTTGTAATACCGTAAAATTCTATGATGAATGTTAGTAATGTGAAAAATGCAAAAATAAGCTTGGTAGAGGCCAAAAATATTGTATATAGATAAACACACATGTGTGGAGCCTGTTCTCACGTGTGAAACTAGTGTACTTGTCATGTACCATAATCATATAGGATGTACATATGATTTAATTCAAGTTCTAGTGGCTAAAAAGGCCAAAAACTAGTTTTCTAGACATATGACACATGGCATCAATCTATTGATTGCATGAGCCACATCCTTTGGTTAGGTGTCATATCCCATGTGTAGAGGACAGCTCACACATGTGGAATAGGTGAATTTTGAGTTCTAGAAGATTTCCAAGTAGATCTCCATATAGAAGGAAAATAGACCAAAAGTGCTCAAAATAGAAGGTTTTGTCCAAGTGTCAGTTTTGCATGATGAATCATCATATGACAAAGCACCTTCACACATGTGGGATCAGAGGGATGATCAGTACCACGAGCTCCCACTTATTGTATATATAGAGCCACATTTGGCCATAATCATTGTGAGACACAATCTTGGTTTTGGAAGCAATTTTGAGTGATTCTCTCCATTTGTCTACATTTGTTTTGATTGTTTTGAGGTTCTATGAATGTGTACTTGATTTTCAGGTTGGAGTCCATACTCAGACAGTGTTTCACACGTGTGAAACCAGAAAGTACACTTACCTTCAATAAATGATTGTTCTTGTTAGGATTTTGTGTCTAGAATTGATCTAGATTGATCTTAATCTGAAGTAGATTGATAGATCAAGTAATCTGACAACCAATCCCTCTTGAGAATCATATTAGGATCCACCCTTGGTCTTTTTTGTACTTTTTCTACATGGTATCAGAGCCAAGTACAAGAGGTTTTGTTGAAATTGATAGGGTTAATCCAAATCAAAGCCAAAATTAGCAGATTTTTAGAAACTAGTCAAATTTTGTGTAGCGAGTTGGATTTGATAGCTATCCTCAAAAGTTTTGGTCCAGATCTTGTTGTGGGTTGTAGGAACCCTTTTCACACGTGTGAGGCCGTACATCTCTGGTTTTGGCTGAGAAATTTCAAAAATTTGTAGAATTTGACTCACATACTCAATTTGAGTGATTTTTGGTGCAAAATCAAGCATTTCCTATAGTAAATCTAATCCTTGATTAGTTCTTGGATTAGATCAGCCAAAAAATTAAAATTGAAGCTTGAAATAGGTTCATTAATTGATCTTCTCTGATTTTTTGGGTGTATGTTGAAGTTAAGAGAGATTTTGCTAAAAATCATAGATTAAGGAGTGATATGCAAGGTGAGAGGTTGAAATCCATTGTACCATCACTCTAGATTTGTTCAAGAGTGATAGGGTCAAGTTTAGAAGCATCAATTTTCTAGAAAACATCTTTGGATCTGTCCTCCAAGTGAAACCTTTGAGAGTTTCTAGTGCATATAGAGCATCTATGCAAATCTTTTGTAGAATTTGACATAGATTGACTTTAATTGAGAGTTCTAGAAAAGAGATTGAGATCCAAGTCACATTGTTCAACCCTACTCAATTTGTTTGAGTGATTGTAAGGTTTGAAAAGAGTCATTAAGGTGTCTATGCAAATGTGTAGAGAGAGATCCAATTTTCTAAGAGTTCCTTCCGAGGGCAAGATCTAGAAGCTCATTATGTGTTGTTATTGGTGGAGAGTTTGTCTCTTCCTAGGTGATCAAATCTTTCTAAGTGGCATTAGCTCTTTGAAGCACAATATCTTATTGAGAAAAATCACCACTTAGCGTAATTGGTGGAATCCAATAGGAGTGATTGAATTCAATTTGTTGGGCAAAAATTGACATAGAATGTATGAAACTTAAATCAGTTCTATTCAACTTTCTTTGTAAGAGTGTGAGAGTCAATTTGTGATCCCATTGGATGTCTAGAATGAGGAGGAGTCTATATTTGAGTATTCATGCATGGTTGAGATCTTTGTGAATCTCTAGTTGTCTAATTTTTAAGCTTTGTGAAAAATTGGTGGTATAGTTTGTTTTCAAATCAAATCAAATTCATTCTAAATCTCAAGAGTGAGATTATTTGGGTCAAGAGTGAGTCCAAAAGAAGTGATTAACTTTGATTTTTAGGTGTTTGAAACAAAACCCATCTTTTGTTCAAGAATCTCAAGTGTTGAGAGAACTAGTCAAGTGAAAAGGAAAATCTAAGTGTCAAATCTTTTTCATATCCATTTCAACTTTCAAAAGAAAGAGTCATTGGTATTTGATGAGTCCAATAGGAGATTGGATCTGATTTCTTTAGTGATTTGATTGAAAGATTGTGTGCTTTTGTCTTACTGATCAAAGCAAAGTTTCCAAGTGACTAGTCATTACTGTGAAGATTGATTTTTAGGTTTGTGAGCTAGATCTTTTGTAGATCCTTCTAGATTGTTGAAGACGTTCAAATCTAGTCTCTTGAAAGTCGCAAATTACATTTGTAGAATCATATCACAGGTTTTTATTCACATGGCATCAATAGGTGGCATCCTATTGAAGGAAAGAAAGGATCCTGAGTGCAATCTTTGTGGCAAGGGAGGATATTTTTTTTTTCAAGATGCTACAAAAAGAAGACCAGTCCATCCAAGGAGAACCAAAGCAAGGGGGCCGAGGTAAAGGATGGAGCTTCAAGTTCAAAATGCAAATACAAGAAGGACAAGTCCAAGGAAAGGTGTTTCCTTTGTGGAAAGGTGAATGAGGCTTGGAGTCTCACAAGGACTTGCAAGATTTGTCTTCAAGAGTCCATCACAACACATGTCAAATCTTTTGAAATTTTTCATTTGGAAGTGCATTGTTTGGTTCAAGATGCAAAGATAGATGTCACTTTCATGAAAGTAACTTGGATTTATTTTATGTCCTTGGAAAGTATTTTGCTTGGAACTTTAGATAAGTTCCAACTTATTGTTATGATCCAAGAGAAATCAATCAAGAATAAGGAGCATCAATCACAAAATGAAAATAGTTTCATTTATGCTCTCATGTCAACTTATGAAGATCTATTTTGCTTTGAAGGGACTTTTGTATCTCAAAGGTGGCTTAAGGCAATACTAGTTGAGTGTGATGTCTTAAAGTATAGTAAATCATGTTTTCCTTGTAAGCTTACATTAGTTATGAAGACAAGGAAATGGAAATATCTTCATAATGTAGGATCTTTTGGTTTCAATAAGATCATGAATGATGTGTTCATTCATAAAGATAAAAATTGTATGTTTTCAATCCTAAAGGCAAGTTGTAAACTTCTTACGAGAATAAGTGAAGCATCCAAAGTGGACACTTATATCCATAAGCAAGTAGTTAGCCTTATTGAGATGGAAATACCTCTTGATTTCAATATTTGAAAAATCATGCCAAGTTGTGGTGATTTTTGGACTTATGTTTCTAGCATAAGTAATCTTGATAATCATAGGAAGTGCATATTGAATGGTCATGATTGTTGTGATCGTTATGAGACATGGAGGTCTCGTATTTCCATCAAAAAGGAGCATCATGAAGAGGATCTTAAGGAGTCATCTCAAGGTTCAAGTATGTCAAGGATTGAGGAGAAGAGACCATCTCAAGTTGTGATTCCAAAAAGAATCTCAAGAAACATGGTTGAGTCCATGTGGCTCACATTTCAAGGGAAAGAGGATCATACCTCATGTGGTATACATCTCATACTTACTTCTCCTATGTCATTTGATAAATCAATTTGCTTTAGTGAGATCATTGCATCTCAAAATTGGAGTAAAGCCATACTAGTTGAGTATGAAGTCTCTCTTGAGAACATAGATGATGTTCTTAAAAGGTTAAAATTGATTCTAAATCAATTAGAAAGCAAATGGTTATTTCATCAAATGTATGCTCTTGAGTCATGTAAGAGCAAAAGTGATTTGTTCACTCATAGTTTGAAAATTTGTATTGAGGCAAATTGTAAACTCTTTATGAGAGCAAGTGAATCATCTTCTAAAGACACTTATCTCCATAATGAAGTATTTAGCCTCATTGGCTCTGAGATTAGCATGGTAAACAAGCATGAAGATATGATGCAAACACTTTGTTATTATAGCATGCATAGTCTTGCCAATTTTGTTCCCACGTGTGAAACTAGTGTACTTGTCATGTACCATAATCATATAGGATGTACATATGATTTAATTCAAGTTCTAGTGGCTAAAAAGGCCAAAAACTAGTTTTATAGACATATGACACATGGCATCAATCTATTGATTGCATGAGCCACATCCTTTGGTTAGGTGTCATATCCCATGTGTAGAGGATAGCTCACACATGTGGAATAAGCTGAAGTAGGTGAATTTTGAGTTCTAGAAGATTTCCAAGTAGATCTCCATATAGAAGGAAAATAGACCAAAAGTGCTCAAAATAGAAGGTTTTGTCCAAGTGTCAGTTTTGCATGATGAATCATCATATGACAAAGCACCTTCACACATGTGGGATCAGAGGGATGATCAGCACCACAAGATCCCACTTATTGTATATATAGAGCCACATTTGGCCATAATCATTGTGAGACACCAATCTTGGTTTTGGAAGCAATTTTGAGTGATTCTCTCCATTTGTCTACATTTCTTTGATTGTTTTGAGGTTCTATCAATGTGTACTTGATTTTCAGGTTGGAGTCCATACTCAGATAGTGTTTCACACGTGTGAAACCAGAAAGTACACTTACCTTCAATTAATGATTGTTCTTGTTAGGATTTTGTGTCTAGAATTGATCTAGATTGATCTTAATCTGAAGTAGATTGATAGATCAAGTAATCTGACAACCAATCCCTCTTGAGGATCTGATTAGGATCCACTCTTGGTCCTTTTTGTACTTTTTTCACAAGTAAGTGATTAATGTCAATAAAAAGATTATTGGAATTGTTATAAGCTAGACATTCTTCCTTCGAGCAATACATTTCATTGATTGTCGTGCTCGTGGTTCAACTTGAGCTACAAACCACCATATCTTGTTTAGTCGATCTGGTTGAAAATACACTTGCAAAAATTACTATTTTAGAACATATCAAAAACTCAAGTATTGAAATCACTTGCAATAAAACGAAAAACATGACAGCATAGCATGTGCACCTGCTCATAGTGACGAGGCAACACCAATGTGTTAAAGGACTCCATGCTCAATGTTTTTGATGAATCAATCGCAAAAAATCCACTTGGATCCAATTTTACGGTTGCATTTGGCCCTCTACAAACTACCTTGAACCATTCACATCAAATAAAAAATAGTGTCCACTTACCTATGCAAATGCTTCTTTTATCATCTTAAACATTGTTGCATATGCTTCTCTATTGATGCTAGAAAAATCACATGCCCCCTGAACCAATGTAATGTCCAATATTTTTCCAACTTCATTCATAATGCTACCAATAATTGATGCCTTAATCTTTTTCATTTTATTATTGTTTAACATTGATTTCATAGATTTAGAAGTTAAAATAGAACCTAATGAGTTTCCGATAGAAATCTCATCGACCAATGGTCTTCAGCAACCAATGTAGATTTGCATGGCAAATATCATGTCCCAAAAAAAAATCAGTAGAGATTTGGACACTCATTGTATTGATTGCGACACATTAAACAAACTCACAGAAGTGAAATAAATAAATAATAGAACTAGTGATTGCATTGGATCAAAACAATATCAAGTCAAATAAGCTATAACTTACTCGAATGCACAAATTCTTCTTTTTCGATAACTTCCTCTAGATGATGGATCACAAATACCCCTAGTTACCAGTCTTTTTCACTTCTTGTTTTTTGCCTTTCTGTTAAGCAAATCCATATCTTTAACAAGAGACAAATACAAGATACTCATGGATTGAAATGCAATTTTTAGCTCATCATTACTAGTTGAAAAATGACCCAAAGAAGACTTCAACATTCGAATCTCCTTCTTGAACATCTCATTTTTTTCCAAACAAGTTTTCAACTTTGTAGTTTTTTTTCACACTCCTTTGATATTTTCCTTAATTTCACTTCCATATAATGTAGTATTTGCATTGAATGTGCATTCCCATAGAGTTTAAAATTCCCACAGTAACCTAAAAGGCCATTTTTGCCATGACACATATAGATTATCAATTGAGTTACTGAATAAAAATCAGGATGTTGTAATGAATATGGATCAATAGGATACAATGTTCCTGATGACCGTAAATCTACATGCTTTAGCTTTTCCTCCCTATAACAGATCATTTTAGAAGTTGATAATTTGGATTCTTTTGAATTTATTGTCCTAAATGGAGCATATTGTGGTGAAAGATCCGCATGAAGATGACAAAGCTTAGTCATCAGTACAGAAGTATAGTAGCAAACAGCGCAATGACAATAACAGAGCTGGAGATGGTGCTAAACACTTATTCGACTCTAGAGATAGAGATGGCGGTAGCTTTATTTTTGAAAAGTCACTTCTATTTTGAATTTTTGAGTGTTCCCAACTATTGGGAAGGCATATTTCGATATTTTGAAAACTATATTTTAACTTTGTTAAGCAGCAGTGACATTTGATGTGACTAAAATAAGGTACATTCATGTTCATGGAAATTAGTGCGGCGGATGCATAAAGAAGTTAAATAATGATATTTTACTTACTGTATTGTTATTTTTCTCTCCCCTACATGGCATTTCTTATAGGGCCATCTTTGGGCCCATATTCTCTCTAATGTTTTGGATTGATATACTATATAAAAAGCAATGAATGAGGACCATCATACTTAATGGGATTATTTTTCCCACCCTCATTGTATAACTTTTAGATATCTAAAGTTCACAACTAACTCCCACGAGGACTATCACAAGACCCACTAATAAGCCACTGTTTTGGAACCTTCTTCTCTGGTCTTTCATGAATTCGATATCTCTAATCAGTAGTATAAGAGAAGAAATATAATGAGTAACTACATGAAGATTATTGTCATTGGTTATTTTGAAAATGATCAAGTAGACATGTATTACAATTTGAAAGGATTTGTCATGGAGGAATACCAATACCTCACATTTTTGAGTTTACTCAAGACTTCTAAATGGAGGTTGAATATGTATCACACATGTGCAGTGTGAATTTAGAATAAATCATTATTTATGTTGACTTCCATTCTCTTCATAAACACAAATGGATGCAAATAGATTTAAAACCATACAAGAGGTCTTCCATAAACAACAAATTCACTACTAAACAGATTATTACATATTCACAGTTGATTATATTTATATTGATGTAATCAATATTGCGCTTTATGTCTCTATTAGAGAAGGTAACATAATTTATTGCAAAATGTAACCAAAATGAGTTGCTTGAAATTTTTATTGTATTGTCTTAGTTGAGAAGGTGTCAACTAAATTGGAGAAATTTATATGCATTTGAAGTGGGTTTGAATCTGAAATGTATATTCAAACTTTGGTCTAACATGTTTGTATTATGTTCCAAAAAGTTACAATAGAATGTAGAGTTTGAGAGCAAACAACCTACTTAATTTATGTTTTAACATGATAAAAGATAAAATACATGAAAACTAAGAAAAATGTTTTTGAGGCCTACATAAAACTTGTAGATTTTTTTAATATAAATCCCTTGAGAGTTTACATCTTTCCAGTAGATTATATCTTTCATTTTTTCAATCTTTCTATGACAAGAGCCACCTTTTTTTTTATCAATAGATCTTTGCATTGATTAAAAAAAATCTAAGTATCATTTTTTTTCATGTAATGCATAATAGAGCATTTTGATATTGTATTTCTAGTGTAGTAGAAATATATGCATTTGTCAACGTAGAACATAGTGAGTAGGACGAACGCAATCAAGTAGAGTGCACCGATATGACGAGGCCTCATTAATAAAGTAATGCTAATCATGATAACATTTTGCCAACCACCTCAAATTTTGAATGCTTTCTAATGGAGAATGAACACTAATCTTTGTGCACGTGCGCGTGCGTGCGCGTGTGCGTGAGAGAGAGAGAGAGAGAGAGAGAGAGAGAGAGAGAGAGAGAGAGAGAGAGAGAGAGAGAGAGAGAGAGAGAGAGAGAGAGAGAGAGAGAGAGAGAGAGAGAGAGAGAGAGAGAGAGAGAGAGAGAGAGAGAGAGAGAGAGAGAGAGAGAGAGAGGTCTTAAAATTCATCAAGGAGAACAACATAATTTCACTTCTAGATTTAGTCTCAATTTTTCCTATCTTGTCTAGATGAAATTCACTATTAGTCCACCCAAATTTTGTATAAAATGTGTTAGTACAATACATTTTTTAATAAAAATTTATTGTCATCTGACAAGAGATTCCCATTGCTTGTTTTGTTTTGAAATTAATATGCTTGTCACTACTATATTGAGTGTTTACCTAGAAAACCCTAAGTGGCCCTTGTGGCAAACTCAAGTTAAACCAAGAAAATTTTAATGCAACTTAAATCCTCTAAACATGAGTCATGGTCTTGCTGACATTAAAAAACAACCATGTCGTCAATTTATGTTGAGTTGGAAAACAAGGCCTACTTCAAGGATTTTTCTTTTTGATCTATTTCACAAGCTAATTGTAGTGCTATAATGCCAATAGAAGATATAGTACAATAACATACATAATGACACATGCAAAAACTTGCAAGAAGTTATATGTGTTAGGTTGTAGACCATATCCTCAACAGAAACGAAAAAGTAAAGTGTAATGTTGTTTTATTTTTGAAAAAAAAAATTACAACGAAATAATGTAAACCTCACATCTACATGAATGGTTGCACTTTCTTATTGAAAGTAATGTCTTTCATCCAAAGGACAAGTGTCATCTCACTTGCTTTCGTGGCCTTGATTTATCGAACGCACTCACAATCTGTCAATAAGAACAAGATCATCGTTATCTATCAAACTTTTTCACTATCTATCAAAGCTTTTCACTATCTATAAAAGTTTTGAAGTCTTTCAAAATTTAACACTAGCATTCTTAAAGCCCATAATTGTGAAGAACCTAACAAATAAAAAGTGAATGTTGAACGTGTTTTGATGGAAGTGGAAAATTTGCAGTCGTAGATACATATAGACACTTAAAAGAGCTCTATTTTCATATTTTCATGGCTAAGACTACGTGCTTTAAGATAGAATCTTAATGAGTATGGAGCACATGAAGCAATAAAGATGGTGTAAAGGATACACTTGAGTCAATGTTCTTGGAGGACTAAGCAAGAAGAGCGAGTACAACATCCATCAACTCGTCCCACAAAAGAGTGGCCTGTGGTCACTCACAATGGTATGGGGTAGTGCTTTGACTTGGAAACAAAGGCATAAAAGAATTTCTTCAACAACTATGTAGGGATTACTGATCTTCATGCTAAATCTATTTGTTTTAGAGGAAAAGAAAATTTGAATAGTGATTATTTTGATGTGAACAAGCAATTTTCTTAGTAAAAATGTGTATGTCCTTGTCTATATGGAAGTGTGAAAATAGTGTATCGCCTATATCGTGTGTAGGGGTGTTGAAAGGAGTTTTACAAGCATGGGCATATGAGACTCATAAATAGAAAAGCTCTTCTCATGTGATTCATGACTTTGATGTCTTGTTTCCTTCATCGTTTCTTGGAAAGCCATAGCACAATTCAAAAAAAAGCACCAAATATAATGCCATATTCTACATTTTCAAATAGTTCATATGTACATAGTTAAGTTTTGAAGTACTCAAAGGCAACCCGCTTAGCATGAATTAAATCTCAAGACACTTGCATCCAACTTAGCTAATAGCTTAAATGTCAATTGAAGTTGTAATTGTCCCTTTTGAGAATCTGGGACTATCTACATAATACCCTTATGTACTTGTAGTTTATTGTTGGTACTTTTACTTGTGCATGTTTTGAACTAGTACAAGAAGGAGAATAGTTAGGAGGTTACTTACAATAATTGTAGAGGTACTTTCCAAAATTAAAGTTCAAACAAAGCACCAACATGAAGATGAGATCATTTACTCTTGAAGATGACACTATTTTTAAACTAAGCAACAAAGCACCTTCTAGACATGGACTTAAACCCTAGGTGGGATAGAAAGCAATGGTCAGTCGATGCCAAATTCCATAGTCCATTTTGTCTATAAGAATGTGTTGGCCTCCTGGTGGTGGAGTCATGTATGTGTATACAATCAAAGCATCTGAATCGATGTAAAAGAAAATGAATAGAATAAAACAATAGACAATTTATCTATATTCAATACTTCAATTTTGTAATGTCAGAAAATGAGCATGACATCATACTCAAGGTTCCATCTCTTCTTATTGGTACTTCTTGACCAGTTAGAAGCTAACCTAGAATTACAAAAGCTTATTGGAGATAAGTATTAGTTTGAGTAGAACTCATGACACTTGGAAGTGATCAATGGTTGGAATATGATTTGAGTTGGAATCTTTCTTAGAACTAGTAGTGGATGACAATAGTGGACATCACAAGTGGGAGTAAGCTAAATAAAGTGAGAGTGATGGGCGGTCATTGTTGTGGCTATTTATATAAGGGCTTGACATCATATTGGGGATTGATTGCTTGAGGCTTAAACTAGTTCATTGAGTCTAGTTGATAGTCTAGCCATATGTTAGGCATTTTTTGAGTGGGATGTGTTGTACTTGTATATGATGCCATGGATACCATTCAGGGGATTGATCTAGGATGTTGATGTAAAGTCACAAGCTTGAGGGTAAGGATAAATGACGTTGTATGGTAGAATGGCGATTTTGACGTTTATAATCTGATGCTGCCTAATCAGTTGTTGTCGAGTATGTTATCAGAAGGAATAGTTACTTCACTTTGGTATAAGAGTCAATACTTGCATGGTAAACATCCAAGGGCATTGAAGCTATCTCCATCGTGAATGGATAATCCCTCATAAAGAAGGACAAGACTATTGCATGTGTGGAGAAAAAGGAGATCATCTCCAAAATCAGAATCGAAGCTCAAGGTACCAATTCCTTATGTGTATATGTGCCAAAGCTATCAAAGAGACACATTTTTTCAAGAAAGAATTGGAATATCTTCTACTTATTGGTGTAGTACTCTCGTGTGATTGTTTGAGCCCCCGAACCAACCAATTGCATCTGCATGAATAGCAAAAGAATGATGATCATTAAAAAAAAAAAATCATTTTGGCACAAGATTATTAAAACAATCTCATAAACTAAGTTGGAGTACATGGAAAGTAGCCCCATACAAGCCAATGCTTAACAACTATGCTTACATTGCACATTAGGGCAAACTAAGGGTCATACAAATGAGCAAGAGAGGGGCTAGTACGTGAGAGGTCTAGGGGATAGAGTGGCTTGCTCGTGGGAGAGATTATTGTGAAAGGACAAGAACATATGGGTATTGGGGGAAATGTCTAGTGTTGAGAAATGATGATCTATGGGTGTTAACTAGAGTTGTCAAGATAATCCAATGCCCTTATGGGGCCATCATGACATATCAATGATGGCACTACAGATGTCCATCAACACACTTGAATCAAGTATTGCTTTCTAGACAACCTTGATCAATGTCCATATATCCCTACCTAGTGTGGAGGATCTCAACTCCTCATGTGTGTTCCATCTCCTTAAAGGGTACTTGTCATTTTTTGATTGCATAGGCCAAATTAACTTAGATCAATCTTGTATGTGTCCTACCCCAACATGACCTGATTTCTTTCTAGGATTCAGCCCATAGTGGTACATGGTTGATACCAATACTATAGCTTCAACTTTTAAATATGTTGTTCATTGATCATATCAATTTTTTAATTTAATATTGGAAGCTTAATGTATGCTGTCGTTTGCACACAAATATTAAAACTCGATTTTGTTGTGAATTTTCTAGGTCCGTCTAAAGAGAATTCAAGGTATCAAACACATATTTTGGTACCTCAAGGGTACCATCAACTATGGTATTTCCTTTGGTTCGTAGGATTACGTAGGAGACATAGATGAAAGAAAGTTCTTGTCAAGTTAATTTTTTTACTTTAAATGGTGGCGTTCTCTTTTGGTATAGCAACAAGCAAAAGGCTCTTGCACTTTCAATCATTGAAGTGGAAACTGACATGGCTGTTACAGAGGAGGACAAGGGAGCAATATGGTTGAGGAGGCAACTTGGAGATATTGGAATATTGGAACAATCACGACCTCTTAACCTAAATTGTGCCAAATTTGCATTGAACTTACCAAGCTCTGGAAAGTCCATGAGAAATAAAAACACATTGCAACTCAGTTTCACTCCAGCAAATGAAAAGTGGAAGAGGGAGAGATGAAGTTGGAATTTTCTCTAACTAGATTACAGATTGCTGGTGTACTTACAAGCCTCTCCAAAAGCAAACTTTCGGCTCCATAAGGAACAACTACGTATCAAACCTCTTGAATTAGAATGACGTATTAGCAAGAGTGTTAGGAAGCTAGCTAGTTCCAACGTGAAGCCAGTTAAACGACCACCAGTAGAAAGCATGAAATTTAGAAATCATTCGGTAGAACAGTTAGTGGGTAAAGCTCACAGCATATTAGGGAGCATATAAGCTAGTACTTGTATACATTTGTGCCATTCTTGATAGCACTATCATCTTTTTTATTACCGAGATTCCTCATAGAGATGTGTTTTGTTGTTGCTGTGTTTTTCTTCTGATTTATGGTGTGTTCCATTCTTTACACTGCTGTCACAAAAATATGGTTACATTTTATAGTTAGTTAGTCTCTGATCCATGAACTTCTAGTGCTAATTTTTATGTAAGGGAGTATCAGCAAAATTATTTTATTTAAAATCAAGGGTAGAAATGGTTGTTTGTCAAAAAGGGGAAAAGGTTATGTGTTTAATTGCTCACTCCATCATACCTCCATCAATTCGTTGTAAAGAGAATGCCTCAGGTCTTGTTTCTCATTGTATGCGTGCAAAGCATTCTGTAATTCCTTCTCCTGCATCAATCAAAACATCTGTCCAATTTAGGCTCATCAGTTGCATATAGTTTCTTATCACTCAATCTGCGGTTTTCCTTTCGTTGTCAAATTGAGTTTAAGAGTACTAAGAAGGGTGGCAAGCTTTAGTTCCTTCCTGACTTGCTGCTGAACTTCTGTTTGAAGTTTGAAGAAGAATTTGTTGTAAGCACATGTTGAAATTTACCTTTTGTTCACATATTTGCTTCAGTGGTATTAAATCGTTTTCTACAGTCTCCACCTTTCTTCGTACATCTGCAACCTCTTTCTTGAGCACGGCATCCTCAGCTGCTTCCAGTTTCGACTACAGAACAAGAGCAGACACGGATTCTTTTAACAAGTATGAGCAACAAAGAAAGCAAAGTTAATTTGGTTGCAAAGCGAGGAAATAGTATCAGCAAATTACATAACAGTAACAGGAAGATAGCAGCGTGCTACAATGGAGCAGATACTTGCATGAGTTGAATTTGTTCGACCCTCCACCATTTGTCTCATAAGCCTGATCATCTCCCCCTGCTGCATGGCCATCATCTTCATGGACTTGCTGATGCTGTCTGCGAAGGCCTCAGAAGGGCTGGCCTCTGAGCTACTGTTCCTTTTGCGAACGTGCTCGCTGCTCACTATGCTAGTAAGCTGCTTGCAGCGTGGCGATGATGGGCCGCTGCCTGACGCTGCTGCCATGACATAGTGAATGCCCGGCGAACCACGATCCATGTCAGTGGTTGAAGCTGTCTTGCTTGCAGGCATACTGCACGAGGTGGGCTCTTCGGGACGATTCTCCCCAGCTCGATTCTGATCGAAAATTTCTAGCACAGGCGGGTGGCAATTATCTGTGGTGGGTGGTGGTCTAAGTTCTTCATCTCTACGAGAGGGGAGGCTGCCTCCTCCCAGCGTCTCTCCAGCAAAGATTTCCTCCATGATGAAGTACCATCGCCAGTCCGAAATACCCCCCTTAGCGCTCTCGCTCTTGAATCTTCTCTTCAGATTTCCGATCTTATACTGGCATTGTTTTCCTGTTTTGCGATCCTTAGAGCTCAGAAATCCGCATCGGGCGTTTATCCAATCGGCTACAGCATCCCAGTCTTCTGATCTGAAAATCCTCCAGTCCACATCCACGCGCTTCTTCTCCATTCTTTTCTCTTGGAAAGCCGTGATGAGCTCTGAAGTTGCTTGTGCGCTCCAGGCGCTTCCATCTTTCTCCCTAGCCTCATTCTCATCTGCCATATCTGTTTGCTTCTCTTTCTCCCTCACGTCACTGTGATCTGGGATACTTCTTCGCTTACTTGATTCTGATTTCTTATCTAGTCCCTTATAGTGAACATTCTATGGCTGACACCGTTGCCATTCCTCTGAAGAAGATGAACCCATCTTCATACAATTTCTACCATCTCCATATCGACAAAGAACCCCACTTCAAGTGTAAAAATTCTATACTAACAATAAGAGAAAACAAATTTCTATCCTAATTTGTACGTAGCTATGACAATTCCTGTAACAACACATTCAGCTACAGCTTCTCTAGTAAAACCTCCCTCTCTGCCTGTCTCTGTCTGTGGACTGCAACAGACAATGCAAGCTACAATTGTCTAGCAGCTATATGCTGATACCAAATTGATGCAGTCGTACTGGTACCACCGCAAACCCATCACACACACTCAGATGCTCCCTTTTGCAATCTCCGGCTGGATTTCCACCATGACTGCCTGTTGTCGATCATGCATTGGAATCCAAATCCTTCGCACTGCCAACCCATCCGTATCAGTACAGTACTCTCCCCCCGCACTATCTACTATCTTTCTTCCATCATATATAGATATAACACCACTGAGCACTCCCTCCACCGTTCCGTTCCAGCTTCTGAAGCTTCTGACAATACAGCTAGCTCACCACCACAGCCATCCCCGTCGCCCCCATCGCTCCAGGCTCCTCAGGTGCCCTCTTTGCATCCCCGTGGAGGAGCATGGATCGATCATCGCATGCTCGAGAGACAGCGCGAGCGAGAGCAAAAAGAGACAAAAGGGAAGCGAGCCTCGAGAGAACGAAAAAAGAGAGAGAGAGAGAGAGAGAGAGAGAGGAGTGACGGCGCACGGCAAAGGGTGACGGGTGACGGGTGACGGGTGAAGGGTGAAGCTTGAAGGGTCCCAATGTACTAGGGCGACAACGACAATCTGGGATGTCCACCCAGATCTCAAGTGAATGCACGACACCTGTCCAGCAGTCACCGTCGATAGCAAGTACACCACGACTTCTGAACCCAGCACTTTGTCGCTGTTCTGGACACGTGTCCACACAAACCTCCGTGTTACAGACGCCAGGGTACGATGTCAACCGTTAAGGGGCTCCATTGTATATGTGTGTCCATGTGAATAAAGGGCACCCAAACAACACGTGGTGTTGGCTACAACCCACGTCAACGACATTTCTAACATCATATTATACTTGATACCTTGAATTGCATCAAATCTTTATCATTTTATCTAAGCACACCAATTCCACAACTATAATGGACAATCTAGATTACCTCTAGTATCCCTTCTACTATCCCTTCTGCTGCCGCCGCTACTACTGTTGATGCCACTTTTGTTCATGGCTGTGTGAAAAAAAAATTTAGTGATTGGAGGTGACACGCAACAGAAACTCAATTTGTTTAGGAAAAAAAACTTGAAATTTTTTGACTTTTTGGCAGCCTACACAATGGATGAAAACAATAACAAAGTAAGAGATTCTAGTAAAAACATGATTGGATCTTAGCAGTCCTCCCCAAAACCCTACAAAGCCTACTAATCTAAAGGGCTAATACTTTTTTAACCAGTTGTAAAAGAACTTGTAGGTTTTTTGAAAAAGGGCATTAGGCCTACAAGCTACAACTAAGTAGGGACCTCAATGCAACCTTCAGCCTTCAGCGGCCGCTTTAGCCTTCAGCCTCCCTCTCCTCTCTCTTTCTCCCATGGCCACTGAAACATTGTTATTTAAGTGTTAAAACTAGGACCAACAGGTTTTTTTAGCCCAACTTTGAAACAAACCTACAAATTTTAAGACTAATGGGTTTTTTAGTAGGTTAAAAATATGATTTTTCACGAGCACTGGATCCTAGTAAACACAAATAACCGAGAATAGCTATGGATGCTGAAATATGGAACACCTAGATAAATTGCATTTTCAACATCAACAATGTTAATAAATTTTGAGCAAATGAAAATTTAAATACAGTTTGCACCTTAAGAGAATCAAATTTCCAGTTTGCCATGTTCTCCAAGAATTAGAAATTTTTGTAGTTTAAAGAGATGTGGCAGTTACAAATGTTCAACTTTTTGGAGGATCAACCATGAAGATGAAGCGATTCAAGACCTTAAAATGGACATGTTAAAGTATAAAGCTTGGTATGAAAACACATTTAAGCAGATTAACATGGCTTAAAATCATCTTATGCCTTTGTTCTTTACCTAGTGTGCAAATCACTTGTCACGGTGTTACAACATACAACATAAAATTACCCACCTTATATAATGTCCAACTAAATTCTTCTGTAAAAGATGTTGGAAACATAGTTGCTTAGTTTTCAGTAGGATCCACCATAAGGCAAACATTCTAAATATTTTGTGAATAGAAATAAATTCAAATCTGAACTCAATTGTCAATGAATGAGATACAATATATAACAAAGACATAAAAATACTAGTTTTGTTCAAACTATCATTCTTCTCTAACATGCAAATAATACAATACAAAGAGTTTTTTATATATAGAAAAATCAATTTTTTTTAGCTTAAGAAAATCAATTTTCACACGAAGAATCTAGTGACGAGGGCATAAATGTCAATAAGGTACGTATAACTGAAATTAATCTAACATATTGTACAATGGTCTATAGTTAATTTTTCAATAAACCTAAGTGCAATTTTTTGTAGGGTAACTATTATCAAGAACAAAGGTGATGCACACGTGTCAAATGCGATGGGCAAGTAATGCATCAAAGACGCATTGACAATTATTACCTATGGAAGTACGGAACTAGAGTAGATGGTCCAACATCAAAGTTAGATGGATATGTTTAGACATAAAGTGAAATGTCATTCGATGGTCGTGGTCTGTCTGTATTGAATTCCAAACAAGTTTACCAACTGGTTTGAATTGGCTGATTTATCCGTTTCAAACCAATTCAAACTGGCCAGGTCCGTTTGAAACTAATTCGGACCGGCCATGTCGATTTGAATCGGAAAACGGTTTGAACCAAAAAAAAAAATTGTTCTTTCTTGGTCTTTTTGGTTTTTTTTTTCTCGGTTCGAACAATTCAAACCGCGGTTCGAAATTCAGACCGCTGTGCGTAATAACTATGATCTCAAACAAAGAAAAGTCTTGATACAAATGCGAGTGGATTAAACACCATAATGTAAACAGCCCTTGGAATAAATCAATGGAAGGCATAAAGAGACTGGTTCAACGATTACCCAATTAAATCAATCTCTTAATTAATCACCTCTTATGCAAAACGTGGATGAATCTATATATGAAAACATATAGTTGGTGAAAAGGACATTTTTGTAGCATGCCAAGACTTGGAGGTGGCTAAGGTTAAGAGACCCCATTGGATTCAAAAAGACAAAAGTGTAGTGACAAGTACACCTAGTGAGGGCTTAGCATTTTGCAAGTTTTGTGAGTTTATTTCTTTGCATGAGTCAATACAAAGATAGCACATGATGTGCAATTTTTTTTATGCCACAACTTGAATGTTTATAAATAAGAATTGTGGTTTGGCACATAGTTAAAAATTCCAAAATAAAAAAAAATTAAATTTAAAAAATATTTTTAGCCTTGTGCTAAAAAGGTTTTTTTTTTTTTTGACTAAATCACTTGGCACTCCGGCGTGTTTGCAGCCCACCACCATAGCATGCCGACGTGCTATTCTGGTAGACGCCAGGGCAAAAAAATAAAATAAAATAAAATTCTGAATCACTTGGCATGCCGGCGTGCCAAGTGACTCAGTCAAATTTTTTTATTTTTCACACTTGGGCTCCTAGTGGTCCCTTGTGGTCCAGTCCACCGCTAGGGACAACAAGGAACCTCCTTGTGCCCCCGTTGGCCCAAGGGACCACAAGGAGCCTCCTTGCAATCCGTTGCGGTCCCTTGCGGTGGTCTAGACCGCAAGAAGGCTCATTCTGGTCCCTTAGGGTGGGCTCCTTATGGTCCGTTGGGTTGGGTACCGTAAACCCTAAATCGTGAGAGACCACAAGGAGCTTTCTTGCGGTCCAGACGCAAGAAGGCTCCTTGTGGTCCCTTGTGGTGGGCTCCTTATGGTCCATTGGGTTGGGTACCCTAAACACTAAACCCTAAACTGTGAGGGACCACAAGGAGCCTTCTTGCAGTCCCACTATACATATGAGACTTTTGGTGGCAACCCATGCATGACCATGATTGTCGTTGATGGAAAATGTGTTTTGTCGACTGTCTAGTCGCTATTCCAATTGGCCCTAGTTTGTTGATTGGACCTCGGACTCAGTGGCCTAGTAAATCTACTTTTATATTAGCACTCTCTCTAAAATTAGACTTTACTTTTCATCCAAACTTATCCATAGGACCAAAGTCAACAAACTTCAAGCATAGAAAGCTTTTATCTAAGTCTATCAAGCTTCTCTTTAAGGAGTGGCTTAGTGAAAATATCAACAAATTGTTCATCTGTGTGCAAAAAGTACAAAAAGGACAAGAGTGGATCCTAATCTGATCCTCAAGAGGGATTGGATGTTAGATTTACTTGATCTATCAATCTACATAAGATTAAGATCAATTCTAGACATAAAATCCAAACAAGAACAATCATTTATTGAAGGTAAATGTACTTGCTGGTTTCACACGTGTGAAACCTGTCAAGGTACGGACTCCAACCTGAAAATCAAGTACACATTGATAGAACCTCAAAACAATCAAAACAAATGTAGACAAATGGAGAGAATCACTCAAAATTGCTTCCAAAGCCAAGATTGGTGTCTCACATTGATTATGGCCAAATGTGGCTCTATATATACAATAAGTGAGAGCTCGTGGTACTAATCATCCCTCTGATCCCACATGTGTGAAGGTGCT
This sequence comes from Diphasiastrum complanatum, assembly GCA_029204225.1. NCBI lineage: Eukaryota > Viridiplantae > Streptophyta > Lycopodiopsida > Lycopodiales > Lycopodiaceae > Diphasiastrum > Diphasiastrum complanatum. Next base: position 47,448,299 of record CM055107.1, read on the forward strand.
TTGTCATATGATGATTCATCATGCAAAACTGACACTTGGACAAAACCTTCTATTTTGAGCACTTTTGGTCCATTTTCCTTCTATATGGAGATCTACTTGGAAATCTTCTGAAAGTCAGAATTTGCCTACTTCAGCTTATTCCACACATGTGAGCTGTCCTCTACACATGGGATATGACACCTAACCAAAGGATGTGGCTCATGCAATCAATAGATTGATGCCACGTGTCATATGTCTAGAAAACTAGTTTTTGGCCTTTTTAGCCACTAGAACTTGAATTAAATCATATGTACAACCTATATGATTATAGTACATGACAAGTACACTATTTTCACACGTGGGAACAGGCTCCACACATGTGTGTTTATCTATATACAAGATTTTTGGCCTCTACCAAGCTTATTTTTGCATTTTTCACAATCTGTACTACAATGAAAAACATTTATTTCTCTATTCAACAATCTCTCACTTATAAAGTGATATTGAATCTCGATGTATTTGGTTCTTGCATGGAACACTAGACTCTCCATAAGCTGAATGCCCCTCATTGTCACTATACAGGCATGGGATTTTCCTGCTTCACATCGATTACCTTCAAGATTTGTCTCAACCATATGGCTTCATGTGTTGCACTGCACATTGTTTTACTATTCATCTTTTGTTTTGGATAGAGCAACTGTACTAGGCTTCTCACCTGACTTCAAAACAACTACTTATTTTGCAAAATAACATTTGTCCAACTCAATATAGGCCAATTTGAACTGGTTGTATGATCAAGCAACTCGACAAAGGTTCCTAACTCTGTTTGTTCAAGATCTAAATCAAAAAGTGATTTTTTAAGTAATTTCTCATCAAAATTTGGTTCCTAAAAATACTTTCCTTCCTCTTTTTCTTATCTAATGACTTTTTGGACTTTTGCTCATCATTTTTTTTCTTTTTTTTTACTATCTTTTCCAAAAAAAAGAATCAACAAATAGTAAAAAACAATAAATTTATAAAACAATAGAAAGCAAAAATAAGTAGGACAATATTTCTTTCACTTTATATGGGCCTTCACCTGTAAATTTCAATTTACCTTTGGTCAATTTTGTCTTATACATCAATGCTAGATCTCCTTCCTTCATATTTTTTTTGTGTAAACGGCGATCATGCCATGCCTTGCGACTTGCTTTCTCTGCTGCTAGTGCATGGACTACCATCAATCTGGTTTCACATAGTTTTTGCAGAGCCACTTGACGCATTTGTAAAGATTTCGCATCATCCAACCGTTCTATTGCTATTACATATGCATAAAGATGGTACCAAAAATTCAATCGACATAACCGCATCTTGACCATAGACAAGCTGAAATGGTGTCTGATTTGTCCTAATTTTATAAGTTGTTCTGAATGCCCATAATGTTGCATGAAGTTTATGTTCCCAATCAGAACGACTTGCTTCAACCATTTTTTGTCATAATATTGCAAAGAATGCTTGTCTGTTACCCCTCGGATAATACGAAGTACTAAACCGATGAATAACGAAAAAGTCTTCCAACAGACACTTTATGGGACTAAAAACTAAACTGATAATACAGTCGCTCTATTTACGTGCATCTCCCTGTCTTGTGCTGTCATTTGTCTTTATTGCTAGAATAGAATGTGTTCTGTGATGTGTAGTCGCATGTCTAGGATCCTTTAAACAGCTTCCGCGCAAAGAGAAAATTCAAGGACACAAAATCGTTCGTGAATAAGAAGAAGAAGACAAAAAGGAAAACAGTCTCACTTCTGCGACATGGTATCATAACACACAGGTAAAAAAAAAAAACAGACGACTCGATTTCTGAACAGAAAATCGAGAAATTCTGATAGCGTATTGACTCAAAAAAATCCTATATTTTTTGAGTTAGTGTATATTTTTTTATTCATTGTGCATTTTTTGATACTTGTAAATCTCGATATTGTCGACCTAAAATTCTTCCCAACGACTTCGCGTTGATAGTTCGCCCACTTTGTACATGCATTAACTATAATGAGGCAGTTGTAATAACTACAACAAAAGGTAGTTGTAGATATTTTGTAGAATATCAATCCTAGAATCTTCATCAGAAAGCTACTTCTGATTATTCGAGTTTTCATAGCCATCGTTATCACGCTCAACGACTGTAAGCTGAAGTTATCACTTCAAGCATTGTACTCACTATTTGATATTAATCAGAGTGCAAATTTTAATTTTAGTTCCACTACTGTATCGTTTCATTGTGCATTTGACTGAATTATTCAATTTGAACATTCTGCTGCTAAGTGTGGCACTTCCGAGCCTACACCAAGCTCGCTCATCAGCTTCTGCACATTCCCACTGATTTTCGACAGTCTCTTCAAGGGCTTTAGTACCATATACCTTCTTGTCTTTGTCTCATCGCTTAATACTCATAATCACTCTCTATAATGTTTCAAGTAACTTCTTTATGGCTCACTATGTTCCCATCTTTGGTCAAATTTTATCCATCACATAAGATCCACCTCTTGCTTGAAGCCTATATTCTTCATTGATCAAGATATCTTGAAAAATAACTTGAACAAGCTCTCCTTCCTTAATGCTCTCATCAATGCAAGCTAACTCATCATTCAAGGCCTTTACTCTTAAAAGAAAAATATTTGGACTCTCTTCATTCTTTTGAAAATTTTGAAAGATTTCCTTCTTAGAGTCAACACTCTAGAAGTAGACTTGGATTCATAAAGCTTCTTTAATGAATCCCAGACATCCTTTGATGAAGTACTCTTACCAACTTCCTTGAGAAGTTCATTGGTAACATTCATCTTAATCATGTGTAGAGCTCTTTTGGCCCTCTTGTCATACCTCATTTGTTCTTGTTGTGTTGCTGGAATCTCCTCCAAACCTACAACAATATCCAAAACATCATTCATCTCAAGAAGTGATTCCATCCTCACTAATGAATAGTTGCTTGAGGTAAACCTATCATTGATGGGCTATCAATAGTGATTTTTCAGGATGCTCATTAATGAATGGATTGAGGCTAAGCATCGAATTCCAACACTCCCCCTTAATGTGTATTATAAAAACTTTTGATTTTTTAGTTTCAACATGTCATTGAATCTGCGATGGTGCTCCTTTGACAGAGCCCTTTGAAATAATCTGCTTTCCTAAGATTTGTTCCATTGGATCGATTTTTGGATTCTGAGACTATAGTGGGCTGGAACCATATCAATCTTTTGTACTCCAGTGCTAACATGCATTTCAGATCCTTCACCAATTTCAGATTGTTAGTAAATAGTAGAGTGTCATCTACAGAAAGAGTGTTGATGAAGAAATTCGATACAGACTTGAAGTGAATGGTCAACATCAGTGGGTGAATTTGCCTCTGAAATAGTGTTGAGTTATTGCACAAAGTAACAGGCTGGATCATCCATAAATCTGGATGGAGGCTATCTGGATCAATTCGATCTTTAGAGTTGAAATTCGATCCTTTGATGTGATTCAATCCATTGAGATTCTGACTCATTTTTCAAGTCAGTATCGATTTTTGACTGTACGGCCCTTGAATCAAAATTCTACTGTTTGCTACTTGGGTCGGAATTTGCTGCAACTTTCTCTTTGTGGTCGAAAATTGGTCTTCTAGAAAGATGACATCTCTGCTTGTGAATGCTTTCTGAGTGTCTAGGTTGTAGAGCTTGTATGCCTTGTGATGTGGAGAGTAGCCAATAAAGATCGATCTATTGTTGTTCAATCCTTGGATCGGATTTTGACTGTTTGATCTTTGGGTTGGATTTTTCTATAGATCAGCAGAGATCTGATTTGAAAGCTTTGCATCCAAACACTCTAATATTTTTTAGTGATGGCTTCGATCTTGTCCACACCTGATAAGGCGTCTTGCCATTCAAGGCCGTTGTAATGGATCGGTTTTGTAGATAGGTTGTTGTACTAACAGCTCTGTCTAGAATTTCTTTGGAAGAGAGACATGGGTAACATGCTCTTTGCACTTGCAATGAGTATCTGATTCTTCCTTTGAGCTACACCATTGGACTGAGGTGAGTAGCTTGTTGTGGATTGTTGTAGGTGTATTCCGTTGGCCTTGTAGAAAGCTTTGAACTCGGTGGAGATAAATACTCCCCCTCCATCAGAACGTAGAACTTTGAGTCTTCTCATGATCAAATTTTCTGTTGATAATTTGAACTGCTTGAAGAACTTGAAGGTATCGGATTTTTCCTTCAAAAAATAAGTTGTAGTCCTCCAAGAGAAGTCATCAATAAAAGTCAGTAAATAGATAGCTCCCCCTATGGAAATAGTCTGCATAGGGCCACAAATGTCCATGTGTACAAGATCTAGCAAATTTCTAGCGGTATGGACTATATCGAAAATGGAAGGACTTCTAGCATGCTTGCTGATTATATAGCTTTTACATGGAGTATCGAATTTGCTAATTGTGGGCAGATCTTGTACTAAATTCAATTTTGACATTTTTTGAATACAATTGGAATTGTGGTGGCCTAATTTGAAATGCCAAAGCATATCAGTCGATTCAGAAGTGGATGTATAAAGAGCTTGACAAATAAAAGAATTGTAGTGGCTGATTTTATAAAGATTGCCACTCCTTTTTCGAAAGCTACAGCTTTCCGGGACTTGTCAAAAATGGTATAGCCTTGTGTGTCGAGTTCGACCTTTTAATCCAAAACTATGATTTTGCTAATTGAGAGCAACTTTTTGATCGGATTTGGAATGTGGACAACATTGGTCAACAACTTGACTTCACCTGTCTGAAATTCGATCCTGACTGTTCCTTCACCCTCAATAGATGAGTTGAGTTGTCTCCAAGATGTGCAATTTGAGAGTGAGTGTATGATATGTAATCTTTGAACCAGTCCTTATGGTGAGTCAGTTGCTTGCGAGTCTAAGTACCAGGAATTGATATTCTTATGTTCTCCGACCTTGGTCAAAAAGGATGCTTCATCTTCATCTTGTTGTTGGATCAAAAAACTGGCTGAAGTAGAATTTGCTTGTTGTTGTTGGAACTGCATTTTCTTCTCATTGTTGAATTTTAGAATTCTGCAGTCCCTGATAAGATGGCAAGTTCTCTTACAGTATTGCAGAATAGGTTCTATTGTGATTGGAATGATGAACAATTCGAATTTGACCCAGAGCTCAAATTTGACCTAGAGCCAAAATTTGATCTTGAGTCAAAATTCAATCCAGACTGCATATTGCTCTTTTTGTCAGGATAATCTGACTATGTAGATCTGTTTGATCTAAACTTTTGATTTTTTTTCGAATACAGAGCTTGAGTGAGCTTGAGGAGGTTGCTGATCTTCTGACTTCCTCGTGTAAAAGCAATGAAACCCCTCTTGAAAGGGTGAGATGTTCCTAGATCAAAATTGCTAAGACCCAATTTTCATAGGCCTCAGGTAGACTCAATAATAGAGTCATAACAGCATCGGTATCTTCTATGACTGAGTTAGTTGCAGCCATTTGCTCCATAAGAGTTTTGAAAGTGTTGGGATGACTCGAAACACTTTCTGCTTCAGACATCCTCAAGGATAAGAATTTTTTTCTCAAATGTAATTTGGATGTGATATCCCCGATATCGTAGAGAGTTGCTAGGGTGTCCCATGCATCCTTAGCAGTCTGAGCAACACATATGTGGTTGATTTGTGTGTCCTTGATATCAAGAGTGATCGTGGCAAAAGCCTTGTCTCAGTCTCCATTTGGTGATAGTGGCTGTATCAACTTCAAGTTTAACTTATGTGCTATCACCGATGTCCCACAGTTCTTTGGCTAGTAGTATGACTTTCATTTTGAACTTCCAGATATGGTAGTTACTCCCATCGAAGTTGTCGATAAGAGAAGAACTAGAAGATGAATCCATTCTGGTTGAGTGAGATCGTTGGTAGAAACAACGATTTCTAAATATTGTTGGCTACGCACTTGCTAGAACGATGTCTTGATAAAGATAAGACTTGATAATCCACAATAGAAATGCAGATTACTGAACAACTCGCTCTGATACCATGTCAGAAATCAATGGGAATGTGCGAAGGCTGATGAGCGAGCTTGGTGTAGAATTGGAAGCACCACAATTAGCAGTAGAATGTTCAAATTGAATGATGCAGTCAAATGCACAATGAAACGATACAATAGTGGGACTGCAAATTTTCACTCTGATTAATATCAAACAGTGAGTACAATGCTTGAAGTGATAACTTCAGCTTATAGTCGTTGAGCGTGATAATGTTAGCTATGAAAACTCAAATAATCAGAAGTAGTTTTCTGATGAAGATTCTAGGATTGATATTCTACAAAATATCTACAACTACCTTTTGTTGCAGTTATTACAACCGTCTCATTACAGTTAATGCATGTACAAAGTGGGTGCACTGTCAACGCGAAGTTGTTGGATCGACAATATTAAAATTTACAAGTATCGAAAAATGTACAATGACTCAAAAAATACTGACTCGAAAAATGTAGGATTTTTTGAGTCGATACGGTATCAAATTTTTTTAGAAAGTTTGATCATGAATTTTTCAATCTTCTGTTCAGAAAATCGAGCTGTCTATTTCTGGTTTTTCAAGATGCTCATTAATGAATGGATTTGAGACTGAGCATCGAATTCCAACAGAGACAACTAACCCTAACAATAGAATTAGAAGTAGAAAAAGCTTCTCCTTTGACTAATGAGAAAAAAGTCAATGGGAGTTGAGATGAAGAATAACAGTTCCACCTAAGTCCAGAGTAAGATAGAAAAAGAAGAAATGAGATGGCACAACACATGTTCTTTGTAGACAGATTTCCTGTCTATAGGATTTTGTTTACTGGTTCTTGTTCTTTCTTCTTGTTTCAGAACAGTTTTTGCCTATTACAAGGCTACGTTGGGCATTTTCTTGGTGTTTTCTTGTTATTGAAATGCCCAAAATCAGGTAGAAAGGGACTGATAATCAATGTAGCAATGTCCTGCCTGTCAGAGGACACCAAGGTAGGTCTCTCTTGAAATGTAATCACATGCTCATCTACCAAACATGCAGGTCATGCATTCAACCAAAAAATCAACATGTAGAATGATTGAAATGCCATGAAATCATACCTTAATGCTGCAAAACAAACTGGATCAAATCCTAAACTATACTAAGCTACACCTACATTAATCCACAATACAAGAAACAAGAAACTAATCTAATAGCATTTGAACAGTCCAAGGATCAAGAAACACTCATTTCTTGATTTTTGGACAACCCAAGAATATTAAGAATTGAGTTGTAAGAAGATATGCAAGATTTACATCACAAAACCAACCTATTTAGTTTACCTGAATGCTAAGTCCTACGATAATTCACAAGAAAACAGAAAAACTAATCCACTCTAGGAAAGCAAGAAAACTAATCCACTCTACTATCCACAACCACACACAAATGATGCTTCTTGGTTTCCAAGGGGAGGTTCGAACCTGGGACCAAAGAAACTTTGGATGCCAAGCTAACCAGTTGAGCCAACCCCGTTGGGTCAAATGATGGAAGGGCAAGATCATGAATGCATCACTCAAGAAACAAGCATGATCAAGGAGCTCAAAGGATGCACCAAAACTCGTGGAGGTTCTTCTCATTTGGACATGGAATAGGTGCATTACACAAAAAGCTCCTCTTCTCAAACAAGGAGTCTCTTAAATAAGCAAGAGAGCTCTTTAGGTGGCATCCTAGTGGCATTTCCACAATACACAAATTACAAGTGAAATTATGCTCTCCACTAGATGTCACCATCAAAAGGTGGCTCACTCTACTTTCTTTAAGAGGGATCTACTTGCATTTATTACGTTAGATTAGAAATACTAGTTCCTACATGGTCATTCCATCTTTCGGGATTTACCATGAGGCTTACACAGCTTCTTGCTTGTCATTCCTAACTAGTATTTCTCGGCTCTCAGTTTTCATTCGTCTCATCTTCTCAGAGACCTCCTCGGTCTAAGGTGAGAGGTGCTCTTGGGTAGCTCTGGTCGAGTATCCTAGGGATTTGTCAGAATCAGCCAACATCATCCCATGCCTAATGTGTTGCAGAACCCATTGCAACTCATATTGAATGATGTCGCTCCACTTCCGCACTGGCATCTTCGATCGTCACTTGGAAAATTGTAGATCCTCGTGCGCTTGCATAAAACCAAGTGCTTATTTTTGTCGGTCTTCATAAAAAACTGC